>OX424494.1:23108240-24308240 GCA_949152395.1 Agrochola litura | reverse complement strand
TTAATTAACACCATGAAAACTGTTACCATGGATTCAGTAGATGATTCTGAACCTGGAATTTTTCGTCGGTTCTTTTTTTTTAAAGCGTTTTTTTACTTCATCAAATAGTAAGTAAGCAAACTTATATTTATGACCTTTAATGCACCATATTTTACGCAAAATAAAGAAATTCTAAAATTCTAATTCTAAGCAGCTGTTGTTCCATACATTTTGACCGCGTAGGTGTTGCACTTTTCTATGAAACAGCAGGTGTTTTCAACAATAGTTTTCGCGATGATGTCCCTGCCACCGTATACACAATAAAAAATATTAAAAAATAGGTAGTAAATAAAATTTCCTGTCTGTCATGTCACTTGGTGACAGCTTGACGGCTGCGGCGCAGACGACCTTTTTTTTTCGTTATTTAATGTTTCATACAACATAGTTGGGAAAAAGCTAGGCAGATTTAATGTTTCATTAATCAAACCAAATAATTATTACACAGATTTTTCATTTTGGGTTTTAGAACGTAATTATACATGTACGTCTATCTCCTTTGTATTTGGTGACTTTCAATTCGTAACTTGTTTCGACCTTGAAAATACTGGCGAAAATGTTTATCAGCGTTTACCATAGCCAATGTTTCAAACTCGTATGAGTGGTATCTAGATTACTAATTAAATTTTTGTAAACAATTTTATTAAACATGGAATTTAGATGTAATAACTTCTGAAATGTTACGTACAAAAGCTAGCCAATAACTCGATTTTCCTAATAAAAAGCTTCCACCTTTTCATCCCAAGCCTTGCACTTTTAATTTGCAAGTAAGATTAAACACGATAAATGTATCACGGCCGATTAATTTTCAACCGAGTCCTTATTAAGATAAATTGCAGCAGAACCTTCACTTTAATATCGTGTAAAGTGAGGGTTCGTAATATTGAGCTGGATTTTGATTTGTTGAATACGAGGCTTTTGGCTACTTTTGGTTAATGTGTGTATTTTTTCTTTTATGTTAATTTATAATTTGCGTCATATTTGTACAGAATAAAGAAATTTTTCTTTCTTTCTATGATAATCCAACTACTGCTGACCTAGAACTATGCATTTATGCATTATGCATTTTGAATTTTCACTGAGCGTAGCCATCTTTTCCATGCAAACTGTCGCGGCCTGCTACAGAGGTATTGATGGACGATCATGAAAATTTGGGCCGAGGCGAAGCCGAGGCACACATACGTAAGTCCATCAATGCCTGGTTGCGGTCAAGGCTTGTATAGTACTTTTTTCAAATAAAGCACGAAAAGTAAATTAATTATATTTCTTCTTTACTTTAAGGCTCGTACAGACCAGCGCGATATCGCGGGCGCGACACGGGTAGCGCTGGCTGTCGCACCCGCGATATCGCGCTGGTCTGCACGAGCCTAAAAACAGCTCTATTAGCAAGCCAAATCGAAATATAAATAAAATCTTTGTTTAGTTACCTCCTTGGTTGCCATGTGTCGAAGTAAAAAGTTCGTTAATTTTTTTAATAAATTAGTTATTAGTACATTACTGCCGCGGGGTCTATAATGACTACTTTGCTGGTCGCGCTGATGATGGCCGACAGCGCAGCGTAGCGCAGCTCCAGGCCGACACAGCGCGGTCAGCGTGCAGCACTTGATGGACAAGCTGAGATAAAGGCCGAGGCCGTAGGTCGAGGCCTTTACTGCGAGGACAGCAAGGGCTGCAATGATGGCCAAGCTGGAAGGCCTAGAGCGTAGCTAGGCTAGCTCGAGGCAATCATAGCGTGACCAGCGAAGCAGTCATAGTGGGCCAAGGCTTGTATAGTGCTTTACTCAAAAATGCAAGTACCTAATCTAAATAAAACCAGCAAGTAATTTCAATAAAATATATATTAATTAACTAGAAATTTAATTAAAATGACAACTATGAAAAGTACAGTTACTAAAATTCAACACCGACTTTCCCGGTTTGATATTACTAATAGTTAGCGATAATTGTAATGCGGTGTTTGACTACTGTATTATTTCTTCATTTATTTATTACGCCAAAAAGCCAATAAATAAAAATAAAATTTTCGCTGAACCGCGCTTTTGTTACTTCTTTGTTTTTTTTTTTTTTTAACAGTGGTATTTGGAACTATACAGCCAAATATGGAATAAATTTTTTTTGTACCTATCTCTCAAACAGCTGTGTTTTAAATAAAATCTTTTTGCATTTGATTTTTTAAAACGTTGAAACGTCAAAATAGCGGCCGGCAATGTTTTGCCGGCTTGTTGGATCGACCAGCAAAACTTTGCCGGCCGCTCCTTGAAACAGAACGGCAAGGTCGACTTTGCTCAAACAAGGTTGTCAAAATAATTACCACATTACATGCATTTTTGAGTAAAGTACTTTATTTAGCCTCTAAACACTACAGATATGGATTTTCATACAAACATTTCCGGCCGAGCGCTCGCATTTATTCGACCAGTACAGCATTTTCGATTTATCTCGAACAAGGTTGTCAAAACAATGCTCGAATGTCGCAAGCATGTTAAAGAAAATTACATAAAATACCTTGTTTTGTAACATAGGATATGTTAGTAAAAGCACCATTTGAGCTAGCTCTTAGCAAAAATTATATTTTTTTAGTCCCACTGGCAAATTGCAACACTAGCTCAATCTAAAACAAATCACGGGAAAGCTAACAAACAGCGCCACCTGACGCCGTCAGATATTAATTACTACAGTTTAATAATAAAACAGATCCAATAGCGGGTGTTGTTACCATGTAACTTTATATTTCCATAGTTTCAAGCCATTATTAAAATATCACTCACGTTTTTCATAGTTTCCAAGCCATTAAAATATCACTCACGTTTTAAGTTTGTTTTAGGTATAGTCAAAAGTCGGGGGCCACTTCGCGGAATTACTGGTTTATCCTAGGTTCAGGCTTTGCCTAGTCTATCCTAGAACTGCACTGTTGCATGTTTAGGTTTCATAAAATGCCACTGTAATAAAAATACTCTTCTTCAACTCAAAATGCCACAATAACGAAAATCCTTGTCAAAATAGAGTATTTTTTTTGTTAAGTCAATCAATCTGCCTAGTCTTTTTCCCAACTATGTTGAGGTCGGCTTCCAGTCTAACCGGATGCAGCTGGTAACTGGGTAATACGATACCCCTTGGTTAGGACTGGTTGTCAGACTTTCGGTTTTCTGACAACTCGTAGCGACTGTCAAAGATATACGAATGACAGCCGGGATCAAGTGCTTTTTCCAAGGCACGGAGGAGTCTCGATATGTTAAGATAGTCACTCATCCACAGACCAACCCCGGCAAGCGTAGCTTAACCTGATGAATCGAATCGTGCGGCTGTTATTATCAATCCATTTCTTAATTCAAACTAACACACCTGTACCTAATTTAGGCCTGACTGGTCAAACCCCGATTTGATCGTATTGAGTTTCGGCGTTTGAGACTGTCCAAGTTGGTATCTCCTATTAAATTCAAAAGTCATTTATTCAAACTAGGCTGAGAATCAGCACTTTACGAACGTCAAGTCCCTCAAAAACGCCCACCCTTCACATCCGAAACGTGCTATTAGTTTAGACATAACTTCTTGTCAGACCTGAGGTTTGACTAGCCAGACCTAGGAGCGCCTGAGATTCGATGTTTGACTACAACTTTTGCATAATGTTTGGTTAATTTTATGTAATATTGAGATTTGTTTAATGAACAACCATGATTGGTCTTCTTACAGCACAGAACTGTATTCATTGGAATTCTAACATAATATTGGATACACAAACAAAAATAAAATTCCGATTTATATGAAGCATCAGCCATATAATATTCTGCCAAGCCTAATCAATCTATGTCATACATTTTACCATAAATTGGGGTAGGTTTGTTGCTGTACATATCTGTCAAGTATCGATGACTAATATACTAAAGTGGCTACCGTTGTTTATACTAGTGTTGTACCCGATACTGACTAATGGACTAAACGTTCGGTTTTGGGTATTTTGTTGATGTTATTGTTATGGAAATGATGTGGATATTTTGTTGTTTGTTGTGATGTGTGCCTAAAAATATAACAAGAATAAATTCAGTCAAACACAATTCATGCTTTATTTATCTAATGACAGGTAGTTTGAAAGCCCAAAGCAGATGGCACTGTCAGTTTTGGGGGTCATGCGAACTATCAAACATTGGTGAAAACTTCGAAGTTGGTTATTTTTCTTGAAATAAAAATGCCTCAGTGTTGAGTGTAGATGGGCAATCCATCCACCCACCCAGATGGGTGTAAATGATTTTTATAAGTATACAAAATATAGGTAATTTTACTTGTTGTCGAATAACTGTACGGAAGAAACGTAATCCCTAATTTAGTGAGATCGACGTATCGAACTATTTATTGGTTTTAGTTTTCCGTTCATTCCTCAATTTCTTTTACACTCCAACCACTGTTCCTTTTAGTCATTTTTTCATCAGTAAACTTCGAAATTCCCGCAAATGAAATCAGCACACGAAAAAAATTCAATTCCCTTCGAGAAACTGTTAACTGTCATGACTGCCAAACACACTAGTGCTACCACACGGGAGCAAATGGTCGACATCCTTGCCATTAGTTAGCTGCTACCTTTTCTATACATCTATACATACATAGTGTAGCAAATAATAGTCTGCTCTTGCCACATGTCCAACGTCACGCGGGAATCGAACCCGGGGCGTCGTAAGGATAAGGAATGAAAGGTGTGATTGCGGTAAAATAACACTGTATACTTAATACGTAAAACAAAAAAGAACACGTTCATATAAAATAAAGGTAAATTGCTAAAGGATAGCCGTCAGCTTGGGTTTAACGTTGTTAAAAGTAGGAAAGGAATTAACGGAGGCAATATTAACGGAAGCTTTTAGGCCCATCGATCAACACAATTTAGAGGTTTGGTGACACGACGCGGATTTCCCGACCAATAGCTATTCGTCGAACGCGGTCGCGATGAACCTAATTCCCGATTTTGGTACGAATGGTTAGAATAGTTCACCCTAAATCAAATCACTAGCAATCTACGAAAAACAAAACTATAGATCCGCTGGAGGGTGGCTCTTCGCGGAGGATAGATTAAACCCGTTCGCCGTCCCGACGCCCGGCTAAGCACGGCCGGTAACTCTCCCTGGATCGCTAGCTCTCCCTGGATCGCTTGCTCTCCCTGGACCGCTAGCTCTCCCTGGACCGCTAGCTCTCCCTGGACCGCTAGCTCTCCCTGGACCGCTAGCTCTCCCTGGACCGCTAGCTCTCCCTGGACCGCTAGCTCTCCCTGGACCGCTAGCTCTCCTTGGACCGCTAGCTCTCCCTGGACCGCTAGCTCTCCCTGGACCGCTAGCTCTCCCTGGACCGCTAGCTCTCCCTGGACCGCTAGCTCTCCCTGGACCGCGAGCCCGCAATGAATGGGGCCGGCAGTCCGGCTCTGGCCCAGGGGGTGCGGCCTAAATCGGCCTTTTCTATCCGGATCTAAGATAAACAGCATTACAGTCCAGAAAGCAAGGCCAAATTATGTAGGGGGTTAGACAAAAGATAAATTGGTATACTCACAAATATAAACCAAGAATATGGGTACCTGGCGACAATATCCCCGACTGCTCCCGAGGATGGGCACAATCAAGCCGTAAGAACTTCACCACATCAGATCATAAATCAGACATTAAACTGTTAGATAGAACGGGATAAAAATATTTTTTATGAAATTTTAGTATCTTTGCACTACGGTAGTTGACGACTGACTCTTCACCACCGAAAAAAAACACATCTTTTTCTCCCATCAAAAATTTGAATCTGTGTCATCATGAAAAAGGAAAAAATAAAGCGGCCTATGTTCGCGTGAAAAAGGTTGATAATGCAGTGTAATACTGCAATAATGCAGTGTAATACTGCAAAAGGTACTACATACTATAGCGAAATAAAAGTCTAACGTAGCTAATATCACACGTATACTGATAACGAGTGTAGGTAAAAATAGTAAAAGTTACGTAAGAGTCGCCAATTTAATAAGTTGAGGGCAGTGGTGGTACCTGACGAGATCACGAGGCCAACTTAAGGGTTATTATTAAATACGGAATAATTAATCGCGTATTTAGGTTACAAAACTGGGATTTGATTGCACGATTAACTATGCTTCGTGACGGTTAATAACATAAACAACGTAATCGACTTGTACTCGTAAACCTAGACTACGTGTTTCCGAGAACTAGATAAAGTTAAAAGACAAAGACATTTATTCGTTAGATATAGTACGTAAAAAGTTGGTAAGGTATAAATAAGTTCAGGACACATCACATCCGCCGCTAAAAACGACATGGTATAAATAAGTTCAGGACACATCACATCCGCCGCTAAAAACGACATAGGTTTTATGACCACGAATATTTACATTTAGGTCATAAAACCTAACTTATATACTACCTAATCTCTAATAACAATACATAACACAGATTATTAAAATTTAAATAAAACACAACAACAAAAATATTTGTAGGTAAGTATTATAAAACTAAATAAATCTAATATGTATTACCCTTATTAGTATCCTTTATTTCATTTATAAACATATAATTTACATTTTTAAATATTCTTTTAAAAAATATTAAAAAAATTATTATTATTTCCTTTATTTATTATTATTAATCATTTATTTCAGGTAATTATTCCCATGTTGATCATCACTACAGATTACATAGAAATTATACATCAAAATTATTCATTAAAATATTACACATTAAAACCCACACATTAAAAATTAAACAATAAAACAATAGATTAAAATTCATTTGATTACATTAAATTACAATTTTATAACAATGTTAATAAATGGTGACGAACTGGCATGCAGGTGCATCCACCTCTCCAACATCACAGAGTCCCACCGTTCGGACAATACGCTCAGGATACTGTTAGTGCTGCGTCGTAAGCGACTTAGTAGCGAGGCGCTCCGCTTCCTAATGATAGCATAAGTCATCAGTTTGCGCCTGCGCGAACATCGTAGAAGCGCTGCAAAACCGTGGCAGCCCCAGCAGCAAAAAAATCAAAAAAATCTTTTAATGTATAAAAAATTAACACTACCTTTCCACTTTGTCATAGTTGCGTAGGTATTTATTTTGTATTTTATGTATATATTTTTGTTACATTTGTATGTATGTAAGTATATTTTCCTATTATTAGTTTTATTTCTTTTACACACGGTGTCTACATCTCTTTTTATCCTCTGTCCTATCGCAGGTATGCTGGAAGAGATTTCATTAGAAATAAGCATCACCTTTGTACGTTTTTTCTGTTCCTTTTGTCTTGTCTGTGTATTATTTGTGTGTACATAAATGGTTAAATAAATAAATAAATTATTTTGGAGAAGCCATGTTTTGAGATTTATTTTGTAGTAGTTAAATGGTTGTTCTCATATATGGACATATGGTAGCTGTTTCTATAGTGGAGAGTGCTGTTACAAAAAAGGGACCCTTTTTGTAAATCTATTGTTTTCGGTTACTGCAGAGAAGAAGTGTGAATTTTTCCTAACAAAACTCAAAATGTTTAATGCAAACTTACAAATATTAGTCTTACATTATGTTGCTTGGTATTTATGATTTAGCAAGTCTCCTCGGTCAAACTAGTCCTATTTTATCTGATAACCTAACACTGCAGTATACAGTAAGCTAAGCACATTAGGGTAGACAATGGTAAGAAATATTGAGAATTAATGCTAGTAGGGAACAACACCCAAAAAGTGAATTTAAATTCAAATCGAAATATTGACTTACGGTATCGGGGTACAGTACTGAGACCCTCTTCCTAGATGGGACGTCACGCTTCAGCTGAGCCGCTGACGCTGCGAAGAATGAGCAGTCGGCGGGCTGTACTTTTGGTAGGTTCTCTCTGCGTTAAAGAGTGCTTAAGTACCCCCATAGCCCCCGGTGCAAGTGTGCGAGGGAACACGGGGTGGTTTTAGTGTCAGTAGAAATCTGACAGACCCCTCTGTCCACCCCAGGATGGAGTACATCCATGAGCATTTCCACCCCGTTACAGATCTGCTCTACATACTCATAACATTCTCAAGTGAACTCCGGAAATCATCACATCTCTAAGATGCCGGGGACTTGTCGACTCTCATAGTAAAATCAATATGTTCTGGCAAAGTGCCAATGGGAATTGTAGGGAAATATGTTTACCGCCGTCGACCTATGTCTTGATCATTGTTTTTGAGATCGACGCAGATGGGACAAACAAACAGGGTCAGGCTAAAAATATTGAAGATAAAAATGAAAATGTACCAACTACGGACGTAGGAAGTTCGAACAAGATTTTCATGTTTCAATGAATCTAGATTGCTTATGGATTACGATTCTAGGATAGGTATTCATTTCTCTATGAACATATACTACGTTTAATGAGTTTTTTTCAGAGAGACTTTGTTTTTCTACCTTCTCGCCTAATTTAGGATGGTGAATATAGTTAACGATGGAACACGCAGCCTTTGCTCTACAATATAATCGCGAAAACTACCTTTTGGAAGGAGCGACTAGAATCAATTATTTTTTTTTGTAAGTGCCTTATTGAAATAAATTATCTGACTTTGACTTTGATAAGATATAATAAATGAGGTATTTAAAAGCAAAATTATCAGACGGACTTTGTTCAGACAATTTGATGTTTTCTTTTTAATTTAAATAACCTACTCTATCATCATCAATAAAATTATGGACGTAAATAATTAAAATGAAATCAAACAACTAAGTCAATAAAATCCAACCCAGAGCTACCCTAATAAAATTTACAACGGAATAATATTATTTCTACACAATAACTGCGTACAAAAGTTTCATTTACCACTATTCATTAAACCTCAAACATATCACCTCATCCATAATTGAAACAAACAAAACGGATTATTAAACTACGCAAAAACTAATTAGTCGGCACGCATTCACACCGTAATTAATTTATCGCAGCGGCACAATATACGATGAATTTGTGTCACAAATCACGCGCGGGCAGCCATTATGTGCGGTGTTAGTGGCGGTCGCGAAACAGAGATAAGATTCATACAAAGCTTCGGACCGGCCTCACGATGTCATTTAGGTACACCCCCACATTACGTTTGGATGTACTTTACACCGACACGTAACATTTTTTTGATGATTGCCAAAAACATTTTTACTGTAATCTGTGGCTGATGGTACCCTCAATGAATGTTATCCACAGAAAATTTGGTAATTCTCTCGAAAATGTTTGATAGGTTTAAATTAAGTTTCAAATAGGTATTTGATACTATCATACAGTGAGCAGATAAACTCGTCTTACTTGAGAATGAACGTTACTTCCTCTTCAGTAATTGAATAGTTTAAAAGATCTTCCAGAAAATAATAAAGATTTAAGTTACATGAGAATTGGTCTTTGGTCGTTCGTTATGTAAAGGTAATTTGTTTACCTCGCAAATAGCTACACAAACTTCATGATGCTCCACTATTCTTAAGATTTATCATAATATAATATTCCTGGTTCTAAAAGAAGTCCTATATAATAATATAACCACAATGTTTTAGCAAAGAAATACTCTCTTTATCAATACAATTAAAGAAAAATCTTTAGGTACTTTCCTTTTTAGTCGAAAAAAATAATATCAGCCTATTATTGTCCCAGCGCAGTGCAAAGCCTTCTTCCTATCCAAAGGAGGCACTTTACACGTACGTTTACATAAAAAGTCATCCCAAGCATTGATCTCTTTCACACAGCATTCATCACTTTCCATTTCTACATGTATTACAACTAAAGTGACAGAATATTACATTCACATTTCATGCAGCGTACAAAAATAAGTGTTACTTAAATAAAATACTTTAAATATAACATTAAAACTACTGAAGTTTCTGTAAGAAGTTCGTAAATTACGTCATTTTCTTCCGGAATCGTAAAGTTTATTTCGTGTTTTCTTACTCCGAATACTTAAGTTTTACTACTGGCAACGCCTTTTAATTTTATTTTAGGAGTGTTAAGGTATTATTGAGAAAGTTATGTGCTGAAATAAGTTTGGAAATAGCGTTTGCAGGTGATTTGTCAGTTTTGTTTGTGATTCTTGACAGCATCGTCGATCCTGTTGGATATTTTTCAAGAAAAATCAAATCACTGGAGTAACATGAGTATTGTACAGACACCAGAACTAAGTACCGGTGGGCTGCATCAATTGGGTACCCCAGTTGTATTAAAATTTTAATACCATATATAGAATATCAAAACCAAACGCCATAGTAATTAAAACGTCACTGTCTATGACTCCTTGTGGTGTTTAAATTCCAACAGATCTCATCATCATTAATGAATAAGCAACTGAAAAGAGAAAAACAAGCATTAGATTTTTGGAATCACACAAACCAATAACCTGAAATATGGTAAACCAAAAATCTTGGCTTCGCCGCAGTCGGGTAACAAACACGGGTCTATTTTCTTTGAAAATTACTAGGTAGCTAGTTGTTTATTCTTGATAAACTCATTTGTAAGGTACTCATGAATTTCATACAATATCAAGAAAAATCCCAAATCATTATTATTTCCGAAGCATAACGCTCCGGTGTAACAGGCGGTCAACGGATCTACTATAAAAGTATCCAGCCCTCGATTACGGGATGCGGCGATGACATCATTACCGTTGAAAATGCCACCGAGCAATTTACCTTTTGTATACACGCAAAGATTACAAATTCGGGGATCGGGTAGCCCACAACCTCTACTATGTGATCACGAAAATGGTTAGGATTTTTCGTCTCAATTGCCCGTTTTTCTGGATTATGTTAGCTTTTTCATGTAGGTAGGTTATTATTATAGTGGTTGTACTTTTTCATACATAGGTTTCTTTTTTGGGTTTTGCTCAGGCGATCTTAGTCCACGGGTAGTGACCGTTAGATGATTGAATGTTGAATGCATCGACCTTTTCCTGGCTGGAGCCCTTGGTCAGGACTGCATACTTCTCGGGATGTGTCTCTTGGTATAAGAGAAGATCGGGAGCTTTTTGTTCATAATGTCAAAAATTACTGAAAATTTATTTGTGCATCCGGTCAGATCTCCAAGTATGCGTGTTTCTTTTCCATGTCCCTGAAAACTGGCCCCTTGGGGAAGCATGTTTCAGCTCCCTTAAACGCACTTATATTCTCCCAGTTCGGTTATGGAGTCGATTGGGGTTTCTCGGTTCTGAGTTGAGGAAGATGAATTTTTCGTAAGTATAACTCTTTTATTTGTTTTCAATACTTACTTTTTATTTAAGTATAATAATTATCTTCTACAGGTTTAATATAATATAATGAAATAGTAACGAAGTCGAAGTCGCGCTGGTCAAGTACGAGGCGAACGTACTGTTGGGGTTGCTGCACCACCCGGAGGTGCTGGCAGCAATGTGGCTGCACGCGCCGGACGGGTGCGTAGGTGCGCACCGCCCGCGCTGCCTCGCTTTGTAGACGTGCCAGCGACTAGAACTTACTTACTCAAGTTTTAGTTTTGTTTATTTGTTTTGCGTAATATTATTACAGTATCGGAGGATATATTTGGGCAGAAACTGCCGAGATTCATTCAAATGGCACAAATAATAATTGGAAAAGTTCTGATATTATAAACGTTGTCGTCATATTGTTATAAATATACGTCATTTTATTTTTTGTAAAGTGTGTTTTACAATGTGACATCGCCTGAAATGATTCTGTAAAGGTGTGTGGTTTAATTTAATAAATACTTGTACAAAAAATAATATGTACCTTAACTAGGGAAAGCTTTATAATTAATGTCGAATTATTTAGAATTTAGTTTCGTTGTATTCTAAATGCAGAGTGGTCGCTTATTATTTTTATTAAGCTTTAAAGTGTTATTGTGGCCTCTCAGTTTTATCATTATTTGCTTCTTTGTTTCTAACCAGGGTTTTATCTCCGAATTTTAATAATCATTTGCATTAAGTTCAAACACATCTCGAACTCCTGCTCAATCATAGTTTTGAAACAAAGCTAAGGCTAGTTGTCCTATATCTACCTACAGTAAATATATTGATCCAAACAGAATAATATAGAGTACACGTGTAGCAACTGGCAATGAAGAGCAATTGACACACTGTCAGTACACAATCACAACACAATAGCAAAAATTTACAAATTACATTTCGCAACCACATACATACATAAACTCACGCCTTTTTCCCATTACGATCCTTACATACTCCTTTTGCCTCGTTTACGTTCATACATACACGCACGCCGGTTGCGAGTACTACGCACCTGGCCTTTCTGAAGAACATAGCCAATAAGGTCAGTATAAGTCCTCCTAGGGCGTCCCCGCCCGGCCTTTCCCTTCACATCAACCTTGTAAATACATTTTGTTAGTCACCTTTCATTCTTCCTCTCAACATGCCCAAACCATCTTAGCACACCCTTTTCAATTTTTGTCAGTACATGTTCTTTTAAATCACACCGCTGTCTTATCACATCATTCCTCAGCCTATCATTCATAGTCAAACCACACAGGCTTCGCAAGGAACGCATTTCCACAGCATTTATTCTACTTTCATGCTTGTTTTGCTACTGGGTGTAGCAAAACAATTGAACACAACATTCACTTCCATACATAAGCGTGAGCACCAGCACACCATTGTGAACAGTCAGTTGAGCTTTTTTAGACATCGACAATCGCATGTATAGCCTCTCCTTTCCACATCTCCATCAATCTTCCCATCCCTTGTAAACAAACTCCCCAAATATATAAACTCACTTACTTGCTCCACACTATTCATCACCATGTCTTGCAACTGTTCTGCTGACGATGCAAGTAGAACTTGATCATCTGTGTAGATAAGACATTTGACAGGCAACTCATTCATTCTCAATCCGCACTTACCCTCTTTCAAATCTGCCAGACAACTATCCATATACAAGTTGAAAAGCCACGGTGACGCTATACAACCCTGTCTAAAACACCCCTCGAGATGCAAAACCAGTTCGTGTATGCCCTATTTATCCTAACACAAGCACTGGAATCCTTGTATAAACATTTCAGTGCCCCCGTACCAAGCGCCGCCAGTCCACAACGTACATGGATGGTGTCGACCACAGTTTTTCCCTCCACACATTGTCGTAGGCCTTCTCCAAATGAACGAAAGCACAATAGACTAGGCATTAGGATTAAGCATCTTGCAACCAATATTCATAAAACATATCTACTATTATTTGGATCACCCACAATCTTATTTCCCACCTAAATAACATAAAAGCATTGTTGGCCCACATAAAACGCGTAAAAAGCAGTGTAAAAAGAATTAATACCACCGTTAAAATAAGGGATGATATTATGGTCTGACTGAATGGGTTTTTATACGCTTCACGAAGAATCGCGCCGTTTTGGAGCGTTCGAGCTGGGCGAGTCGCCTGTCCGATCCAATAGAACGTTGAGTGTTTGGAAATATGCTTATTGTAAATAAATGAAATAATCCTTTTGATAGTTTATGACGGCGCAGCTAGTGGCGCCACCCAGTTTTGTTGTCACTCTCTAGCAGAGCGTTGTATCTATGGTTGCGTGGTGGCTGTCTTCAGATGACAGAAGATGATGTTAAGGGAACCGCTGTTTTGACAATTTCACACCCAAAAATAAAAAGGGGGAACCGCTGTCGTACCACGTCCACGACGAACTGCTTTAATCCGGCATAATCTTTAATACGATGACCACTTCTGGAAAAGGCTATCCTGCACCGTTATATAAATTAACACATACACATCTACTTTTTTAAAGCCAAGCCATAGCAATTTTTTTGATATTTCTGTGAAATATTTGGAACGATTTAACAAAGTCAATTTTAGATTCCATTAATCCCTACCAAACGCGTTCAACCCCGTCATTTATTGAACGAGTCATCGGCAGATGTAAACGAACCATCAAGTACTTTAAAGTACAAATGAATTAAATTATGAAAATGTAAATTTTATTCCCTATTCCCCCCTAGACAGTCTGCGTCTTAGTTATTAATACGGCAAAATATTGTACGAATGGCGATGCTGCATTTCAATTTATGTGTCTGGTCTACTGTACTTAAAACTTATAGATGTTTGGTCTAGCCAGACCATTTCTCTATTCATTACAGAGAGACAAAAATGCCGGTAATTTATCATCGGGAAAGTTGCACCAAGGGCTAAAAAGAAAATAAATTGTAGTGTGAATATTATTATTTGGTCTGTATCGCTGGTCACATTTTTGTAGATCTTGGACATTATCTGCTTATTGATACAATATGTAGGTACGAGTACGAGAGAGTACGTAAATAAGGTTTAGTGCGTGCAATCCACGAAGACGCGCCCCACTCCGCGATTACTGTACTGTGAGCTGAACTCTAGTACGCCGCGGAGCGGAGTGGGGCGCATCTTCGTGGATTGCACTATCTATACGACATATAACGAGACAACAATAACTTGCTTTCATTAACAATAAATTCTAAAGGATTACTAAATCACCACACTTGTCAAGCGAATTGCTGAAATCAGGATGCTTTCTGGGTATCCGCCTTTCTTGAAACTGGTCTTTGTCGTGGCTTACATGATGACATGGACACCTTCTTTATGAAAAAAAAAAGCGGTCTAGGGATTTTTTTTTCATTTTCGGGCTTGAAGCGAACAGCAACACTTTAGCATTTCATTTAATATTTTCATACCAGCCTACGCGGCTTTATATCAAAAGTAAATGGTTGACAGGAATTTCATGAGCCATGCATGATCCGTGCCTATTTTGTTATCGAATTTCGTAACATTTTTGTGATATTTGGATCTTCTATGGAAATATTTTACTGAATTTTCCAAATGTAAAATTTGTTAGTCATAACCATAGCTAGTTAGATAAATCTGTTAGTGGGTGCTACTCAAGTCCCACTAGTGTGCAGAGTGCTTGTACCTAATTGTGAAATGCAGATGATGAAAAACTGGTTCATAAAAATAAAAGCTAAGATAAAACTTAAATTTTCTGTTTTATTCTCTTTGACAACATTCAAGGTTACAGAAGGTCTACAGAAGACAGAACATGAAAATAGAATTAAGAAAAATAATTTTACTCAGAACAAAAAAGATCAATATCGAAAAACATTTTTTATTCTAACAGTCCACCTTAAATTCATTTCTCTACATTCATCCATCACACAAACACACAACATCCATAACCAGCGTACACCAGTTGAACTTCCCTTTCAATAGAGGTTTCGTTAAAACATCCGCAACCATACGACTTCATACTCTAGTTCAATATGGCCATGCTCAACTGTCTCTCTCACAAAGTGGTGTTGCAAATCTATGTGCTTTGTGCGATGATAGCGTACAGGGTTCTGCGCAATAGCAACAGCAGATTGACTGTCACTGAAGATCTTCATTGGCATCTCAACTAAATCAATCTCTTATTTAAGAAAATTGCCTCTCTAGCAGCTTCTGATATAGCTACATACTCAGCCTCCGCCCTGGATAGAGCAATCGTCCTCTGTTTTCTGCTTTCCAAACATATTGCAGCTCTCATATGCAGAAATACCATACCCGAGTATGATCTCCTATTATGACAAATGGCATGACTAGTATCTGCTTAGCTTTATACATTCCTGTTCTCTTAATACCTGTAGCCCAAGGCATTTAGTACCCATTAAATATCTAAGCACTCTTTTTGTGGCTACCCAATGTTCTTCAGTATAGCAAGCATTGAACTGGCTCAGGTAAATTAAATGCACGTGCAATATCTGACCTCGTGCAAACAAATATGTACATCAGCGAACCAATATTTTTTTTATAATTATGGAGTCCTCGGATCAGGTTTATGTTCCAGTCCAGGTTTCACTAGCTTTTGCCCAAAAACTGAGGGGGTTAAAGCAATTTTGCAATCAGCCATCCCAAAAACCTTAAAAACTTTTTGACATACTTCTCTCTTGGTAAATTTTCATAGCAATATCGTAAATAATCTATAAATTTTTCGAAAACTTTAGACGGCAAGAAAATAAAGATCCTGCGCACTGACAGTGGGACTTGAGTAGCACCAGTAACATAATTTTTTTATCACTGCGCTGCATAAGCTAATAGTCTCGTATAGCCTGCCGACATGCTAGTTAGTGCGTATGCAAGTATTGACTCGATGTAAACGCAGCATAGCTCGCCTTTAAGCCATATGCTCTATTTGTCTAGGAAACAGAGGTCGCTGTCTTGACGTCATATTGATTGGAAAAGAATTAATGTGTGGGTGTGATCTTTGCAGATATCGCTTTATTTAACAAGTAACTGCTACGGTCTTGGAAGGTTATCATCTACCTTGGATATTCGAATAAATAACGAAATATACGTAATAATTTTACGTTACCCTACCTAAATGTAATATAACAAATTTATTTTATTAGACGAGCTGATATGAAAATACTGGATGCAATTAAGTCATAAAATAGCAATCAAATTGTTGGTGAACCAAACTGTGAATTTTATTAAACGTATTCTAATCAAAATCGTTATAGTAAATGTATGACGATTTCGACAAATTAATCTAATTATAATAACCGACAATTAAAACAGTCTGTATAATAGCACCAATCTGATAAAACTGGTAGTGGTATAAAGTGTGGTTACTCGACACATACTCGACACAAACACAAATAGACCTAGTCTGTTCCAGCGTACTTAGAGCCACAGCTCTAAGCATCTCTTCCTGCGTTAAATAAAGTCAAAGTCAAAGTCAAATAATTTATTTCAATTAGGCACAAAAAGGCACTTTTGAACGTCAAAAACAAAAAATAGAATTGATTCTAGTCGCCCCTTCCAGAGGGTAGTTTTCGTATGGAGAAGAATGGGCAAGAAACTCCACCGTTACTCTTTTAAAATGTTTTACAATATTTTGTATACATTAATTATATAATTATATGTGAAAACGATGCACCTGGAATAAGATTACTATACCACAATAGCGACTAAAGTCTCCTCCTGCGGCGGAAATCGGCTCGCAATTCCCGCCCCGGGCGTCTCCTCTTAGGGGCGTGAGGGCGCGAAATTTGCCTCTCCCTCAAGCATTCCGCCTCCTCCTTTGCGAGCATTACCGCTTCGCAGAAGGAGGTGACGGCCTGCCATTTCCTCCCGAGGCAGCCGTGTCCGGTGAGGACCTGCGTCAGGTTGAAGGTGAGGGCGCCATGGCGCCTCTCAAGCCACTCCTCGCGCTGGGTTGCGACAATTGCACTCTCAATGACGCCATGAGATCCCGCCGGAGCTCTGTCCGCTGTGCCGCGATTTCTTGCGGCATCGGAGTTAAGCCCCGGCGTTTCGCCTCCTCGCGCCACTCCCAGATATGCGCGAGGACCTTTGCCTCCAGATCCCATGGCGGTAATCCGGCAAGGAGGCTCGCCGCCTCGCAGGAGACCATGTGGTATCCTCGGGCCAGCTGAATGGCCATGACCCTCTGACCGGTAAACGCCCTAAGCCGAGGTTCGTACCCCACAGCCCTTAGCGAGCGTTTACAGTACTTTTAATTAGCTTAGTTGAATAACCCCTGGCTGGAGGTTTTAAGTGTAGCAGCTTAAGGCACCCACAGAATTGACCGGTTAAACAGTCATGACCTCAGAGGTCAGCTATGAGAAGACCTACAGAAAAAAAAATAGTTTTGTTGAAATTTTTTATTGTGGTGAATCTATAAATATACTGTGTTGTAGCGCTTTATACAAGTTTTAATTGAAGACCTTGGGTTGAGTTTTGACATGAATCTCAAAAGCATGTTGATTATCCTTTTCAAGTTCTGCTTCAATCTTTGACAAATCATTTTTATTGGTGTTATTGCTTTCTAATATGACAAAACACATTCCTTGGTGTTGAGTCATCACTTGCCAATAATACTCTGTAATCTTTACTATAAAGTAATGTTTCTTCAGCTGGTTCAGAAAAGGGATTCCCTGGATCCATTATTTCGTGGAAATAGTCCGATTCATCAATAGCCATTCAAATTTCAAACGTCATTTATTCAAACTAGGCTGAGAATCAGCACTTTTCGAACGTCAAAATTACATAAGATAGGCCCCTAAAAAACGCTCACCCTTCACCATGTTCTCCACAACCCAATCCACAAGGGATTTTCTCACTGTCAGAGAGGAAAATCTATTTTAATTATATTATGAGGTGTCTTTTTGGTATTCCATAATCGCCTAACATTATTAACATCAATAATTAATCTTGATATAGCCCCAATTACGTTAATAGTATGTGTTCTCATCGATTACAATGTATTTGAACCTATGGCTAACTACAATACCTATAGAATCTACTTTAAAATTAAAATTATGTTTATTTATCTCCACAAATTACATTTATACAGATAATAAGTTGACAGATATTTTGACAAAATTGTATAATTTGTGGGAGATCTGAAGTCTAAACTAAGCCTAGGCCTGTATTTTAGAACTCCAGGTCCCCCATTGTAACACTTTACTGGTAGATCGTGTTTCTGGTTATGATTGGGCATTTTGGGCGAAATAGAACCAGCCCACAACAAGGATGTACAGTGATGGAATCAGCCTTCAGCCCACGGGAAACAAGATCCGCCGGTTTGTCGCGACGTAGTGCGAGCGCCACCGTGACAGGTTTAAATAATAATACGTCTCATAGTACAGTCTTGCAGCCGGCTCGAAGGACCAATGTTAGCGCATGGAGCAATAAAAGAGTGGACTGTATTTTAGGCAATGGTTTTTTGCCGTGCTTATTAATTAAGAGAGGAATATCGTCCGTCGCGGTGGAGTCCGTGGAAGCGAGTGGTCGTCGGGCCGAGCCGTGCCGCCGCCGCGCCGCAACTCAGCTACCCGACGACGCGCTGATCACGCTGCCTGCGCGTGCACCCAGGGTGCAAGGTGTTGTGTTGGGTTCGATTCCCAACAACTCTCTATTATGTGAATTCAACATTACAAAGTATTGATTGCACACTTTTGGGTCGAAATTCACTGACAAACTACGTCAATACACTGGAGCTGGAGGTGATATATCCAATCCACGAATGAATCCGTATAATGAAATAGCAGAATTCAGGCAAAGACTTCCGTTGTAGTTTGTCAGTGAATTTAAGATTTATGTATTAGATTACATTCATGATTCTTAAAAAAATATACCAGAGCACGATTTTTTTTTAACTTCAACATCAGTTATTAGGCCTTAAAATTTACACTCCAACATTCTATTGAAACGCTCGATTAGTTTTGTTATCGTTGACTCCACATAAACCTACTACACAGAATAATACATACACATGACTGGTTAACATATTTAGTAGTAGGTACATGTACCCACACACGTTGGTAAACACGGCAGCATGACAATTTCCATGTTACGACTCCCATTCTATTTGCAACCAAACATTTAATTTGCAAAATGAGATTTCATTCCGTACGAAATGACGGTAGACAGTTGTTTAGTAGTGGTAACAAATTGTGAGGGACATGTTTAATAATGAGCTCATGTTTCGATATATTTGGGAAACTGCGAATGTACTTTGTGATGTGAGCCAAAAAGTCAACTTTTTCTCACGGAGAGTAGGAAAAATACAGTATCACAGGAAAATGGGACTAAGGTATTAAAACACAATTCACAATTTAATTATTTTGCTGCATCAAAAAAAAACCTTGACACAGCAAGCGTTCTACCGTTTTACACAAACAAGGAATTTTTGGATTCAGATACACCTACAAAACTTAGCGTTCTGAAATTTAAAATATATTCAGTTTCATAAATCATTGATGAAACAAAGCATACAGACAAAAACAAACAGTTCACAGTTCGTTATTTAATTCTTACTTGGGTCTAGACGGGGCTTACCCGGGCCCTATGTTTAAGTGATTGACATTTCTCGCAACCTTCAGGTTTTTCATTATCAACGAAACATTGAACGCGGTACATTTTCATGGATTTGGAATGTTTGACATTGAGCTAGATAAATGTTGGAAAGATTAGGCAGAGGTGTAGATAGAAAGGCATAAAAAAATGTGCATTTAGCACCGTATACGTAATAAAACTGAAAAGAGAGAGAGAGAGTTATATTTTTCTTCTCTTTCATGTAACGGAATGTGCCTAAACGTGACGAGCCTTTTCAATTAACACAAAAAAATACAATAGAAATGGATATATTTAGTAACCTGTTCCGCTTAGCCCTCTCAACGAGGCATCCTCAGGATAATGATACTGTGTGCGCTTGGTGTAGCAACACGCCGTGTTCGAGTTCGCGACAAGTCTATCGTCATCCTGAGGATGCCTCGTTGACACGTGTCGATTTATTTCAGGGGTTTTTTATGACTCTTTAGAAATAGCTAAGCGGAACAGGTTACTAGAGTTCGCGACAACTCTATCGTTATCCTGAGGATGCCTCATTGAGAGGTGAAACACGTGTCGATTTATTTCAGGGGTTTTTTATGACTCTTTAGAAATAGCTAAGCGGAACAGGTTACTAAATATATCCACTTCTATTGTATTTTATAATGGATTTCCGCAAAGTCACGCCTGAATCAATTAACTATCTCAATAATTAACACGTAAAAAGTTTAATTTAAATAAGGCAAAAGAGATTTACAATCGGAAAAAAAAATCTTTCCAATGTCTAGCCTCCGGCAGTATTCGTAACAATATTTTTAATTATAAATTCCACTGTTGCTGTATTATTTCCTTACCAGCTGTGCAATATTATTAAAAATCATAATAAAATAAATACAAATCTTATAACAAACCTTAAACATTTTTTTATAGGTATTTCTTTTAGTCTTTACAAAAAGTATTTACTAAACTTAATTCGATCTGTACATATTATAAACTAGCTTCTGCCCGTGACTTCATCCGCCTATAACCTTCCTCGAGAATTGGGCTATACAATGCAAAAATAATTATTCAAATCCGAGTGGTAGTTCCAGAGATTACCCCCTACATACAAACTTACAAACAAACAAATTTGACCTCTTTATAATATTATTATTATTATAATAGTATAGATTAAAGTCGATTTTCGTGTGTCTATATGACCGCGTTGTTCTTCTAAACTACGAGAGTGAGTGAGGAGTGAGTTCCTTTGGCCAGTGTTATGAAATCTATATTAATATGTATAATGTCAAATGCCGAAGTCGAAGAAATTATTCGTTTAGTGGAGTAAATATTTGAACTGATTCCATTAAAAAAGTTTTTGAAAGGTGCTTTAAACATTTTAAATGTTGCCGGCAGTAATAACTCACATATCATGATTCGAATAGTGACAATCGAATTGGGAAAAATGTTAATCGATTTTAATATTCGTTCAGCTATCGAAACATCGGATGTTAAGATAGATGCAATTTATAGCACATTCAATATTTTAATCGAAATATTGGAAGCGTGTAGTCGTGGATTTTTTTAATATTTTTAATCAGAATTAAAATGAAATGTACATAAATTATTTATTACATATTTAATTTCTAATTAATTAATAAAATAAAACGAGTATATTCAATCGTACTCATGATCCGGTGTGAGAATAAATAAGTCAAATAATTTATAGTGGGAGAATTTTAACAAAGGTTAATATTGTATTCTAATATCCAATGTTTTTATCGGGTGTCCTATTCTAGATCAAAGTTCCTGTTCCAAATATTACGGAAACTATGTTATTTGTCAACTTACTGCCTCTACTTCTACGTTCCTAAAAATAATAATAATTTTTATTCGGCATCGCAGTAGTAATAAACAAAAATGCATAATACTATGATACTCTCGTGTGACGGATCACCAGGCTCTCACCCCGAATTTAATCTAATTAACATTACAACGGTAAATTTTCAAACTCTAGACATTATTAATTGACGATAGGATTAAAAATAACTGACATTTTTAAATTAAAAACTTAAAAAAAAAACACTACAAAGTGAAAAATAACTTTTATTTTGGAAGTCGGTGTCTTTCAAAATTAAAGTTATCCTCACCTTCCTGACCGGACAGGTCCTCACCGGACACGGGTGCTTCGGGAGGTACCTGTTCAGGATAAGGCGGGAGGAAACACCCGGGTGTCACCATTGTGTGGATCGGCCTGAGGACACGGTGGAGCATACGGTGGAGGTCTGCCCGGCTTGGGCGGAGCAACGCCGTGTCCTCGTGGAGGCGATCGGCGGCGGTGATCTCTCGCGTCCGGCCCTGGTTCAGGCCATGGTACGGAGCGAGAGGAAATGGCAGGCCGTCACCTCCTTCTGCGAAGCGGTAATGCTCGCGAAGGAGGAGGCGGAACGCGTGAGGGAGAGGCAAATTTCGCGCCCTCACGCCCCTAACCGCCGCAGGAGGAGACGCCCGGGGCGGGAATCGCGAGCCGATTTCCGGCCACCGTAGGCGTGGGCTTGCGGACGGTGAGCAATGGGTAGCTCGCCGTCCGATAAGGACCAAGCCCGGGTCGACGGCGCGTTGTGTTCCACGCGCGCCTCAAAGAGATGTCAGCAGAATTGACGGGGTCCGTTAGGACCAATGCCTGCCGGGGGTTCGAAGAAAACCGATGGGGACATCGTGGCCCCCGGCAACAGGGCAACCGAAGGAACACGGGTGGGTTTTAGTCAGTAAGAGTCTGACACGCCCTCCCGCTCCACCCAGAGCGGGAGAAGTTATTTGATAATTTCCCACCCAAAAAAAAAAAAAAAAGTCGGTGTCTTTGGTTTTGAATTTTCGTTCTTTGTCACCGACTTCCGAAATTAAAGTTATTTTTCACTTTGTACTGTTTTTTTTTGAAGTCGGTTGTTTTTTTTTTTGTAAAAAGTTTTTATTTTTCACTTTTTAGTTGTGGTATCTACCCCACACAAATTCGAATACCCCACTACCTGCTATGTAAATAACAGTGACAAGAAGTTATCATATCATCTACATACTAAGTGGGAAAAAATACGTATAATTGAAGCTAACTCAAAAACTACCCAAGCAAAGTTAATAAAATTTATATGGGACCACCTCTAAAGTATGATCTACCAAACAAAAAAAGAATCATCAAAATCTATTCATAATTGGCGGAGTAATCGCGTAACATTGAGAACCTCCTCCTTTTGGAAGTCGGTTAATTAACAGTAAAGGAAAGATGTTTGCTTTCAAAGTAAAGAAAATCGAACTATACTTCATTTGAAATAAGATTAGACATTTTTTACAGTTCATTCAACCAATTTTGACTTCTATACCGTAGGTATAAGGATGGCATTAAAAGCAAAAAAGTGGTTACAATAGGAAACTGTTTACTGTAGCTGCCATTTGTCATGCCACCAACGCAATATAAGCCAAAATCGGTTGAACGGACTGTAAAAAAGGTTTATTTAAATGTCTAATCTTATTTCAAATGGAGTATAATTTAGATCCAGAATACTCTAGGACAGCGGTCGGCAACCTTTTGGCAGGCAAGGGCCACAAGGTGGCAAAATAAACTAAAGGCGGGCCGCACTTGTGATATTAACCCTAGAAGCCCAATATACCTACGTATAATTGGTAATTTCCCATAGAAAAAATAAAATGCTATTAAAAATTGTTAAACCATACAGAATTTAATTCGTACACGTTAATTATGTTTATATGTTTGGGCTTTATAGCTTGAAAAATAACCACCGTAAATAATTCAGAAATGAAAAGTACCTAAATAGGTAACCGATTTTATACAAATTTCAGTGTGATGTCTGAGGTTGCATTTGGGAGGCTATTTCTTGTATGTCTATGCTGTCAAATTTGTATTTGCAATTCGTAGAATGGCTCTCAAATGCTCATCTGTGAGACGAGAAGCATATTTATTTTTTCTTTAATTTACAATTTAAAAAGTTTGCGCGTTATTTATAACTTATTTACAAAACATTCAAGGGCCGCAAGTAAGACGTCCGCGGGCCGCGTGTTGCTGACCGCTGCTCTAAGACACTCGTTTTAAATGGCTATCAAGATTATTACATCGCATGTTGATTAAAAAGGTACTTATTTCTAACACTGTGGGCCTATTTCACGATGTCCGAATAGCCACTACTTACCGAATAAATTCAAAAATGGAACAGAGTTTGTAGGATATTATCTGCCAAGTAAGTTAACGAGAACCTAATCGGAGGTGTTGAAACAGGCCCTGTATCTTATTTTATAAGGCTTTATAAGTACGGTAAAGTTTCAACGATTTTTCATTTTTTTCGACACTATCTACAGCTAATTCTTTTCCAGGAACAAGGCAATTGTACCATTTAACGTAGCGATTATTTCCTTAATTGTAACATGACCTTCACAAATATAATTACAAGGGTGGCGCTAACTCATAATTGGATTTACGAAACTTCGATGCCTCGAATTTGTCGTAGGAACGGGAAGGCGGTGACGCAGTCCATTCATCGTGCGACTCAGTCGACAGTGAAAAACCAATTTGCAGGGACGACCAGATCCATCCTGCATATTGGGCGTGAATTTGCGATATCTCTCCTTGCGTTCGATTTGGACTGTAGGTATTTTTTTATCGTTTCCATGTTTTGCTAAGGAAAAAAATTATCTCTTTTTTTTTTCAGCCGTCTCTTTTCCTCTAGACAGGCCCCTTTCCCGAACAAGCACCCAATTTGTGAAATATAAAATGAAGTTAGAGGAAAAAAATAAATTCTTGTAACCACCGAATTAGTATAATGAACGTCTTTAAAATATTTACAATCAAGAAATTAAATTACTTCGGTACGTCTTCAATGTTCATGTCTTTATTGCTGTCATTCCAAATCTAAGTCCTATAAACTAAGGGACAAGCCTGTGCCACTAAGAGGACACAAATCTGGACACCAGGCTGCTACTGAGAATCCTGTTGGAAAAAAATCTAATAATATGTTATTAGATTTTTTTCCAACAGGATTCTCAAACCTGACTTGACCTGACCTGAGGATCAAACCCGGCTTTCCACATTTGCACTTACAACCACTAGTCCAACGAGATGGTTATTTTAACTTATTGTGAAATATGGGACAGAGGAGCTTGATAAATAAATAATTCGATGTATATTAGAAGACGATTTTCTAATAGAATATTTAGCAAGTGTCGTTTTACCATTTGCAAGTTCCCAGCGTCGACAAAGTCTAAAACTAACAAACACATTTCATACGAGTTGCCCATAGTTTGCTTTATCAACACTGAGATAGCTTCTCAGTGGTCCAATAAATTAATACAAATATGTTCCATTATTCCATATAAATGCTTCATTCGAACACCCATAGATTGTTTGTATAACTAATTGACTTCATCGTTAGATTTAAAGCGATTCCCTTTTAAATTGTGTTAATAACCTACATAATTTCATTGGTATTTGATATTTAACAGAACGATATCCGGTTTATTTTTGGGTAATGGTCATTATTTTGAAATGGTAATAGATGTAGGTACTTAAGGGGTTCTAGGTTACCTATTATTGTCGATGGAGCAATATACTCCGAACCTTAATAGTAGTAAAAAATCTATTATTATGGTGAAATTACTGAATTTTGTAAGTAAAATCAATTGGACACACCGATACACCAACGCGTCAATGTTGACTCTATACTATAGTCGCCAAGACATAATTGGAATGTCTTCAGCTTTAACGTAGCTTACATTCAAAATCAAACAGGTGTATGCCCTGAAGAGTTGGGCAGAGGTGTACCTATTATAGTAAACCCACATGTTGCCAGTTATGTTTGAGACCCATCTAAAATGCTCAAAAAATCGTATCGTTTCCACAAAATGCACACAAATAATTGTAGAACAAGTCCACACTACACCCAAGTGCTATTGATCACTAGCTTTCCGCATTTTCACCCCAACTATCGAATCCAATTTAAAGTTTACACTGGAACCTTAACAAGAAGAATACCGAACAAGCGAGCCGAGCCGTGCTAATAAAGTTATGTTAACTAGATCGCCCTCCGTGCACTACGCGATTCGAATCCATATGTACAAAACCGGCAATGTATGCCAAACTCTTAAAGTAATTTTGTTTATTGTTTTAAAGTTTATATTAGAAATTGGATCTTTTCAAGTGGAAGTGTAATGAAACAGTGTTGTTTTAATTTGTGGAACTCCCTGTTCGATTCTGAGATTCTAGTAAGCCTTTTTTACACATGCGTCTCGTGTTCATGATAAACAAAATGGAAGTTGTAGCAATATGGAAACATATTGCTGACAACATACGGAGTATTGAAGCGTTGAAAAGAATAATTGTATTGAACAATTTTACATTATTTCTGATAACATTCTATGATGCCGGACATATTTTTACGAGGTACCAAGGCCTAAGTCATAAAGGTGGATTAAAGTTTAAGACAGACACGAAATTTAGTCTGCCAGCTTTGTGAAGCCACATTAGTCATTCCTTCGTGGTGAGTACCTACGTTGCAGGTTGCAACCAGCTTACTCGACGGATTATCACCGTATGGTTTTAGCACTGGTCAAAATAGCATTGTGTCGGGTCGCAACTGCTTTGGATCTGAAATACCACGACCCGTGTACATCATGTAGATATGTATTTTTCTTTTGTATGTGCAATGTTTATAGCTGGGCTGACTAAAAAAAGAGGTACAGTCAGAATATAGCAATTTTATTCCTAACAAAGGCGTAAGGAAGATGACATCACCAGCAATATTTATATACACCTTAAAACCAGGCTTTCAAAACTAATAATAACATTCAGGTAAAACATAACAGGAGAACATTAACCTGAAAAAGTGTCTTATTGGCCTGATTAATAAAAATGAAAGATATCGGAACATAAACATTTTGAAACAATCTGACCCGAATCCGTCATAACAATGTGATGTTAACCAGCTAATTCAGACATGTACCGGCTGTTTAGCAATTGTTGTAAATGAGTCAATGCCGCCGGGATCTGAGTTATGTCGTAATTTTTTAAATTTTATTTATTTACATTCCAAAAACAGTTGCAGCTATATTGGTTATATTATTTTAGAAACAGTAATTCTAGACTTGTTTCTTTCTCCATGATATTTCATGTCTTTCAGCTTTCAGTCTTGCAAATAATGCTCAGCCACTGCGCTACTCAAATTGAATCAAAATTCGTTTTGAATTAGTAACTTTTTCATGAGATGATAGCCCCAAAACGCCCGCCTTTCACCACTTCCTAGTGTTGTAAAGGCTCCTCAAAACAGGCGCGACACGCGACGCGACACAAAGGCACCGCTCGTCGCGCGACGAGCGGTGTCTTTGTGTCGCGTCGCGTGTCGCGCTGGTCTGCACAAGCCTTAACGGAGACAAAAGTGACAAAAGTGCATGTCGGACCACGCACAATGAAGGGTTCCGTAGTTGGGATGAATTTATCCCAAGAACAAAGTTAACATTGTAGTTGAAAAACACGTTTTCCCATACGTAATGTATGGTAGAGCATGTTTTTGCAACTGCCAATGTAAGTGGTCGATTATTACTCGTTAACTTATAAAGCCTGTGATGTTTTCTTTTTAATTTCATTATTCTGCCCTGAATTTTTTTGTTGGCAGGAAAGCTTAATATTTCGCAAACGGATCCCTGAATCCAAAAACGGTTACCACACACTCACAATATTTTTGAGCTACCTTTCCAACGACACCCCACACTATGAAAGAAAAAAAAACATCACCACTTTACGTGTAGGTACCCCTACACGTAAAGTGGTGATGTTTTTTTTTCAATGATGATTACCACTTTGTCGGCGTGATTAATATGTATAACCAGGATCAAGCCCTTGATCCAGTTGGATCAACAACAGGTGTTAGTCGAGGCTCTTGGCTATTTGACAGTCGTAGCACTGTCACGTGAAACCTTCTCCTTTCTATAATAGCCCTATAATATACGCGAGGCAAGTCAAGATACTTGATTTGTTTATCTTTCTCGATGCTCCGGCTGTTGCCGCTGCGTATATAAATAAGGCTTCGAAAATAATGAACGTAAGGCCTGGTATTTAATCAATGTGTTTTATTTTCTGAATAAATCTGAAGATCTGAATAAGCGATACGTCCGCCATGCGATATCTGACGGCATGGCTACAGTAAGTTTTGCCGTGCGCCACCTGGTGGCAGCGGCATGGTAAGTTTCGCCGTGCCCCACCTGGCGGCAGCAGCATGGTAAGTTCCGCCATGCGCCACCTGGCAGCAGCAGGGCCGTAACACTCGATCGGCTTTCACGAGGTTCCCGTCATGTGGGACTGTTATGTCAACAATCATTACGCGCCGCTCTATTCAAGCGTAGCCATTCTATTGTAGCCAATAATCCCGATATAGTGGTGGTGGCTACTAAATCAGGATTATTGGCTTCAATAATCCTGTCAGTGATGATAGGTCGATCCCAGTACAATGAGATATTACCATTTTCGAAACCTGGGTCGGGCACATGTACCTGTAGCACGGTACTTCCGATTCCACAAGGCTGTATTTCAGAGCAAGTTGCTGATGGATGATCCTGGCTATATTTATCAAGGTTGTGTCTATCTCATATAATGTGTCTTGACTGATTCCACCGGACGGTGGCATGCCCAACAGTGTCAATTGTGCCGTCTTTCGCAATAAATCTCCGTAAATTTCTCGTCTATGATAAGTTCGTCCATAATTGTACGGACAAAACCTTGGGATTTCCCAAAGAGGCTGTAGCGGTTACACACCGCCACATACAAACTACTATTTTATTTCATTATTACACATATAATAAATTAAATGTTAAGTTGAATGCTGTTAATGTCACTTAACAAGTCTTCTGCTGTTTTATTTCTACTTTCAATTTTATTAATTCTCAATTCCACATGACATCAAATCTCAAAATGTCTACATTACTCGTACTACAAAACTTATCCACCGCATCAACATACAATTCACTCCCGAAACATACTTCGCCGACCTACATCGAACACGACTTGAACGTATAAACATCTCAAGAGAGGTGGGTAAGCAGAGTTTCGCGTCGTCAGCGAAACGTGAGCTTCGGGCGAAACGTGCCGTCCGCCCGGACATCGCGCACTTGTTAGCAATGCACTTTCGATGCAGCTTTGTAGACGGAAAAATTGAATCCTTTCCATACTTTTATCAAGTTTGGATAGGTGTCAATTACGATTGGAGAACATCTACCTTTATGAAGGTTTGTGACAGCTAAAATCTGAAAAGGAAAACTATCGAAGAATGTGGTGCTCTGAGATAGTTTCCGGTCCTATATTGCTCCATGAAAAAATTAGTTTTGATCAGTAATGGGTTTTAGCATTCAAAAATTCATAAAACAATATGTATCATGAATGTAATGGCCACTAGAGTCATAATCTTGACTAGACCAATTCAATAAATACACAAATGAATGCTACTTAATTTTCATGTCCATCTATTATTAGATTTATCGTGTACAATAATTTTAATTCATAACTCTTATTGTTGTTTTGTTTTGAACGTGTGAACTATATAGAGCTGTAAAATTATTTCCTATCTGTCGTGCCTGCGAGTTTAGCAGCTTTCCTCCCAATTGAGAGTGTCCGGGCTGCACCAAGTGCAAAGGGAATGAAATCCGACGACTGACGAACTCGAAGTTTGCCGAGGGATATTAAGAAAATAGAAATACTGTACTTTCTTGTGTAAACGATTACTTTTGAATTTTATTAGATTAGTATTACCGTCCTTTATTGAAATAAATCCTAGACTTACTTTGCTCACACAAACTATTGATTTAGAAGCGAAAAATGGACTTATATTCATACCATACACTTCGAATATCGAAATTCATACCATACACTTCGAATATCGATTCCCGATGTCCACAAAAATAATTCAAATGGTTTTGGCTCGTTTAGATCGTAATACCAACCGCGTGTAGGCGTGATTGCTGATGCATAAATTGTACACTTGTCGTGCCAAACGTTGATTTGTCGACGCTAAGCCGATACGACGTTAATGCCGATTTGGATTCAATACTGACGTAATTTTGAAATGGGTCAGTGTTCAATTCGGTGCTATTCTATTATCGATCGCTAGGAAGCTGCAAAATCTATTTAATTGTGAGTGCAGTGTGTTGTATTTTTCTAAAATTACTATTACTTTTCATTTACAATATTTACAAATATGAACAATTCATGTTAATTGAATGCTGTCTCTTAGAGAAAAAAACGTTGCTTTATTTCAAACCTAATTGCCACTAGTGATATAATGATATTGCTAGACACTCGTCTAACAATATCATTATATCCGGAAAAAACTTGATTCCGGTGCTAGTTTCAGTACACTTTTACTGAAACTAGCACCGGAATCAAATTTTTTCAGTCCGGAGAGTTTATTATTTACAAAGGCTATCGTTATGATGCTGGAGAGAATAGTTGGATGGACTCGACGTCTTAGCAATGACTGCCTGAATACTCCAACGATCAGGATGAAATCGCTGGGAGGTCACATCCGTAGGAGACGGTCTTCATTGAAAGAAGTATTGCAATATGTTAATTAAATATTGTGATTTTGTAAACTCTGTGTGTGTCGATGTCAAGTGTCGATTCGACGTAAAACTGTTGTGGTCGCCGAGCTGTTGTGGTTGAATCAGATTAGCCCGGAGGGTGAGGCCGAAATTCGGCTTGATAAACACGCCTACATTTTTTTCTATTATTAAGATAAGAGAAGGAAAATAAAAGAATTGAAGACATTTTTGTTGAGATAGGAACTCGAAGACTATGGTACATGGAGTGTTCCTATGGCAAAGAAATTGAATATAATATTGAGAGAAAGAATGGTGAATTTGCGATAGCTGGACCGAAAAAGAAAAATACAGTTTAAAACGGAGTAGTAATTAACCACACTGCATAATCTGATTTTTGGCAGTTACATCCCCATAAGGAATCATATTATGTTTCACCAAGTATATATTATGAGGATATTTTCTTTACTGGAGAAAATTTTGATATAATTTGTCCTAACCATTGACCATTTTATTCATGGTTACCAAATAAAGCTTAAAACAGGTTGAATGAAAAGGTTTTAGATAAAAGAGGATTATTATATTTAAAAAAAATCCTGGTTACTTATTACCCCCGCGATGAATCTTATGTTTAACAATAACATCATTCTGTGATAGTGGACCAGTCTTGCGAAAATATCATAGATCTCCTTTAGACGTCTTGATATCCGTAATGCATTGGTTAGCGCTATTTCAAATTTGACAATGATACCATAAGTTACTAGTAGTGGTCAGGCCTCCAGCATAAGAGAAATCTTCTTACAACACGCACCGGTTTCCTGGTCAAAGAGAAGGCGTGTTCCGCGTTCATTACGGGCGAGGCCGTGTGGACCCAAGATATTGGTGTTGTTTAGACCTTGAATTTGCGCCCAATTATCATCAATATAAATAGATCGTCTCGTCTAGGTGGCTTGTCGTGGCAGCGGAATTTAAAAGGAACCAGTTTAATGGGGACCACTTTTCCTTTGGTTTTGTTCCCTAAAGTTTTGTCCCATTTCTACTCTGGTGGGCCATCTTCGGACACTAGTGTGGTTTTGCTGATCTTCCCAAAGGTTTGGACCCTCCTTTCACTGAAACAAGGGACTGTCGTTACTTGGGAATATACTCCTGTTAACAACCCTGATTGATTGGAACAGCTCATCTTGCTTAAATATTATGATCATCTGAACGAATGAGCGTCATGTAAGTCTAGGGGACTATCATTACATACAAGTTTTCAACATTATAATCAGTGAGTGCTTCCAATTATTGAACTTGCAACTCAGCAAAAGGGAGAGGTTGAGGTAAATGCTCAAAGAAGTCGAATCCACGATATACAAGTATAGAGTGGGTAAGATGGACAGTAAGGCTGGTTTCACGAAACCAGCCTATGAGGGTTTGAGGAACTAAACTGGTATGTTTAGAAAGAATATCAAAGAGTAGAGTATTAAAGGAGGGTGTAAGGACGGTCAAATGAGTTGGGTTTAAGAGGTTTAAGGAGGTTCTAAAAGTTGTGTGTCAAACTGAAATGTTTGACGTCCAATTTCGTAGCTCATTTACGTGGTATCATAACATATACATCATACTTAGTATATTTACCTTATGACACTTATTTAACTTACTTTTGAACACTACAAAACATACCTTTACTTATTATAACATGCCTTTGAACTATTTTAACATCCAAATCTGTATTTTAAACTAATTTCATCTTTTTGTAAAAATCTTAGAAATATCTTAGGTGACAATTTTTCTGTAAAACCTGCCATGATTAGGTTAATCTCTATTGTAAAGGCGGGCCCACACTATCACTAGTCGAATAATTTACTGGCCGTCATACAATGATGAAATGATTTGAATAAGTTATAACTTATCAAATAATTTGACTTGTATGATTTGAATATTTGAAATATTCAAATAGTTCCCGGTGTCGCCTTATAAATTCAGTCTACAATCTACAGCAGTCCCTACAATCTACAGCAGTCCACAACTCATGAAGTAGTTTTATTAGCCGTTGGGCTCCGGGGACCAGCCCATTCATTTAGTGCCTCAGACACTCTTTCTAAGAGAAGCCTCTGACGTCCGACGCTCTGGCGTATGACGCCATAGCCCTATCCTTGGCCCCTCTAAGGCAGGGAGGTCTTCATTTAACGCTAGAGGGCGCCCTTCCCGCGTGACGTGCAATCGTCCTGCCAAGCGTGAGGATTTCAAGCTCCTCCGCTACTGCCTGCTGCTCCCGGGCCTGCTGAGCCTTGCATGTTCCTGATTCCTAGTCGCGGCTCTGCTCCAGTTACTTATTGCTGGCTCCAGGCCGCTGCTCCACTGCGGCCTGCTGTTCCTGCTTCGCTGCTCTGCTGCTACTACTGGCTCCGGCCATCTCAAGCTGCTACGCCGCTACCGATTCCTTGTATTCTTATCTTTTTCTATGAGTTCACTTAATTTATTTTATTTGTGAGTTATGTTTAGCTCCACGAAGGTAAACGTAACGTTACAAGGACGCCAAAGATTCCATGGACGGTGAGTTAACTAGCCATCTCTTCAATCATGTTAATTCTCAATGTGAATGCAGGGCGATTCGAACTTTCACTCAGTTTACTATAAACAAATAATGTACCATAGAACCAGTAAAACTGAAGAAATTCAATAATTGGTCTGGGTCTTCTTTTTTAACAATCTTGTAACCAGCAACTAACATGTTTGTCGGGAAGAATGCCTGTTAAAAAAATACAGAGCGCGCCCCGCGCGTTGAATCTCATGTTTTTAACAACAAACATCATTATCTGACAGTGGAAAAATCTTGCTAAAATATTTTATAATACATATTATTGCTTTGGTTAGCACTATTTCAAAGTCACCGATGATACCATAAGCTGCCGGTAGTGGTCAGGTCTCCGGAATTAGAGAAATATTCTAACAATATGCACTGTGTCAAAGAGTCAGCTTTTTAACCGACTTACAAAAAGAAGGAGGTTATATATGTTTGTCGCGTATGTTTTTTATTTTTTTTTATGTATTTCCACCGATTTCTCCGTCAATTGTGGACCGATTTAGAAAATTATGTTTTTGTTTGAAAAGGTATGCTTTTGAGGTGGTTGGTCCCATATAAATTTTATTAAATTTGTTTCGACAGTTTTTGAGTTAGCTGTAATAATACGTGCTTTTTCCCACTTAGTATGTGGATGATATGATAAGTTCCTGTCACTGTTATTTACATAGCAGGTAGTGGTTTTCGAATTTGTGTGGGGTAGGTACCACAACTAAAAAGTGAAAAATAAAAACTTTTTACAAAAAAAAAAACAACCGACTTTCAAAAAACACTACAAAGTGAAAAATAACTTTAATTTCGGAAGTCTGTGACAAAAAACGAAAATTCAAAACCAAAGAAAGACACAGACTTCCGAAATTAAAGTTATTTTTCACTTTGTGTGTTTAGTTTAGTGTGTCTAGTGTTTTTTAGAATTTTTTTTGTAAAAAGTTTTTTCTTAAACAAAATCATCGCGCGTACACTAAAGATGTCATAAAAATATCGCCGATTAAAAACGCAACATGGTTTATGTGCCTACGTAGTATAAATTTTACAATTGTAAAATAAAATGGAAGGAAAACACAGGCGCAGGCCTCACGTACGAAACGCAAAAATAGCGAAACATCAATTAAAATGAAACAATCAATCCTGGAAGCTTCACGTTACACCGAACTGGATATAAAAAAATATTTTACAGACACGTTTCCGTTCAAACTGGAATGAAAGAATAACATTGGACTCGCACACTTTTTGGAAATTTTGTTAGAAGATGCGCGCGCCGTTGCAGAGATGATCCATGATCCGTTTGAGATCAAATCACTCTGTTTTCCTGTTCCTCGGTAGTACAATGAATGTTAGGTGTTGTATCGAATACAGAATAGTTCAAGATTTTGATTATTTTGTATTTGAATCTCTTTCGTAAAAATTAAAGATGAATGAATAGTCTTATCTCTCTCTCTCTCTATCTAGGGAGTTGTTTCCATTGCAAGGTAAAGTTTTTGAGTTTAAGGTACTTTATTGCATGTCATTTTACTCTTTTTTTGGAATGTAAATCGAAATCAAAGTCAATTAATTTATTTCAAATAGGCACAAGACACTTTTGAATGTCAAAATTTACAAAAAATAGAATCGATTGTAGTCGCCCCTTTCAAAAGGTAGTTTTTCGTATGGAGAAGAATGAGCAAGAAACTCTACCGGGTTAGCCTTTTAAAATATTTTGCACACATTAATTATTTATATTATATATGTGAAGAAATAATGAAAAATGAAACATGTAGCCTTTTAAAATATTTTGCACACATTAATTATTTATATTATATATGTGAAGAAATAATGAAAAATGAAACATGCATAATTATATAAAATGCATAAATATATTTGTCGGATCCGGTCATTAGTACGGACACGAAACGAATCGCAAGCGCGCCACTGACGACATCAAGTGATCTACCCACACCAGACGGCGCGCTTCTACAGAGTCGTGATGTTTTAAGGCCACGGCGAGGGAGGGATTCAGCCTCGGATCGTATCGGAGTTAAGACGTCGCGGAACTGTTCTCGATTCGTGGTGCTCAGTTATTGTGTTAGTTGTAATTTGTGATCATTGTGTTAATTAATTGGTGATTTTAATAAACGCCGTCGCACCCAATGTGTGTATAATTTAGCTAGTGTGATTAATTTGATAGTAAATTATAATGTGATCTGAACTGCAAACTGTTTCTATTGCGCATTAACCAACACTACCCACACTACGCCCACAGTAGTTAAAATATCGCTGATAATAACGAAGAGTCACATACCCGTCTCAGTTCTTTGATTATTATGCTTTATGAAATCTCATGCACATTTTATAACATACTCCATTTTTTTTTTTCAGATTCTTCAGATTTACGCATTTATTTGCGAAGTTATTTGCGAACGAGACTGTGCATGACGCGTCGTTAAAATAACGAGGCAGCGATCAACATGTTGTTACGGAAAATACTAGATTTTCTAGAAAATTCTTCCAAGCTAGTTGGATGTTATAGAATCGCTTGAAACTCCGTTTTGCAGAAGGAAAATTTAATTAATATTTTAATTACTTGAGCAAGTAATAGGAGAGTTGAATTAATTTTGCTCAATCTGTGTATTAATGTTTCGGCTGTTGCTTTATGGCAGCTGTTTTGCATACTCAGTCTAAAATGATAGGATGTAATTAACAAAGTGGTTTGCTCCACTTTTATATGTTGTAGTATGCACGTATTTTGGAAGATTGTGTAATGAAGTATTAAATATGTCTATTGAGAATCACCGTCAAAAAGAGTGACCCCTTTAATAGATTCCTGTATTCGATCCTGCAACCGGCTTCAGGCTCAATTTTGGCAATAGTTACTGTGTGAAGTAGGAAAAAAAAAGTGTGTGTGTCAGCTCCGACGCACGACTGGAGTTAATGTTTATGTCTAATTACTTAACACTTACATTAACAGTGTTAAAAGTTAATTTAGAAGAACATTTTAGCAAATTGAAATTGTTTGTCATAATTACGTAGCTTGAAAACTCACTTTTTTGTTTATAAAGACATTTCTTTAATTTTAGTCTTAAATGAAAGGTCTAAACTTAAAACCATTTGTCATGTTTAGTTCATGAAAATCGGCCCGCAGAACAAAAAGATGTTAATAAATAATTTGTAAATGTTTGTTCTAAAAAGGTGTAATTACTTAAGTAAATAACTTATGTATAACTTATGTATAACTTAGCTAACTGCAAATTACGTTGCGCAAAGGAACGTAACGCCTCACTTTTAGTTAACGCTCGATTTTACTCCTAATTAAATTTTCATACCGAGGGCTTAATTTTAAAATCGTTTCTTTAGGAGTAAACTCAAAAAGACATCATAAAATAAATCTTCGACAAAATTTACACTGCCATAATATGACTCCTATTTAAACTATGTTTGTCTCTTAATTCAAATACAAGTTATTATCGGTCAGCAAAAAAAATCTGGCCAACCAAGCAACCTTACGCGCCAACGGATGTTGCAGCGCCTGGTTTAACCCCTGTTGTAAAAACTATTTCAACGGGAATCGCAGTAGCGTAATGACGTCAAAAATAGGGTTTTGGCTTCGAAGTTTTTTATTTCCTGATCTTTTGGACTGTAAGCGTCACAGAGGCCACTCCCGATTGTTTCCAAGAAATCAACTTATTGGTAACATCCTTGAATCCAACAAATGAATGTCATTGATGAATGGTTTACTGTACTAAGCGTCACAGAGGCCATTTTTCTTTCATCTCTATTGGGTGTGATAACTACGTACAAAATTTAATTGCGATGCACTCAGGCGTTTTATTATTTTACCCCTTTAATTTATTTTACTAGGAGGAGCATAATTATAGGTATACAATGTATGTTCTAATCGATTTCTTACATACATGTTATATTCCTTTTCACTTCAAAAAATTTACCGCCTGTTGTTGTATAGTGTTTAGCCGGGCTGGGTAATCATAAGTCAAGCGATTAAAAAGATAATAGAAAATACAGACAGGATAAAGAATAAATAGAAAAGATATAGGACCATCAGGTCGCTGCGGTTTCAGGTGAATCTGCAGCTGGAGACGCTTAGAGTCAGGAACGTGGAGCAGATAGTAGCAGAGCAAGGCTTGGAGTTTTGTATAGCAAATTTTAGTGCCCAACATAAAAGATCAATGACAACAAAACAATCCAAAACCTACATTCAGAGACAGAACTGAAAATAAATTAAACACCAGCAAAAATGAACTGGCTATCAAAATTTAACGACCTACAGAGATACTTGCGATCAATTTGCTTGAACGACGAGAATTCCGTCAGTAAAACGGAATTAAATTTGAGGTTTTAATTAAATTTAAAGTCGAATAAAGGGGTCGGCTGCGGACTAAGGATTTGATAGGATCATCTGGTGTCGTTAATATTAATTTGGCTATCGACTTCTAGAACTAAAGTTGGATAGAATTTCTTGAGGTTCGGAATAAATGTATCGTTTATCTTCAAGTTTTGGGTTCACTTTCATCTTGGTTTTTGGTCTGTCTGGGGTTGTATCGGTTTGAAAGTTTTGTATACTTTGCATTAAGAAATGTATTATCATTTATTTAAATTAAAACAAAGTTTTTACACTATCCAACTTACGAGTCGTAGATCGTGGGTTCGAACCCAGACAGGCGCTTTATTTTGTGTAAATTATTTCATCACTACTGCTCTCAAAACAGTAAAAAAAAATCGAAGACATGTAACATCTACCATCCCGCACTGAGCCCGTGTGTTTGGATTACGACCCACTCCCTCTCACAGATAGGCGGCCTGTGTCCCAGCAGTGGGAATGTTATAGGCTGATTATGCTTATTAGGCTACATTGGAATAAAACAGTTTTGCAAGTATTATTAAATTATGTAATTTTAATACGGTTTTTCTAGATTCTATAAACTCTTAGTTTCTAAAGACACAATAAACTCTCAAATTCGGTAACTTTTCAAAAACTTTACAATAAGTCATGGAGAATTTCATTGGCGAAAGCAAAAGCCATCCAAGACAGATGATCAAATTCTTTTGATAACAATACGTTGGCGTACAAAAGGGGTCGAGATAGAAAATTATTTCTAAACAAGGTTCAACGTAAATTGACTTCTAATAGTTCAAGAATAGAAATGAAATTGGCTTAGATTGTGACTGTTGACAGAGATAATGCCTTATCGACAGAACAGAGTTTAAGTGCATTGTCTGTGTATTGTCTCTGCGAGGATTACGGCTTGTATGGAGGACAGATGAATCCTATTTGTGAGTACAGTAACAGGAAAATGTATGAAATGGGCAACAGTAAAGATGACGTCACAGTTCGAGGATTTATTGAGTGCTGTAATCGTTTCGAGAGCGAGAATATGAATTTATGTTGCTTATTTTTGTATTATGGAAATGTATGATACTTCTGCTTAGTTCGTTGCGAATTCATCAGGTGTACAGAGTACAAAAATGAATAAAATTGCGTTTTACGTCGCTACTTGCTTTGCCAAGAATCTTAACTCTTAAAACACTACAGTAAAGTAAAAAGAACCTCGTAATAATTTCCTTATCCCCCAATAGTTTCAGTAAGTATACCTATAACTGATTTTGGGGACTAATACCGTCATTATTGTTTTTGGCCATTGAGCTGGCATCTGAGACATTTTAAGTCTAAACTGTTACCTTATGGAAGGAAAATCGGGCTAATACACCGCGATCGAGCGAGACAAGATGAAGAGGCTGTTAGTGGTCTAGTTAAGCAGCACCTTAATTGTAATATCCTGCTCCTTAGTTCGAAAAAAACCACAGACCTTTAATGAGACATCGCACCAAAATATTAATGTGTCCTAATTTTCCTCAAATCTGAATTTAAATTATTAGGTTTCACTCATTTCAACACCCCAAAGTTACTCAATAATAAAAACTTGTACCTACGTTTTCCCATCAAAACACGCACGATTGGCGGACGGATTGATTAAACTTTTTCAATCATAACTGTCGATTTCTGACGGCGGAACAACGAACGCGCTGTACTGTCGATCAATGAATATTATCGCCACTTTTGTTTATTTTCCATGTTTTTTTTTTTTTGTATTTGGCAATCTGCGAGCCACATTTTACCGCCGGTAGCGTTTTCTGGATTCAAATTAAAACTGAATCTATCAGGTTATAAATATGTGATGACAGCCAATTAAGTTCAACCCCTTCAAAAGGATTTTATAATGCTCGTGATTGAAGTTGATTTTCGTCAGAAACACAACTTAGCAGTCGTGAATTTTTGGAAGGCCAAAGAAAAGATGGTGGAAGGATTTCGTGGGAATGATGTGTTGCGCCCAACCCAAGTCATATTACTTGACAAGGGCAGGAAGATGATCATGCTTGCCAGGCACACGGGGCTTAACTCCGATGCCGCAAGAAATCGCGGCACAGCAGACAGAGCTCCGGCGGGATCTCATGGCGTCATGGAGAGTGCGATTGTCGCAACCCAGCGCTGGGCACGCCACAATTGCGGCGATAAGACCCCTCTTTGAGAAGTGGCTTGAGAAGCGCCACGGCGCCCTCACCTTCCGCCTGACGCAGGTGCTCACCGGACACGGCTGTTTCGGGAGGTTCCTGTTCAGGATAAGGCGGGAGGAAACGCCCGGGTGTCACCATTGTGTGGATCGCCCGGAGGACACGATGGAGCATACGGTGGAGGTCTGCCCGGCTTGGGCGGAGCATCGCCGTGTCCTCGTGGAAGCGATCGGCGGCGGTGATCTCTCGCGTCCGGCCCTGGTTCAGGCCATGGTACGGAGCGAGAGGAAATGGCAGGCCGTCACCTCCTTCTGCGAAGCGGTAATGCTCGCGAAGGAAGAGGCGGAACGCGTGAGGGAGAGGCAAATTTCGCGCCCTCACGCCCCTAATCGCCGCAGGAGGAGACGCCCGGGGCGGGAATTGCGAGCCGATTTCCGGCCACCGTAGGCGCGGGCTTGCGGACGGTGAGCGATGGGTAGCTCGCCGTCCGTTAAGGGCCAGGCCCGGGTCGACGGCGCGTTGTGTTCCACGCGCTCCTCAAAGAGATGTCAGTAGAATTGACGGGGTCTGCTAGGGCCAATGCCTGCCAGGGCTGCGAATATGGGCCGAAAGGGACATCGTGACCCCCGGCAATAGGGCAACCGAAGGAACACGGGTGGGTTTTAGTCAAGAGTCTGACACGCCCTTAGGTTGTGCCTTTTTTTTTTTTTCCCGCTTCAAATAACTGAATTTTTTTGGGTGAGAAGTTATTTGATAATTTCCCACCCAAAAAAATAAAAAAGGCACAACTTAAGCCGACGTTCGCATGGACGTAATAAAATTGCGGCGGGATTTTATCGCGCACTGCAATTTCAACTCTCGGTGTTAAGCCAAGCGTTGAAAAACCAGTGCACGAAAAGAAACTCGCCGCGATTTTATTACGTTCGTGCGAGCGTGGGCTTGCGGTTGGGGGCTATTGCCACTTTTTACCAACAATTCAAGATATCAGACAACAACAATAATAATACATTTTCTTCAATCTCGGCCTCAGCTCCATAAAACCATGGGTTTTACCAGCATACCTAAGAGGTGATGTGAACTTTTTCCAACTTACAACACAAGCACCCAAGACCTCATCCGAAAATTACGAGCGAAATTCTTACATATTGCAACATATGCAAGAATTTAGCTACAACAAGCAAGAAGACAAGCAAGTATTACCTTGATACCGCACGACGTTCCACGAGCAGTTAGCAAACTTTGTATCATAGAAAGCCACACGGCCTTCACACAGTAAACTCTAAATTAACTTAGTGTGCTGCAAAATATCCAAGGGAGCTCAGGTGCTTCTCTCTTAACATTTATTATGATAAACTTCCACTTTTACCGCCTCCCATTAGCCTCTAACTGTGCTCGACGAAATTTTGGAATTGCCTCATTTTTTATACGACTTTTAAGGAGTGCAGAAAAATAGCATATTTTTGGTGAAAATAATTAAAATAAATCATTAGCCTTTGTATTTATAAACGTTGCTTAAGGTTAAGACAAGCTTAAATGTAAAAAAATGCATGGTAACAATAACGTTAGTTATTCATTACAAAGTAACAACGATACAGCATATTTTGCTTATCATGTTTCTGTATTTGGCATGATTAGATAAACTAATAATTATCCGATACATGTATAGCTGGATCTCATCAACTAATATCATTCCTGTTACAACGAAAACGGGGAATTTTCGAAAGCTGTAAATAAATAAATAAATGCTTCTAGATATTTATGAGTTTACGACTGATTCAGTATTTTTTATGGAAGCTAATTTTGATTCCTTTGATAATGATTTTCACTTTTTAGTGGGTTAATTTGTAATTTATCTAAGTTACAATAGCCTTATGTCAACTGCTCATCAAAAATACCCAAATCGCTATAAATGTGCCTTTAATATTTGAAGAGTTCCCTCGATTTCTCCAAGATTCCATCATCAAATCGTGACCACATGACAATGGGACCAACTTGAAAATATACCCTTTCAAACAAAAAAAGAATTTTGCAAATCGGTCCAGCCGTCTTCGAGTAATCGGGGAACATTTGAGAACCTCCTCCTTTAACTCGGCCTTTGTGACCACACATGAGTGAAAGTTTATTTAACCGTTGTACTACGGCCAAAGATAAACGAAGCCATGTTTGCTTCTTCAAAGTAAAAAGTTTCAGGATAACGCGTTTTTTGATGCAACCACGAATATTTTTTAAAGTAAATAATTATATTTTTATGTAAAATGAGATTTTTTTTACGGACCCGCTTTTTATCTGCCACTATTTTGCATGATGCAAAACACGGGCTTATATTAATTGCAATAAAATTAGACCACGTGTGCTTTTCTAGAAACTGTCATAATCACTGTTTCAGCAACAAAAGAATAACGGAGTTTCAACAATTAGTGGCAAGTTTAAGTAAAAATAGTTGTTGTGTCCAATCGTCAGTCCAAACGTGACACGTTTTCCACTATGAAGTGTCATTCAAATGTAAATCAGCCGTAAGGTTTAGGTAATGAATGAATGAAATGAACCAATCCCAGCGTGGTTTAACCAAACTCGATAAATCGAATGAACCCCAAGATTTGCACTAGCCCCTGAAGCCTCATGTTGCATGAGGCTACAGAGACCATTGCGTATCAAGAAGTAGACCGGATGGGGCACGGTAATGGTAAAAATATCTATAAGTCTTACAACGAAGGAACGAAAAATTTAAACAAGCAACATTTCGGAGGTCTATTCCCAAAGCAGAGCTGTGACTTTGAAATAAAACTCACCCGAGGGAACGTAAGATACATTGCCAGATTAATTGAGTGATTGATCTGGTGAAGGTCCAAGGTAGCGGCAAGTAAACAACATGGCTACTGGCCAACGAGTTTGAAATGAAAAATTGGGTGCTTCTGTTTCAGATGAGAAAAAAAAATCTGTTCAAAATGTTTCATCGAAAACTTACATCTGAATGAAGTTTGGAGTGCCTTTGAAATGTAATCAATTTTTTTAAATTGATCCGGCAATAAGAATTCCTGCTTGCTATTGCCGTTTATTTTCGCATTTGCTTACTGTATATATGCATAGTTTTATTTATTTTTAAACTAAATATCCCTCAAATGAGGCTTCTTTTTATATAGACCTCTTTTAACTCCACGCTTCATTCACTCCTAATTCCACTCTGTCGGTTGTAATCCTTGTCCAATATGGCCGCAAGGTCAGACAAATGTTATCTTCAAAATATTTAATAGTAAGTTATTTCGATATCGCATTTCTACTATTATCTTCTACGCTAAAACTCGCAAGTAAATGAAAGTATTTAGGTATAGCTGCTGCATCTTTAACAAAATTCGGCGCAATTAACAAAAGTTAATTCGAAGTCACAGCATGGAACCCCTCCCTAAGGGAAGTGTAGCTATGTAGCAGATTAAGTGAGTGATTGATCTTCCGCGGCCCAGCCCAGCGAGACGGGAAAACTGTGTGGCAACTGGCCAAGCGCTGTTGAATCGGAAATGGTACCTATTTTTGCAAGTGTTAGAAAAATTTTTCAGTCAGATCAGGTATGAGCAATTTACTGGTTGTAACAATAAAATGGAATAAGATTTTAATGTCGGCTTTGTCCGTTTTTGCCCTCTCAACCTTTAATTTTTATTTGGGCGGCTACCTCGACAAAAAAAAGTGTTGTGCGATTTTGTACCTTTCGATTAATTGCCATGGTCTGCACGTCACCTGCCTCGCACATCACCTAGGCCTACAAATGATTATGGTACCGGGTACGGTAAAATAATTTCAAATAAATAAATATTCTCTTGTGTTAAATTGAGGGGCAATTTTTGTTTTTTGTCGCGCAGAAGATGTTGCAACTAGATTTTGACGGGAATTGACCTTCTCTACAAGAGCAGCCTCTACATGTAGTTTTAACTAATCTTGGCGTGCAAGTCGTAAGAATCAATGGAGAGGAACGGTGTTTGTGGAGACAATTAATGGTTTTAGACTGTACGGGAGCTAACAGCTTGCCACTGATTGACTGTTACGACCTTCAAGCTCAATATGTTAGGACTACGGCTTCAAGCTCGTGGTAACAATGTATCTATGCCTATTTGCCTTCTCACTTCACTGCCGCGATAACGACTAATAAGAAAAAGATCTGCCTAGCCTTTTCCCGACTATGTTGGGGTCGGCTTCCAGTCTAACCGGATGCAGCTGAATGCCAGTATTTTACATGGAGCGACTGCCTATCTGACCTCTACAACCTAGTTACTAGGTAATACGATACCCCTTGGTAAGACTGGTTGTCAGACTTTCGGGCTTCTGACGACTCGTAACGACTGTCAATGATCCACGAATGACAGCCGGGACCAACGGCTTAACGTGCTTTCCGAGGCACGGAGGAGTCTCAGTATGTAAAGATGGTCACCCATCCACAGACCAACTATGGTAAGCGTAGCTTAATCTGATGGATCGACCCGTGCAGCTGTTATTTAGCCACGAGCTCCTCCCGATTACATCCCCGATTATTGGTTTCTCCCATACTGGTAAGTTAATTCTTACGAGACCTAATAAAAGTGTTACTGTCCCGAAATGTGATCCTAAAATGTACGTATATGATATGTTAGATGAACGAAGCAATGATAGAGATTTACTTGACAAACTCAGTTGCTCTGTGAAAAACTATGTTGCATATATTGTACCAGAGCTTGGTTCTGTATTTAAAGGACTGGCGCTTCAAAACAACCGCCTTAATAGGACTTTTACTCCAAGTACATGGTAATTTAAACACAAGTAGGTAGGGGTTCTCAAGCAATTCACCAAAAATATTCGTACCGTCTTAACAAATTCCCGTAAAAAATTGCCCAATTATGAGGGCCCCGTTGTTGAAGGCTTATGAATCTCGTCTTATAAATTCCGTTAATGTTTTCGTACTTAACTTATTATCTTAACATTAATTACCTCCTCAAGAGAAACGAGGATGAGCCGGATATTAACATTTTAAATTCTTCCTTCGGCTAAAAGAGCGAAATTTCTTTTTTGTTATTAGGATGTGTTTTGAATTACAAATTATTTTATGTTTAAAGTACATGTTGATGTAATGTAATGATGATTAATTCCAATAAAAATGTTTATCAAGACGCATTCATTCCTGAACTGTGTGATTTTTGCTGATGTTTACTCCAGTATGTCGTTGGCTACAATAGATATTGTAATGAAACATAAAGTCAAACTATTGCTAAAATCACATCACGAGAAATCCTGTTACCTAATAATTTTGCCATATCTTGAACCAACCAGCTCATTTCAGAAACAAACTTCTTTATTACATAATGTTATACATGACGTCATGATAATATAACTTACTCAAGTTTAAAACCAACAAATTCTTTGGGCGCCATTTTCTCTGGTAAGTATAAAAGCACTTAGTTCCTCGCTGTGAATTATATGGTTCCAGTAAAGAGATCTGGAAACCTAAATGTGTACTTAGTCCAGTACCAATACCTTCTTCATACTAAATTACTAATAGGTTATAATTACGGACTTTCCGAAATGAATCGAGGCAGATCAGAACACTTGATACTACCCTAAACAGAACGCTTGGGACAAAACCTAATACTGGCTATTACGTTTGTCTATCAGAACATTTATCTGACAAAGGACAATACTACTGCTGTGGTTTAGAATAGACATTTCCATTAGTTTACCCGTCAATTTCATGAATTATAATGATGTGACATTTCCCAAATAACGGATTCGAAAATAGATTTAATTTCGGTTTAGCCTTTGACAGTATTCCAATAACATTTCCGTAAAATGCTCCACCACTCAAAATCATTCATGAGGTTTTGTTAGTTTCAGACAAATTCAAGAATTTTTACATCAAATATTAACTAATTCCACAAGTGTTATAGCTTTAAAACTCCAAACAAATAGTTCACAAAGAGTACATAAAAATACAGTACCTACTCAGTTAAAAGGAAAGAGTTTATAGCTCTCAACAATACGTAGTGACGTGACTAAAATAAATTTTCGATTTACGATTCCGATTATTCGTATCAATTGAATCGAATGAAATTTATTATGAAAGGGATATTACTCAGCGTTCAAGTTCGAAGGTCAAGGTTTATTTTCAGGATGTTATCGATTATCGAATAATTGGAAGTAGATTTTTCGCAGTCATGAAAACAGCTTTGAAAACACGCTAGTTATTTCTTCGTAATAATATTGATAAAAATTCATTCAAACTCAATATTTTCGATCATTCTCTTTCTCCCTCTCTTGTGTATTAGATTTACCAAGATAATGATCTGTTTCTTTTAAAATCATTATTTTATTTTATTTATTCAAGTTTTAAGATGCTGCTATTTCAAAATACAACAGAAACCCCCGTTGTTCCACTTATAACTTGTACTGTACATACGAACCGACAAGGCAGTCATCACTCTATAATTTTCTTAACTCCTTTATTAACATAGGAATTGGTTGGAAGTTGAGTGTTGAGTCGAAATTAACACAGTGAATGCGTCCCCTGTGGTTTTAAATGAAGTGGGAAGTTCAACACATTGTTTCTGCTTTGGTTCAAAATTCACTGTGTCTTTTAATTAAACTTTGTACAATTTAAGCCTGTATTTTTCTAAATTTTCTTCCATACGATATTTTTTAAGAAAGTCTGTTGCAAAAAATGAATAATAAATTTATAAAATTCAGTAATAAACCAGACACAGACCAATGCCTTGATAATTATGTTTCACATGTATAGTTGCTAGATATCCGACTAATATATACGTTATTGTAACACAATTATGAAAGCAGAAAGTGTTCATTACAAAAACTGATCTGAACTTACAAAAAGCCTATGCTGCAAACACGAAAACATTGTTTCCAATACAAATAATGCTCCCAATAATGGCATCATTTCCATAGTCACGTACGATATTATATACCTTACATATAGTCAACATCCTCATAATAATCAACGAGGCAAATCTCGTCCAAATAAGATTTCGAAACAAAAGTAGACAAAAGAAAGTTCAAACGAAAATGACGAGAATGCTCGAAAAAATATACAACCAACTTTTTGTAATAAAACTTTTGTGATGAGATCGTATTAATTTGAATGAAATAATGGCATTGGTCAAGGATCATGACCTTATATTTTGCAAAATGGCTTTGTAGGGGTTGAAATAAGGCGTGTTTTAAATAAATTTAATTTGGAGCACCACGTGGTAGTCTGTCTAGGCAACTTGTTCGTAATTCGATACATAAAATTCTATGAATTAATCAACCTCTGAAAATACTGTACCACAGTAAAAAGTCTTTCAAAAAGTCGTGGTCAATTTTTGAAATTCAAATAATTTCACCTGTAGGAAAACCACGCCCAAAAAAACACAGAAAAGAGACAACAAAAAACATAAAACAGCATCCTCCTGACACGAACCGACATTCTTCACGGGCACGAATAAATTAAATAAGAAATCCCTAGCGTGCCCTAATTTTGAGCAGGCAACGCAAATATGTCCCGGCTTAATCCCCCGGTTGTAATTAAGCTTAGCCCGGGTCGTTGTGGCTGCTCGCCTGTTTGGGTTTTCATCGCCATTGTGGGAGCAGCCTGACTTGTTGGTTAGTCATCGCCAGTTTTCAACGAGTCAAGGCCTGGGGTGCTACCACACACTCTTTATGGCAGGTCAATATTCAACAAATAACAATGAGTAGCCAGAATGTCACAGCACAAGTATTTAAATGCGGGCCAGGCTACATTGGTAATTTGAGTTTGAGCTTAAGTAACGTGGTGGAAGAAGGGGCTTAAATGATACCTTGACCTCTCCTGCACATAACCTACCCTGGTAATCGGATTACGATAAAGCCTCTGGCGCTGGAATCGTTTAACAGTAGAAGCCTTTTGTGCAAGTGCTAATCATCAAGGATTTCATTCGACTAATTGCGAAAATCAAAATAGGGAATTTGACTGGATTATTGTTTTATTAGATTTATCGAAACCTGAAAAACAATTAAAAAAAACGTGAATATCTTTGATAATAGTCGAATAGCCCTATTGTGCTAAACATAAAGAGCATGGTCCTGAATCTTCGTCGTAGCGATCTTTGATAATAGTCGAATAGCCCTATTGTGCTAAACATAAAGAGCATGGTCCTGAATCTTCGTCGTAGTGCCACGTTTTTATTTTGAATCAAGATTTATTTTTAATCCGAGATTAGTAAAGAACTACGTGATATTAGTTTCAAGAAGTAGGTACGTACTTTACAAACAAATATAATAAATAACTAAAGGGATCTTATTTTAATTCCAGAAGATGATGTTCTTTTCGAAAAAATACGAAAAGAATTATCAGCTTACGGGAACAAAACGGTCTGATACGGCATTTCTTTCATTCTTATTAAAATGATCCCGTTATAATTTATTTAAATATACTTCACAGTTACATCCAGGGTTCCCAAACTTTTCGATTAAGCTCCTTTTCTTAATTAACTTCCTTAATGACGTAAGTTTTCGGGAGTGATTCCGTTTTTCCCTTCGTCACGGTCTATTACGCGTTTTTGTGCTTTTCTTTCATTGAAAACAATCGGGCCTTTGTTTAGCGTTTGTGTTATTGGCTGTTTTGTAGACTAAATGGCGTCAGGGTTGAAATTCAGTGATGAAAGGAAATATAAATATGAATTTATGGAAAGGTGCTATGGCGATAGCTCTTTAGGAAGGAACTGCATGTATTTTCTATAGCTTATGGATGAAATAAGCTACTCTCAGATTTGGTTATCATTTTTTTTTTCTTTTTTAATATGGAACCCAAGGTACCTATCACATCACAATAACACCGCTGAAAGCTGCATTATTATCCATCAGCCATCGTAACCGCTTTGTACTTTTACTGAAACCTTTTACTCGGGTTTCTTTCATGTGAAAGGAAAACATCGTAAACTGTACGTGTATGAAGTTAACTGGATATTGTGAAACGCAGCACGATTCGCAGGCGCTGACCGATTTCTGACCTGTTTCCTGTTTAGTCTATTTAGTCTTGCTTCGGTAAACTATGGCTTCATACGTCACGCGATTCACTTTAGGTTTGTGCGCGGAAATGTAGATCGTTGGTTGGAAAAGGACCGGTCGTCTGGTTTTATGTTGTATCGCATTAATGAATGTAGCCTAGTGCGAGTCAAACTCGAATGCGAGTAGGCTTTCCATTTGGGTACGGAGAAAGATGTTCTTAATTTTATAGTTATGCTCCAAGTACACTTTTTGCTTTGGCTGCGTTCCCATATGCTCCCCTCCCGCCGTTGCCTCCGTTTTTGTATACTTTTTTTAACTGATACTCAGCACACAGTTCCAATTTTTTTGGATTAATTGGCCGGCTGCGGTTCTTCAGAAATTGCAACGTAAAAAAAAATAAAAGGGAAACCCACTAAACCCATTAGATTTTTTATTAAATCTCATAGGTTTTTTTGCCCGGGACTGAGACCGAGAAGGCTAAGAAAAAATAACTCATAACAATGACAAGAAATAAATGTTTTTGTCGAAGTAATATCACAGAAATGGCGAAGCGCAACGCAGCGCGAATCCACTGCCAAATAATTGTAGTCATGGCGCTCGTTGAAAATAATGTTTCAAATCAAGCTAAAAAGGCATCTTATCTCTAATTCCTGAATCAATTCTAACAAAACTGAACGAGCAACTAATACATTTTCAATAAACCTAGCTTTGACTTGGCCAAAACTAAACATGACTCAATCAATATTAGAACTACAATTTCCTTACTAAGTTTAACAGTGTATACTGTTTGCGACCGAAGTTTCTATCGCCTGTAACAAGTTTTCGAATTTTCAGTTGAAAATACGGAAATAGGTTGGCGGTTTGGTACTCGCGAACAATACAACTTACTCTCGAATAGGGTGGAAACGTCATTTTAAAAGGCTTCGTACGACCAAGAACTTGTTTTGCATTCTTTCTACCGCTGCAGCTCGATGACTCTCCCTAAGCAGACATACTCCTTCACAATTTCGAGTACCGAACCTTTCCTATGGATAGCTTGCACATGTCATGCAGATGAATCATACATGATCAGACATGATTATAGTCATGTCCAAATTCAAACTGACACCAGCTCACCGAAAGGCTACATTTGGGCAGTGCGGCATTTCATCCAACTGCTCCAACGACTTGGCCATTTCCATTGATGCCCTTTCCAGTCCTGCTAATCAATCGCTTGATCCTTAGTGTCAATTTCTCGTAGGTGCTCCCGTACTGCTCTGGTTTGAATGATTTACTAACATTTAAGCTGCGAAGAAGTGGCGTAAGAAATTCTCAAACAAAATGACTGTCTCATAAGCCTGCCGTTGGACCTTCATAAACTGAGTTATCGTAACTACACTGGGTTAGGTAGAATACATGACTTTAACTGTCTATGCGGCCATGTGGCCTACGCAAATATCCTGCAAATCTGGTAGCGTCGTGTGACGGGTCGTTGAGCTCTCTAAAATAATAATGTTGAGCTACAGGATGACTTGACGAGGTTATGTAGAACTGTGACCAACCGATACATCCAAGTTGGTCGCAGTTATTTTGCTATTAGTATTTCTAGGACCCCAAATAAGGAATTATTTGGGGTACACAAAAAAGGCGCTTTTACTATATTAGTGTTCAATAATATTTTAGGGAAGTAAAATGGGAATTATGAGAGGTACGATTAAATACATGCCAACAGAGAGTGATGAATATAAATGTTGATGGATGGAGAAGGAGAGCAAAACCGAAGAAGAGATGGATGGGTTGTGTGAGGAATGATATGAAAGAGAAGGGAGTGAATGATAGTGTGACGGTTGATAGGGGAGAATGGAAGAAGAAAACGTGTTGCGTCGACCCTAGTAACATGGAACAAGGTCAGGAAGGTGATGATGATCTGAACCTAAAATAAAACCTAAACATGCCTAAAGAAAGTTTATTTTTTATTTGAGAAATTAGTTGTCAAAACAATATTTTAAATTAGGTATTATGGAGGTGTTTCTATTATTTTGTCATTTTGTTTTTAGTCGCATTGTTTTTAGTCTCTTAATCGTAACTATCGTTTTCTACGACGCCTATGAGTCAATTAGTTTCCAACCTTTTGTTAACAACCAATTTGTTTGACCCCGTATCATACATTTCTATAGGCATATATACTACTGTTCCAACATGAGTTCTCCGAATATGTCGGTTACCACGAAGTCTCCACTACAATATTCATAACCCATTCCTTAAACTTCAAACAGAACTTTAAACTTGCGGAACCCCATAAAAGTCCCAAAATAACTTTCACTTACAATGTTTACAAATAAGAGCTTCGTTAGTATACATGAAAGGGTATCGTAATGCTTGGACTACACCTGGTACACGCATGCGCTTTACGGCCGGTTCAAAGTAACGCACCTGACAGATAAGGGTAGTGCACATACGTTCAATGCTTGAGTTTTTGGAGATAGTGTTCTTTGACGGCGGAAAGTTACTCCTTTGGTCAAGTTGAGTTATGACCCAAGGCACGCACCTCTGACTTTTCGGATTCATGTGCGTATTGTATAATTATCACTTGCTTCAAAAACGGTGGAGGAAAACATTTTTTCTTTTTTTGGGTGGGAAATTATGCGGGAGGGCGTGTCAGACTCTTACTGACTAAAACCCACCCGTGTTCCTTCCGTTGCCATGTTGCCGGGGGGCCACGATATCCCTATCGGCCCAAGGCATACTTGAGAGATATTTCTCGACGGCATGTGAAACCAAGTCAGAGGCCCATGGGTGGCTTTAAAACTCTGACACTAGGTTAGTCACTAACCGCACGAAAAGAAGTAGAAGACCATTTAATGACACTGACCATTTTTTATTTTACTAAGTACTGGTGCTTGTTGATAGGCTTACACTGTCCTCCCATACCTATTAACACTGTAATTTGAAAACTGTAGAAACAATTTATTTTGAAAAGAGTAACCGTGGAGTTTCTTGCCGGCTCTTCTCCATAGGAAACGACCAATTGGAACCGTGCACCAAGCTTCTGACGTTTCATAAGTGCCCTTGTAAGTTTATGTGAAATAAAATATTTAGATTTTTTGATTTTGGCCTTTGAGCTACAATCACAGCATCTTCATAGTTTTTTTTAAATTCTGAGCAAATATACTCTTTAGAACAAAACTTTTGAATCGTCTAGTTCCACTTAGTATCGATACAAAAAAGGGCATCAGTACCACCTATAGTATAATATCAACAAGTAACAAAGTTAAATACTTATTAAACGTTAATTTTCTACACTTAATAATATTTGGCACCCGAACGAGTGTATACTAGCCCTAACGTTATTTATCTCGCCTCCCTCATCAACGCACGCTGTAACGCTGTAAGCAGCGTTTAATTTTAGAAGCTCACTTATATATTCCATCGTGAAAGCTTTACTTGCAGTGTACTTTCATGGTAATCCAGGGAAAGAAAGGTGGGCTTTTTATTTGACTGCTGTGTAAAAAATGCTACCATTTATTTAGATTAGACAAAAAACTGTGCTGATAAAAGACCACACATATAAAACCCAACCAATAATAACAAGGAATTTAAAAATAAATTACAAATGCGATTAAGCGGTCAAAAGATAAATCTTCGGAAAGGACTAATGAACTCTTTAAATTTTAGGCACCAAGGACAAACGTGGTCTCACTAAAATCTAATTTAGCACTAAAATCTAATTTAGCTCAAGATACACATACATAGTTGAATACTAAAGAACAATTTCAAGGCTCAATTGGTAGTCTCGTTCAGACAGATGGTAATCCGAACTTGACGTGAAATAAAAGTGAAATTGCAGAGTATTCCAAATAATGTCTTGACATCTACTTATTATTTCAATTGTTATGAGGAGATTAATTAATGTCTTAAATTTGTTGAACAGATTTAATAAAAATTACTTTTGAACAGAATAAGACATGTAGGTAAATTTTGAACTCGCGAGCGTATGAAAACTGATGCAGTTATCGAATCTACTTATTCTACTGGGTAGAACTTGTGATTACAAAACACAATGCTCCCGTCTTCTTGAAAGCGTTTTATAACGCTTTCAAAGCTCAGGCCTATGAATTATCTTTACATATAATAGGTACCTACACTGTCTTAGTGCGCCCAGCGGCGGCAGATGGACGCGGGCGCGCGACCGGAGCAGTCGCTTGGCGACGCGAACGCCTACAAATATTGTCATAGTGGTTACGCTGTGTAGTGTCATGTGCGTTATGCTATTGTGATTCTTGCAGGCGTATGTGAATGTGAGTATCAATTTTCTATATATGATTTTGTGATACTTGGGTTTATTGTTAACGTTTTATTGATGATATTATATAAATTGGTAATCATAGAAAATTATATGCCTAGTGCCGCAACAAGATTTATAGGCGGACTGCGTGATCAAAATAATAGTTATAGTGAAAAAAATACTACAATAATATTTACTAATGTAGGATTATAAGCATAAAATAAAAATTTCATACTGGTGACCTCAACAAAAGGTAGCCTGTAAAGGAATTAAAGTTTACCGGGACAATAGGACCATTATATTTTCATGTTGTCAGCATGAATTCTCTTTGTGAAATATTATTTTTAACACACAAAGAAAGTATGTCATATTAATTTATAAACGATAATAAACTGAATATTTGGTACTGAAAAATAATTTAAACAAATACTGCGATGCCTAATATGCAAATCATTTAAACAGATTTTGTCTTTTAAGGATAAACTGATGAAAACTGAATGAAGAGTTGTCTGTGTATCAAAGAATGGTCTCCATTCCTTCATGCATAATAAATACAAAAATACATCAAAATAATTGTATGGTAGGTATATACATAAGCACAGAAATTCCTCCAATTCGTAAGAGGCTGTTGTTTTATTCCGGATGTCTTGTTTGAAGTCAGTCAGCATCCTGATCCTTTCATTAAACCTGAAGAACAGACCTTGCAACGCCTTTGCTACGCGTTGTATATTCAAATGCAGGAGGATAGGTTAGGTAATACAAAAACACAGAAGAAAGAAAATAATGTAGTGCTTGAAACCCACAATTTTCTTTGTGAATTTGTGTAATTTTCAAACGCACACTATAGAACGCTTACTTACCCGCATGGATTCTTTAATACTACATTTATATTTTTATATTAAAACATGACAAAATGCGTTTTCAGTGCTGGCTTAAAATCGCTTTCTCCCCACAAAGAAAAGACGTCACGTATCATTTCAATTGACAATAGGTACCCAAATGACCACGACCCTCGGAACGGAAGGCTGGGGTTCAAATCCGCCGCCATTGAAATATTATGACAGTATTATTCAGAATTCTATTCTAAATCCACTCTCAAAAGCACATTTTGGGCTAGCCCAAGGGGCTAAAGGAAATATTAGAAATATATTAAGCTAAGATTATATTTTATACCTCACCTACCTATATTTTATAATTATCTCATAATGTAGACGATTAATAATAGGTCACCTTCCCGTGGCAGTTAAAAAGAATGGGATAACCTAGTAGATAACTAAAAGGCACACAAGTATCTATAATAATTGTGTATAAGCTCATGAAATTATAATTTCATGGACTAAAACTATACTGCCATATTATGACATTCATAATAGTCAAGAAATAGCAATGGATGAAGACGACCCACTGACATACCGATGAAATGTCATTCATCAAAATATCACCAAAAACTACCAAGAGTTTTCTTGACCGTTCTTCTCAATATGAAATAGCGCTTTGTACCCTCAATTTTCTAATTTCTGACTAACTGACCGACGCTATTATGAAAAATCAAAAGTAGGTATTATGTAAACGGTTAATTAATATAAATGCTGTTAGAGTTTGAGTTTTCCATTTGCCAAGTGTGGTTATTATGGCCATAACTCTTGGGTAGGTATTCATTAAAGAGGCTGAATAAAATTTATCTTTCAAGTATCTAAGTAAATGGCGCAGCTTCTGTTCTCAAGGTCAAGGGTACAATTCCCGCATCAGAACAAATATTTGTATGGCCTACAGTACTGATGTTTGCTCGGCGTCTGAATGTTAGTGATTTGTGTATAAATGGCGCCCAGACTAATTATTTTGCGTAAGACTTAGTGGAGATCTTTCATGTAAGTTAAGCGCTCTTAATGTAGTCCATTACATACCTACTTTAGGTACTATACCTGCTTATATACCTGCTTTTAGTCGACATCGTTCGCCGATCGTCCAGTGTCATTTTAAATAGGATGAGACGTGATAATATCGTGGTCAATTTTTTTTCTTAGAATTTTTTTTTTCTCTGTGTTACTTCGGATTATTGTTCTTAAAAGTATAATATGAAAAATACCAAACAAACTTTTAGTAAGGTTATTGTACCAATATTCGCTTACCAATCTACAAACGCACAGGCAAACTTTAGGTACCCCATAAATGTATTTTCAGCCACGGTCTTCTAAGGATGTAGATTCAATATATTACAGACAAAGTTTTCTAGGAAATCCTCTTCCTGATAATTTCGTCTCTACCAACTTTATTTGCTCCGATAATACTGTTTGGGATAGCTGGTTTTACTAATGGCATAGAGAAACGGATATTATGCTTAAACGTGGAAACTATTATGGAAAGGAATTGAACTTGTTTTTCGTTGAGTATTCGTAGAGTGTTACCGCCACGTGTGGAGTTGTGAACTTTCTACCTTGGGGATCAAAACCGTGGGTTTATGTGTATGTAGGTTTGCACATAGTCGTTATGGGTCGTCAAAAGCCCGAAAGTCTGACAACCAGTCTTACCAAGGGGTATCGTAGTACCCAGTTACTGGATTGTGGAGGTCAGATAGGCAGTCGCTCCATGTCAAATACTGGTATTCAACTGCATCCGGTTGGACTGAAAGCCGACCCCAACATAGTTGGGAAAAAGCTAGGTAGATTTGGTAGGTTTGCATACAGGGTGACAGGGACATCGACGCGAAAACTGTTACCATGGATTCAGTACATGATTATGAACCCCCCCCTCTGCGTTGAAATTTCAGCTGTTCCATACATTTTGACCGCGTAGGTGTTGCACTTTTTTATGAAACAGCAGTTTTTTTTTTTAATAACCGACTAATAATATCTACGCATGGGGATTCAGAATCATGTACTGAATCCATGGTAAAAGTTTTCGCGTCGATGTTCCTGCCACCCTGCATACATAAACCACTTTAGACTTGTTCTAATTTATTGGGGTAGTTATGGTTCCTATATTTCATAATTCTTGACCACAATAGAAACAGGTTTTGTCGACGAGACAGAATCACAATCACAATAATATGTCATCTGTCGCCTAAACCCGTTTCTATGGTGGTCATGGTACGCGTGAAAGTACTATTACTGAATGTTATAGACCACAAGAAACTGAAACAAACCTTAATAGAACAAAATAATCCAAAACATTGTCAGATCACAAAAAAGAGATGGGTTTCAGGAAGAGTCAGTAACTTCAGTATGTATGTACCATGAATGCAGGTTATTCTTTTGCATAAACAAGTCTTGCCTAAGTGAACACTGATATTTATCGGCTTCAGATTTTTTGTATTTTTTTTTTTGTTTTATACCTGAGCCAAGGTTCGAGGTGGTCTCTGAAGACTTGGCAGAGAGCCCGGTCGCTTGATCAATGCCTCCGTTGTATGTACCTACACATGTCTTCATCTTCATGCGCTGCAGTGGTCAGGAGAATTGTTCTATAAGCAGACGTTCGCGCGGACGTAATAAAATCCCGGCGGGATTTTATCGCGGACTGGATTTTCAACTCTCGGTGTTAAGCCGAGCGTTGACAAACAAGTGCACGAAAAAAAATCGCCGCGATTTTATTACGTCCGTGCAAACGTGGGCTTACTTGAGTAGATTTAATCTAGAGAAAGGAAATTCTGACTATCCATAACCGACCTTCTAACTATGCAGTTTTGAAATAAAATCTACAGGCCCGTTAGCTTTCAGACATAGGTGCATACAAATAAATAAAATTTAAGTATAAAATGGTTGTAATATCAAAATAACAGCATTTTACTACTTACTTAAATGTGCAAGTATATAATATAGGTATTTATGGTACTTTGTTTAATCTCCAAAACGGCTGTACCGAATTTTGACGGGACTTTTTGATTAAGGTCCACGTGGGCGAAGCCGCGGGCAGAAGCTTGTAGTGCATAAACCTTCGGGATTAAATTAAGTACTCTACATTTGCGTAAAAACAGTTATCATATTTTCAGGCAAAGAAATAAAAATTTCATCCAATTTTGCCGCTACTTTTTTTGTTATCCATTAAAATTCGCTTTAGTAGGTAAGCGACGTTTGTTCTGAGAAATTTTATTAACAATCGTTATTCAGCAACATTGAACATGAAAAAACATTCTAAAAGACACCATTTTTTGTTGTTTAAATGTTAATAGGTCTTGAATAGGCCCAAATTTCTTTAACAAACTCGACTTACATGTAGAATACCGAATTAAATGGCTCTTACCCCCAGGGCCTCCACTAAAAGTCATTCCACCTGAACTATGTGTCTTCCAGGACTCAAATGCTTTGTAAGAAAAAATTATCTGCGATTTGGTGAGCTTACTAATCTATCGCTGTAGCTGTCTGACGAGGTGACAATGGAGACATTTATTACCTTGATAACGTCAGACTAAATCTATTTGTCAAGCTAGGTGACATTATGCGGGCATTTTACATAGTTTTCTCTTACCATCGTCGTCAACAGTTTTATAAATTGTTGTGATTATGAAGGATTTTGTCAGATATTGCGGCAACCTACGGGTAGTCAAGTTAAAATGTCCTCAGTGTTGATCATAACTTTTTGTCATTTAAAATGTTTTATTTTATTTCATTCTCCTTTTAATTAATTTGAAAATCACTGTAATGTCTAAAACTTTCACATGCTGCTCAATGTAACAGGAGAAACCTCGAACTCTGCCATACAGGATGTCCTAGATCAGGGGTCGAGACTAAGAAAGAAACTAAGAAATCCAATCCTGCATACGCGTGACTATTTATTTTATTGTAATTACCACTATTGTAGTTTATTGTTCGTTCAAGTCTGTTTTGTAAATAGTTGGGACTATGAAGGATTTTGTCAGTTATTGCGGCGACCTACGGGGTAGTCTCATTGTTCTATGAAACAGCCTTTTTATTAATTTGAAAATCACTCGGCGAAACCTCGAACTGCCATACAGGATGTCCTAGTTCAGGGGTCGAGACTAGGGATTCCAATCCCGCATACGCGGGATGCCGTAAATGCGGGATCCCGCACCATTTTTGCGGGAATAATACGGGACTACACATGCAGGATCCGCATTCGAAGAAATAATTTATTCGTCCCGGTCACTTTGTGTGTATGTCAATGTCACAAACTACTAACCTTCTAGGAAAAAGTTTTTCTAGTATTTAGAGCGTATTATTGAGCGGTAAATTGCTTGTCCTATCTGTAAAATGAGTGTCAGTGTGGTTTATAGAGTTTAAGAACTCGAGTGTAATATGGAAACATTTTTTAAGGTCGAACGATGATGGTCTTTCGGCTACATGTAAATTATGACCTGCTTTTTAAAAAGACATCTGCTTGCTCTACTAACTTTTATCTTTTTTCGGAAATCCTATCAAAAAAAAATCGCCTAGTAGAAACAAACAACATTTTCAACTAATAGTATGAATAAAAAAGTATAATTTTAAAATCTTATTTTCTTTCATTATTTCATAAAAACTTCATAAATTCATAAACATAACTACTTAGAACAAAGTGTGATTTTTTTTGCAGTCCCGCAAATCCCGCGGATCCACGAAATTGATAACCTCGATCCCGCAGGCCTGCGGGACTAGGATTTTAATGCGGGATTGCATTCCCTAGTCGAGAGCTTAACTGAAGTTTTGGAAATAAATTACTACTTCCTAAATCAAACAATATACCTACTGAATGTTTATAAGGCAATCCCATTAATTTTACTCAAACAAACAATCATACAGACAATAAACAGCAAAAGACTAATAATCGTAATAATAGAAACCCCAAGAGCTTATGTTTTGAATGTGTTAATATCAATTTGTTTCGAGGCCGCATCTGTCCCTTTGGGCTAAACATTTGAGCAAAGTTTTGTTTAATTAAAATCATCGGACTGTCCTCAGTGTAAGTTAGAGCTATCAAAATTACGTTAAACTTAGACAAGTGTACTGTGTTTTATGAGGGTTACAAGAGGCACAGGGAGGGAAGGCTAGTTCAGATTGTTTAGGCGAACTATGTTATTAGATTTAGCTAAGAGATCTGAGGGATTCTAAATCCTGGGACTCGAGACATCGCATCACGTAGGACTCTGTAATAGGATTACGTTCTTGCACTTTGAAGCACTTTTACTTGTCTTGTTGTTCATCAATCAGTGTACATTATAGAATATCTGTCCATAGATAACATTTCCGGGCCATTGCTTCAAATTGTACCTTATGTTGTTTTTGTTATTCTTATGGAGTTGATGTCTAAATGCGCACCAGCAAAAGGGTCTGGCGCATCAACCTTAGGCGATAAAGAGCATTTTCTATGCTTTTGACTACTACTTTCGTAACCTTTTTATATAATTTGACGATTTCAAATAAGATAACCCTTTTTTCAACCGATTTTGAACAAATGGCAGCTGCAGTAAACATTGTAATAACTTTTTTGCTTTTAATGCCATCCTTATGCCTATGCTACAGAAGTCAAAAACGGTTGAACGGACTGTAAAAAAGGTTTGTTTAAATGTCTGATCTTATTTCAAATGGAGTATAGGTATAATCATACTGGCAGACGACTGGGATGGGATGCATGTAAACAGAACAGTAATTATTTTCAGGAGAGATGTAACAAGTATTCTCCGTACCTATTGTGGATACACCCGTATCCAATAATCAAGTCTATTAAATCAAAATCAATTAATCTGCCTAGCCTTTTCCCAACTACGTTAGGGTCGGCTTCCAGTCTAACCAGATGCAGCTGAATACCAGTATTTTACAACAACAACAAGTCTAATATGTGTACACTTTATACTTTAAAAACATTTCGGTTCACATTAAATTACATTCTATCAAGTCAATTGCCTAAAATCACTTAATTTTCGGATCTGATTTCAGAAACATTTTGTTCGGCGAAATATATTTCTGTCGCTATATTTAATTAGTGTCACTTGAGACGAACCCTCTTAATGTACTTGAAATACGGCAAGAGCACCTCATTTATTGTACGTGGACCGGGCGAACGGTTTTATTTATGTTTATTTTATCTAGGTACGCTATTGTTTTCAAAGCTCTAGTAAGGGCGAAAACCTTTCAAGGCTGGTTTTTTATTTCAAAACAGAACTTCGTCGTGTTTCCAGGGCGTAGATAGGCATCGTTACTCAGGTTTAGCTTAATTAAAGGTTCATACAAAACTTCGAATTACAAAACACTGCCCATGGCCACAGCCACCGCCTATGTCTGAGTAGCTGCACCCTGCGGTTTCACTCGCATAAGTCTCGATCCCGTAAAAGTATCGTGATAAAAGTATCCTATGTCCTAACCCAGGTTAAGGTCTACCAAATGTACCAAATTTCATCCAAATCTGTTCAGCCGTTTTAGCGTGATAGCGTAACAAACTTCCAAACATACAAAAAATCAAATCTTTTCTCTTTATGTTATTATTTTTATTCTTTTACATTTTTCGGGACTCTGCGGTCCCGGACCTTTAGAAAGCGTACGAGGGGCCGAAACTAACTAGCAGAGGCCCGTTAGGTGTTTTAATGAAATGAGGCACCAACCGACGATTATCCCTGAATGCACTGTGCAAGTGCACCCAAGGACAACCCCCGGTTGGTGTAGGACTATTGCAGGATATGGAAACATTGGGACTATGGGTTTGGGTGGCTAAAGTGGACTGGTTACCTGAAACTATGGAAGGACTATTGTCCCTGCCTGATCAATGTTTTATATGTACACGGATAAAATGGCAGGGGGTTGCTCCATAATGGGCCTCCGAAAACTGTCGCTAGCACATGTCCTGAGGTGCTTTATGAGTGAAGAGGTATTCCACGGCTTTCAGAACAATCCCAGAGCCCGGAAGATGGTCAAGATTCCCTACGAGGACCTGGGATACTTCCTTCCTCCGAGCACATTTGCTCTTGCGAATCTCCACTCAAGCCGGCCAATTAAGGCAAGAATGAGGTGGGGGAACTCTGTTCCTCGTCAGTGTTCACTCCAGCCAGCCAATAAAGACAAGCCAGAGGTGAGGAACAAGACTTCTCCCGGGAGATAGGGTCTGTGGAGTCGCTACTGCCCAACAGCTCGTCACATGCTGCCCTGCGGGTTTCTGTATCTCTCTTAGTCTGGCTCCTCATCCTAGACCTATTCCGGCAAAGTAAACTCTACTGGTACAGACCTAGATTTCAGAGCGCGCAAGCCCCACCACGATGTCAACGTAGAAATACGACGGTGTGAGGACGTCAAAGTAGATATACGACGGTAAGGTTATTAATAATTTGAACTTGTACATTTAATTCGGTTGAAATAAATACAAGGTAGAAAGAAAGAAAATGTACCCAATTACACACCGTTATTCAATGAGCCCACATCCGGACAGTGCATTTCACGTAAAAAATGGATAAATAATAGATTCCTCGGAGCGTGCACTCCGTTTCTAAGACCGCAGTCAATTTATCTCAGTGTCGGACACTAACTCACTGTGTCCGACTTGTGCGTCCGCTGGACAGACTTCGGACATTAAGTGTAGTAGCCTTATGCAGTTATGAGGCTAGACTAGTAAAAAACAACAATAAAAATATTATAGCCTTTAAATTGGCCTTTTGTTGTTGTTGCGCCCTTTTGTTGTTGTCGCGCCCTTTTGTTGTTGTCGCGTTTGTTGTTGTCGCGCCCTTTTGTTTATACTGGCTTTCAAATTTTGCTACTGTTGCTACAGTTTTCACCAGTTTTACACGGAGATGCTATTTATAACTTTAATAATACCAATACAAGTTTAAAACTTTTTAATAAACAAACCACTTCATCATCAACATTTATAAGCTTCATCTTCAGGTTGCAACACCTACCTGTTTTGTTAACTAACATAAGTCAAGTGTACCCACAGATGATACTATTTAATGTTAACACTGTTAATTGATTAAATAATAGTTCGCTTTTCAGTTTATATCCAGGATGGTATTGAAGCTACTGTATACACCTAACTTTTAGCTTCAAAATAAGTACCTAGTTGGGATGGACAATTACATTTTATTTTCACATCTGCAAGGAAATTGTGTTGCATAAAAATTATGTAAACAATATTCTCATCTCAACGTTTGACGGCGTTATTAGTTTTGTTTACTATCGTGGAATATGCTAAAATATACTAAAGTTGGTAGACTCGATGCTTTCGGCGAGGCAACTGACCTATGAAATGTTTGTGAAAAGTGGAAAGTTAAAACTATTTGGTTATTTTATAAAGTTTAATATTTTCTCGTTGCTTTCGTATTCATCCTAGTTTTATTGGCAGGGTCTGCTCGAGAAAATGGTTGCACTTATTTTTAAAGCAAGTTTATTTATTTTTGAAATGGCAAGCTATTATTTCTGGTTTTATACTGGAGCCATCTGCTAAGAAGAATCCATCCTAACGCTCATTTTTTGTATTTTTAACCGACTTCAAAAAAGAGGAGTTTCTCAATTCGTAGGGATATTTTTTTTTAATGTATTTTCCCCGATTACTCGAAGACGGCTGGACCGATTCGAAAAATTCTTTTTTTATTTGAAAGGGTATACTTTCAAGTCGGTCCCATTGTCATTTGGTCACGATCTGATGATGGGATCTAGGAGAAATCGAGGGAACTCTTCAAATATTAAAGGCACATCTATAGCGATTTGGGTATTTTTGATGAGCAGTTGACATAAGGCTATTGTAACTTAGATAAATTACAAATCGACCCACTAAAAAGTGAAAAAAAAAATTACAAAACATACAGCCGACTTCCAAGCTACAAGTGAAAAATAACTTTAATTTCGGAAGTCGGTGTCAAAAAACTAAAATACTGATCCAAAGACACCACCGACTTCCGAAATTAAAGTTATTTTACACTTTGCGGTTGTATCTTTTGTAAAAATGTTTTTTGTTTGTTTATGACGACTTATATTATCAATAATAAGTAATTACATCCACTTGTGCTCGTCCCCCTCCATTTGCTCAACACAATAATATTGACAGTATTGAGATGTTCGACCGCCGTTCGTTTAAGTGGTCATTAGGGCTTCCTAATGATCACTTGAATAAACAACCTTTACCAGTACGATTTGCTGGTAGTATATGATAATTATCAATCAGCATATAGGTACTAACATAACAATCGACGAAGCAGAGTGCTTTCTTTCGCAATGTCTCTAAAAAACCATATTTCTTGTTTGAATTGGATTTTGATACCAAAAGAAAAGTAAGCTGGAATTTATAGCCCCAATTTAAAACACTGACACGACACAGTACCCGGACATTTTCTCAGTTTTATTACCAGGTAACTAGGAGCACTGAGGAGGTGACATTTTTCAGCGAAAATAATGGATAGTAATACTAGAGCTTGTTGTTACCTCTTGTTACCTCTAGTAACCGTATCTACTGTTCTTTAGTTCAAAATAAAAAGAAAATGAGAACCCAGTGGTCGATAGTCTGTACGTGTGCAGTGTTCTCACATTAAAATTCTTAGAACAAGGTCTTACTAGCTTAGATAACAGGGCTGGAAGAAATCTCTCGCTTGCAACACCCAAATAGGTTACTCGTTCACTGTTGAACTAAATAATTTTAATGCACTGTACTCACAAAGGTCATTAGGAATACAGACCTAGAAAGTTCATGTTTATAATTTTATTTTATGAGCCAATGAGTTCGCGTCGCCCATTAAAATAATGCTCTTACTTACTTTGCGACTCACGGGTGCAATCCTATAAAATTTGAAAGTCGATCAAATAAAAAAACAATAAAATGGAGAAAAAGACAGTAAAATTGCTGCGATGTATTTTTTGTTTTATGCGTGTGGTGGAAAAGGCTATATAAGTTTCTAGATAGATAACATCCGGGTTCTTTTCATGCGAGTGCCAACTACAGCGTTAGCCATTAACGCGTAGCGGCTTAATAAGGGCAGAAAATCTTTTCCTTTCAAAAGGTAACAAGAAATGAATTCCTCACAATATTAATGTACCTTATTATGAACAAGATATTTTCATAACTTGAAAAACACTACTTTATTTTTTTTAGTGCTCTACACACCGGGCACCGGGCACCCTTTTTTTTTTTTCGGTGGGAAATTATCAAATAACTTCTATCCCGCTCTCTTGTGTCAGACTCTTACTGACTAAAACCCACCCGTGTTCCTTCGGTTGCCCTGTTGCCGGGGGCCACGATTTCTCTTTCGGCCCTTATTCGCAGCCCCGGCAGAACCGCACCGGGCACCCTACCACAGCGCTCGGTGTGTAAAGCTTCCTGGTTTTCTTTACTTTCAATTTACTATAGCATACCACCTACCTTATTTTTTTGGATCCACAACAACCCAAACGCATACTGACCGTGTGATGACGCACCAGCACCATAATTGCGTAATAAGCGCTCAATTATTATATTTGCAAATAAATGCTATTCTATTCTATTCAATTACAATCTGAATCATTTTGAAGGATATTACTAATCCATTGCTTCATAAATGTTCGAAAAATTTGTCTGCTCAACAACGTAAATAACACAATTGAAGCATTGGGTGCAACAAGGGTGTTACACAAAATAGTGAGTTTTGCGTTAATTGAAGTTAAAGTTTTAGATGTATTATAAATTCTAAATAAATTAAGATAAGCACTTTTAACATTTTAGGGTACCATGAGTTAGAAACTTCAAAATAACATATTTTTTTAATACTGTTATCCGCCCTTGTTGCATCCAACCCGTAAATTAATTGGGCGTTCATAATTTAAAAGGTTTTTTAGGCATAAGTAATAGCTTTGGGTGCTTAAAATAATAATTTTTATTTAAAAGTAAATCACACAGCTGATGTGTGTACTCTTCACCCAAAATTCTCTTTTCAACTTCTTTTTTTTTTGGGGGAACATATTCAGTCTGACCATCATCTGCAGTAAAATCACTGATTTCACTGACTTCAGACATGTTTTTACATTAAAATAAACTTTCGCAAGCTGCAGGTCGTAACGTGTTTGAAATTAAACGCTTGCAATGCAACAACGGCGTAGCGAAGTCCTCTCAATAAATACCTATCACATCATCTAGAATCAATGAATCAAAATGAGTTTTTGACATATGAAACTAGATGGCACAATGCTTAATTTGATGCAATAATATCAAAACGGACCTTGGGTGTCGAACGCCCTTGTTGCTCCCAATGCTTCATTTAATGTTGTTGAATTGTTAAAATGAAACAGATCGTTATTGATCGTGTGTTACGCAATTAGGGTGCTGGTGTCTGGCGTACCAAATTTAAAAAAAAAATAGTTATTATGTTTGGTTCTGGATAAGCAATTTTAGCTATTAGGATAATGATGACGTAAGAGTACGTAAGCAACTAAAGCAATTAAAGATATAAAACATCCAAATATGTACGTGTATACGACAATTATAAGTTCACAATGAAACGTTAAAACAGTGCATAACAAGTATTATGACGAAATCACAAACCCAAAACAAGAAACAATCTAGATACCATTGAAACGTTGTACCAACAAAACGCTGAGCATTGAGTGAACCCGCGGGCGTTTAATTCAATATTACCGTCTGCTTCCATCAGTAGCTTGAAATTAAATCATGGCGATGCGCCCCTGGCACCTGGCCAGAGGACGCCCCCATTAATATTGTGTTAGAACGACCAACTGCACTGCATCGAGAAGCGCGTGATAAGAATGCTGTTGCGGACATTTTTTTTGCTGTCTCTACTTAATTTTTAGTTTGCAGTCTTTTTCTGTTGTTTCGTGAGGTAAGTGTTAAGTATTTCCTGTGTTATGTGTGAGAGGCAAGGTTTTTTGTAATTTTCGTGTTTTCGACAATTTTTTGGACAAACGAGGAAGGAAAGAATCAGGAAAGGATCAGGGGTAATTTCTACTGTGATAAACAAACATCAACAAGATGGGTCACGATTCTCAGCACTGAGGGACCGACTCCGAGGGACCGACTCCTATATAGAAGAAGAAACAAATTAATAATATAGTCGAAGTATGAAATTACGATAAAGATCGGAGAGAAATAGCATAATCAGCCTATAATGTTCCCACTGCTGGGACACAGGCCTCCTCTCTTTGAGAGGGAGTGGGCAAATTGGTAGATTTCACAAGTGTTCGAATTTTTTATTCTAGGACATGCCGGTTTCCTCACGATGTTTTCCATCACCGTTTTGAGAGCTGCAGTGGTAATGAAATTATTCATACAAAGTAAAGCGCCTGCCTAGGTTTGTGGGACCGCTACCACTGGCCCACCACTGCTTTCTCAGAGGGAAATGAAAAAGCCATTTAAGATAATTATTTTTGCAGTGGTGGGCAGTCTACACTCTTTGCAAATAAATATTTCTATTCTATGATATCGACTTTATTTTAATACGATTCATAAACTGTGAAACTCGCAACTTCAGCAAGCGATAAACTCTTAATAAAAATAAAAATACTAAATCTTTTAAAAAACATTTTCTGTATTTGACTTTTCTTCAATCAATAACTTACTTGCCACAGTTACCACATGGACTTATTTTTACTTATCAATAAAAAGTATTTATTTGTACCCATAATTCGATTATCATATATTCAGCAGTAGCTATAATATGCGCAATGTATCGTAAAAACACGAAGGTACCGTATAAATCGTTGTTCGCATCGCACGGTGTCATAATAAAACCCTTATAAACGCTATAGGTACGTAGGATGCGACGGTAATGTCATTAGGGGTGAAATTAACGACGTCGCCAATCCTGTTAGCCGCGTCGCCTTTATAATTACCTATCTGTCTGTATAATTATGTAAGAGAGCCATGTGCTTTGCTACATAATCTGAGATACATAGAGAAAAACAAGAAAAATGCAGATTATGACCAACATTTGCCCGCGTCTTCACGGAAACGTACTACCGAGATTGTGAACCAAATTTCATCCAAATCCAATTTACTCCTTGAATGTCGCGAATACTAATGATTGAAATACTATCATGAATTCATGCAAGCCTAGTACTGGTTACTGCTCAGAAATTGTGCATAACGTGTCGTTAACAGAATATCGTCTTGTATGCATGCAACTTACTACTGATATAAAAAGTATCCTATGTCCTAACCGTCAGGTCATAGTCTACGCGTGTGCCAAATTTCATCCAAATCTGTTCAATCGTTTTAGCGTTAAAGCGTATAGCGAACAAAAAACTCACTTTCGCATTTATAATATTAGTTAGGATTTTGTGCTCCCACTCCAGTTGGATTGGTTGCCGCGGCCAGGCTACCCAGGCGCGCCTGCCCTTTTTTTTTTTTTGGGTGGGAAATTATCAAATAACTTCTCCCGCTCTGGGTGGAGCGGGAGGGCGTGTCAGACTTTTACTGACTAAAACCCACCCATGTTCCTTCGGTTGCCCTGTTGCCGGGGGCCACGATTTCCCTATCGATTTTCTTCGAACCCCCCCGGCAGGAAAAAGGAAAGGCGCGCCTGCCCTTAGAGAACACTTGTAGGAGGAGCCCTTCAGGACAAATCCTTAATGCAGGCTCTTCGAGCAATGAATCCTTCGGCAATAAGATGACAAAAAACAGTGGCACTCCAGGAGTGGCGACAGAAGTGAAAAATTTAAAAAAGATCGGCACAGCGGTAATCAACGCGTTGATGTTTTTTACTCCACGGTGTCGGTAAATTGAATGCCCAACGCGCCTAAAGAAGTTTTCACTTCAAAAATGCTTATTGAAGACTTAAGCATTTTTGAAGTAAATCGCTACAGTTCCTACCAATTTCTGCTGTCAGCAGTGTCGTGTTACGGTTTGAAGGTTAGAGGTGCCGATGTTTTTAGTCGCTTATTGACATTTCCATATTTTTTCTCTGGTGTGGCAAGGCACCTGCGATGCCTGTGGTATTGCAGTAACCACATATCCAGAGGTGGGTCATAGGTTAATGCTTCTTTGCAAGCCAATAGTTACCATTAAAAATAGAACTTAGTAATGTTGCTGCCTTTAAGTTTATTATACTGATTATTGTATAATTTTTAAAAACGTGCTGTTTTTAAAAATTATACAATAATCAAATGAACGGTAGGCTGAACTTATGAAATCATCTTGTGCGATAAAGATGTACCATGTCCGAATTTTCAGATTAAACAGAAAAAAATTCCGGCTTAAATTCACGTATCTCCGGTAAATTACACGACAGTTTAATAAATGACAAACCTATCTGAGAACTAAATTATAGGACAATACATACGTTGTAGACTGGTTAGGTCAGATGCGATTGAAAGATGCATCTTTGCTAAATGAAATTCACGTTTCATAAGAAGTTTAGATATATCACAGGTCATACATATCGCCTCGGGGTTTATTTATCTAGAGGGAGGGAGTGGAGTACATATAGGTACCAATGTGGCGTAATGTGGCATAGACTTAAAAACTCACGTAAGAGCTGGTGGCAAAACTTACCTTGGCGTTGTTGGAGAGTCGTAAGCAAAGCGGAGAAATGTATTATTATTTTGTCATTTGATAATTTTATTATGTTTCTTAAAATAAAAACCTAAAAAAAAAAATGTCGGTGTCGGGAGCAGGGTTCAAGCTACCAGTAGTAGGCTTTAGAGACATGTACAGGAACCTCTTGACGATGCGAGCCGTATCGAGGAGTACTGCCTTCTGAATCAGGCACTTGATCCAACCGCCTAAAGAGATCCTCGCGAGATGTTGATAGAGGCTATCGGCCATCTATCAATATCTCGCGAGGATCTCTTTAGGCGGTTGGATCAAGATCAGGCCATTGGCCGTTACAATAATCGGCACAATGACACCCGAGCTTACTTTCCTGGGACGCCGCGCATGCAGAGCGCATTCATTGCCTTAGCTGCAGACGTCCCTAAGATTTAGATAGTAATTTCTTCTTGTAAAGGAAATTGAATCATCGTTTGTATGCGGCCCCTTGTTGTACTAACTGCGTGTACAGAGGAGGAATACGGAATTGATGCTAATATTAATTAGATTTTATTTAATAATTTTCAAATGATTCTTCTTGAATTCACTTATCTTATGTGTGCGAAATAATGAGATTCGCCACATTTGTAGTGAAGTCGGCGAGGAGGAATCGAACCCCGGACGCCGTAGGATAGAAAAATTAAACCAAAATATCACTTTCGCGTAATATAACAATATCATGATTTAAAAAAGGCGTAAGAAAAAAGCAGATAACAAAACGTATTCGACACTGTTAGTTGGTAAATTTTGGGAATTTCGAGATTGGGATCAAGAAGGTTCTTAAGATTTTCTATTTGATAAATTGCCGCGCGTTTATCCTACGGAAATCATTAGCTAGTTGTACAACTATTTCACGTTTTCGCGTTCTTCAAAGCGCGGCGTACTATATTAGAGCTACGAACTTGACTCAAGACCCTTCGGTTGCACCCTTTGATCAATTACATAAGAGGAATAATCTACTGTACTACTATATGATCAACCGCTATTAATTAATGTCTCATAAACAGTTTCAATTATAGTAAAAATAACAAATTGCCGAAATTTCGAGGTTGCCGAAGGCCAATGACAAATTACCGCACGTGGAATAAGGATAAGTCAAAAACAAAACTCTCCGAGACCTTTAGGATAGAGGTTGGGGTGTCGCGTCGTGGCAAAACTGCCCGCGAGTACGAGCGGTGACTGCGCGTTGCGCTCCCGGCTACGCTTTACCCTACGCTTGGCCCTACGCTTTGCAAAGCCCGTAGCCTGCAGGCGTGGAAAACCGAACTTCGTCGAATTTCTCGTCGTCGTGGAACACCCTATAAGAACGAAGTTGGTAGTATTCTGACGAGAGATCCAGAAGTAGACCATATCGAATGTGGGGAGGAACATAGGGGGAACTTATTCAATAGTCGGACGATTTGATAGCGCTTCCTTTGGTAGTCTATTACAAGATTTTACTAATTTGGGACTGTTTCCAATTGTGCAAAAAAAATGGTTTTATTCTAGTTCCATCGGGGATCTGGGAAGCGACTGACGACTTATCTTGAAACTTTTTTTTTATGTAGAAAAATTATCGATAAAGCAATGCATATTGTATGCGGTCAATCATATAGCAAACGATCTTGAATTTGATTTTTTTTAAACAGAAAAATTATCGATAAAGCAATGCAAATTATATGCGGTCAATCATATAGCAAACGTAGAGGTTTTATGCAGGATGTATGCAAGATAATACTGCAAAGCATATTATAATACTGAGCGTATTGAATTCAGAATTTTAATCGTCTGTCAAGTCTCTCAGTGAAGGCTTGCATTCACGTGTCGGTGGTACATTTCCGTCAGTGCGACTGCGATCGCATGGCTGCGCTATCTATCGATATTCTCCAGACATTACGCACGTCCGACTTTATTGTGAACGTGTGGATTTCAACACGTTTGCCTACGTTTTATTGGTTTATAGACTGGAGTTGTGCCGGAGTAAAATTAGAGGGTAATTTGAAAAATACTACCAACTGTTTTTAGTTACGTAACTGTTGACGTTAAAACTAACAGCTTATCTTCGACGATTTAGGTAATTAGATCATTTCAAGAAAAATATTGGATGTGTTCACATTGCTTCATGCCATTAACCTTTAAGTGTGAAATTCTTATTTGCATAATATAGGGTCCGTTGTTTACACACAATCATGCTGCCAGTTTTAGTCTACTTTTTTTTAGGTAACAATTTCATCAGGTAACAATTTTGAGGGTATAAAATTACCATTTTTTATAATCTCCCTTTAATTAACGACCTAAAAAGTAGCTACAGCTTAAGTATTTATGAGTTTCATATTAATAATTTAGGAGTTTAATATATTCAGCTAATAATGTCCAATATACAGTAAAGATTAAATATTCATAGCGTGTCTAGACTAAACAATAACTAGTTTTAGTTTTTAGCCGCTCGAGTTCATGCTTCATCATTAAGCTAAATTCAGTTTCAGTAAATTTCTAGTTTAACGGCAGCGCCAGCTAAATTTGTTTAGGGAGTGGACGTAACATACCCCTATAATTTAGGTATAGTTAGTGTGTACATCAACTTTTAACCTGAGGTAGTTTCAGCATGCAACTACACTCTTATGCTAATCATGTGGACTGAAGTTGACGTAGATTTCATGCAGAACTGAGTATCAAAGAACACACACAGCGTGCATAAACAAACGCGCTTTATCACTCAAATATCTTGAACCAGTTAAAACAAACGGATCATTGCAGAAATGTTAAAATACTGGTCATTAAATTGAATATAACTTCAATGTCTGAGATTCAATCCGCTATCGACTTGAAGGTTGGAAATAGGTCAGGGGATAGTATGATCTATGCTTTCAATTATTGGTTCAGAAATACTCCAAGGGGACGTTCACTGCTGAAGTTTTGCATTTTAGTAGTAAAATACCACTTCCAAATACATATTAGATACGTAATTATTAGCTTCGCACAAATACATAAATTATATTAGTTACATGATTGAGAGAACCAAACTGTTTATGACGGCCCTTAATAGTTTTGATACACACATATATTAAGTGTAATGTGCAACCATTATAACTTCTCAACGAGACAAGCGGGAATTAACCGTCTGATGTGTTGCTCTCTTCAACTGTAAAGCAAACATAGATGTAGAAAATTACTCTTGATACGCCTTTGAAATTAGGATTGCTGGGTTTTTGTGTTGTTTTTCGGCTTAAAAAAGCAGATCTCTAAGATCTCTAAATATAATTCATTCACATTCGGAATTAAAAAATGAAACCAGAAGCAATTTTTGTTTTCGAAAGATATCTAAGGCACTATGCATAGCTACCAAGTTTTCAAAAAAATTTAAACTTATCTCCTCTTCTGCCAATTCTACAACCTAACCGATGTTGTTAATTTGTTATAAACAAGTACGTAATTAACTCTGCCCTGAGTTGGCAAACCCAAACGAAGTCGCTGGACACGAGTTAATATCTTAGAATACATTATGAGTGCCGGTTCAAAGTCCCAATTAGCTGCCTATCCCCGACTTCGGTGCTGGTCCACCGCAAAACTCGGCTTATCCGAACTACGGTTACGGTGCCGCCACATTTAAGCCATGTTGCCTCAGCTAGAACGTCATTTTCCGGAGATACTGAAGGCAGCGCTTAGGGATAAAATAAAGAAGGATAAACTGCAATACAAGCGGAGTTATTTATAACAATTTGTAAATTAGTTAATCTATTCCCATTTGATTTAAAAAAATCCTCTTAAATAATACTAAGCTGAGAAAAAGCTTAGCAAAAAAATTTTAGTTTTAAATTGTACAAAATTTACACCTTCAAACTTTTAATTAAATGGTTAATTACTTTAAAGTAGACATAATAATGAACTAAAACCATTTACTAGTCATGTGAGAATTTAAACTGCTCTTACATTTTAGAAACTTTGTAAAGAGTTGATTGAATCAGTTAATTTTAAGGTTTTAAGATTTTATTTTTGAGTTGCTCGCTTGATCTTAGCTTCAGAGAAGTAAAAATTTTAACTGCTATAAATATGAAAAAGTTACATAGGTAACCCATGTAACTTTTTTCATAAGTATTGACAAACCATACTTGGTTTGACGGCGCCGCTTTCTACACAAGGAATTAACCTCAGGCACTACAAAAAATATAACGGTATACCCTTAATTCAGCATTTGGATCTACGTCAGTTAAACCGACTTATTATCCAACAATTAGGGTTGTAATAAAGAGAAGTGTTCATGACTCATGTGTATACAGCTTGTCTGTCTCATCCCAAATGGTTAGTTATGGCCGCACCCTTACACCGAAAAGCCACACTATTCATAGATTTATGCTTACAGAGTGAGAAACTGAGCTTTTAGCCGCCGACTACACGTAATATTCGTTAATGTTTCACAAATTCCTCGATATATCACGGCTTTTATTAAATCATTAGTCTATTCATCAAAGTTGTGCAATCAAATGAATTTCCAGTGAAAATTTAGTTTCATCCAAATGTTTATTACGAGTCTGAATTCAAGCAGTATAATCTGACCTCGCTTTGTACGGAAATCATATACAATGCGAGATCAGCATAAACTGGAAATGTATAGCTTGATGTGTAGCCGTGTGTACATAGACCACTCGCATAAAATTTTTGAGATTTTATATCTGATCCTATATAAAAATTACGATTGAAGAATTAAAACAACATCCAAGCTTTCAAAACATACAGCGTTCAAAGTGCTCTTAAAAGATTATAAATGCAAAAGTGAGTTTGTTTGTACGTTTGTTATGTTTTCACGCTAAAACGTCTAAACGGATTTGGATGTAATTTAGCTGGGTTGGACATGGATCGAGACTTATGCGGGTGAAACCGCGGGGCACAGTTAGGTAACGGAGGTTACAATCATAATGTCTAAAACATAATTGCGTATACTACATTACCTAGAATTTCCTTTGACCCCGTTTAATCAACAAAACTCTTCATTAGCCACGTACAGAACAGATAGGCGCCGATACTGAGGTTAAGTGCCTAATATTAATTAGTACAACCGTTTGTTACCCTTTGTTGATATGTTAGGCGGAGTTTCGGGACGGAATAATTGGAGAAGGGTGAAGGCCTCAACGTGTAACTAGACGAAGTAGTGGCACCTGTCATCACATCGTCTAGGTATACACTTACGTATAGTATGCAACGACCTTGTTTGGCCCAAGCTTGGGTTTGAATGGCACGTTTGGGTTATGTAACGTTGCAATCCGTAAAGTAGTAAAGACTATCATGTATTATTTATTATGCCCTCCCCGATTTAAGATTTTGGACACACCGTAGAGCGATTGCAATCTGATGAAACCTTGGATCTAAGTCGATGTCATTTATGTTGTTGCGAGCATATTATCTTTTACTCTGGATTTCCCATTCCTATTATAATCTCAGGTCAATGACAAAGTACAAATGGTATGCAGGAAAATCCATTTTAAATCTGTATTTATTCTCTAATGCTTACTAAATAATATACTTCTCTCTTCACTTGATTAAAAACATCTCCTTGGGCTTTGCCATAACTGGTTAAAATATGTATTGCAAATAATTAATTCCTCAAATACCACCTTAATACATGTTATTATTTAACTAGTGCTTAGGAATAATGAATGGAATTTAAATTAAACGTAGTTCAGTCACAGTTTATGATTAAAAGGTTGAGGTTGTTGTTTGAATATAGTAGTGTTTAGTCCTTTCCGTCCCTTCTTTTGTTGTAAATAGTGTTTGTAATTATAAATTAGATGGTTTAAATAGGACAGGTACATAATCGTTTTTATTTGCTTTTATATATGAATGAGTGAACTTGTTGTTTTATGATGTTATAACTTTACATCATGCTACTTTTCCATATCATTTGAACGGTGCAATTTCTACGATGCCTGAACTTCTGTAAATAGCGAAAGATATTTTTCTCATAGCATTGAAATTTTGGATGAGAGTTGTCGAAAATAGAGTTGAATGGCGTACAATAGGAAAAGCCTATATCCGGCAGTAGACTGCTGTAGGCTGATGATGATGATTGAAATTTTATATCAGTTTTCGTCACGTGAAACACAATACACAATATTAATTATGCTTAATAAATTTATACTCTATATAGGTACTAATAATAAAGCGGAAGAGTTTGTTTTTTTGTTAGTTTGTTTAAATGCGCTAATCTCTGAAACTACCAGTCGGATTTGAAGAATCTATTTGCATTTGATAGCCCAATTCTTGAGAAAAGCTATAGGTTATTTAAGATCTCGCTAGGATCCTTGGGAGCCGCAAAAAGAAAAAAGGCAGGAAGAACGTTGAGCGAAAACGAAGTAATAGCGCGGGCATGCAATGCGATGCGACGGGGTGGGTTGGGGGAACAGTCGCGGGCAGAAGCTAGTTTTATTACAAAAAAATCCACCCACCTTTGTACAAAGCTTTAAATACCGTACAAGAATCTTTACCAGTTTTACAAACACAAACAATGTGAGGACTATGGGGATGTTATTATTATTTTTATTTCTCGGCTAGTTTTAATGATGGTCTGGCAGTTTTGAGTAGTTTATGCGGCCTTCCCAAATGTCCTTTTTCTGGTATCGTTCGTCGAATTGAGCTCCATGATTACTAGCAAATGCTTGCACTGACTGGACAGGTCCACTCAAATCTGTGTAGTTCTTTCCTCAAAAGACCATTTCAGATACTAAATATACATGGTCCTCATATGGCCTGACCAAGATTATGTCTGAACTTTAAAAGAAACTGTAACCTCTTGAGTTTTTTTCAGCCTTTCTTCTCAGATTTTTTTAATATGACGTGTAAAAGTGATTCAGATATCCAATTTACAGAATAAACAATTTCATTTCATTTAATTTCGATCAACTTACTTAGTGTTTCCATACAATTGATTTAATGTGGCTACACTATTACATCCCAGTATCATAATCTCATTTATTCATTTTTTACATATTAAATACATTTTTAAATATTTTTATAAAATCTGTATCATCATTATTAATTTTACGTAGTTACGTAATGCAGATTATCCTGAAAAGATATGCTTATTTTTTAATATTATTGCAAAAAAAACAGTGAAACTCGCATTTGCCCGCAGTACGCGTAAAATCAAACCGATCTATAGAATGAATATGTCTAATTTGCGTACAAGTTACCATATTATCTGATCCCGGGGCTTCACTATTTTGTAAGCGCCCGCATTGAACCGCCCACTCTCCTAATCTAACTTTGCGAAGTTCCAATCTGAAGTCAAAATGGAAAAGGATATTCCCACATCTGATACCCGAATGTTTTAACATCATGATTAATGTGATACGGGTTCTAGAGGGCATATTTTGCTATGTTCGTCTTTACTGTCTCAATACAAGCACCATGTAAAATCATTCTATGAGACCCGCCTTTACATAATTGTTAAACACAACTTAATATGCTTTCTCTTTGTTTCAGGTAAACAGAAGCCAGACTGATATGATTCGAGCATGGAGCGGATACTTGACATTCATTCTTGTCCTCGCACAGGCCGGAAGCGATTGGCTCAACTGCGCTCATATAACAGAATGTCACTGCAAATGGTCCTCAGGAAAGAAGACTGCTTCCTGTGTTTCAGGAGGCCTGAAAAAACTTCCAAACTTAGCCGCAGACATTCAAGTCTTAGACCTACACGGAAATCCTTTAAAGAAGCTAGAAGAAGACGCTTTCGTGAATATAGGACTGTTAAATCTTCAACGTTTGAACCTCAGTTTAACAAGTTTGCAATCCCTACATGCAAATGCGTTCCGAGATCTACGAATATTGATAGAACTGGATCTATCCCAAAATCAACTCCTCCAACTATCACCTGACACATTCAAAGGCGCCGAGCGCCTAAGGTTGTTGATCCTTAACGATAACCCTATGAGCGTTTTAGTCGCGGAGCAATTCCCTCCGTTGAATCATTTAAAGAAACTGGAAATATCTCGGTGTAAAATTCGAACAGTGCATCCATTTGCATTTATTAATCTTCAAGCGCTAGAAACCGTCAACATACATCAAAACTTACTATCGTATCTCCATCAAGACACTTTTAATCTCCCGGTATTAAAAACTCTAACACTATCCGACAATCCTTGGTACTGTGATTGTCGATTACGGGAGTTCCACGACTGGTTTTTAAATAGTAATTTAGGGAACGAAGAGGTCTTTTGCGGAGGACCACAAAAGAAAGCAGAAATGTCATGGAGAGTTTTCAAAAGAGATGATTTTGTTTGCCCACCTTCTGCAGCGTCATCACCAACAGTTATAAGAACAGAAACTGGAGCTGAAATTTCTTTTGGCTGCTTTGTAAGAGGAGACCCAAAACCTACAGTGTCGTGGTCGTTTCACCACATAGAAATAAACAACAGTACGGACAAACACAGTGATATTATGATCAATAAGTACCAGTTAGAAAATTTTGATGAATATAACGATGATTTCTTAAATAAAAGTGCGCAGTGGGTCAATTTGACTATTACGAATGTGACTAGTGACTTATCGGGAGAGTGGAAATGTAGTGCTAAAAGTCCTGTAGGAGAGGCAAATGCTTATCTCACTCTGTTTCTGCCTAAAGCTAGGACAGCGACGGCGCGAGTTGCACCCGACTACTCGACGTTTTTTTTAATAGGTGGTTCACTGCTAACCATGACCACCGCAGGGTTTATATCAGCTTGTGTTTGCTGGAAAACCAAGCGTCGAAGAGTGCCGCCGAGTAGAAGTTTTACTGATCAAGAAAAGAAACTATTGGATACTTCTTTAGCAGTTAGTTGTGACAGAACAAGTGGAGACCTAGGGTCTGCTTATGGCTTTGAAATGTTGGATCGATCCATTTCTATGGAGTCTGACGATGCAAGATGCTTAGAACCTGTACAAATAACGATAGAAGGACCACCTGGTTCTTTCCCTCCACCTCCTGCAGAGTTTGCTTTACCAGCTCCATATGGTAACATATTTATTTCTGTCCAAGTGGCTGGGCATGGTGATGAGTACCCGGACCTCTTGGGCGGTGGAGCCACACTGCCAAGAAGAAGTAGAACGTGTTTCCTAAAATCTGCTTATGATAACATGGGTCCTAGAATCACAGCTGCTGGTAGTTCAACCTGGTCACTTCCAGGTGCTAATGCTGATAAAACTATAGACAAAGATCCACTGACTGTTCCTCTATCAACCTTTTCTACTGAATTTACCGCTTTGTAGATCAGTATTTTTACGGGTGAAAGTCTTGAGACTAGGTTAAATACCAGGTTTTACAAGATACCATAAATACATAGATTTGATTTATCAAACACATTATATTAAGATTAAATAAAATTCGCTCTGTATCCAATTTTCATTAATAATGTGTGCACCAGTTTTTAATTGCGGATTATATTATTACAATGGTTTTATTATTACGCTCCTAGTTAAATCTACCAATTTCAGAAATTGCACTTTACATCAATTTTTTTTCTTCATTGTTTTGTTTGTTCTTGTAATACTTTATAGCCAAAGAAGGAAACTACTATTAGCAAAGGAAAAAATATATGTGAAAGAAAAGATTGCCTAAGTTTTGGCCTAGACTCGATTTTTAGCATTTACAAAGAAGATAATGTCTAACATATCAATTTTATAGCTGTAAATAAAATAAGTTTGACATTTTTATCCCCAGGTTTGCATTTAAATTGTACATAATATAGTATACGAGGAAAGATGTATTACAAAGATACAATTTGTACTGATAACATTTTCTGACCAATGTTTGAATAAAAAAAATCGATACCTATCGAACATTCTGAATGCCCGCACTATTTCGAAACGAATATGTTGTGAGGCGGGAGATGTGGTACTATGGTGATTAGGTCCTTCATAGTGTTGGGACTTCCTTGAAACTCGATTCTAGAAACTAATAAGACATATAATAATAATAGAACTATCAAAAAGTTACAGCTTTTATGTATTGTCAATTTCCATCTGTCTAATTGCAGGTTTTAGACCAAAGTTTGCTATGTTATGGTAAGATAAACCTAGTTTTTTTGTGGGGCTTTATTGGTTGTTTTCTGCAGACAATGGTTATTTTGTAGAAACCTCGCGATAAAATTTCTCGCAATTAAAAAACATCGTTTTAATTCAAACCCATTTATATGACAATGCATAAGAGTCTGATCCTTATAAAACTGTACAGTTACCTCTAAGTTTATATACCTAACTATAGTTTATATTTGTAAGAATTTGATCGTGGATCATTGCTTTAAATCCAAGTGATGAGATAATAAAAGGAGTGCAAACATTATTGTCTTTCTTTGTTTCCTTCATTCTTCGCTTTCCTGTTTTATTTCCAATATCTTTTTCTTGAGAACTAGCTTGGTAAAAGATAGCGGCTGCTCGTCATTCTTTTTTTTATATATTTTACAAATTATACTAGCAACATCAGTATTTTCAAACGCTTTTCATATTATGATATCATTCGCTGCTGCTAATAGGTACTAACTAATTCCTTCTGGTATTGATACTCAATACTTTATTATATTATTACTTTTTTTTATTTAATTTTTTTATTTTCGTAATCAGCCTATTATAATATTCCCACTGCTGGGACACAGGACTCCTCTCCGGGAGAGGGAGTGGGACGTAATCCAGCACGCGGGCCCAGTGCTGGTTGGTAAATGTCACATGTATTCAAATTTTTTGTTGGACTTGCCGGTTTCCCCACGATGTTTTCCTTCACCGTTTTGAAAGCAGTGGTGAGGAAATAATTTACACAAAGTAAAGCGCCTGTCTGGGCTCGAACCTACGACCTGTAACTCTTGGCCGTTACTACTGAGCCACCACTGCACTACCGTTGTAAGTATTAATAAGTTATCAACTTACAAAATAAGAAAGTCATAGTTATCGTAGTTAAAGAAAAATGTTGGTCACTATAATTATACAATCTTGAGTTCCAGAAAGCAGACACAACAAAGTTTGGGAAAATCAGAACCAACATAGATTGTCTACTCAAAGAGCAATTACACAATAATTCCCAACATTTCATAAACCTTCAACTCTCAGCAAACCTTGAAGCCAATCATGTGTCCGCCACAATTTCTAACCTTAAAATTTTAAGATATATCGGGTCCACTCGGCGGAACTATAAAATCAAACTGTTATCTACGACTTTCAATCTGTAAAATGGACGAGAAAACCTATAGACGGGAAATAAGACGACGGTAATTCACTTTGGAGAAACGAAGAGGTGGGATTAACTGTTTCTATAAAAATTTAATGGATTTTCGATTTTATGGACAAAATTTATTTTAGAAGTAGTAAAGATATTTGAAACGAGACTACTGTTTCGAAAATTGGTAAATTGCTTGAATTTTTTTTTTACGAAGGACTATTTTCGAATAAAGCAAGACAAACTATAAAGTTATTTCACATCTACAATTAAATTAATATCAAACGGATTTCTTTGCGACTTTGTATACATACACGAGTAGCTGTAGATGTAAGAAAATTACGTACCTAGGTACTTAATAAAAACTTTGTCAAAACATTAAGTATTTATGTTTTAAAAGGCTTTTATGGATAAAGTTAAGAAGAACGACAAAACTTTAGGTATTATAAAATAAAACGCCGCGTAACGTTACATTGGAACAACGTTGTTGTTTATAAATATACTAGCCCACGGCTTCGCCCGCGTGGATGTCGGAAAATATCCCATGGGAACGTATTATCGAGATTTCATACCTAATAACCGAGGAAATTGTCATTGACTCCTACCGCTACACCCGCGTTGCTATGCGTAATTTTGAAACGATGATATCTTTTAAACTATTTATTTAAATGATATTATGTAATGGCATATTTTAATCTAAATTAAATGCCTAATTTAAATAACATATTTTATTGGATAAGGACTATACCAGTCTACTATACCGCTACAAATGAATATGTCAAAGACCAGGTTGATGACGAACAGCGCGTATCGCAGGATCACCGTGGCGGGTGGGGAGGTTGAATATGTCGATGAGTATCTCTATCTTGGTCAAATAGTCTCTTTTCAGGCAAGACAAAACAAAGAAGTTGCAAGACGCACCGAAAATGCCTGGAAGAGCTACTGGGCCATGAAAGATCGAATGAAGGGCGATCTTCCTCTATCCCTCAAGAGAAGACTCATCGACGTGTGTATTCTTCCCATCCTCACGTATGGTTCTCAAACATGGTCTTTGACAATTCAGCAGAGGTCCACGCTCGGGGTTTGCCAGAGAGCTATGGAACGGAGTATTCTTGGTATTAAACTTGTGGACCGGGTTAAGAATACAACAATCCGTTCCATTACTAAAATAACTGATGTCACTCGGGAAGCTGCCACGCTTAAATGGAATTGGGCTGGACATATCTGCCGCATGTCAAACAATCAATGGGCCAAACTTACGACCTAGTGGGTCCCGCTTAATGGCAAACGACATCGCGGCAGGCCCAGACGGAGATGGCGGGATGAGCTGGACTCCTTTAAGAAAGATTGGTCCTTGGAAGCTCTGGACAGAGAGAGGTGGAAAGAGGGTAGGGAGGCCTTTGCCCAGCAATGGAACAATAATGCATAAGAAAAGAAAAAAAAATTAAAAAAAATAAACTATACCTGTCAAAAAAGCTTCGGAAAAAACAATTACATTTTTATCAAATTCAGAAATGGGTTATTGTGCGTCATCTTTAGAAAATAGACACATGCCATCGTGGACTTTTTCGTTGAACTTTTTATGATGAACCATACCGTAGAACATAAATTTGATGTATCTTTTCGGTTTAGGCAGCGCACGCCAGTAAAGCTCCCAGTCGGCATGATTTTTTCCGACTTCTTCAACAATAATCGTCAAATTTCAGCAAATTTACAGAAAACCTTAATAAATTATACACTAAAACCTTCCGCATGAATCACTCTGTCTATTGGTGAAAACCGTTTGATAATCAGTTCGTTAGTTTTTGAGTTTATCGCGTTCAGACAGACAGACACGGCGGGAGTGAGCTTGCGTACTTAACACAGAAGAGACGGTATTTAACAAGAACAATACAAGATCCTGGATCGTATATGCCTTATAACAAGGTGGTGTTTCAATAAATACAATTATAACGTGGTATCATCGAGCCCTCATTAGATCACGCGCAGCATCAAAATCTCGTCAAAAATTTCGACACGGTCCGTCCAAGAAGGAAAATTTGGCTCTACCATCTGGAAAACGCGATAGTCAAATCAGCGCGCTGACATTTCAATTTGTATAAAATAATGAATACGAAGTTGTCAGTCGCGGGGCGACCGAGAACCGACGCTGTGCATACCTACCGAATACTCCCAAATACTACCGATAATCATTGGATTTGACGACTGAATGTGGCTTTTGATAGGGTATTCAGAACGTGAAAGGTTCGTTATGGCAAAGATGAGTTCATTTATACTCATACGGCATTGGAAAGCAGAGGAAAATATTTGTAGCAGATGGCGGTTATGTCTCCTTGCCAAAATACGTATATTAGGTATAGCTTAAGAAGCTATTACACTATCTTGAATTAATGGACAATCGTACTTAAAAGTAAAAAAATAATCTTTAAAAGAAAAACCTTTTCGTAAGTCAAATGTGACCTGCATGAATGATGCTCTTCTTGATTTTTTTTTTTTGTTTTGTCGGAATTAATTTGACTGTAGGTACGAGTATACCGGCTTTCATGAAATTTCAGGCCTGCCGTTTATAACAAAGTTTATGAATACTTAATTAAGCACATAATATTTAAGTTACCTAATATTCGTTTACGCCAAACGTTACGATAGGTGGAGACTGTGTTTAGAATAAATAAATTATATATTTTTAAGGTGAAAGAAAAATTGATCATATCATCGTATTCTAAAATTCATTTACACTTCGATCATTCATGTCTCCTATATCTGTAATGGAGAGAAGCTTGACAGGAATAAAGAAACAAGACAGAGTGAGAAGTAGCATAATAAGGGCCAAAACCAAAGTTGTTGATATAATAACCCGGATAGACCAACAAAAGTTACGGGACCCACAAGAGAAATGGTGTAAAATTGTTACCAACTGGTATCCCAGAGATGGCAGGGGAAGCAGAGGACAAGATGGGAAGATGATCTGAAACTCACGACTGGACTTCACTGGAGAAGAGTCAAGTGACAGGTCCCAATGGAAATTGTTAGAGGAGGCCTATGCCAAGAGGCAAACTGAGCTTCGGGACATATTATAATAAGAACGTATTGTACTCATATTTATGAAAAGTTCAGAATAAAAAGGCTTATTATTATTTTCCTTTTATTTCATTTAAATACTTATAAATTATATTTTTAAATATTAGAATAAAGAGAATATAAAAACATTTAAAAATATAAAAAATAGTAGCCCACCGGTATCGGGAACAGGGTCCAAGCTACCGGCGGTCAGGGCTCCAGAGAGAGGAACCTCCTGACAATGCGAGCCGTGTCCAGGAGTACCGCTTTCTGAATCAAGCCCTTGATCCAGCTGCTCAACGAGAGCCTCCTTAGGTGTTGGTCGAGGCTCTTGGCAATTAAGCCATTGGCTGATACGACTATCGGCACAATGATCGCTGAGTCCATATCCCACATGTCGACAATCTCGCGAGCCAAGTCAAGATACTTGATTTGTTTGTCTTTCTCAGCTTTCACGAGGTTCCCGTCATGCGGGACTGTTATGTCAATAATCATTGTGCGCCGCTCTGCTCGATCCACCACCACTATATCCGGTTTATTGGCAACAATAGTCCTGTCAGTGATGATGGATCGATCCCAGTACAATGTGATATTTCCATTTTCGAGAACTGGGTCGGGCACATACCTGTAGTACGGCACTTCTGATTCCACAAGGCCGTATTTCAGAGCAAGTTGCTGATGGATGATCCTGGCTACAAGGTTGTGTCTATGCAAGTACTCTTCGTTAGCTAGACGAGAACACCCGGAGATAATGTGTCGGATTGATTCTCCCGGACGGTGGCATGCCCGTGCCATCCTTCACAATAAATCTCCGGTAATTGTTCGTCATGATAACTTCATCCATAATTGCACAGATAAAACCTTCGGTCTCCCCGAAGAGGTCACCAAAACGTAGCCAGGCCACGGACGCCAGTAGATCAACATCGAGTCCATGTAGGGCCCGGAAAAAGTGTTGAAGCTCCTTACTCTGCCATACCTCCCTGCGATCGTTAGTGTGAAGCACTACAGGTTTGCGCCAGTTCTCTTTAGCCAAGGAGAGTGGGGTAAGACCCTTGTCCACCGCGACCACATCTCGATGCATCCTCACGTCGGCTTCTAGGAAATATTCCCTGAGACTGCATATCTCGCGTGGTCTTAGCGTTTAAAAAGCCTCGACCTCCACACTTTCGCGGGATATACAGTCTCATTACCGATGACCGTGGGTGATGCATTCGATATGCAGTCAGCAGCGTACGGACCCTCCTGTCCAGGGCGTCGAGTTCGGTCTGAGTCCATTTGAGTATGCCGAAAGAGTACATCAAAACCGGCATGACCCCCAACCGTTGAAGGCGCGCACCTTGTTTCCGCCTGATAGAAGACTATTAAATACTTTCTTCAGGCGGCCAAAGAAGCGCTCCTTCAACGATTGCTTCATGTCAGTAACATTGATGCCCAACGCTTCTTACATACCCGCGAGTATTGCCCTCCCTGAAGCAGATTAGTTTGCCGATGAGCGCTCTGGCCTCACTAATACGGCGCTCAATTCTGCACTGCCAAGCTGGTACGGCTGGTTTCGGTCGTGTAGCTCTAGAACTATTAGCAAATTTGACGTGAGTTACACGACATGCCGCTACAGCCGCGCAGTACAAAATTGAGTAAGTATCAGTGAGGTCTTCGCAGTCATCAAAATAGTTTGATAACTGCGAATCCAGAACCGCCACCAGCGCCCTATTTTTGTTATGCATGGGCAAACGAGGTAAGCGTGGCCTAAGTTCGGGCGACATATATCGATATTCTTGAATCGCACCTTCCAAAGCACTCCTCAATTCCTCATTGCATTGGGGTACTTACGATTGTAGCCCTGTCGTCACTCCCCTCGACAGCTTGGCTTGTGTTGGACCGTGGTGTTACTACAACAGTCTGCGATGGGGGAGCAACAATATGGCTACTCTGCATTTCAACTCGTAGGCAATCAAGTGCAGTGTCGTCCAGCATATGATTACGCTGGATGACCCGCACCTGATCCGATAGTCGTTGTGCCGAAACGTTGACAGCTGGCTCAAGCACCTGAAAAAGAGAAAGCATCCGAACACGGTACGCGGTCAGATTATTTCCTCCATCTGTAGCCCCATAGTATGAGCGCATGACGTTTTCATTGATGGAGCGTGTCCATCTCATGCGCTGCACACTTCCGCCGGGAGCTGGGACCCTATCAGAGGCCGGTGGGCCTCGAGGTCCTAAACCGTCTGGCGGCCGGCGTCCTCCCCGTCGACGAGCAGGTGTTGGTGTCGTGGGCGGAGAGAAATACTCGTCGCTCGAGCTCGACGCTACTACCGCAACCAGTGTTGTCACAGCACTCACAATGGGGCTGGATACCGGTGGCGGCGAGGCGGAGCTGAGCGACGAGTCCGGAGGTGATGGGCGTGCTTTACGGGCGGCAGATCGCGTCAACATTTCTCTTGATTTCTCATTTCTGTTTTATCGGACGGAGGTGACATGACAGCTGATGTCACCTCCTGTTCGGCAGTTTTTGGTTCATGTATAATATTTATTTCTTTTTTAAATATATGGGGTTTCAGGTTTGTTTCTGGATTCTTTTTTGTACTTATAAACTATTAAACTGCGTGTATACTGCGTCGAAAGATATTAATAATATTAAATAAAGTGAAAAATCAGAAAATAAAATTTCAAGGCGTTTGTTGACTTTGGTGTTGCCAGACATTATTATTATTATATAAAAACAATAATAATTGCTTTCAAATTTTTTCGCACAAGCATATTCTGTCATTTTACTTTTTTATAGGTTTTTTGAAGTGAAAACTTCTTTAGGCGCGTTGGGCATTTTTGAGATTTACCGACATCATGGAGTAAGACATCAACGCGATGATTACTGCGGTACGTGCAGTATAAGACATCTACGCGGTAATTACCGCGGTGCATGGATTAAAAGATATCAACGCGTTGATTACCGCGGTACCGATTTTTTTTCCAGTTTGCTCTTCTTTTTTTTTGGTGCCATTTCTATAATTAGGTGTCTGTGCTGTGAGAGTAAGTCTTCTACCGGTAGCACTTTGCAGTCATTGATATAGTTGTTCCTCGTATTAGAAAGTAATCGATTTGCATCTAGTGATTGCCACTTTTTTACGTAATTAGGTGTTCATCGTTCTTCTGGAACCGAGTGTTGGCTACTACCAGGTCAAATGACGTTGCTAATTGCAGCAAAGTTTCTTCCTCCTTATTTTGATTACCAAATCCCCTTCCTCCATGCGCTCTTTCATAAACCCCTCACATTCTATCCACATGTCCATTAAAACCACCGTCAGCTATCAATTCCTCATGTCCCGGGATATTCATCAAAACTGTGTCCAAATCCTCCCAAAACATTTCTTTCACAAAAAGTTCGTTCTTTAAAAAACACGTGTTAACCTGTACGTGTTACTCAGAAATTTGTGCCGGCACTACGAGACGCAGAGCAGGACAGACACATGTCTGCGTCGCACGTGCCTGCGCCGCAGCGTACGCAGCTCTCAGTAAGTTCATGCATTACAAAATCTGCTCTGCGCTGCGCTGCGTAGACCTGTGTCACCTGGGTCTCAGCAAACGCTTAGCCTTATTCGTCTTCTTTTGAATAGGTACGTCTGCTAACTCTCAGGGTCTTCCAGACACCGTCCCAACATGAATCTCACTTCCTGTGCTCGCTCCTTACGTTGCCGCCCGCCCGGGTTGGTGCAACAACCCTTGCCCACTCCCCGCAGGAGCCGAGTGCAGCCCCTGCGTGTTGCCTGTGGGGTCCCTAGCCCTATTGTGAATATCATATTATTCACCTATCATGTTGCTAAAGTTACGGTACTAGTTTTACAGTCAGCTTACCTGCCTGAAACCACCTTCTATCCTTGGGAATAAAACTAAAAATACTGTTACTCAGCTGCATCCGGTTAGACTGAAAGCCGACCCCAACATAGTTGGGAAAAGGCTAAGCAGATGATAATGACAAGCTGGGTACCGTAGGCATACTTTACTAGATAGTAGAGAAGATTAACAAAATAACTTCGATAAAAGACGGTCACCACATAATAATAAAATGAATTGTAACCCGGTTGGAGCTACGTAGCCCTCGGCCTTCTTCTTCATCATCATCAATACGACAAAGAAGAATAAGAAGTACTCAAGTCACATCTAGAAGTCTTCAAAGAAAGTTTCTTACCTCTAGGCTTTTCTACTCATTTTTCTACTTGCGTACCAGTGCCCGAAGTTGTTGTTCCTTACGTGTGTGCTGACCCAGCAAATCTAGATCCCTTGGAATGCCGTAATTCTTTGAGAGCATAAACTGGATTATACAGACACCATGATTCCAAATGCACACATGTATATAGTATCACAGTATACCTCTATTACAGTCTAAATGACAACATCGCTGATTTAGATAGATTTTGGCATTTTTACTCCGAAGTGCCAATAAAACCTCCAAATAGCACCCAAAAATGTTGGCGCTAACCCAATGAGGCGTTATATAATAACAAATTAAATTTCACCCAACATGAATTACCTGACCTCAAAATATATATACGCGTCCATAGAACCTTCCCAAGGTCTGGCAGCGTTTATATTATCATTTATTAAAACCCTAACGTTCGCTCGGGTACCTGAAAGATGAAATTTTATAAGATTGGGAACGTTTATGCTCTGAAATGCTAAGGCTGAGGTAAAGAATACTTTAAATCTGCTTTCTTAGGACCCCTAAAAACTGTTTTGTATTGAACTTGTACTTGTTTTTGTACATACGTCCCTAAATTGAAATTGAATTCTGATACGAACGGAAAAAGGAATTATTTTATTTTCACAGACTAAATATAAACATGACGCACCTAGGTTATATTGTCTACGTGATTTTGACAAAGAATAATATCATTTTCATCCTTCGGGTGCTATAAGAAGGTCGTAAGTAGCATCATCATCCTCCTTTATGCGCTTTCCAAACCGGCCTCCAATATTCTAGAGGCCGGTTTTAAGATAATCCGCTTTGCTCGCTCAGCAACGACATACTGTTGTGGTGTATGCAGGATTGTTGTCTACGCAACTAAACACAAGCGTGATAATTATTTGAATATCATGATGTTCTGCAGCAAAGTTCCAATATTACATTCTAGCAACCTTACTAGAGCTTAATCGGGCACATATTTTCCGCAGCACTGAGCATTTATAAGTAATGTAATCACTCCGCCACCCAAGTATGAAGATACGACGACCCATACCAACTTCAAAGGCATATACAGTTAATAGTTAAGTAGTTTCGACTTAGTTTCGCCACAAGAGGTTACTTTACTTTTTTCCCGTCCAATAGGCGATAAGTAACGCTAAGTACCAACTAAGTATATTTAAGTAGTTAACTAAGCACAACTGACGGCTGGACTTCCATTTGTAGGAAGGCCTTCGTTTTTTGGTTAGTTGTAAGTGTCCAATTTCCTATTGTTCATCATCCCGGTATTATTCCTGCTCGCGTAGTATGAGCACAGTAGAAAGAATTCAGAAGAAGATTGTGGAACGAATTCTTCGGCACCATGTCAAATAAATGAAGAAAATAAATGACTTTTTGTCTTTGCATAAGTCTCACACACATTCTGGGCAAAATGTTTTTTGAAGACAAAGAGATCTTTTGAATGTGTTCAAACAAGTTCTTACTAATCATTTTCTCATTTGCGTCTTCGTAATTTTTATGAATATGGTTTTTTTTCATTATAATAATATGATATCATCAATTAGATACGTGACTGAACGCTTTTTTAACTTTGACCGATATAGGTTTCCCATCAGACTTCAACATTATAGAGCTGTCATAGGACCCAAGCTCTGTGCCATAGAAGACCTCTTCTCAGGAGATAACATGCACCCCTTTAAAAGAACGTGGTGAACGCCGTAAAAACCATCTTTAATAACAATTTTATTAGGACTCCGTCCATACCGCGCAGGCTGCGCTCCTCGAATCGCTAGTACTTGAAATCTTCCCTTCTATGTTCTATTTTATGGGGTTTGGTTTCCACACTTAGTCCGTCAGGTGGACCATTGTGCATGGAGAGAGATCTTCCCTTTTTGGCAGCCCCTTTCTCCCACTTCTAGATATCTATATTTGCTGCTACTGTGAGTAATGTTGGTCATCATCACTTCATGCCGATCGCATTTTACAGTTTTGATTTGTATCTTTTTTTAAATCTGTTTTACATACATTATATTGTGTGCCTTTTAGTCTGTTCTAAATACCTAAATGTATTTTTCTCAAACATGCATGGAAATATTGTGATTATTTTCGAACAAAGAACACGCGAAGTATCGAATGTACGGTCAAAGAAAATCAAATCCATTGCAGGCATCATCACTTCATGCCGATCGCATTTTACAGTTTTGATTTGTATCTTTTTTTAAATCTGTTTTACATACATTATATTGTGTGCCTTTTAGTCTGTTCTAAATACCTAAATGTATTTTTCTCAAACATGCATGGAAATATTGTGATTATTTTCGAACAAAGAACACGCGAAGTATCGAATGTACGGTCAAAGAAAATCAAATCCATTGCAGGCGCGTTTTTTGAATTTGGAACATTACAACGCTCCGGCAATGTTGTATGAAATGGCGTGCTGGGGTTAAATACTCTTTGATTGGATCTCTTTTATCATTCTTGGCATACCAAAGTTCTCTTTGCTTAGTACAAATTGCGTTCACGTAGCTGTATAGCCTTAGATGCGTTTGCCTTTCGGCACAGATGATAAATAGGAAATTGGCGGCAAAGCTGAAAATTCGTCTTGATTTGTTATTTACTTTCAGAGAGTGAAATGGAGATTGATTGTACTCCACCAGATTTAAGATCAGAAGCCAAATTAGCAATGGAAAACCTGCTTCCAGCGAAGTCAAAAGAAAAATACATGAAAGTATATGAAAATTTTATGATTTGGAAAAACGAGAATAAAGTGAACATTTTCTACAAACTGTGTATTTTTGGCGTATTTTAATGAGATTACTAAAACTAAAAAGCCATCTACATTATGGGCAATTTATTCCATGCTGAAATGTACAGTTCATGTTAAAAACGGCATTAACTTGAAAAATTATGGAAATTTTCTTTCATTTCCCTGCATTATTTTGAGAAAAGCACTATATATGCCTCGGCGGAAATGGCAATTGCCTGTCTCGTATTAGTGAAGTCCTCGCCTACGGCTCTGCCTTCAAACTCATACTCGACCTGCAATTGCCTATTTCCCGGCCTTTGCAATAATGTACTATTCTTCTTCTTCCTGTATACTTGGTTTATTTGACAATTTACGTGGCGCTATTTAAAGGAGTGTATACTATAACCACCCGCTAACCAAAGGCAATTGAAATATTTAACTGAAACACAAGGAAAAATAAGCTACACCCACGAAGCTGATTACCACTTAATTCCCCTACGATACACGCTTAATAGGTTCCAATGACCACGATTTATGCGGTAAGCTAATAAAAACGGTCTGATTTCCCCGGACAGTTCGCTTCGTTAGCGGCCTGTGTTGCAGTCGGCTTTCGTTTACGACCCATTGTCACCATAAATATACTGAGTTTCCTCTTAAGGAGGTCGTGTGAGGGTTACTGGGATCGTGATAACAGAGCGTGCTTGAAAACAGGGTAGTTTTCGGAGCTAAGCTTGCATGAGAATGATAAGGGGAGATGGTATGTAAAAAAATATTATGTTAAATTGTATTGTAATGTTTAATGTACAGTACCGACCAAAAGTCCATGAGCAATCTCACAAAGCAATAGACTGACGCTTCGGTTTGACTTACGACCTTCTTCTATAAGTTGTTACAATACTGTAGACACGCACATTACACACACACACTCACTTTCTCTGCAACCAATGACTAGTTCAATAATCATCATTCGTTTTTAGTTTCATTCGTCTTGTTCACATAAATATTAAAGTTTAGCAGGTAGACCACAAAAAACTAAGTCAATTATTTCGATTTCTGTGGGGTAGATGCAGTTTGTTACGAGTATTTAATTAATAGAACTTTTTTGGTTCGTGGATAATATTGGTGACGAGTATTTAGCGCAGTGTTGTGGTTATTATTATCAAAAAGCAGGCATAAAATATATTGAAGAGATCAGATCAGATCAGAGAATATTATTGCGCTGCGTAAAAGTGAAGTGAATATCTAATGAAACCGGACTAAGTGTGAGTGTTATCATTTATATATTTCATATTTTACTAAACATAAATCTTAATCAAGGGTATTGTTGATAGAACAGAGGTATTGTTGAGACAGAAGATGCCTTTAAAGTTTTAAATTCACTGTGAGGTTTAATTCGATTAGTGAATAATAAATAATAAGGTATTATGTGTAATAAAAACAATGTTTTTCTTTGTTCTAGAGAAATACTGTGAGGGTTAAGAGATATGAGGAAGGGGCTTATTATCGAGTAGCAGCGACGTCAAATGGTGAATGAAACAAATGGTTTCATACCAACGAGATATTTTGCTGAATTATTAAAAACACGTCATTATGAACCGTTCGCCGTGCACTCTGAAGGCTTGCATCACTGAAGACCAGCTAGAAAACCGTTTTTGACCTTAAAATATTGACCGTACCAACTTAATAAACAACAGATTCGTTATTGCATGAATTTATGGTAACGAATTTTTTAAGCACGTTTCAATAGGGTGATTGTCGTATTTCTTGCAGATATACCGAAATTGTTTAATATTATTTTAGTAATAGTATTATTTTAGGATTAAAATTTGAGGTTTAGTTTCAATCTTCTTTTCGTAAAGAAAATGAATACTTAAGCTTTAACCTCAATAACAACCAATATTTACTAAAGTCAAATAAAATATAAAATAATTAATACAAATAAAATATAAACAAACTGCCCATATTTAACCTTAAAATTACCTATTCTGTAAGTAGTTTTTTTACATTTTAAGTAGTCTAATATTCTTATTTATTACTTAATTACTTCGACCATGATCAAAGCTTTTAAGATCAAAGTTTATGGTGAAAAAATCCATTAAAAATTTAAAATATTTCATAATTTAAATATGTCAAAATAATACAAACTGCTTCTAGTTTCTTGACATCTATTTAACATCTTATTCAGCTGAAGTAGTAATGATAAATAACTGTAGCAGTGTGTTAACTTATGTAAAATAAATATAACGAATAAACATATTTTTTTAATTTTGTTATCATATATCACGCATTTTTTATTCTAAAACCTTTATTGCAATAACAACATAAAAAAGCAGCAATATTTAAAAAATATTATTATCGAAAACAAAAATAATAATATTTGCAAAAAACCGCACTGTGTTTTACGAGATTAGAACCTGAGGCAGTTTGAATTCCATACCAACGCTTAACGCTTTCTGCTATCTGCACTTGTTAAGTTACTATCGAATTTTAGCAATGCCATTAACTGGTCAAGTTCACGCGCATAGTGCGTGTGTGCTAGCATGTTTAAAGCGACGGAAATATATTGTTGTTTCGTGTAGAACAAAACTGCGTTATCTGTGGTGTGTGTATCGTGTTGCTTACACATACAAATGTACGAGCTATACCGCGTGTTCACAGCAATATGACTCTTAGCGTGCTCATGCACTTTTGAGCGCTTACTGTACGTACGAAATAAAATCAATCGATATTTAATAGTTAATATTACACAGTGGGAATGTTGGAAATTAAGGGTTGATTTTTCCAACACCAGAAATAAATCTTTAACTGAGGAATATTTTTTGACAATTTTTCCATACATTAGTCGGTCGAATTTTATCCCACGGATAAAAGATATCTTACGTTGGTAAAACTAGCCTTGAATCATCTGGTCAGCACAGATTCATGCTATTTTGCCTTTTCTTGGTTCCTAAAAGATCTTCTGGGCCCTATACCACAATCTTGTATGAGTTACAATTTACAATTCCTTCGCATTTTTTAAGTGTAAGATAAAGCATGAGGGCTATGTATAAATTGTGGACTTGTCACTACAATTTACATATTTCTAAGGTTTTTGTTATAATAGTGTGGCTTAGTTTTGTGGAACACGGGCTTGTAAAATTTACAAATTTGTAAATTATAATTGTAAAGTTTTGTGGAATATTTAATTGCACTGGTTGCCAATTTTTGCCATGAATCAAACATGCAAGTAGGGTTTCTTGTTATTTTGGATCTTGTGTACAAGAAAAGTTTGGTAGCTGTGGTGGTGGAGTTGATAAATTAAAAGTAGCTTATTTCATATACTTTTACGTACCCTCGAAGAAATTATACAAAAAATTCTGTTCGTAGTTACGTACCCTCGAAAAAATTATACAAAAATTGCCGTTAAAATTAAAAATGAACATAACAAAATGTAATTTAAATAATAGCCCAAGTAATTTTGTTTTCAAAACAATTTATAGCCAGTTTCAAGGTATGAAAACTCATTAGTTTATTACAAGCCCACAACCTCTGGTTTTCCAGCGAGGCTAGTCCCTAGTGAGCCATAACGGCTTAATGTACAATACAGACGAATTTGGCTCTAAATATATTTTTGGCCAGGAAAATATTAGTGGTACCTAAGTTTAATTTTACAATATTATTAATTTAGGGTATAAAACCAGAATTCCGCTACTTAGACCCAGAAAATGAGTCTCGTAGATAATGAGTTTGTTTATTACGCTTTCATGCTCGGATTTGGATGAAATTTGGCACATGGGTAGATCATAACCTGGAGAAGGACATGTACCACTTTTCAGGTTGCGCGCAACAGCTAGTATTTTAATGAATAATCCTCGCATATCACCCGTAAAATGCCAAGGCTGCGACTGCAGATAATTAATTACTAATTATACAAAAGATGATAGGTAAATAAATTGTTATCGCCATAAATTCGCCGCGCGAAGCGAAAGCGTTCGGACGTGCTTATTGTTGTGTGTAAATTCACTAAGTTTTTTGTCTCACTAGATGGGTACGAAATGTAACGGCTGCGATGCCGATATCATTGACAAGTTGTTTATGGAATGTTCCCAAGGAAAGTGTAAGAAGTGTTACCATCTCGTATGTCTGGCTGTGACGGCGGAGAAGTACGAGGCGTTTACAGACGAATACAAGAAAAAATGGGTGTGTCCATTATGTGTAAGCACTATTCCAAAACGAGGGAATTCCGAAACGCCAGTTCGAGGAAGCATAATCACTATGGATAAAACTTTTACGGCTGATGCGAGTGACTGCTACGTAAATACTCAGCGCGGTAGTCGTCGCAACCCGAATGATTCAGAAATTGAACACGATAATGGACCATGTGAAGGATTAAGGGAGTTTCGATTGGAAATAATAGCACGACTGGATGAACAAATTAAGCAGTATGCATTGCTTCAAGATAGATTTATCAAGACAGAAACTGAATTGCAAAATTTGAGAAAAATTATGGAGGTAGTTCAAGAAAAGGCGAACAAAGTAGATACGTTGGAAGAAAAAATCAAAGAGTTATTAAAATCAAACGAACTCCTACGAGCCCCTATTACTAAGGAAAGTCCAAAGCTGGATAGTACAGAAGGATTTGCGGGGCCTACGGGTCAAACAATGCCATCATCTAAAACATTTGTCGAAATTATTAACCAAAATCAAAAGAGGGTAACTGGTAATTCCACCAATATTATACCAAACAAGGAATGTGTGGCCACGAAAACCACAAGTTCAGTATCGGAGGACAAAACACCACTGTCAATAAACGAAGGGAGTGAAATGAGTACTAGCTTAGGGGTGGTAGCTGAAGATGAGAAGAAAAGTCCGAATAGAGAGGATAACTGGACAGTCGTAAATAGGAAGAAAAACCGATATTCAAATAAAGACGTGAAAAGAGGAGGAAATACTACAATAAATGAAATTCAAGGAACAGAAAAAAAAAAAATATTTACATGTCTGGCGGCTACAGAAGGAGACTAAAGAAGAAAACTTAGAGTTATACGTAAGAAACATTTGTGGATTGAAAACATCTGTTAAAGTAGAACGAATTAAACATAAAACAGAAAGGGATTATGCATCTTTTATGATTGGAGTACCGGAGAGCAAATATGACATATTATGTCAACCTGAAAATTGGCCAGTAAATGTTGAATTCTGTGAATGGGTTTGGTTTCGTAGACCATTTCAAAAACCAAAACCCTCGGAATAAATCTACTCTCGACATATATTATCAGAATGTAAGAGGCCTGCGAACTAAGTTAGAGGAGTTTTACGCAGGAATATCAAGTCATAACTCGGATCTATTTGCTATCACGGAAACTGGCCTAAACGAATCAATTTGTGATACGGAATTAATTCCTCCTGGGTTCAATATAATTCGATGTGATCGAGCGGATGGACGAAAACAAGGCGGCGCGTGTCTCGTGGCCACACCGCGAATCGAGCTGCGGCGAGTACCTGTGCTGAGCGGTGTAAACATTGATGACCATGTTTTTGAGCTAGTAGGTGCCACTGTTTATTTACGTAATAGGTTTTTGTTTTTTATATGTGTTGTTTATATCCCACCAAATAGTAGTGAGAATGAGTATGGGTTGTTATTTAGAATCATTGAACAATATTGTAATAATTATCGTGAAGTGGTAGTGATAGGGGATTTTAATTTATATTCGTGTACTACAAGCATTAATTCATATTATGAGTTTCTTATGACTTATTGTGGGTTTACCCAGAGCAACAGAGTTACTAATTGCAATGATCGCTGTTTGGACTTAGTATTGAGTACATTTGAGGAGGGGGAGTGTGTGAGTGTACGGACGGCGGAGGCACCGCTCGTGCCGGTGGACGCTTATCACCCGCCGCTGGAGGTATCCGTCAGCCCGTGTTTACGTGCTAATACCTACTTAGAGCCAAATAGCACATCGGAATCGGAAGCGCGCGCACAATATGTCAGGTGGAATTTTTATAAAGCCGATTTTTTCCTATTATATTCAAGGATCGCATCCGTCGACTGGACTCCTTTATATAACTTAGATTTAGACATGAGTTTAAAGTATTTTTATGATACGATTTATTCAATTATTGATGACTGTGTTCCCAAGAAAAAGCGAAGTCGTGTACGCTCGAGGTACATTTACCCCGAGTGGTATACGGGTGAGATAATTCGCGACATAAAACTCAAAGCTGCTCTTCATAAAAAATATAAAAGTAGTGGTCTGGGGAATGATTACGAAATGTTTGCTCAGTGTAGGACCCTAGTAAAGGGGAAGATTTTAGTAGCACAGGAACAATATCGCCAACGTATGCAAAAGGAAATGTCGAGCGACCCTAAATCTTTTTGGGCTTATGTTAATTCTAAAAGAAGTAACACTAGCAGCCAAAAGATTTTAAAGAACGGACAAGCCTTGTCGTGTGAACAAGCGGTTCAAGAATTTGCTGAGTATTTTTACTCAGTGTACAATGTAGATAAACCTAGATTAGATGTGGATGCGGCGATAGTGGAAGCGGGCAGTCAGAACGGAGCAGGGTGGGTGCATCTTGACAGCTTAGAATTGGATGACGTGGTTCGCGCCATGCAGAAACTTAAGCCGAAAAAATCGTCAGGGCCCGATGGTATTCCTCCTTACATTTTTAGGGACTGTCGAATGGGATTAGCTAGACCGCTATTACACATCTACAATCTTTGCCTTAAATCAGCTGTGTTTCCCGAAATGTGGAAGATTACCCGAGTCATACCGGTACCGAAGGGAGGTTCGGGAACTAAAGTTGAAGAATACAGACCGGTTGCAGTATTGTCAACAATGGCTAAAATATTAGAATCTGTTATTCATAGGAGCGTTTTCCAGCAAGTTAGCTCGCAACTCACAGAGGCGCAGCATGGATTTAGGCCGACTAGGAATACTACCAGTAATTTACTAGGCTACATGGCGGATGTGGTGCCGATAGTAGATGGTGGGGGACAAGCCGATGCTGCATATTTCGACTTTAAAAAAGCGTTTGATTTAGTCGATAATGACGTGTTACTGAAAAAGTTAGCAGGGGTCGGTTTCACCCCACATTTACTTAAATTTTTTGCTAGCTATATGAGTAACAGACAGCAGTATGTTGACTATGCAGGATATCAATCGAACGCATATTATACTAGATCTGGGGTAAGCCAAGGAACGAATCTGGGGCCTCTGGAATTTCTCTTAATGATTAATGACCTACCAAACGTTGTGCAAGATGCTAAGTGTTTACTGTTTGCCGACGACCTCAAGCTTTACCTCCCCATCACAAACATGAAGGACTGTGAAAGACTGCAGAGAGATATAGACAGAGTGGTAGCTTGGAGCAAGAGCAATCTCCTGCAGTTTAACACATCTAAGTGTGTGACCATAAGTTTCTCGCGGGCACACACACCCATCACATTTACCTATACGGTGGACGGGGAGCCGATGGATAGGGCCACTGAAGTGAGGGACTTGGGAGTTCGTTTCACCACTGGACTAACATTTCGTAATCATATAGTTAAGGTATGCAAAAAAGCATATAGAAATCTAGGATTTGTATTAAGAATGGTTAAAGGCTTCACAAATATTAAAGCTATAACAGCTTTATATAATGCTTTAGTAAGAAGCCAACTAGAATGTAATGCAGTTATCTGGGCCCCACATGAAACTAAGTATAGTCTCATGTTGGAGCGAGTACAAAATAAATTTATTAGGTACAAATATATGAGGGAATACGGGGTATATCCATTTTATCCATTGATGTATCCAACTCTGTTTGTCTTGGGAATGGTCGGATATAACGAACTAAGGGTCAGGAGGCAACTCACACTAGTAACGTATATTTTTAAGATAATTAGAGGAAAGATACACAATGCGGATATATTGCGAAGGGTGGAGCTAGCCGTGCCAGACAGGTATGTGGGTCGTCGTCGACAGCCGCAGTTGCTGGTAGAACCGCGCGCGCGAACTAACTTGCTGCGCGAGGCACCGCTCACGAGCGCACTCCGCACCCTCAACCTCATTGCTGAGGACTTGGATATATTCTGTTGCTCTTTGGGTGAATTTACAAGAACAGCTATATATAGAATTTGCTATGTCAAAAACAGTTAAACTATTTAAATTATAAGTGTGCTACAATATCGCATTGGGTCTAGCCTGTAAGGATATTTGTATGTTTAGAGAGTAAATAAATAAAAAAAAAAAAAATTGGCATGCAAATATTAAAATAACGAGCTACTAATATAAGCAAATCGCTATAGAAAATGAGTCTCGTAGATAATGAGTTTGTTTGTTACGCTTTCATGCTCGGATTTGGATGAAATGAGTCTCGTAGATAATGAGTTTGTTTGTTACGCTTTCATGCTCGGATTTGGATGAAATTTGGCACATGGGTAGATCATGACCTGGAGAAGGACATGTACCACTTTTCAGGTTGCGCGCAACAGCTAGTATTTTAATGAATAATCCTCGCATATCACCCGTAAAATGCCAAGGCTGCGACTGCAGATAATTAATTACTAATTATACAAAAGATGATAGGTAAATAAATTGTTATCGACATAAATTGGCATGCAAATATTAAAATAACGAGCTACTAATATAAGCATATCGCTATAGAAATGAACACAATTATTCAACATTAAATAAATTAATGTAAATCTTATTTAAAGTAAATCTTATTTAGAGTAAGTCTTATTTAAAGAAAATCTTATTTAAAGAAAATCTTATTTAAAGTAAATCTTATTTAAAGTAGTTCTTAAAACGAACGACATTTTAAACAAAATTAAGTGATCCGTACACCCGCCCATGTTTCAGGGTTGTATTCCTATTACTTTCACCTGAAAGTCATTATTTTTCAGTTGTTGAGTACCTACATACACGTGAAAAGGGGCATGCTGGGTTCATTATAATTCTCTTTCAGGCCTTACCTTATGTCACGATGTCTGAATAAAAAAAGTTATTTCAGTGATTTTAGCACGGTATGCTTGTTGTGGATGGTTGTTCTCAAAGAGCTTGTGTCTAAGTAATAACGGGCGCACGGGTCGATCCGTCAGGTCAAGCTAGCTTGCCGGGGTTGGTCCGTGGATGGGTGATCATTTTTACATACCGAGATTTCTCCTTGCCTCGGAAAGCGCGTTAAGCCGTTGGTTCCGGCTGTCATTTGTGGATCTGTCGTCAGAAGCCCAAGTCTGCCAACCAGTCTTACCATCTGAGTATCATATTACCCAGTTACTGGGAGTGGAGGTCAGATAGGCAGTCGCTCCATGTAAACTACTGGTATTTAGCTGCATCCGGTTGACTGCAAGCCGACCCCAACCTAGTTGGGAAAAAGGTAGGCAGATTGATGTGAATGGTTGATTATTGAATATTTTTGGTGTTATCGTGTTTTTTGCGGCAATAACGAATTAAACTTTTTTCGGCCAGTAAACTTTTTTTTAAGTTCGTAAGTATCCGTCAATAGTTGGGTAGGTTGCATTAATTACAATTAGTATACCATTAAACTCTATGATGCAAACAATATAACAAAATCGCAAATAGTACCTATCCTATAACATAATAAAAAAAAACAAATAAAAGAAATGTATCAACACCCTTCCAAACAATGCATCAGAAACCTTCAGAATTCCAAAGATTTTTATACCGCGATCAAAAGATGTTTGTCAACAAACAGTGTGGCTGACGAGGTCTGTCCCGGGGAATCCAATAAAGGAGTTCCTACGATTGGCTGACTCCACAAATTGGATTAATGGATTCTCTTCAGTTGCAGCAGTGACAACTGAATCGTTCTTGCTTAGGAGAAAGTTTTCAACTCAGTTTCGTTAGTTAGGATTGCTATTTAATTTGGAACGCGATTCCGTGTGTGCGTTTTTGTTGAAGGAGTTTTATTAGCAGAAAGTTTGCTGTAGAAGTGTGACACTATGGGAAATTTTAGATGATTAATATTTGTTTGTTTTATATAGATAAATCGAACAAGTTAGTCTGGATTATTTTGTGCACGGTTAAAGGCAATTGTGAGTTATATCTCTGGGTAGGTAGACTTTGTGTTTAGGTAAGATTTATGTTACTAAAGATGTTTAAATCAACTCTATCTTTAACGTCAGTGTGGCTTTTATTTTGATGAATACGCTTGTCAATATTTCATATCGTCTCGCAGAGATTAACTAAAAAATAATGATAATCACACAAAATAGTATAGACCCTTTAGCTCATAGAGTGCGAAACCTCAAGAGTGGTTTGTGTAAAAACTATTATAATTAGGTATCATATTTTTTCGGCCATGAAATAAAACAGTTTTCTTTTTCGCTCTTTTTTTGTCAATATTTCTTACATCCTATATGTTTTGGTGCCTATTTTGGGTTCGTCAAGGAAAATGTAGAGACTTATAACATAACATGTTGCATTTTTCTTTTACAAAAAAAAAAATACACGGAGAAAAAATTTTTGACAGTCTACTTTGACAGTCGGGCCATATTATATTTTTTCCTTTGTTTCATCTATTTACACATAATTTAAATTTTTGAATATTTTATAAAAACAAAAAGAAAATATTTAAAAATAGAAAAAATTGTGGCCCATCGGCATCAGGAACAGGGTCCAAGCCCGCTGGTGGCCGTTCGCTTCCTCCGTCATTGTAGTGGTGTTGGTGACGACGGTGGGGAGAAAAACTCGTCGCTCGAGCTCGACGCAACTGCAGCGGCCGGTGACACGGCGCTCACGGTTGAGGTGTTTACGCTTGTCAGCAGAATTGACGGGGTCCGCTAGGGCCAATGCCTGCGGCACATGGACATTGCCAACAAAATACCGCTACCACAAATAGCTTTTCCGGTAGTAAATTGTTCAAATATCAAAGGCCAAATATTATTACAGTCCTGAATCCAATAATGGGGGGACCTAGGCTGATAAAGTAGACAGCTAGGCATAAACTAAGGGTTTCATTAAAATAGGATCCAGAACGAGGCTAAGTGTCTAATAAAATTGTAGTAAAATTGGCTGCGTAATAAATATTTTACGTTTGTTTAGTTAGAAAAAATTAGATGAGTATTATTTTCGTAAGGAGAGAAACTGTTAAGTTTCCGCAAGCGAATAGGAGTTCTAATTATGGGATCGTTAGGGAGAAAGTCAAATAAATGTATTGTCCTTCTAAAGAATTATAGTGGCGGCTGGCCAGCGCAGCTGATCGTAATGGTGCTGATGGTCATGTTTTACTTTAATGTTAATTTAATTTTGACATAATTTTGATTTTATTTTTAATGTTAATTTAATTCTGATTGGATGTTGATTTAATTTTGTTTTATTTGTAATTTAATTTTATTTTTGGTTTTGTTTTTAATATTGTTTTTTGATAATGATACTAACATTTTTCTAAGCTCTAATACTGATACAATATGCATGTTTTTCCGAAATAAATTATTTGAATTTGAATAAGTCAGCACAACCTCTTAAACTCATTATTTATTTATTTATAGTTAATTAAAACGGTACAACACCAATCACATTAATTAACATAGAAACAATTACAATCTTTCTCTCACAGAACACCAGCATTATGAACAACTTTTACTATTGGACCAAATCTGAAAGCGCGAAAAATATATTTTGTTCCCTACATTTTGACGAGTTACTCGTACATTAACAGTAACAGAACAGCAGATTTTTTAAAATTTTACTTAAATAAAGATGAAAAGTGTACCTAATAATGGTAAAACTAAAGATACGTTTTTCAAGAAAAAGTGAAAAATAAAGCGAAAGTTTTTTGCAATTATGCGAAAAATCAGTAGTCAGTAAAACCACCCGTGACGTTACAAGTAATTTTTTTTTTTTTGGTGTTAAATTATCAAACAACTTCTCCCGCTCTGGGTTTTATTTAAAATGCTTCTTTGGAACATGACCCAGGCGTGCTCTATGGAGTTTAGGTCTGGTGATTGCGCAGGCCAGTCTAAGACCGATACATTGTGCTCCTGCAGCCAGCTGGTCACCACTCGCGCTGTGTGCGGGAAGGACGTTGTCGTGCATGAGCGTGAATTCTTGGCCCATTTGTAGTCGATGAGGGTTGACTATTGGTACTACTACACCTGGTTACGGTATTTTTCAACGGTCATGATGTTTCTGATCCAAATGAGGTCTGTTCTTCCACCAACACGAATTAATCCGCCCAAACCATAATTGTCCCGTCGTGGTATGTATGGACTTCCTGAGGGTGTTGCAGACGGCTCTCACGACCAGAAACTCGCCATACGCGTACTCTTTGCGAATCCGAATGGAAACCAAATCGACAGTACTACAGACCACTGGTTATCTTCCCAGAGCAAATGTTCACGACCCCCTGTAATCTTCGTCCACGTTTTCCTTGGCGTAGTGCTGGAGTACGAAGCGGTCTACGAGCATAAAGGTTTAGCTTCATGCAGTCTTCTCTTCATAGTTTGGTCACTCACAAGCAACTGGTGCTCTGACTGGAGCCTTTGAACCAACTGCATGGCCGTAACATTTGGTTGTCTTCTTGCGTTAACTTCTAAAAATCGTGCTCATGCGCTTCTCGCCTAGGTGTCTTTCAGCCACATCACCAGTAGCACGATAACGTGACCATAACGTTGATATCACGTTTTGTTTTGTTTCAATCTCCTCAGCAATACTCCTTTGAGTGAGTAGCCCCAGCTTGGAGCATTCTTACTGCCCTTAACACGCCCTCTCTCATTAAATGGCGCTGCTACATGATGCATACAGTGGTACAAATTCAAAATTAACTGCTAACTCAACTTTAATTTGACACCAAAAATTATCAAAAACAATGAAACCTTCGAACTTCGCTAAAGTTATGCCACGCAAGTCTTTTGTTTTTATTTAAAACAAATATGAAATCATCCAAAAAGGCCTACAAAATAAACTTTCTCCAAAAGATAAAAACATCCCTAAACGGTGTTGATGTGTGTACATGACTATGAAACCCTAAAGGGTTCTATATTAAAACAACAAATTCAGCTTTACCTTTAATTAATGTATGAAATTCAATTTACAACTTGATCCGTTTTATCAGCCGCCGAACAGATTAAGGATGATTACACCATATTTTAATTACATGGTCATCGCACATTATCGTAAATAACTTGTGTATGCAAACAATATCGGTTATTAATGTTTACGGACATTGTTTACGGTTTTTACGGGTGAATACTGATGAGATTGTGTGTATTCAGGCCAATTAATAGTTTCTTGTGTCTTCTCGTTGGTAAAGATAAAAGCAGTAATGGAATCACCATCATCATCATTTCATCCGAAAAACGTCCACTGCTGGACATAGGCCTCCCCCAAGCACCGCCACTTCGACCGGTTCTGTGCTTCTCGCATCCAGCGGATTCCTTCGGAGGCCTTCACAAGATCCAGTCCCTCCTTGACCTTTTTGGGAGGCCTTCCAATGCTACGTCATCCGGTACGCGGTCGTCACTCCAGAACCTTTTGGCCCTATCAGCCATCTGTTCTGCGAGCAATGTTCTGCCCACTGCTACTCAAGTTTGGCAGTTCTTCGGGCTCTGTCGGTTACCTTAGTTCTACGGATCTCTTCTTTCTGATTCGAATACGTAGGGAAACTCCAAGCATAGCCCACTCCATTGCCCTTTGGGTGACTTTCAGCTTTCTAATGAGGTAATTCTGAGCAACCGACAGTAATGGAATACGTTGTGTTAAAACTGTCGCTAACTTGTAATAAGAGAGGAAGTTTTTTACCTATTAATGTTAAGGCTATACAAATTGCTTCACTGCCTTCAGCTAATAAATAAATAAAAAATAAAATAAAAATCATTTGTAGTAGCTAAGCAATTTGTATAGGGTTAATTTTGATACCCCGCATGGTCATGGTGCACTTTTTATTATTACAAAAATAATGGAATTCAAGTAGAATAAGAGATAGTCCTTTGGAATATTGGTTGTGTGAAGAAAATTACTTATTGACGTTAAACATTGCACGACCTAGACGAGTCGATGGACACTTCATCTATTAAAATCCATCCAGGCGTTAGGATGATTCGAGGGTATACAGAAACGCACATACAAAGATACATAGATACCTACTCAAAAACATAACCCTGAGATAAAATAATATGAAAAAGGAAAATTGCAGACAATAAACATACCATAGCTTACCAATCAGCCAATAAAATATTAGAAATAACAAAAATTCTTCTAAAGACAATATTAGATGCTTCACTCGAGTAAGGTTCCCGCAGACAGGTGCAAGCGACGGCGCGACGCGACACTGGTAGAACAATTTCCGTGATTTTTTCATAGAAATTGTTCCACCAGAGACGCGTCGCGCCTATCTGCGGGAGCCTGAAAGGTTCATACTTATTTCAATCCACGTTCACATCACGACACCGACAAAATTGTATACGAGGAATGAACGGTTAATCTACTCCTTTCAACTCATTTTTCGATCGTTCGGTAGGCGAGTGCCGAAATCCAACATAGTAGGATTATTCACTAAGTTCTTCTTTCTTTTTTGTGTAGTTAATAACTAAAATAACCTGTATCCTAATTGCGTAATGCACGATTAATCACAATTTGTTTCAATTTGATACTGGTTGCTAAATTGCTTCATAAGTTCTGCTCAACAACGTAAATAACGCAATGAATGTTGTTGAACTGTCAAAATGAAACAAATTAGTCATAAATCGTTTACGAAAATAAGTTACGCAATTAGGGTAAAGGTGTCAGAATTTTAATGCCGCCGATGTCACTTCTAATTCATTTTTCGTTCAAACGTTTCACTTCGAGTGAAACATACCGAATGAAAGGCAAAAATGAACAAAAAGTCTGATATCGGCTTTAGTAACAACAAACCTGCTTGTCAAGCAACGGGTGGTGTTCGAACTCGTCACAAACAGACTCGTCCCTCGTCAAACCTCGAACAGCTGTTGGGTAATTGACACCTAATTTAACAATTCACTGAAAACTTATTCTTCTACCTCTATTATTTTCATGTTCTTTTTAACAAATTTAGAGCAACAGGCGTTAAAATATAACATATCCAAATTGAAATCCCAAAGGTGACCAATTTAAAATAAGACGCGCTAAAATATCCACAATCGGGTTCGGATTTAAATTTTCTCGAAAATATCCCTCCTTTGAGGGGAAAGTTTCTGGGGCGGCCAAAGTGGCGTTTTATCATGCAACTTATGAATGGCACCGCGAGGAGCGTTTAGCTCTGATCTATGGCAACATTATAGCACGGCCCGATGGCTTGCGCGATTTCATATGCCAAGAACACGGTATGTGGCGGCTGCGAAAGATTGTCCATTTGGTACAGCTAAATCTGAACTCATGGAAGATAGTGGATGGTCATAAAAATTGGTAATACACAAAAGCTCGGTTTTGTATGGTAAAGAAACGGTACAGAACTAAAATATTTTTTTCCTTTTTAATCACACGACAGTAAATTTTCTTTAAAATCATGATGGTTAACGAGGTTTTTATGAACTACTAGTTTCAAAGGCTGAGTATCGTTCAGCTTGTTTTTATTGACACTGAATAAAAATAAATTTCATTCCATTCAAGAAAAAATGTGGAGCAAAAATCTTCTTTCAAAACACATTTCTTTACAAATTCAAATACTCTCATCGCGTCTAGAATAAAAAAGTAACATTTTAAGTAGCAAAACCAACATTTGTCGTCATTACCAGATACCGGGTTCTGATTCATGTGTAACCGAGTGTTCCGTTTTGCCCTATTGACTCTGCAGTTAAATGAATAGCGTTGTTTGAACTAAGCATATAAATATTAAAAAATGTCCAGCTCAAACCGGTTTCAACGAGTCTGAACCGTTCGACTTTCGTGATGCTAAACTTACCCTTTATTTTATTGAGGGGAAATACGAAGGGTTAGTTATTGTAGGAGAGTTTTTTTAGGGTTAATGTTGAACTGTTTACTTTGTGAACAAGTTTTCAGTTGAAAATGGAAGTGGAACATGGCATTCCGCAGTTTGGAAAAGATCATTTTCTTTTATGGGAATGGATTTGTGTTTCTTAGAAAATATTAATTAAAGTATTTAATCTGACTGTTTAAATTTTAACTAATGAACGATGGTCATCATCATCTGCCTAGCCTTTTCCCAACTATGTTGGGGTCGGCTTCCAGTCTAACCGGTTGCAGCTGAATACTAGTATCTTACATGGAGCGACTGCCTATCTGACCTCCACAACCTAGTTAATAGGTAACACGATACCCCTTGGTAAGACCTGGTTGTCAGACTTTTGGGCTTCTAACAACCCGTAACGACTGCCAAAGATAATCTGTGAAATAATGAATGACGATGATGAGATTAATTTTGCACCTATGTAATCAATCTCTCCAAAGTATTCCAGATTTAATGAAAACCTTCGTAGAGACTTAATTAGCCCAACAGAACTCTAAACTCTGAACTTTTTTGGTGCCCACAGTTATTTTTTTTTAAAAAGGATAATATTTAAGCTGAAGTAAAGACTTAAAATAATAAATTATTATAATTTTAATTGTATATAAAAAGAGGGGGAAGAATCATATTCACAGGATATCAAATATATCTTACACATCGCTGTCACTTTTGAACGTCAATATTTACAAGAAAATAGAATTGATTCTAGTCGCCTCTTCCAAAAGGTAGATTCGGTGTGGAGAAGAATGGCTAAGATCTACCGTTACTCTTTTAAAATGTTTTACAATATTTTGTATAATTATGTAGATTAATTAAATTAGCAACCAGTAGTCCTATGGAGCAGGACCAGCATGTTTCCAAGCATTCGTTATGGATCTAATCGTCTAATTTGTAATATACTTGTTTAGCGAAGAGTCGACTAACCACTTGGCGATGCCTCAAAAAACCAAATGGGAACTCGGACCCCATCATGGCCCTAACCTCAAACCGCTCGAACATATAATTCCCAATTAGATTGGAATATTTTCACAGCTTCACCGCACTGGCAGTGATGAGGAACATCGCACGGAGCGCACAAACACAGACAAATAGCAACCCGGTAGGTGGTGGCACCCAGCCTAGTATATATTTGGTGACGGTAGTGCTTGAAGCTAGAGGCTCGACACCTACTTATCCACATTATTCCGTACCAACCTGAGAGCGGTTTATCCCAATGTCTCTGGGAAGATGGGTTTACGGGCCGACCTTTATCTGGGCAAGCTACTTTCCAGGAGTTCACCACATGGGTCGAGCACGGCACTGCAAAATCAAACAGGGAGGGGGCTTTTTTGTCACTTAGAAGAGTTTTTGGGGGTTTTTTTTGTCACTTAGAAGAGTAAGTTAATACTGGTAATTTTGCGGACGCTGTGACCACCAAAACGGATGGTTTGTGTGGCTTGAAGCCGCGCTCGGTCATCCAAGGCCATATTTAAAATGGCTGTTAGTGTGCTGCGAATAATTTGATCAATTTTATCCAACACATGTGGCTGCTTCCATAAAGGGGAAGTATGGGCCAAAACAACAGTATCTTCTAATCAGGGTGAATGCCGAAAGCAAATAAATTTTGGAGAGTCTGTCCGAAATATCGTTGAAGATTTTGATTTTTTCGTAGATGAAAGGAGAAAAGCTGTCTTCTAAAATTGGGGAACCTGGGAGATGCAGTGAAATTAAAAAAAAAATGTAGGGTTAATGCATTAAATTTCTCTAGGGTCAATAATTGTCTGTCGGCAAATGTTAGAAAGGTAAAATTCACCTTTTTAGGGGTCAAGATCTAAGCCAGTACATTTAAATTGCTGTTTCAGGAGTTGTAAGTCTTGCGTTCCATCATCTAATTACCACGTTAGTTTGAATTTAGTTCCTAGATATACAGGTGAATAGCCAAGCTGAAAATAGCACCTTGTTGCCAACTAGGTTACTCTCTCGGGCCAGTCACTCCAACTGTAGATTCCAAAACATTGTCCTTGTATAATAATTTTGGAGGGTACTTAAATTTCGGGTAGTTCATTTTTGACTTCATTCAACAAAGTCACGTGAAGTCGTTCAGGCATTCTTAACGTCCACCTTCAGGATGATCTCACCTAGCCTCACAGCCTCCTTTCGAGCCAAAACCAAGCAGCAGGTGCTGACTGCCATGTACGCCTGTAAGGTGCACCTAACGAGGATGGGACGAATGCCGCCGCTGAATTACGCAGGGCACATAGTTTGGCCCCGTATAAGATATCGATGACGGCCTCGTTCATATCGTCGGTGAGAATGAGGTTAATCAGGGTCCTTCAAAAGCGACTCACCAACTTCCCCGGCGCCTGAACTCAATATATCCTTTAGATGTTGTGGAGCCAGGCTATCGACGCCGCTGGCGGAGCCGCTTTGGAAGGAGCTCATGCCTGCAATCAACTGGGAGGCCGAAAAGGTTAAAAAGGTTGAGTTTAGGTCGGGAGAATCAGGGTGGGTCATGACGGGTAAGGTGTGGCGCTCCCCTGGTATCTTTCACTTAATTTGGATTCCACATATAAACTTATGCCTTTTTGTGATAGGTTGTCAAATGCAGGTAATTTTTTATCTAAAATGATGGTTGAATTGTTACTATTATAATACCTAAATTAAGGGATTGAGATATTTGGAAATTATCTCCCACGAGCTTTTGGTGCTTGGCGTAGAAAATTGCAGCGTAGTACAGGTTGAGGAAGTTGGGAGTGATTTAGCTCCTGGTGTGCTGCCTGGCTCCTAACCCCAGTAGGTGTAGGTAAAGGTACTCGTTCTCCCTCTGTGCCGTCGCCCACTTATTTTTCAAATCGGCCTGATCTAGAACTACCGGAATCTCTGGGGCGCGGCAGTGGGATTTGATCAAGGCCATGTACTGCACGGCTTTGAGAAAGGCGTACTCCTACATGAAGGGATTGATATATTTGGAAGTTTTTCCCACGTGTTTTTGGTGCGTGGCGTAGGCAATTGCAGCATAGTACAGGTTGGGGAAACTGAGAGTGATTTAGCTCCTAGTGTGCTGCCTGGCTCCTGACCCTGCTGTGTAGGCAAGGTACTCGTCTTCCTTCTGTGCCGTCGCCTACTTATTTTTCAAATCGGCCTGATTTAGAACTACTGGAATCTCTAGAGCACGGCAGTGGGATTTGATGAAGGCATCCATGTGCTGCACGGCTTTGAGAGAGGCGTACTCCCACACCATTTAGTTCTCTCCCACAAGTTTCTAGGTGCTTGGCGTAAGCAATTGCAGCGTAGTACAGGTTGGGGAAGTTGGGAGTGAAGGTACTCGTCGTTGCTCACTTGCCTTTCAAATCGGCCTCATAGAGAACTGCCGGAATCTCTAGGGTATGGCAGTGAGATTTGATGAAGGCATCTATGTACTGCACCACCTTGGGAGAAACGTACTCCCACACCATTTTGACTTACTTGAGAACGCTCAGCTCTGAACTCGTTTTCTCCCCTGATGTGCTGCCTCGCTCCTGACCATGCTGCGGGCAAGGTATTCGTCTTTCTTCTATGCCATCGCCCACTTATTGTTCAAATCAGCCTGATCGAGCACTGCCGGAAATTCTAGGGCGCTGCAGTGGGATTTGATGAAAGCATCTATGTACTGGACCGCCTTGAGAAAGGCGTACCCTCCCTTTGTGCCGTCGCCAACTTGTTTTTCAAATCAGCGTGATTGAGAACTGGCGGTATCTCTAGGGCACGGCAATGGGATTTGATGAACGCATCCATGTACTGCACCGCCTTGAGAGAGGAGTACTTCCACACAAATTTGACTTGGTTTAAAACGCTCAGCTCTGCAACCGTTTTCTGCGTGCTCACTACCCGATCTACAATAGCAGCCCGAAGTGGGTCCGTCCCTCTGAGATTATATCCTGAAACCTAGCACCCATCTGGATTATTGTAGACCAAGAAGTATCGGGAACCTTGTCTGTTGCAACCGTTGTCGCCACGATCGCCTTCCATCTCTTCTGGAATGCGAAATGGTTCTGAGGTGTTATGGGCTTAGCTAATGTCACCAAGGACGCCAAAATGTAAGCGAGTAGCCCTCGGTCTACCATCGCAGGATCTCTAGGATTCAGGAACTCTGTCTGCTTATAGCCCCTGACACAAAGGGAAACTTGAAAGGAAGGAGCAAGGTAGCTCAATATTACGAAGAGGACAAGGTCCTCACTGTACGTTGTCGCATCATCCAGGAGTTCCCGGTCCCTGATGTGACACTCCCTCCGGTTGGTTACATATGATAGGGTGTCCGTTTCCCCCAGTCCCAGAGGTCGCTCCGGTTCAGGTATGGTAAACATGATACTCTGGGAATGATGTCGGATAAAGGATAAAAGGTAGAGGGTTTGTATGGACAGGCGTGTAAATAGCCGTGTTTCCTATGCGGGATGAGGACGAGAGAAAAATCTGCGTCTGGAATGGACGCTGATTCAAAATGCCTATTTTGTCCGATAAATTGCAAGTCGGTGACGGTCAGGTGGCGTCTGTAGTTAACCCTAGCAAATAATGCAAAGCGGTACCTGAGTGGTCTTCTTATTCAGTCCTGATGATTCTTCAGCTGGTGGCTATCTGGCGATCTCGTACACAATGGTCACTTATAGAGTTTTTACACATTAATCGGTGAAATCCCCAAGGATTACAGGATAATACACGTTAGTTTATAGTTTCAGCGGATGCGATGAATTGAGATTTAATAATGCGATGCAAATGGCGCGCGCGCACTTGACATCTGACAAGCGTTATTAGCTGTCACTGGCCGCTCAGTCTTCCGATGCCCTCTTCACATGTCCCCGACAGCAATATATGCCTAAGGTCGGACTACAGACACCTGAACACCGCCCATAATCAAATATAATCTAAGGGACGATAACTTGCCACATCATGGTTATTGTTTAAATTCCTGAGTAAGTCACGTTCTTACTTTCTTTTACTATGTCTTTTCCTCTCTGTCCTTGTATTTCGACTTAACCCTCCACAATCACGAGATGTGGTGGAGGTGGTGGGAGTGCTCGTCGTGCGGCTGATCTCGTCAACATTTCGTTAATCATTTTCATTCTTATTCTCTGATTAATTTCTGTTTTATCGGAGGTCACATGACAGATATCATTCCGATTTGGTAGTTCTGTAGTCTAATAAATGCGGTTAGGTTAAATGTAGGTTAGGTTTCGGGTTTCTTATAAACTGTTAAACTGCGTTGAAAATTATGAAAACTGTAAAAATTGCTGAAAATTATGAAAACAATTTTTGAGACGTTCCGTTGACGTCGGTGTTGCGGGCCGTTATTTGTTTCATAATAATCATTATAACGAAAAGAAGAAGATTATTATCATCTATGGCAAGCAAAAAGAGAGTATAAAAATAACACCGTTTTTCATATCTTACATATTAGATGTTCAATTCTATCGTCTTTATTTTGAAGAATTTTTCGTACTCTCTTCCTCCTTTTCGTGTGGTTAGTGACTAACCTGGTGTCAGAGTTTTAAAGCCGCCTATGGGCCTCTGACTTGGTTTCACATGCCGTCGAGAAATATCGCCCAGGCATGCCGGTTTCCTCACGGTGTTTTCGTATTGACATCTCTCATCAAACATCAAAATAATTTCACTATTGGTGATGTTTTCGAGATGCTCGGTCCTGGCTAATCTTCTCAGCAATTTATAGCATGTAGGTGATCTTTTGAATATCTTGAATGCAGTAATTTTTTTGCTCTTTCGTCCATCTTCTACCTTTAGTTTTCCTTTTAAAACTTTTTATTTATCCGTGCGATTAGTAAGGCAAGTAAAGGGGTAATTTTGTTCATGAGCCCATTTACGCATTTTCATGAGCCCTTTTATGCATTTATCACAAAAAACCGTTCCGTACAACCGTATTGTTTTCAACATAATTATGCAGTCGAAAATGCAAGCAACAATGCCTGAAACCATAACTAAACCACCAATAACATGAAACTCAATGACGCAAGAAATCTTATACATGATTTTTCTTCAAGAGACAATTTGCGGCAGTTTTACTGATTTATTTGTTACGTCTTTTTAGACGTTACAAGCATAAGCAACAACAATGAAGCTTATTCTTGTAACGTCTAATCAGAAACAAGATATAGTTTAATAAGAACCAGGATGGACATGACCTAATCCACTATTGCACTTTTATTACCTTAAGTTAGTCCCAAAGCGCCACATCTATTCCATATCAATTCGTAAGTTTTGTCACTTTTCTATTTTGGTCCCTCTGGGGAGATAGTCGGTTTGATATATTATTTTATCGTGTTCAAAACTTAGCCATAAAACTTTATGTACAAAATATGATGTCACTAAAATGTAACTAGATTGAGTTTACAACAGTTATGAGGAATGTAGCAATTTCTTGTGATGATTTTGCACCAAACGCATGTTTGTAATCCATCATCAATGTAAGATTTACCACCTCTGGGCTATCACGATAATGTTGTAATAATTATTTAAAATAAATAACCCACACGAAAGAATTTCGCCTCATATCTTCGGAGTGACGTAAAATACTGGCGTTATTTTATAAACACTCGGATGTATGGGATTCCCTTCGAACAAAACAATGCTACTACATAATCGTGCGTAGCCCAGTTGAGAAACGCTTGTCAAAGAGCGCACGCGTCAAACAAAGTTTCAATTTAAAAGTGAAATACTTAATTCGATTCAATCAATATGACAACTTCGCCGTATGAAAAGTAAGTTTGGTTCGGTAAAATCTTTTTGATGGTTTATGCCTTATTTCTTCAAGTTTAACCTTACATATTCAATTGCCCCTACGGAATTCTTATCTGCAAGCAAATCTAGATCAGAAGTGCTCAGCAGAGGCTCTCTCTTAAATTCAGTTTTACACTTCTCGTTACGGTTCTTCACTTTTGGTTTTCAGAGACCACTAAAGATTGGAACGGGTTACCTTATCACATTTCCCATTTTATTGGCAATATAAAACAGTAATTGCTAAGCGTACTTCATAATTTTATGTGTTTTCACTAAGTTAATCAGGAAATTACTGCACTTAGAATTTCCTTGATGTTGTGTGATTGTATCTGGAGTTAACTCCTAATAATATAATGCGTATAATATCGCTGGTACGAATGAACTGGCTTTTTGGACAGCATTCTGCTTCTAAACCGAGGTGATTATAAATTTTGAACGTATCTATTTTATATCCTATTAACTTGTATCAGCACGAACGAGACAACTTCTACCATGGTAAAAATATATATGCATCAGTAATATGGTAGCGGAGCTGTCTGCTCAGAATGAGACATTTAACAATACACAATGTAAAAAGACCACAGCGTCCAATGATCTTAGCAGTGATAGCCTAGTGGGGTGACCATCAGACTGCCAAGGCTCGAGTTCGAACCCAAGGCACGCACCTCAGACTTTTCGGATTCATATGCATATTGTATAATTATCACTTGAAACCGGTATTTTCTAGACGGCATGTGAAGCCAAGTCAGGCCCATGGACGGCATTAAAACTCTGACACCAGGTAAGTCACTAACCACATGAAAAGAAGAAGAACTGATCTTAAAATAGCCATTTTAATATCAGCTTTAGGCATTTATCCCACCGCCGACGAGGAAGCGACGATCAAACGCCCCCTGATATTAATAGTTGATCGCTATATAATTGTTCATAATGCCGGCGATACTCGTTTGTCGCAGCGACAAGAACTAATAAAGAGAGAACTCGCTCAGCGATGCTTGTTTTTCGGGCAAGATCTCGCTGACAGACTGTACATACGCAATTACGCATACTTGGTACAGTACCGACCAAAAGTCGATGAGCAATCTCACAAAGCAATAGACTGACGCTTCGGTTTGACTTACGACCTTCTTCTATAAGTTGTTACAATACTGTAGACACGCACATTACACACACACACTCACTTTGTCTGCAACCAATGACTAGTTCGATAATCATCATTCGTTTTTAGTTTCATTCGTCTTGTTCACATAAATATTAAAGTTTAGCAGGTAGACCACAAAAAACTAAGTAAATTATTTCGATTTCTGTGGGGTAGATGCAGTTTGTTACGAGTATTTAATTAATAGAACTTTGTTGGTTCGTGGATAATATTGGTGACGAGTATTTAGCGCAGTGTTGTGGTTATTATTATCAAAAAGCAGGCATAAAATATATTGAAGAGATCAGATCAGATCAGAGAATATTATTGCGCTGCGTAAAAGTGAAGTGAATATCTAATGAAACCGGACTAAGTGTGAGTGTTATCATTTATATATTTCATATTTTACTAAACATAAATCTTAATCAAGGGTATTGTTGAGACAGAAGATGCCTTTAAAGTTTTAAATTCATTGTGAGGTTTAATTCGATTAGTGAATAATAAATAATAAGGTATTATGTGTAATAAAAACAATGTTTTTCTTTGTTCTAGAGAAATACTGTGAGGGTTAAGAGATATGAGGAAGGGGCTTATTATCGAGTAGCAGCGACGTCAAATGGTGAATGAAACAAATGGTTTCATACCAACGAGATATTTTGCTGAATTATTAAAAACACGTCATTATGAACCGTTCGCCGTGCACTCTGAAGGCTTGCATCACTGAAGACCAGCTAGAAAACCGTTTTTGACCTTAAAATATTGACCGTACCAACTTAATAAACAACAGATTCGTTATTGCATGAATTTATGGTAACGAATTTTTTAAGCACGTTTCAATAGGGTGTTTGTCGTATTTCTTGCAGATATACCGAAATTGTTTAATATTATTTTAGTAATAGTATTATTTTAGGATTAAAATTTGAGGTTTAGTTTCAATCTTCTTTTCGTAAAGAAAATGAATACTTAAGCTTTAACCTCAATAACAACCAATATTTACTAAAGTCAAATAAAATGTAAAATAATTAATACAAATAAAATATAAACAAACTGCCCATATTTAACCTTAAAATTACCTATTCTGTAAGTAGTTTTTTACATTTTAAGTAGTCTAATATTCTTATTTATTACTTAATTACTTCGACCATGATCAAAGCTTAATATTTATGGTGAAAAAAATTTAAAATATTTCATAATTTAAATTATGTCAAAATAATACAAACTGCTTCTAAGTTTCTTGACATCTATTTCACATCTTATTCAGCTGAAGTAATGATAAATAATTGTAGCAGTTTTAGTAAACTGCTACAATTATTTATCATTACTTCAGCTAGCATGTAAAATAAATATAACGAATAAACATATTTTTTAATTTTGTTATCATATATCACGCATTTTTATTCTAAAACCTTTATTGCAATAACAACATAAAAAAGCAGCAATATTTAAAAAATATTATTATCGAAAACAAAAATAATAATATTTGCAAAAAACCGCACTGTGTTTTACGAGATTAGAACCTGAGGCAGTTTGAATTCCATACCAACGCTTAACGCTTTCTGCTATCTGCACTTGTTAAGTTACTATCGAATTTTAGCAATGCCATTAACTGGTCAAGTTCGCGCGCATAGTGCGTATGTGCTAGCATGTTTAAAGCGACGGAAATATATTGTTGTTTCGTGCAAAACTGCGTTATCTGTGGTGTGTGTATCGTGTTGCTTACACATACAAATGTACGAGCTATACCGCGTGTTCACAGCAATACGACTCTTAGCGTGCTCATGCACTTTTGAGCGCTTACTGTACATACTGTAGCAAAAATGGATAATCATCTATTTTTGCTACAGCCACATACATGTCAAATGTCGGCCGGGAATCGAACCCTGGGTGACGTAAGGTTATGGAATGAAAGGTTAAATAACAAATAACAGTTCGAGTAAAATAATTCTGTACCTCTATTTATAAAAAAAAAACAAATAACGAAAAAAAACGGAACACACGTTAATATAACAATAATAGCCATCAGGTTCGGTAGTAAAAAAACTGAAATACAATTAACAAGGTTGGATCCTAATTTAGACGGTAATTTAAACAAGATGGACGATATGGCGCTGGTAGACGCATCAATAGCTATCGATGGCGTTACCGCGTCGTTTTTCGTGTAAAAACGCGTGTTAGAACTGGTCGCGATGAACCTAATTTGAACCTAACACTATTAAAAATTATTAATTTAAATCAGTAAAAAAATCTGGCAGGGAAATTTCGGTAGTTGGTCTGCTCCGGGGTAGCTCACTGCAGAGCGAGATATCGGGCCGTTCGCCGACTTGACACACAGCAATCCACGACCGGGTTCAACCGCCGATCTGCCCGCGCTGCATGCGGAGTGCCGGTACACAGCACTCTATTCTGCTCTGGCTCACGGCTGCCGAAGGCACCGCGACGTATAGGGCCGGCAGGCTGGCTCTGGCCCTGGGGTGCGGACGAAATCGATCTTTTCTAACTGCATCCGAGATAAACAGCATTTTAAACCAGAAGGAAAGGCAAAATTATGTAAATGGGCTAGGTGATAGACAAACAACTGGAATACTCACAAATATATGCCAAGAATATTCAGAGCGGGGAGAAAATCCCCGATTGGTCCCGGGGTTGGTCACAATTAATCAGCAAAGGGCTCCACATACTACGTGGCTGTTTACGAAAAACTTACTTTGTACATACATGTTTACTTGGTACATACGCAATTACGCATACTTGGTACATACGCAATTACGCATACTTGGTACATACGCAATTACGTATACTTGGTACATACGCAATTACGTATACTTGGTACATACGCAATTACGCATACTTTGTACATACGCAATTACGCATACTTGGTACATACGCAATTACGTATACTTGGTACATACGCAATTACGTATACTTGGTACATACGCAATTACGTATACTTGGTACATACGCAATTATGTATACTTGGTACATACGCAATTACGTATACTTGGTACATACGCAATTACGTATACTTGGTACATACGCAATTACGTATACTTGGTACATACGCAATTACGCATACTTGGTACATACGCAATTACGCATACTTGGTACATACGCAATTACGCATACTTGGTACATACGCAATTAACTTGGTACATACGCAATTACGCATACTTGGTACATACGCAATTACGCATACTTGGTACATACGCAATTACGCATACTTGGTACATAAGCAATTACGCATGCTTGGTACATAATTTTGTTAGCTCTAATCGGCGGCGGCGGGACTGGTGTCTAGCGCTGTGATCTGCCCGAAAGTTAGCCCGTTTAAGTCTTAGTAATATCTATGCTTCAACTTTTTCTATTTCGTTACAGCATCTACCCAAAAGAGAACGAGGGCTGTTCTCTATTCTCAAAATGCTGCTTCTGCATACCCTTGAAGACCGGCTGCTTCATACTTGGTTATATAAGTATGGTATGTCCCAATTAAACAGCTATTAGTATTTCAATTTAAATTCATTTTTTGGCTCTGGCGTTATTCAATCTTAACTGATATGTTATTAATGTTCAAACGGTGAAGTGAAAAATATAATAATTATTATTAGATTTATTTATCAATTTGAATTTTTTTCAGGTTTTAAACTTCGTCATCACCTTATTTTTCGTCGGGACTTTGAGTTTTCTAGCTTTTTACACCCACGGATTCCGTTACACCCGTCTTAAACATACCGCGAATGGTGACTTAGTCCCAGATACAGATTCCATAGACAAATCTAGTTTGAGCCTGACTATAGCAACCCTACTTCTGGTCGGATTCCTGAACATCGCCTGGCTTTTTATGAATATCGTGCTTCTCATTGGCCTACACAGGGTGCGTATATTTAAAATACCTATATTTCTTTTGCCTTTTTAACAGATTATTTGAAAATGGGTAGAATATTTAAAATACCTATATTTCTTTTGCCTTTTTAACAGATTATTTGAAAATGGGTAGAGATCTAAGTTTCTATGTATTTTTTTTTTCTTTTTAAGGGTTATTCTTGATCAGGTCTAACTTTTCATCGGATTTCTCGATACTCAATTTTAAACATGCTGACTTTTAAAATTATCCTCATTATGCACGGAACAGCTTGAGTAGGTCACAGGACATAGCCATTAGAACCCGATTTTATTTACAATCCAGACATATTTCTGATCAAACCAAACGCGAGACGACCTTTATTTTAAGCCAGTTGTTTACATTTGAGACAGAAACAAACACAGTAGTCCCATTTAAGCCTTAGTTCAGTTAATAAAAGGTCCAACAGCGCATTCTGGACCCGTCGCACGACGCGGTGTGTTCAACATTATCTACGGCCACAATAAATGTACGTTCTATTTGAGTTACTTGGCTGGCGAAATGCCAGTTTGTACCAAATTACAGATAGGTATTGGCAAGTTGTTCCATAATTTTTGGACAGTGCTTCCTTTCAAAATTTTGGAGGAACACACAAAGATCGTAGACTTTTGTACTGATGTGTATGTGTTACTTATTATTGGCCTCTTGCAATTGAGTGATGCTAACCTGATATTGTGAAAGTAACAAATTCAAACAAAATACTGTTAGAAACGACATTGGATGGGACTCCCAGAAAAAGAGTCCCGCATAGAGAAACTAAATTCCATTTACCGCAATGCAGATTGTGTATTAAATCAGGAAAGCCCGAAACTTCTAATATCGCAGAAGACGTTTTATTTTTACGAAATACAAAGTCAAAGTCAAATCATTTATTTCAATTTATTAGGCACATAAAAGTTACTTTTGAATATCAAAAATTACTCTCGATTCTAGTTGCCCCTTCCAAAAGGTAGTTTCGTATGGAGAAGAATGGGCAAAAAACGTCAAGTACTTACTCTTTTAATATTTGTATACATAATAAAAATAAATAACTTGTTAGAATGACACAATTGACATGCATATTTCTGGCTTTAGCCAAAGATTATCGAGAGCTCATTCGATGAGGTCTTCAATAAAATGATTATTGACTAAATTCTACTTCAGACACACTACATTCAATTTATCTAATTTCAAAACTAAGATGGTGTAAGCCTAGAATAACCAAATTGAAATACATTAGCAAAATGAATTCAAAGTTTGCAGTTGGCAACATCTTTACGAACACAGCACTTTGTACTTAGTTAGTATCCCCTCCCCTCTCTGACCTACAAGATCGGCGATTAGTAATTTTATGGCCCTGCCTTTAAGCAGTTAATAATGGGGGGCAAACATCGATAATGTTCTAAGGTAACGAATAAACAATCTCATGTTTGGTAGATACTACATTATTATGTTAGTTTAAGCCAAAGGTGCAATAGTATATTTTATTCAGTACAAGAAGTACTATCCCAACGATGTTATTACACATGGCTTTGGAGGGGGTACCAAAATGGGCATCATCCTTTCTTGATCTACCGGAAATGTAGTCAAGTAGTAGTAAAAAGTTTCATTTATGAATTTAAATAATATTTTTTTATTGATAAAATAATAAAGTTTTATTTAACTGCCTAAGTAATAAGATGCTGTATCTACTTGAATATTCTTGTTTTAGTGTAATTTCTGCCCATTTTTAGAGAGAGCGTGCGTGTCGCATTTGGTTTGACGAAGTGAATATTGTGTTGTAAAATGGAAGTTGTGTTGAAAACATAAAAATTTCAATTGTTTAACAATCATGTAAAAGTAGTATCAAGTCGAGAAAACTCTGTAACAAAATATTGAGTAGATCTCCATACCAAATTACCAACCTGCTATGCTTTGGAATGGGCAACTGGCAACTAGCTTCACTTTGACTGACTCTTTGATAATTGAGTACAGAAGTGCCTGTAAATAAATAATTGAAATAAATGCTTTGAGTTTGAGTGTGTGAAGTGCTGTGTGCGATTGAAATTCAACTACCTACCTGCCATTAAAAGCCTGCCTACAAGCCTTCATTAATGGTATACACATTCTAGCTACACGCACATCATTAACTAGACTGAGTCTGTAAACATGCCATTCGCATTGACAATTCTTTGTCTGACAAAATCTGGCATTTCTGTAAACAACGGCGTTAATGGAAATCTTAATTAGATGATCTCATTTTCAGAGACGACCCGGCCACATCAAGTTGCATGTGTCAGTTGCTACCATTCGTCTCATACTGTCAATCATCGGAGTGGTGTTATACGGCTCTCACCACACCAGTCACTCCATGCTAGTTTGCTGCGGCGAGATCGGTACGAATTTGAAAGGTTTATTTTGAAAATCCTTTCTTATACCTATCTATCTAAATTATGATTGTATATATCTGTCTTTTGTAACTCATATTTTATGAAGAGCCTATTTCGCTTAATATATATTTAGTAACCTGTTCCGCATAGCTATTTCTAAAGAGCCATAAAAACCCTGAAATAAATCTTCACCTCTCAACGAGGCATCCTCAGGATGACGATTGACTTGTCGCGAACCCGAACACGGCGTGTTGCTACACCGAGCGCTGAACGCAGAGTGAGCTTTATCGCCCGTCAAACCCACTTATAAACCTACTGTATATGTATTTAATAATGGATTTCCACAAGGTCACGCCTGAATTAACTATCTCTGTTAGTTATTAAATGCCCCGTTAAGCCTTTTTATGTTACTGTTTTTATATCGGTAAGAATTTAAAAGGTTTATTTTGAAAATGCTTTCTTTAACCTTATATTATAATCTCTTTTTCTCTCTTTTGTAACTAATCTTATTATGAAGAGCTTATTTCGCTTAACTCTGTTAGTTATTAACTGCCCTTTTAAGTTACTGTATGTGACATACAGTTGACCGCATGTCGGTGGTAATATTTTGACCTTGAGCTGGACTAACACAGTACGAAGTTTCATTAGAATAAGAGGCCAACTTACCCATACTGGTTTTGTTGCCACTAATTTGCGGCCTACTGTACGTAATGCAATGCAAAATGATATTATAAAAATTATATAGTCCGTCATAATGCGTAAGGTAACATTTAATAAATAACGGAGTTTGATGAAAGTGGCCCTAAGTAAGGTTATAATATACAAAATGCTTAATATGTTTCCTTTACCTACTCGATAAAGCATAATGAACAGGAAGGTAATTAAGTTGCTTTCATCTGAGCTCAAATAAGTACGAAACTTTGCCCCCTCGCCTCCCCTGTAACGAGCTAACTTATAATGATTGACGTACATCGCTCTATTTTATAAACTGGAGTGGTATCAATAAAGTAATAAACAGCTATGGATGTTGTTTTTAGTGGTGGCATGGTTAAACTTGTGGTTCTAACCGTAGTTCTGAAATTGACGAGTTTATAAAACTAGGACGGTAATCTTAATCGCTAATAATAACATATACATACCTATATGAATATAAATCTCCTGCTAAACTATGCAATGCCCAACAGGGCCGAAAATTGTTATCATACTCGTTTATTAAAAAGACTTTTAATTTTGAGCACTGAGCACTGCTCAGTACTAAATAGGTACTCCATTCTTCATTGCGTATTCTCTCTTTATGATCTCTACTCTATTCTCTGTTCTTTACGTTTCTGGACAATTAATTGAAGTACGAATATTATTTCCAGCTCTAACAGCGTACTTCATTCTCGTCTACTACATGTACGCCGTGCAACTGGAACAACAACTGAGACCCAAGGAGCCCAGAGAAGTATCAGATATCGTGGCCGATGTCCTATTCAACTACCCTCAGAACAGTGACAAGGTTAACTTGACTGAGAAAAACGATAATAAGTCTTATGCTGCCTAAGAAGATTCTAATTGAGAAGCGCTTTCATATTGTTTTTATTATAAATTATATTGTACGGGTAATGTATTTTTAGAGTAAACACTGAATTCAGAAGATGCATCTGTACGGGAAGTAGTTTAATGTGTTTTTGGGTGGTCGTTTTTTTTAAAGTAAGTGAATCACAACTTCACATGAATAAGACAATTATACAGTCACCATTAGGTAGATATATTTAGGCGTTATAACTATAATTATTTCATTTATTGATTATATCGACTCACAGCACATCGTAGATTTATAGATAGCGTTATAAATATTGTTTTAAATATTGTTGTTAACACATTTAAATAAAGATTGTTAAAAACTTATGCATAATCTACTTCGTTCTTACCCGACAGCGCGACAGCAAAGACAGGGTTTTGTATGTTTGTTTTTTTTTTCGTTTCTATGGTTAATTATTTAATGAGTTGTTTGAAGTTTGTTAAATGTTTAATAGTTCGCTCAACATAAACGATTAATATGAAGGAAGGATGTTGCTTGATAGTATTGTTGCATGATTCCGAAACAATTAAGTACTTACTTACTTTCTGTTTAGTGAAATGCGTGCTGATTGTGTTATTTATACTACATTACATAGTTATATTAAATAATGTTACTTTATATGTGAGACTAAGAAATCAGCGTCTAAAATATATAAAATAATGGAATTATTGCATGTTTTGTATTTTTTGCAACAATAATTTTAAAACAGTGAATATTTAAAACAATAATAAGTTACACAAACCTTCAAATCTGCTACTGAGCCATTTTGGCGAACGATCACGCTGTCGCGCTTTTCTTTCAAGCTGTTGCAGTTTCACAAACTGGTATCCCCGACCGGGTTACGGCGATGCTTTACAAAATTGCATGCACAAGAGCATGCCTTGAACCGCATGAAACCAGATGAAACCGCCTCGAAGGAGAGGCAACAAAACTGATTTAACTTTTACCGTAATAGTTTCTGCGGCAGGCCCAGGTCACCAGAAACAATATTAGGATGGACGAGATTATTGCGATATAGGAAAGAAATTGTAAGAAGATTGTCTTCATCATAAATGCTTTAACCATTACCTACTTCTGTTTATCGTTATTAATTAGGTTTTAAACAGGAATCCTTTATTAAATAATCTACAGGTTTACTGAAATTCCTAAATAAAAAAATAAAAACTCTTTAAAAGGCCTTTTGCCAGCTGTAGATATGGGAGAGGTATTTACTTAGATTGAATTCCGAAAAATATTTAAATGACATGAAGGGAAAAAACCATAAATGATTTCAAAACTAAACTAAACAATTATTTACAGTCTATCCTATAAATAAAATCAACCTGCGACGGAATGCCACACCCTGCTAAATTATGACAAATATCAATAAAATTGCTAGATATAAGTACTTAACTTGTTCAAAATACATTTTATCGATAAGCCCATATCGTCAATGAGGTTCCTTTACATACAGACAACGTTATATTTTTCCTTATCGCTCAACATTTTCCTTTAAGATCTCTACAGGGAAAAATATCGGGGAAATCAGATTATTTTGTTGATAAAAACCTCATTCAAAATCGTGACGTCAGCATAGTCCCGTGGTGCATTCTCTCCGGAATACGGACTTGCAACAAAGATTGTAACAACTTCCTACAACTTTACAGCTTAATCTGTCTTAAGTGACTTTGATCGATGACATAGTCCGAGTAAAATTAACATACGAGTAAGTACTAAGTTTAATTGTTCTACTCGTCTTTAGGCTGTTTGCTATAGTTCGGAAGATGCTGTTTGAACAATGTATGTATATTGGGATAGTAGCGACGCAGTATGGAGTGTATCCCTGGTCAGTTTCCCTCATTCGATCCCTGGTCAGTTTCCCTCATTCGTCAGTTTATTTGTTTCGACAGTTTCTTTGATTGGTCACTTTCGCTGATCAGAAAGTTTTGTGGGTTAGACGGTAGCGTCGTTGATAGAATCCAGTGTTTGCCAGTGTCCTTGAATAAAAACAAATGTGGATAATTTTACTGACTGTTGTAAGGGATACCTTTAATTAGTTAAATTAAACTTCAACTTCACATTGTGAAATTCTTACTAACCTGTACCATAATTGCGTAACTTATTTTCGTAAACAATTTTGCCTAATTTGTTTAATTTTGACAGTTCAACAACATGTATTGCGTTATTTACGTTGTTGAGCAGATTTCTTTTCCAACTTATGAAGCAATAGATTAGCAATCTGTTTCAAATCGAAACAGATTGCGATTGTATTGTATTACGCAATTAGGGTACTGTTTCGGCGCGGAGCTACGTACAAAACTTTTTTTATTGAGTTGAACGTTGGTATGTCATCAATAAACTCTGAGTGCAGAGTCTGCGGAGTGCGAAGACCTTAGGACTTGGTTAGAAGTGAAATGACAGATGGCTATGATGACTTACACTTTCTTCATAAATCATCTGTACACTGCCCTGCCGTATTCTTGTCGTCCACGCTACTTGCATGCATAGGCTTTTTGCACGAGATTTGAACGATAATCAGGTATGCATGATTGCGCAGTTTCTTTTAGAATTGCGGTGGCATTTGAATTTCTGGTGACACTACCGTCAATAGATGACCCACCTTTCCTTACAACGCCACCAAGAAGAGCCGTTTTTATTTGTTTGCGCATGGTGTTACCATTTCTTAGGACTCTTTCAATTTGAATGAGCATGGTTTTTTTAAGCCAATTTATATCGATCTCTTTTTCATTCACCACCTAAACTTAACCTAGTATACATATTAGTAAATAAACACGTCAGTACATCACAGTTATACATTACTAAGCCCTGTTTTGACATATTTGTAATAAAACCGCCTTTATGATACCCCGATAATCCCGCTGTGTAAGTTGACGAAGGACGATGTCAGCCCGACCGTGAGAATGTACGCTTTAACCTGGGCAAACTGGTCATGGGTCACGTTTGAATGTCTGACCTTGTCAATTTCTGAGTAGTTTGTTTCATTTCGATCTATGTTTTTATACGGATTGTTTTCGTGATCCATTTACTTACTGATTACATATTCATGGCCGATATTTTCTCTATAAAGAAATTTCATTCACGACATTCACTCAGCACATCGATGGAAGAAGGAAATAGGATTACAAACAGATGTCGCATCAAAGGATATTGATAAAGTTATCTCACAACAATAATTATTATTGAGTTAGCAGCGTAGAGTTTATCAAAGAGTTTTGCCAAAAAAGTTTTTCATAAAAGAATCGATTTTTCTTTGTTTTTTTTATTGTTTGCTTTGACCACTGCTTTATCAAAATATTTACAAATAAAATGACGTATTACGGTTTGGAACACTAAGGATCTTCCCACCATTTATAATAAAATACCAAATATTTAAAAAAATTACCCAATCCAAATGTTTAAAAAGAAACTGACAGCCCTATTGCTTGATAAGTGTTACTATTCAATTAATGATTTTTTAAATGACCCTAATCTTTAGATTTAATTATTGACATTGTATATTTCTTTATTATTATTATTATGCTAGTTTTAAATTATATAATTTTTTGATTAATTTATTTTTTTGCTAATTTTAATTTGACTCTGATTTTCATTTGTTTTTTTATTGTAATAAAATTTCCTTTTAATGTTTGCATGCCTTATTGGTAGATTGTACAGGGATCTCAACATTTTGTGAACACCTTCATTTATGTACCTACTCTCAAAGCGAATAAATGATTATGATTATGATTACAGTCACAATGGCATTTAAAAGCAATCAAGTTACAACTTTCATTGATCAAAATCTGAATGATATATTTATTTTTTCCGCTTGAAAACCCCTGAACACCTTTTACAATACCACGAAACAAGAATGGTTGGCCGCGTATGCTAAAAACCATGCAAAAAAAAACTACAAAAAATTTCATATTGCATTCAAAAATCTCTGGGCACCAGTTACCATGTTTCGCAGTAAAATGAAAACTTTTACAAATGATCTATTGTTTCGTGGTACGTATGCTCTTATTGTTTCAATGTAATTGAGTAGGCAAGGCAAAGTTCCCTGAGCTCATTTTGTGGCCCCATTGTTAAGGCTGCGGTCAGATCGCCGAGCTATTGTTAAAAAATGCGCCCCCTTTTTCGCATAAAACGGCGCACGCTGTCGCGTAGAATAACTAAAGGAATGCGATCATTAAAGCTGTTTTTTCGCTTTGAGTAAACTTACGCTGAAGTGTTAATGTAAGAACGAACTTGGTTAATCTTTTGCTAGTTATCTGAAGGCAAAGCTGATTTTTGTCTCAGTTGTCTTGTTCGATTAAAATGAAATCTGTTAGTAGCTGCCGTCGATAATTTTACAATTGCAATCGATACAGTGTTTTCTTTCTTTTTCTTATAATATAAACAATTAGTAAAACAGTACAAAGGTCATAATTTTACTTATCCACCAATAGCGGGATCTGTAGGCGAGGCACGTGTGGATCCAAATGTCTCGTGGCATCGGTGGTCGCCTTTCTCAGAGCTGGTCTTCTTTAGCGAGAGAGCTTTGGTGACCGTTCTTCACTACTCGATACCCCAGTAGCCGGTGGGGTGAAGAACACATCGTCCAACGATTGAAATGAGGACGTTGACGATGATCGGGGAGAGATGGTCGTAAGCTATCTTCTTGTCTGTTGGTAGGTACAGTCAGTTGCAGAGAAATCTCACCCCCTAGCGATGTATTTTTATATTGCTAGGGGGTGAGATTTATCTGCAGCTGACTGTACCACGCTGCCGGCGGGCGAAAACGGCGCAAACGGCAGGGATATATCGATTCATATTGTATTTTTGTATCCTTCAGATTTTATTTTTCTTCAAGTTTGTGGTTCCAAATAGAGATGGATTATGCTGAGTAAATTGGAATTAATTAATATATTCATTTTCAAGTTTCTTTGAGCTTTTATATGGAAGCTGCTAATCTAGAGCTCACACCATTGCCTTGTTTTTTAAACATGTGTATCTATACAAATATTACGAAGAGGTAATGCTTATTTTGTTTGTTTGTAAGTTTGTATGTTGGTAATCTCTGAAACTACCAGTAAAATTTGAAAAATTATTTTTGCATTAGATAGCCCAATTCTTGAAAAACGTTATAGACTCGCGGACGAAGTCACGGGCAGAAGCTAGTACTGTATATCAGGTAAATTTGCGACCTATGTCCAGGTAGTGTGGAGCGGTACCAGAACGCGCCCTCCAAAGCGCTCCTCAAATTGCTAATTGCACTGGGTTCTTACATTTGTAACCCTTTTATTACTATGCTCGACACCATGACTGATTATAAATTGGACTGTGATGGTTTTACCAGTGATATGGCGGAGTTCAGGAGGCGTTCAAATGAAGTATTGTCCAACATTATGATAACGCTAGATGACCCACACCTGTCCAGACAATAGTTGCGCCAAGACGTTCACAGGTGGCTCAAGCTACTGACACAAAGTGACCATCCGAATACGTTATGCAGTTAGATTAATGCTGTCTCTGTAGTCCCATATTATGCACGCATGACATTTTCATTCATGGACCGAGTCCATCGCATGGGCTCGCGCTCCAAACTTCTACTGAATCACAGCTCCCTATTATAGAGGACGGTGAGCCTCGAGGTCCTAAACCATCCGTCGACCGGCACCACGTTGATTTGCTGGTGGTAGTGACGTGGACAGTCAGAAATAGAACAAGCTCGACACCAATGCCGTCTGGATTTCTTCGGCGTCGAGGCGGAGCTGCCGAAGATGTTTCGTGTATGTTGGCGAGAACCCGTGATCCCCTTCGGCATGGTTTACATGGTATTCATATGATATTGCAGTCAAGTTCGGTATGTTAGGTAGGTACCTACCTTTTTCTCTGAACTCCTTAACAACTACAAGCAAGGGTTTGGAGTTGTCGTGCGTGAAATTTTAGTGATGAATAATATTAACACAGATGGCTTTAGGAAATAATTGAGTTTGTCCTTAATTACCATCAAAGTTGCAATAGGTATCATCATGCCTGTATAGACCCGGTATAGTATAAAAGTCTCCTAGATTTATTACTTTCCATAAATTATATTATATTACTATACAATAAATTAGTCATTTGTTAAGCGGCTGTCAAAAATTCATTCGATTAAGAAAGTGCACATTACCTCATAACTTCTAAACTGCCGATCATACTTTGACAAATGAGATATTATTGGAAGCGTCTTGATTGTCCGCTGGTTATAGGCTATGTGACGTCACATTAAATGAAATATTTTCTTGGTTCATACTTTTTAGAGCGTGGTTTTTCAATGTAGTCGGGTTTTTACTGATTGATTGCGGCACACATGTTATACCATATGATTTTATAATTCCCAGAGAGACTGAAAACTCCGTGAGCACAATATCAATCAGTTGGAAAGCTTGCAACATAGTTTACAAACCACTGTTAAATGGTGAACATAAACCTTCCATTTTTACAGCACATAAAGGAACCATGACAATTGCCGTATGAAATGAAGTAATAAAATGAAACGCTCCTAGTTTCATTCTACCAATGTTGTGTTCATTGTGTGCTTACTTAGTTTATTAAAAGGATTGCGTGGCTAAAGAGAAACAGTGTAATAGTAGATTGTTATACAAAGGTCGAAAGGAATCAATTCCCATACGAGGTATTTATACGCCCGAACGCAGCGAGGGCGGCTATAGTCCGAGTAGGAATTGATGACTTTCACCCGTGTTAAACACTCTACTTTTCATTTCGAAAGTAAAAAATTGTAGGTTCAATAGCCACGGTCGTTAGAGACCAGCTATGAGATGCCACACAGAAAAAAAAAAATTAGTTAAAAATAAAATATTAATTGATAATAATAACATGAGTATTCTAGTACCTGTTAGTCTTTTTTTGGGTTCCGTAGTAAACAAGGAACCCTTATAGTTTCGTCATGTCCGTCTGTCTGTCTGTCCGTGGTCTAGCTCCAAGATTGTTAGTACTAGAAAGTTGTAATTTGGTATGGGTATACCTACATATTAATCATGCCGACAAAGTGGTAAAATAAAATTATGAAAAATATATTTTTTTTAGGGTACCTCCCCTACACGTAAAGTGGGGATATTTTTTTCTATCCCTTGGTGTGGGGTATCGTTGGAAAGGTCTTTCAAAAACATTGTGAGTGTGTCAAAACCATTTTTTAATTCAGAGATCCGTTTGTTGGGAATCGGTACTATAATTGGCCTTGATGTGATCTGGTACCAGAGTAGTACCTGTACTATTACTACTGATACCAGACGTAATACCTATACTATTGGTCTTTCTAATCAGTACCGATGGTACTGTACCGGTACCAAACAAATATTAGTTAGAGTGAGAAAACAAATAATTATAATAAGTAAAAAGGATAAAAAAATAACTTCAAGGTTGCCAACCGTACGAGATTCCTCGTACAAATTTGACTTTTGTGGTACGCGTCGAGTACTTAGCTGAATTTGGCACCGGTACTTGTAAGGTGGAGTACCGGTACTCATCTGCCATTTCGGTATCCATGTACCGAAGTGGTAAGAACCGCTAAGTACCGATACAGAACCTGAACTTTTGGTACCAGTTCCAAGCCATGGTTGAGACAACTTTTTTAAGTTGCGGCTGTTTGTTGTTGTTGGCTGTTTATGAATGAATAATTGTGGTATGAATAGGTGCACTTGCGACTATTTTTTACATCGGACGCATACTGCAGGTGTAAGTTGCTTGTGATAAATAAATTACATAAAAGTACATTTTGATGCAACTGTGCAAAGCATATCAAACACACATGCAAAGAAAAATAAATAAAATTTCATAAACATAAGATTTTATAGAATAAATAATTTTTGACAGATGGACACGCGGATTTATTTTTCCTCTAAAGCCGCCAAGCAAGATAGTAAGGTTAACGAAGAATTTTTGTCCGTTTGTCTGTTTGTAAGGATGTAAGTTCCTGGATAGGCGCAAAAACGGCTGAACAGATTTGGATGAAATTTGACTTTTAATCCCGGTAGTACGTTCCCGTGGGATATTTTCCGACATCCAAGCGGTCGAAGCTCCGGCAATAGCTAGATAAAACAAAAAAAAAACAAAATTTTATTTATACAACACTCTTATAAGTAGGTAATAATTTGATGAAATATATTATTTATTTATCAAAATGTTCTTTGACTACAGTTTATTATTATATCTACATTTTTGGCATAAAAGGGCATGACGGTTCTTTGCCGAGATAAAAACTATATATCTCAATAAACCTATGAGGTCACTTCACCTATAAAATTAACAAAAAAAATATATATATATAAATCCTTAAAAAAATACATTTTCCTAAGTAATACCATAATCATAATCATCATTTATTGCATTCATGTAGTTTACAAGTTGTTACAAGTTTAAACAGTTCAGTTTTATACAGTTCTTATAAAGCACTTACCTTCGTAAATATTTCATACCAATGAAAGGTATTTCGATTTTTATCGCACTTTTTCTAGTTCAAAAGCAAAATAGCAAGTTAACAGGTACTTAGGATGCCTGGAGCAGTGAATGTTCAACACCCGCAATGACTCAGCAAATCTCCTCGACATCTCCGTGACTAGGGGCTTAAGATTCAAGTTCTTATAGTACAGGAGCTAGCCCTACAACTTGGAACATTATTCAAAATGTTTGGGTTAAATATTCTTATTTTGTATTCAAATGATTTTGATGTCGTATAAGGGTAATAAAAATCATTTCCTATTTTCTTTTTATATTTTCCATTCAATAGTTTTTGACATTAAGCGTTGCAAACTTCTTGAAATGTTATAATCAAGTAGGTAGTTCTCATTTTTTTATATGCCTCTAATTATAATGTATTTTTCCATAGCAATTTAGCAAGGGCTCGTTATCATATTAACCTGAAACTGAGTAGTGGAAGTCAGATAGGCAGTCGCTCCATGTAAAATACTGGTATTCAGCTGCATCCGGTTAGGCTGGAAGCCGACCCCACTATTATAGTTGGGAAAAAGCTAGACAGATTGTGATTTTTTTCCATAACAATTTAAAAATTAGCAATTTAATTGTTCGACTGTTACACAATAACACAACTTTGAATAACCCTTACTTGGTAGTTGGGTAACAAGAGCGTACAGAATCAAAAAATGTTTGTGACTGAGTCGTCAATATTGCACTGAGACAAAAAAAATATTCATTCCGCTCATTTAAAGTCTTAAGCCTCATTTTGAACTTTAAACTAAAGTTACCCGTATAATTTTCAGCAGATTTTGTTACCAAAAAGTTCCCGAGCTACCAGCCTACATGAGTTACGACTTGCTCGCCACGATCTCACAAACTGTAGCACGTGGCTACGTGCCTTCACAGCAGTTTTCATGACGGCTTCACTCTTACATGATGCATCGTTTATTCATTTATTTCTGATTTATGTATTTATGCTTAGTTCTTAGATACTACAAGGATTTTGTGTAATTTTCTAAGTCATAGCTTATACCGAATGAATAAGGTTCGCACATGCATTAATCTTCTGCTTTAGGAAGTCGATGCGCACTGTAGCATGAGCCAATTTAATCGAGGGTTGATAGGTACAATGTACCAAGAACGCCCGTCGGACGCACATTTCCTCCCTGAAGCAGATCAGTTTGCCGATGAGAGAACCCTGGAGAGCCCTGGTCTCATCCATATGAGACTGAATTCTCAAACACTAAAGGCTTGTGCAGACCAGCGCGACACGCGACGCGACACAAGGCACCGCTCGTCGCGCGACGAGCGGTGGCTTTGTGTCGCGCTGGTCTGCACAAGCCTTAAGCATTTATTTCAATTAAACCATTTACAGGCACTTTTGAATTTATTGTCAAGGAATCGGTTGGTCAGAAATATGAAGCTAGTTGAAAGAGTTGTACTAATGTATTGAAGTGTCAAAATGAAACAATGTTGTGCGCCGCTATTGTGTAGCACTGGTCTGACATCTTCTTTATTTGAATTCTCGGTCAAACGGAGGCGTAGACGTACTTTTATTTATTTTTACAGTAATTTGAAGCCTTTCGATTTCACATTTGACATTTGACATTGAGAATATAAAATTATCATTATCTTAAAATATTTTTCACCTCTCTGACATAAATTGTTTTGAACAGGTATAAATTAAGCCCATCTACATAATCCAAAAAGGTAGGCAATCGTCAAAATTTTAAGTACATACTTCCTAACAAAACGATTTTTATCATTGACTTGTAAAAATGGCTTATTGTACCACGCAGATCCGATTCGATTTCTCGGTCTGCCGAAGCAAGATATTTAATTTATTCCCTTCAAACTGTCCGTGTTTGTACTTACAGGTCTGATGTTGGGAAAATAACACAGCATTTTGTTCACTAGAAATCTGATAAATTGCTTTGTTACGTTATTTCGAACAGAGGAGGTATTATCACGAAAAAGTTTTTATTTTTTGTCTGAATCCTGAAAAGATACCAAGTTTGAAAATGTTTGGTTTTCTGATGAATTTGCCTTTCATCTGTCAGTGTTTTCCACGGTCTTTAGGAACATGATCTTTTAACCCTTAACTGGTCGCGTCTAAAAAGTTACGTAAACTGTTGCATGGGGTGTGTGACACCCCTTTGATCATTAATCAGTATTTTATTGATTAGAATATTTTTACTCACCAAACAAATAGTATCTTTGTTTTTTTGTCTTTGATTCTTGAACATAAGTGACATCTTTTATATGAAGGCGCTCTGCCAGTTCCAGAAGTTGATTCTTGGTCCTCAACTTCAATGTGCCGTTTTAGACGCTTTTCCAAAGGTCGAGGCAGTGTTAGTGTGCTAGATCTCAATTTTTGATATGGTTTGACCAAATCGACAGCTAACTGCTTCAAAAATACCCTTCGCTATATTCTTGATTCAACTTTGGTCTTGTATATGGCAGAAGAGTTGCTACCATTGATATTGAATAGATGACCGAACACAATACCATGTTGTCATAAAATTATCATAAATGTAATAAATAGTCATTTTTACAACTACCACATAAAAAATCAAACAAATAGTCGCGTGGGGTATTTTACACCCCTAACGCGCTCTCCTTCCTGACACAACTAAGTGCAACAACAGAGTGTGATTCTTTCAAATAATACCCCTACCTACCCCTATCCATAATATTATTTAATCCCATATACTATCTACCTTTCTATCTATAATATTATTTAATCCCATATACTTCTCACACAAAATAAACCCTCAATTATTACGATCGAGGGTCCCTGAGAGATCTTTTTATACATAAAGCAAAAAAATTAACGACACCACAAATCATGGTCAGTCTTACATAATAAAACAAACCTATTTATCTGGAAAACCTCTGTACCTCAAATAAGAGTGGCCATAATAAAAATTTATAGGCAATTTGTGGGGTGAAATACAGCTACCTTACTCCCGTCTTTGTTTGGATAATGAAAGTTCTCGGAGCCAAATACAAAGACAGAATAACGTAAGCGTGGGCTGCCGGAAAAGCTGGGGCTTCTTTACGCTATTATATTAGTAAAATTTTAGGAATATCGTTTAATTTTACAATTGTTTTAAATATGTGAGCACCATGTATCTATCACATAATTGATTTATCTGTCATTGATTCATTTTTAATTATTTTACATATGTAATTTAGTTCTTAGTAGCGGTGGAGTTTCTCGCCCATTTTTCTCCATACGAGAACTACTTTTTGACGACTAGAATTGGTTAATTTTTTTTGCAATTTTTTTTTTGTTCCAAAATGCCTTTTATATGCCTATTTGAAATTAATTATTTGTCTTAGACTTTGACTATGCTTGTTTTGGATTTTAGAGTAAACAAAACACAGTACAAGGATTTGTTGATAATTTACATGTTTCAGTTATCATCTCTTTACTCCAAAATACGCGCTTAGATTTCAATAAGCTACACCCCACTCCTAGGCAGTTTTTGTCAGTACACATGTGTTAGTAGCTTTGCTTTAAACTGAATCGACAAAAAATCGTCGTAACAGCGCCATGCACTTGATCTATTCCAACCGAACGTCCACAAACCTCATCCATTAGGATTTTGCACTATTTTGCGCATTGACTTTAAATAACCACCATTGGCAACTATGTTTTAGAGCCAGTCAAAAAGACTGTAAAAATAATAATGAGATGCGAAAAACCAGCATTTTCCTACGAATCTATGGCTAAATAAAACAAAGTACAAAGCTCCCGACCACAGCTGTTTCCTTCTCTCTTAACTTCAGAATAAAACTTTTGCCAGCGGTTCAAATAAGCTCTCAAAGCTGTACAAGCCTGGGTAAGGCTTACAGCTCGCAAATAGTAGCTACACAAGTATTGTCAACTCGTAAGCTGATCCCATCGAGCCTAGTGACCTAGTTCACTCAATTGACCCCTACATTTCAGCGCGACGATACGACTAATCCTCGCACAATTTAGATGGGACATTTTCAAAATTGAAATGTGCCTATAAATTGAATTTGACGCTGTTTATCCGTCAAGATTGTTGTTTTGGCAGTGTTTGTTGGAAGCCAAATCGCCGGCGATTAACGAAAAGCGTGCAGAGCTAGTAATTAGAAACATGCCGCGCGACGGCAACAAGCGAGCGCGTGACGGCAACGAGCGATCACGCGACGGCAACGAGCGATCACGCGACGGCAACGGGCGATCACGCGACGGCAACGGGCGATCACGCGACGGCAACGAGCGATCACTCGACGGCAACGAGCGATCACTCGACGGCAACGAGCGATCACGCGACGGCAACAAGCGATCACTCGATGTGGTATATGCTTATAATCTATTCAGCGTAAGTCTCTCAGCGAGTGTTCTGCCCGTCAAGCGAGAGTCGCTAACCGAGTACTCTCTTTGATAGATCTTAGACATGCAATGTAAAAATAATAAACAATAAAAGTCGTTTCGGGTTGAAACTCTTAATAAACCCTGATTCCAATTTTCAATTCATTTCAACCAGCTTGAAACTGTTCTTTATGAATTTCCACCATGAAAACACCAATTTTCTTCACTCACAACATTATGTTAAGTAAACAGCTTAATATGAACCTTCTTTCAGGACAGAATTTATTACCAGTGTGGTTGCCATGACAACCGCTTTTTTCCTGTTCATTCGGAATTATTTCATTTAGTCCCCCATGTTTAGCTATTTTAATCTATTAAGGGGTAGCTTCCGGGCTCCGGGGTTGTTTGCTTATCCTTTTCAGAAAGTTTGCTGTAGACTTTTTGAATTTGTTATGAATTTTAGGATTATATTGATGATTTCTTCATTACCATATTTGTTTTTGGTTACCATTGTAAATATCTTAAATTTGGTTGGTTATTCTGTGGTGTTGTTTACATACTCACTTAGTTTAAATGTTTTTGTTATCTGTCTCATTTGGACCATCTTTAATCTTGTTTGATCACAAATGGATGAACTTTAGGTTTAGCAGGCGATATAATTTAATTTCCGCATCCAATGAATAATGAATAAAAACTTCAATTCATATTTTTGGGACTTTTCCCTTCGGGGATTACAGGCGTGATGTATGTACATAATCCCCGAAGGGTTAGGCAGAGGTGTACCTATAGTACATCCACATTTCGCCAATAATGTTTAAGTCCCATGTAATAGGGGGCGAGCCTATTGCTATCAACCGGGCACAAATCCTCCGGGCTGCTACTGAGAAATTCCAGATGGAAAATCCAGGACCTCATACTCAGCAGTAGCGCTTGCGACCACTAGATCAACGAGGCAGTCGGAAATTGCAGAATTAATTAGTATTTATACAGATCATGAATTCATGGTATTAGATTTATAATTTCACTCCAAGAGCCATTATCTCTTGGAGTAAACTATAAATCTGATATCAACAAGTGAGAAGACAAACACCATGCTGTATAGTACCACAGTTTTTATTTCAACTGCAGAAGTTTGTTTGATCTTTACTCTGTAACGTCTTTGTTCTGTTTTCAATAAAACAGATGGCGCTGCTGTTCTCAGAGCATCAAACAAGTTTTAGATCTTATTATGTCGCGCCATTGAGCCCGATCTTCGGCTTTGCACGTCCAATTTCTGTCTCAATTCTATTTACCGCACTATCGTGATAAGTTAGTTGAGTTTTAGCAGAATAGGTTAAATAGGCATAGTATTAGATCCTGTGATCTCCTGACTTCCCCTCCTCACCTTGACTTACTCGTATATGTCAATTTTTTTTGTTTTTCTTCATACCGCTCCATTAAAATGGTGATCGCGACATGTGATTGAAGTATGCGAGAAAACTGCTTTCGCGTGTGCTATGATGGCGATGTTAAAAATGCGCTAAATAGCATACATTATTATCACATTCACTTTTTCATCCTGTGGATCACCAAGAAACTATTAAATATACTAAATATTCATCAATAATAGCAAAAATCTGGGAAGATTTATATTCATCACTCTCCAACTTGAAGTGACGTCACTTTTTAAAACGTACATGGCACCTATCAGAACAAACAATTTACTTTCAGTTTTCTTTGATAAATTCCAATTAAATTACACTTTTTTATAACAAGGGATACTCCTTCAACCGGTAAAGATATTTCTGGCACATAATAATATCCGTTAAGCTTAAGCTATTTATAGCCATTTTTGTTTTTGTTTCCAGAAGCAATATCAATCTACCTAGCCTTTTCCCAACTATGCTAGGGTCGGCTTCCAGTCTAACCGGATGCAGCTGAATACCAATATTTTACATGGAGCGACTGCCTATCTGACCTCCATAACCCAGTAACTAGGTAATACGATACCCCTTGGTAAGACTGGTTGTCAGACTTTCGGGCTTCTGTCGACCCGTAACGACTGTCAAAGATCCACAAATGAAAGCCGGGACCAACGGCTTAACGTGCTTTCCGTGGCACGGAGGAGTCTCGGTATGTAGAAATGGTCCAACCCCGGCAAGCGTAGCTTAACCTGATGGATCGACCCGTGCGGCTGGTTAGTACTTAGCCACGAGCTCCTCTTTATAATCTTTTGTTTCCAGAAGCAAGTCATTAATTTGATCGCAAGGTTCTTCAGATATCCTGTGCAGCCGTAATACAAGGCTACGTCATGTGTACAGCCTCCATCAGCAACCGTGCAAGTCGTAACAACAAAGATTGTAATAGTCTCGCAACACTTGCACTGTAGCTTCGACTGCTTGCTTCTTTTTCGTCTACTTGATAGCTCTTTTCACAAACTTCATGTTCAGGAGGTTACACGGTTGGGGAAGATAGGCGGAAGATAAATAGTTGGATCTGGTTGTTGAAAATGATCAATGAAAATTTATATAATTTTTATATGACGTCCTCCGTCAGAGCTAACAGAGCAAAAGGCACAAAACTCCACAATTTATTTTTCATTACCAAAAATTTTAATAGTAATGAGGTTGCTACACGACCTTTGACGATACAGTTGATTTTCTGTACAAAACGAACAAAACTAACGCATTATTTCCATAAGACTGTCTTGTCGAGCTGAAAATAAAACGAAATCAATGTATTGGAGCTATGAACTGACGTCTCTTTGTACTGTTTGAAATTAGGTTCCAGTTAACGTAGATACTTACATAATGCACTTTTTACATCTATTATTATATCTCTTCGAACGAAGCTGAAGTATCATAATGTCGTACCTAAGTGTGTATACCGGATGAGATTTTAACCATCTGGATTAATATTAGGGCAGGTTAACGGACGAAAATAACAAAAACAAATCAATAAGAATAAGAATAATTTTTATTGGTCCATTGTTACAAAATCAATTTCAGAAAATAATGATATTGTAAGCTTATAATGTAACTAGAATATTTACCATAGTATTAAAACAGTGGTCCCCAAACTAGGCAGCGCCTGTATCTTGGGGGCCTGAGTTGCGTTATCTTAGATTTTAATTCGAAACATGTTTGCGCTAGCTTAAATTTAATTTTAGGATGTTTGAAAATGGACAGAATAGTTAATTAAAATAAGGGTAGCGAACTATCAAAATAAAAATAAATTGAACAAAATAAAACAATTCTAATAAATATATATAATTATAGTGTGTGTGTGTGAGTGGGTGTGTGGGGGTGGGTGAAGTGTGTGTGTGAGTGTGCGTGGTGGTGAGTTGAAAGTGTGGGTTTTGTATGAATAAATTGCTTGTACCTACATTATTAACTCACAATATCCTCAGTGTCGTTGTATGACAGGGAGAGAAGCCAACTTTTTGTCATTCTTTTAAACGAGTGAGTGTTAAGACCTTTAGTGTCACAGCGCTTGCTTATTTTATTGTAGATATGCGTGTGTGAGTAAAAGGGGCACCGACGGGCCAGAAGACTGTTTGCATTAGGGAGAGGGACGTGAAAGATACGTTTTGTAAGCAGGCTTTGGTAGTCAGGTCTGTTTTTAATAGATTTGTGTGCATGCAGTGCGGCACTAATTATGTATAGTTGACGTACTCGAAGAACCGGAAATTGATTGTACAGCAGATCTGTCGGGAACCTAAAGGGCTTTCTAAGCATCACTTTAATTACGGCTCTTTGAGCTCTTTCTATTTCAATAAATGTGCTTTTCCCGGCTCCGCCCCAGACGGAGATTCCATACTGGAGTACTGATTGACAGAGACCTAGGTATATTGTTCGGAGAATTTTAATAGATGTGCAGTCTCGTAGTTTTTTCATGACGTAGATTAGTTTTCGCGGCCCGCTAGCAAGTGTATGTGAGGTTGAAATGATAAATTTTCGTCTATTGTAATACCTAGATATCTAAGGGAGGAAATGCGGTCTATAGGAGTACAGATACAGTTTGTGAGTGGTGAATTGTGATCGTTGTGGCATGTGTGGAATTTGAGTGTAAATTGGCGAGGAGGACTGGAAGCTATGGTTTTGAAGAAAGTGATCAGCTTAGTTTTTTTACGTTAAGTGTAAGTAAATTTCTACTAAGAGTCTCGGAGATAGTAAGTAGACAATCAAACAATCCTTTAATCTACTCTCAATCTGCTTACCTTTTCCCAACTATGTTGAGGTCGGCTTCCAGTCTAACCGGATGCAGCTGAATACCAGTATTTTACATGGAGCGACTGCCTATCTGACCTTCACAACCCAGTAACTAGGTAATACGATACCCCTTGGTAAGACTGGTTGTCAGACTTTCGAGCTTCTGACGAACCGTAACGACTATCAAAGATCCACGAATAACAGCCGGGACCAACGGCTTAAAGTGCTTTCCAAAGCTCGAAGGAGTGTCGGTATGTAGAAATGATCACCCCCATTCATGGACCAACCCCGGCAAGCGCAGCTTAACCTGATAGATCGACTCGTGCAGCTGTTAGTACTTAGCCACAAGCTATAACTAATCAGCTAATCTACTCTATGTGCAGAAATTATAATTGTTACATCGATGACGACCGGCCCTTGTTGTTTACAAATTTGGAATTTTTTAAATGACAGACTTTACCTCTGGCTTTTTACTTGTCATTTTGCATAACACCCACTTTATTTAACTTTACTAACAAACATGCTATAACTTTACTAACAAACATGCTATTTAACCACCGTTTTATAACTACATTTTATACGAACGTAACGTAACGTTAACTTAGCTAAAACATAACATGTTATATATAGCGTGGACACACCTTTACGTTACCAAATACTGAGAATTATTTCAATGGAGTGGTACGTCATCGAAAAAAAGTAATGCCGCGTTTGAATGAGTAGATTACCTTAACTTATAACATCAACAATTACAATTAATGTGGTAACGAAAATAATGTAAAGCCTAGGTACGTTGCAACCTTAGGTACCTCCCCAACTATTTAATTATCCTCCCAAGATGTGAATGTTCAATCAAAACTTTACCTTGGCACAGGTGTCATAAGTTGGGCAGTTAGTAACTTTGCTCGTTTGGTTACTCTATGGTCATCATCGACACTGTGTGGGGACTTGTAATCTTGTTATGGCACTTAATTACTGTTTTGGGATCTTTGGTGGGATAGTTCTAAGTAATAATAGCTAAGGTAACATTTTAGACGGGTTAGGTGCAGATAAACTTTTAAGTGAGCACTGTGAGCAGGTACTTACATCAGCACAAATTTGAGTGAATAATAAAAAAATACAAATTCATAGCAAGCTTTATAACCCGGAACGCTGAAATGTATTCATTTTATCCACACACTTGCATGCTACCACTTGTTACGGCAAATAAAATAACCGAAAATATTCACAATTTTATTTAAAACGTTTTTAAAATGAATGAGATTATTTTTCAATTGTTTCGTTGGCCTAGTTAACTTTATGAAATAAGTAAATAGATTAAGTTATTTGGAGTTAAATCACATTCATTTAATAACAATATGAGTCAATTTTACAAGAAATTTGAACATGATATTCTGAAATTACATCCTCAGTCGAAACAGCCAAACAAGCGAAAAGACAAAATATGTCTATCAGCAAAACCATTTCAAATTCGGCACCCGTTTGCTCGAGGGGTAACTAAGCAATATCACAGTCATCTACATGACAGTGCACTTATCTTCATTATTTAATTTTCTCCTAGGGTAATATTAAAATATATTATGTAAAATGTATTGCTCCAGCGTCGGGGAGCATTGCTTTGCATTCGGTGTATTGAAGGTGATGTGTGTGACCTGAAAGCAATTACTGAAGATTTTGTTTTACAGGCATGTCATTTTTACGTCGTTAACGAACACCTCGTTAAATGTGTTCGTTTAATCAAAGTGCATCCTTTGGAGGAATGTATGGAACAGATTACAAACTCATGTCAACGCGACTTCACTAACAATGCCTCCGAATGCCAAGCCATCACTGCCATGGATCTACTTTCTGATTTTTATGACGATCATATGACAATAGCATGCCACGATAACTGTTTGAACGTCAATACACAAAACCAAAAAGTACAACCACATGAAATTCCATGGAATTGTTAAGCCTATATTTACACACAAGCAATGAGAAGCATCAGATTTATTGTAATTTGAATATTTACCTGCATCCATCATCAACGTTTGTTTACCAAACTATGTAACAATGTGTGGGTTAGAGGACCCAATTATTTAAAGAGTAAGTTTATTTGTGTAGTTCTAAGATACGGTCGGTATTCAACTGTATTATTAATTCACTGCAAAAAATTTACAGAATTCAACTGTTACTTTGCTAAATAATAGTACCCAGCCATCAGTGAAAATTTTATCCGTGTCTTAGTTTTGTAAGTCTCGATGACAAAGGCAGGATAGTTTTACTTTGTAGATATAAATATTTGTTGTTTAAATAGGATCTAGCAGCAGCTCTAAAGACAGAAGAAATACAAAAGTATTGCCGCTGGCGGTTGTCAGAAATCGTTGCGACTGCACTGCGCTACACAATCTGACATCGAACGCTCGCTTGCCGCCACAACGAAATACAAGCTTTATAACAACTTACTCCTTTTGACTTTTCAATGCTGACATTTTTGCTATCGATATAATGGAATCTTTCTTCAAATGTCCCATCGGTTCAGAAATTAAATGAAAGTATTATATATAGAAAAAGGGATTTCTTACAAAATATGTTATAAAGATGCTGTTTCCAAAACCGCATAATTATGAATCATAAATCAATCAAAGCTTCAATAATAAAACAAAATTATCAGTGTAGGTATGTAGTTAAAAACCTAACCCTTCAGCGAACTGGGTACATACCCAGTTCGTGAAGTCGACGTTAAGGGCTTAGTTAACCTACACATCCAATCGCCAAAGACTTTGTTTTCAGAGACAGCTCATTAGTGAGCGCACAACCACTTACTTATCCACAATCACAATAAAGTTCCCAGCAATAATAAAAAACTAAGCTAACCTGACCGCCCCTGGAGCAAAACCCTGTTTATGGAACATTATTATAATAATGTAAACGTCGTATTATAATGATATTACATCATATGACACCAAAAACGTGTAAAAAATAGGTACGTATAAACGAGAATGAAATATATTTTCATTCAAAATCCAAACAAATACTGAGTAGGTAACCCACCCATACAACCACTTTCATTCCATTATTATGCATAAAAACCTAGTGAAACCTCTTAGCAACAAAAACAATTGCAAGCTTAAGATAAAGACAGAAATTCGTTTGCTCAGTAAAACGTACTGAATTCGCATAGCGAGTTAATAAAAATGTGAGGTGTACACGTTATTATTCGAAGCGCTTCGAATAAAATGAGAGGTGTACAAGTTTTTATTCGAAACGTTTCACTACTCAGTGTAAATGCAGATATTCACGGGTTGGCGACCTCTGTAGTGCAGTATCGTAACTCAGGTAAATGAAAGAAGTGTTGTTTAGAACAAAATTTTACAATAGAAAGAGGATCGAGACAATTGGAGAGAATTTTATGTCCCACGCCGATATCACCATTCTCACCGTTCCATAGAGTATAAAGTCACTTTTTACGAGCTCTTCATTAATTCAATTTTAAAGAGTAAGTGAGTGTTGATGAAAGGGATAACTACCAGCAATCAACTTAATTAAAAACAGAGCGTAAAGTAAACTATACCTGTAGTATACCAACTGTCTCGAGTCACGAAGATTGTAAAAGGAACTACGTCACAAAAATTCTATTACCTATTGTAAATCTTGAGGGTAACTCTCCTGCCTTGCTTTTCCCTTCGGTTAAAACTTTATTGTGGTTGTGTGTTTAGAAAATATCTTTTCCACGAACCTCTAACGTTGTGGGTCGTTGTTTTTCTGCTACTATTTTATTAAACAACCCTTTAAATATTTTACAACAAACTGGGTATTTTTTTGTAAAATGTCTGTGTTTTTTTAATGTTAGTCTATTGTTTTTATAGTAGAAATAACTTTTATTGTATTGATAATAATAGCATTTTGATTAAGATAGCTAAACAGTAAATAATAATAAATAATTATACCTCTCTTGTCAAATTATGATCGGCAGTTTAGAAATTATGAGGTAACAGATGAACATACATACGTACATACATACCGGTCAAAATCATAACCCTCCTTTTTGCTTCGCCGTAGTCGGGTAAAAATAAAAGTACCTGAGCGAAGAGCTCTGCTCTATTGAAAATAGAGAATGCTCATTTAATAGTATATGATAGATAGTTCATACTAATTCCATGCAGCCATGTCATTATTCTAAGGTAAGCTATCTTATTCTAAACTAAACCCTTATATTGCAACTTTCATCAAAATCATTAGAGCCGTTTTCGAGAACATGTTTATTTTTTTGTTTTTGTGTAGTACGTAATTAAGATATAGAATGTGTTTTGAACCAAGAAAAGTAGGAAAAGTAAGCAATTTTTATTTGTAACTTACTTTTGCATAAACCAGTTTTTTCGCTGATTAGTGCAGCAGTGCTTTCTATTGTGGAATGGACTTGTACGCGGTTTACAATAAAACTATTTAATTTAAACCTAGCGGTTAAACCACCGTGTATTACGGCCGGGAATCCTATTAGCAGTTGTGCATAGTTGCCCTTTTATGACCGACACTTTATGACATTTGTAGAGCTTCATGGTATCACATATTTGTATACAAGTGCTGTTTGTTACATTTTTGATTTACACCCAAATTATTATTGTATTGTGCGTCATTTCTTGAAAAGAATCATTAAGTTTTTGGATTTTAGCAGCTGACTGAAAAAAACAAAGTTGAAGATGACATGTCATTTTTAGGGTTCCGTAGTAAACAAGGAACCCTTATAGTTTCGTCATGTCCGTCTGTCTGTCTGTCTGTCCGCGGTCTAGCTCTAAGACTGTTAGTACTAGAAAGTTGTAATTTGGCATAGATATACATAATAATCATGCCAACAAAGTAGTAAAATAAAATTATGAAAAATATATTTTTTTAGGATACCTCCCCTACCTACTCCCCTTAGATACCTACACGTAAAGTGGGGATGTTATGTTTTTTTTTTTTCTATCCCTTGTTGTGGGGTGTCGTTGGAAAGGTCTTTCAAAAACATTGTGAGTGTGCTAAAATTCCGAGTTTTCCTTCACCGTTTTGAGAGTAGTGGTGATAAAATAATTTACACAAAGTACCTGCTTGGGTTCGAACCCACGACCTACAACTCGATAAATCGCGGCCGTTATCACTGGGCCACCACTGCACCCGTCACGCTTGCTTGGGTTCAAAACCTTTATATCAGTACTGCCCAAGGACCAGATTCTCACTAAAAAAAACTTAGTAACGTAATACATACATAACACATCATTGACTGTACCCAAACACCTTAACACGACAAGTAAATACTTTACAACATTGAACAGCCCCATTCGTGTAATAAAGCTATTACTATGCATTTCCTGGATACCATACAATGGATACAGCGGCTGATGGGATTGTGAAGAGAAACGTTTTTATTTTATAGCTATCGAAAAACCATAGAACATAACGACGTATACGAACGATTGTGCTTACCTAATCTGTTTTATGAAGCGTTAAAGATTTTCTTTATTTTTTTGGTAAAAACAACGGAGGTAATCTTCGAGACGGTAGCGACATCTGCAAACTGGCTTGACTATGGTGATGTATAATGTAGTTTTTTGGTATTTAAATTAATAAAAATAAAAAAAGCCTTGTGTATATTTCGAAGTTTTTATTGTGATAAAGCTGATAATAATTCATTTGCAGTATCTATTCAGTGACTAGCTGACTCATTGTTATTTCTTTCACAAAATTATCTTTTTATTAAGCTATAGAGACGAAACATCAACGGCTAAACCCTCTACTGATAAACACGCGATTCCTAAACACCATCATCTACCTAGCCTATTCCCAACTATGTTGGGGTCTGCTTCCTGTCTAACCGGATGCAGCTGAATACCAGTATTTTACATGGAGCGAGTGCCTATCGGACTTCCACAACCCAGTTCTGCTTCGGCTTCTGACTACCCGAAACGACTGTCAAAGATGTACAAATAAGGCGGGACCAACGGCTTAAAATTCTTTCCTGAGGCACAGATGGGACGTATGTAATAGATGGTCACCCATCCACGGACCGACCTCGGCAAGCGTTGCTTAACTCAACTTTGAAGATCGACCGCGAGCCACTAAAGACCGATACTTAGAAATACCTCTAAAGATTTGCGATACTCATGATCCAAGAATTTCATTTCATATGTAAAACTTATTTGCCTGTAATTCAGCCGGCCCTCTTACTCTTCAACCCAAATAAACAAAAAGCTGCTGCTTGCTTGAAGAAGCAAATGAAGTTTTCCGTTATGTTATTCTCACCCCAGAAAGGGTGCGAGCGTGAAGATATAAATCACACCAGCTACAAACATTTCCCATCATTATCCTTTTAGTCCCGTTTACCTCTTTTGTAACATAAGTGTGATGACTTCCCTTTTCTACACAAAACACTTCAGTGGTGCATTTACCTGAGTAAACCATAAAAACAGATTCAATCATTGGGAAGCTTTTTTCGGAAAGAATTATTCCACCTCTTTTTTTCTGCATTCTTTGCACTTCATATGTAAATTGAATCGAAAGCAGTAAATCAAGAACCTATTATTGGTTAAAGTAGTTTTGTAGTCGATAGTGAAAATTAAAGCAGATGAACCAATTTCTGGTCCGACGCCAACCTGCTTTAGTCTTAAAACTGACATTTGAAATACATTTGTAATGGACGCCCTGGTTGGACACTACTATACATTATCACCACCATTATAAAACAGCGTTATATTTTGGCAAAGAATACTACTGCGTTTCCTTTACCAAATGCGTTACTCAGTTTACAATTTTCTGCACAATACAACACAACCGATCATTATTTTTCCTCCATTCCTTCATCATCTGCCTAGCCTTTTCTCAACTGTGTTGGGGTCGGCTTCCAGTTTAACTGGATGCAGCTGAATACCAGTATTTTACATGGAGTGACTGCCTATCTGACCTCCACAACCTAGTAACTAGGTAACCGATACCCCTTGGTAAGACTGGTTGTCAGAATTTTTGGCTTCTAACTACCCGTAACGATTGTCAAAGATCTACAAATGACAGCCGGAACCAACGGCTTAACGTGCTTTCCGAGGAAAGGAGGGGTCTTGGTATGTAAAGATGGTCACCCATTCACGGACCAACCGCGGCAACCATATGGCTATCATTACCTAGCCACAAGCACCTCCTCCTTTCCTTATAATTCAAAATAATAATACAAGACAAACTTGTACTTCTGCTTCCACTTCCAGTCAGTCTCCTTAAAAGAGATAGCCCGGTAATGTATCAAGCGCCTTACCCGCCGGTGGGTGCCTAATGATGTGTGAATTGTAATCAATCGCTCCGGCTTCGAACCCCGCTCGACATTGTTAATCTTAAAGTTCGTTTAAGATACTCTTTTGTGCGTCTTATTGATGGTCTTAGAGCAAGGGTCGGTTTTCACGTTTTTTGATGGTTTCTCTTTGCTTTGAGTGGGAATAATGACGTCAGGTTTCTGGATTGAGAGGTCCTTGACTGTGATTTTGCTCTAAGGTCTTATTTGGGACATTAAAAGATCATCATAAGATTGATGTTAGGATCTAGAAGTAGCTCAGCATATTTAAGAAAAACTTGATTTTGTTCTTCAAAATCTATCTTCGGGTTACAGCCATTCGATTTGATTTTGTATTTGGAAGTATGTGATATGCATCGTTTTGAAGAACACGCCTCCGCCGCAAATCAAGGGTGACGAACGGGTGTTTTAGATGACGAATCCAAGTGAGCCAGCTGTCAATCTTCACTTTGTCGTGAAGATTTCCTAATTTGCGGTATATGGTGCCGAATTTCCATTTATTTTCGGGTGTTTAGTTAAGTAGGCCCGGGTTATACTCGGTTTCCAGAAGCAAACTGCCTCAAACCTGAGAATTGTAAGCCAGAATCAGCGTTCCTCTCAGTTTTCTTCGGGGGTCTTATTCAACATAAACTTTAAAGGAAACATTAAAACAATAAATCAAATTATCGACTTCCTGAAGCAGAAAGTTTATGCATGGGCAAACCGTATCCGTCGGTATAGGCGAAGAGTGGATCGGTACACTCAGAACCGCATGTTCCAGAATGATGAAAGGTGGGTATACAGAGCGTGGGAGCGGCTCACTCCCAATCAAGGTGTGACTGACGCGCGTCTACCAGATAATGATGCCATGAAAGCTTTTTGGCGAAGTATTTGGTCGGTGCCTGTCAGTCACACTGAAGGTGATTGGATGCGTGTTGTTCAGCAGGCGTGTGATCCAATACCAGACATGGAGACCATCACCATTACCCCTTTGGATGTAGCCCGTGCAGTCCGTCCGTTGCCTAACTGGAAATCTCCAGGACCGGACGGACTGCACAATTTCTGGCTTAAATGGCTACAAAGGTCACATGCCTGCTTAGCCTCGCAATTCCAGTCATCTTTAGAGACTGGGTCGCTACCAGTGTTCTTCACAACAGGAGTTACCCACCTGCTCCATAAATCGGGCAGTACTGCGGAACCTAAAAATTATAGACCAATTACATGTTTACCGACGGTCTATAAAGTTCTTACATCCATTCTTAGAGCTAAAATTTCACATCATATTAACAACAACTCAATTATGTCTGTGTCTCAGAATGGATGTAAGAATGGGTCCCGTGGTACTAAGGAGCTGCTCCTTATAGACATGACCATCAGCCAACAGGTTCGTAGATCCCGGAAGGATTTGTCGACTTGTTGGATAGATTATAAGAAGGCCTATGATTCGGTGCCACATACATGGCTCATGAGGGTGCTGGAGTTGTACAAGATAAATGCAACTCTGCGCACCTTCCTGATGTCATGTATGCGGCAATGGAGGACGGTCCTTCTCTATCCAGGATCTCGACAGATCCGGGGAATCGATGAACCGATCAGGATTGAACGGGGAATATTTCAGGGCGATAGTTTGAGCCCGCCCTGGTTTTGCTTAGCCTTGAATCCTTTAAGCACACTGCTGGAGGATTCAGGTCTAGGCTACCGGTTGAGAAGGGGTGGCCAGGTGATATCTCACCTTCTTTACATGGATGACTTGAAACTCTTTGCCCCCAACAATTTGCGACTGATGGAACTACTGAAGGTAACAGAAACGTTCAGTAGCGCCATCAGGATGGAATTTGGTGTGGACAAATGTGCAGTCATGCATGTAAAGCGAGGGAGGATTATGGAATCCGTGGGAACCCAACTCTCGGATTCCATACACCTTAGATCCCTCTCCTCAACCGAAACCTACAAGTACTTGGGTATGTCGGAAGCATTAGGCATCAATGTTGCCGACATGAAACAATCGTTGAAGGAACGCTTCTTTGGCCGCCTGAATAAAGTGTTAAATAGTCTTTTATCAGGCGGAAACAAGGTGCGTGCCTTCAACGGTTGGGTCATGCCTGTTTTGATGTATTCTTTCGGCATACTCAAATGGACTCAGACAGAACTTGACGCTCTGGATAGGAAGGTCCGTACATTGCTGACAGCAAATCGGATGCATCACCCACGGTCATCAGTGATGAGACTGTACATCCCGCGGAAGTGTGGGGGTCGAGGTTTCCTAAATGCTAAAACCCTCCACAACCGCGAGATTTACAGTCTCAGGGAATATTTCCTTCAAACTGACGTGGGTATGCAACGAGATGTGGTCGCAGTGGACAAGGGCCTCACCCCGCTCTCCTTGGCAAAAGAGAACTGGCGCAAACCTGCAGTACTTGATACTAACGATCGTAAGGAAGTATGGCAGAGCAAAGAGCTACATGGACGCTTTTTCCGGGCCCTTCACGGGCCTGATGTAGACTTTTTGGCGTCTGTATCCTGGCTGCGTTTCGGTGACCTCTTCGGGGAAACCGAAGGTTTTGTCTGTGCGATTATGGATGAAGTTATCATGACGAATAATTATCGGAAATACATTGTCAAGGACGGTACGGTTGACATCTGTCGGGCATGCCACCGTCCCGGTGAATCAATCCGACATATTGTTTCCGGTTGTTCTCGTCTTGCTAATGGCGAGTACTTGCACAGACACAATCTAGTGGCTAGGATTATTCACCAGCAACTTGCCTTGCAGTACAACCTTGTGGAGTCCGAAGTACCATACTACATGTATGTGCCCGACCCAGTTCTCGAGAATGGTCATGCCACATTGTACTGGGATCGATCTATCATCACTGACAGGACTATTGTAGCCAATAAGCCTGATATTGTGGTGATAGATCGACGAGAGCGCCGTGCAATGATTGTTGATATCGCTGTCCCTCATGACGAGAATCTCGTGAAAGCTGAGAAAGATAAAAAAATCAAGTATCTTGACTTAGCACACGAGGTTGTCGACATGTGGGATGTGGACTCTGCGATCATTGTACCGATAATCGTTACGGTTAATGGCCTAATAGCGAAGAGCCTCGACCAACACCTCAGGAGGCTCTCATTGCGCGGCTGGGTCAAGGGCTTGATTCAGAAAGCAGTACTCCTAGACACGGCACGCATAGTGAGGAGGTTCCTCTCTCTAGAGCCCTGACCACCGGCAGCTTGGACCCTGTTCCTGATGCCGATGGGCCACTATTTTTTATATTTTTAAATGTTTTTTTAATGATTTTTATAAAAATATTTAAAAATGTATTTAATATGTAAAAAAATGAATAAATGAAAAAAAATCAAATTAAATCCTGATAAAAAATTAAAGTCGGGTGTTCTGACAATCCCGTGTGATTTTGTTTTAGTCGAAATGTGTCGATGCTAGAGGCGCATAAGCCAAAAGACCATCTATGCCACTTTGAACTCGGGCATGCCTGGTGTTTCCTCAATTATGTGGGACATCTGTATAATTATCATAATGAAAAGCCCATGAGATCTGTACAACGCCATCTTCATCAATTTTGCACTGTAGCACATGACGCAATTTTTTTTCTAATATCTTTTCCAAACATGAGAGGAAATGGGGTGACGCCAGAAGGGCCAGTGGTTCTCCTGAGAACCATTTTGACTCTTAAGGATTTTATCCATAATTCCGTCTATTATTCATCCTCCGTTTCTTCTTCAGTTTGTTTTTGTAGCACTTGTAAGGATACATACAAGTTCTGTAAGGTCAGCTATCAGGTTTCGATCTAGAGAAATATGTGACTTTAAGCTAAATGCAGTTACAGTGGGTGCACTATCAAGAGCCTAGGTAGGTTATATTATCCTAATATTGAAAAGTTAATGTCGTTCGTTGCATCGATCTATCAATAAGACGTTTAACTTTTTGCATTAGATGATCTAGAGTTAATGATGGTGTCCACAAAGTAATTTTATACTAAGTGGTAACCCAACCTTTTAAATCAAGATCTACAAAAACTAAAAGTCAGCAACTGAAACCGAGCAGTGAACTCCTCAAACTTTCTTTGAACTCACAGTAAATTAATTAGAGGGGAAGCGGGAGGGGAGGAACTCCCACGTACTACGTATCTACTTCAATTTCTTATCGCTCTAATAAGGAGAAGATTGTCCAGTTAATTTATGAAACGCATATTGAAGGAAATAAATGAGAAAAAGAAAGCAGAAACTGGGCTGGTCATCATAATTTTGCAAACGAGACATTCTACGTTTAAAAAATAGTTCAGTACGAATTAAAACTTTTTACGAGTTCTGTACCTCAAAAGGAAAACACGGAATGCATAGCATCATTTCGTTGTCCGTCCGTCAGTCTGTCAAGCCCCTTTTTCTCAGGAACGCGTGGAGGTATCAAGTTGAAATAAATATCAAATACGTAGGTCCAAAGTCAACGCTATAAAAAATACGGCCATTTATGCGACATATTTTGATACTCGCAAATAAATCAAAACCCACAGAGTACTTCCCGTTGACCTAGAATCATGAAATTTGGCAGGAAGCAAGGTCTCACAACACATGTAAAGGAAAAAGTTCGAAAATAGTTAATTTGTAGTTTTATCAGACAATTTTTGCTTTTGCTTTCTTACTTCTTACATTTGAGGTTGGAGAATTGACCGTGACGTATTTCGTTTTATGCGGACAACATGTTTTTCAACTACAATGTTAAGTTTGTTTTATAAATTTATCCCAACTACGAAACCCTTCATTGTGCGTGGTCTGACACGCACTTGGCCGGTATTTTTCTCTTGTTCACCATTAACACTAAATGTTAATGAGGTTCATTTTAGTTTATCTCTAAATACAACACAAATACACAAGTACCTATAGGTAGTAAGTACCGAAAAATTATTACCGTGTCACCAAACCTTCCGAACCCTCATGAGACACCCCTTGCTACTTTATTTTTAGACTCCCAAAATTCCTTAACAGGCATAAACTTTAATAAACCTGTATCCAAATCTCGGGAATTGTTTTGAAGCGGTGACGTCCCTTTAAGGGAACTATATAAATCGTTTTACCTTAACACCTTAAGTCCCTCCAGGGGAGGTAGCCTACGTATAATACAGGGAAGTATAGGGGCATGTAAATACGGCATTGTCGCCCGCAGATAAAATGATTGGGTAAGGCGAAAAATAGATTTTTCGGAAGGAAGTTTGGGCTAAAATTATGATGAAAAGAATTGAAGAATCTTTGCTTTTGTAAAGCCAGTGTCAGTTGTGTATAATATTTTTTTGTAAATAAGACCTCATTTTGAAGATGCTTGCTGTTTAAAATCTACAGTAAAAATAAAAATAGTCTTAGAATTCTATCTAGTAGCAAACATATCTTTAAATATTACACACAAACGGCCTTATTAATAAACTAATTATTAATTTCTTACTCCAATTGTAATCCATTGTTACGCTTGGGGTTTGTTACTCCCAAAGTAGCCGAGTACCTCGGACAACGAGTAACCTCGGAATTACAATACATTACTTTTTAACCGACTTCCAAAAAGGACGGAGGGAGGAGGTTATATGTTCGTAGCGAATGTTTTTTTTTTTTATATGTATGTCCACCGCTTTCTCCGTCATTTGAGGACCGATTTTGAATTTTTTTTTTTTTGAAAGTGTTTGCTCTCAAATTAGTCCCATATCAATTTTATTAATTTTGCTTGCGTAGTTTTTGAGTTAGCTACAAAATACGTATTTTTTTTCCCACTTTGTATGTAGATGATATGGTAAGTTCCTGTCACTGGTAGCAGGTAGTGGTATTCGAATGTGTGTGGGGTAGGTACCACAACTAAAACGTGAAAAATATAAACTTTTTACAAAAAAAAAAACAACAGACTTCAAAAAAAAACACTACAAAGTGAAAAATTACTTTAATTTCGGAAGTCGGTGGCAAAAAATGAAAATACAAAACCCAAGACACCGACTTTCGAAATTAAATTTATTTTTCACTTTGTAGTGTTTTTTTTAGTCGGTTGTTATTTTTTTTTTAAATGTTTAAATTTTTTAGACAAAAGATCACTTAAAATATAGCATCATTATTAGGTAATTCTTTAGTTTTCACTTTTCACAAACGAATCTTTAAAATCTTTTGTATTTTACAAAAAAAATACTTTCTATTAATCACAACGTCACATTCAACATTTGGTCTGGAAGATCATTTTTCAATTCTTCATTCATAAGCTTCTACGATAGGATGCAAATTAATGCTTAGCTAGACATAGTTGGTAACAAGAATTTCAAAAATAATGAACAACCTCGTTATTTTATATTACACGCACCTTTTTTAATTTTATTTTTTTCACGTAACCCTTACGAAAACCGAACAAAAACACGCACCTTTTTTAATTTTATTTTTTTCACGTAACCCTTACGAAAACCGAACAAAAATATAAGTTTAATAAATTTAGAATAAAATGTGGTTGATCTGTTTTAAAAATTCTCATCTTATTTTATATAAAAACACTGGCAACGTTTTTTATAAATAACACGATACTCTCTCTGAATATTTAGAGGCATTTGGTGTAAGCCTGAATATTTGAGAAGATTCGGATAATCTGAGATATGAAATATATTGCATAAATTGTCCCTTAAAAGACTATCGGAATATTTTGTTTTTATGTGAAGAAGTAAATGTAAATATCTACTGAACTGTCTCAAGCATGTAAGATGATATTTTGGAAGTTGACGTACCTTAATGTTATTGTCAAAGTTATTTAGCAACTCATTATTATATTATTTTAAAAGTATATACGGTTTTAATTACATTTGTCTTGCTCCATTTTATAAGACTATTTTCATAGTCAAATTGATAACGATTTCATTGGCAATACGTCCATACGCCCGTACGTCTGCACGTCCGTCCGTCCACCCGCACGTCCGTCCTTCCATCATTACGTCCATCCGTCCGTCGTTCCGTCGGTCCGTTCGCCGTTCCGTCGGTCCGTCCGTCGGCTCGTCTGGCCGTCCGTTTGTCTACCTGGCTGTTTACCTACCCGACCGTTTGTCCACCCGTCCGTTTGTCTACACGGCCGTTTGTCTACGCGGCCGTTTGTCTACGCGGCCGTTCGTCTGCCCGTCCGTTCGTCTGTCCGTCCGTTCGTCTGCCCGTCCGTTCGTCTGTCCGTCCGGATGACACACAAACTCGGATACTATTGCCACTATACATATATCGATAAAAAAAAAGGAGTATTCTGTACACCGCTAAACAATAGTGTAGTTATATTGCGCAAAATATAATTAGGGGTGGCACTCCCCCATACATGTAACCAAGAGATGAAAAAAAAATGTACAAAATTTGTACTTTGATTTTTTTTTAAAGCATTTAATGCTTTTTGGGTTTCGTTGGATTCCATATTTAAATAGATTATGATGATTGAGTGACTTTTTAAAGTCAATTGTTTTTGAGATAAGGGATATTTCCGGTTACAACTGCAGAAATAACTTTGCTTTTCACAGTTTTTTCGAGAAATACCACCAAATACGTACTTATTTTCTTGCGGCTGGTAAAATCAATAGTGTGCATGCGTAAATATTCATCGGAAGCCTTCACTGTGCGTGATCCCGACACGCACTCGGCCGAGTTTTGTTTATCCATATAAAAAAATACCATGCCATCGTTCAAAGAAAAATGCCATTCGATTATATGAAATATTATTAATAGGTAGGTACCCATCGGAAACCATTAATTCTTTTCTATCATAGCTCTGGCTAATGACGCGTTAAAGTTCTAAACTTCAACCAAGCGTTAACAATGTGACAAGTAATAAGAGACGAGCGTTCAGTCTAATGTCTCAATTCCTTCAGCCTTGATCATTGGAGAGATTTTGATTTTATGTTTTGACATTTCCGACGATTTTTTTTAGACACACCTAGTTATTTTATTCGTACAGATTATATAACAACTAAGACTAGATGGCTAGGTTAGGTTTTTAGCTAAGTCCGAGTATAACTTGGAAATCAACAGAAAAATATGTTATGAATTATAATAATCAGGCTACTGGATCATTGTAGATTAATAGTACCTCTGTTAAGATGTTTTGCAACAAAAAAAAACTTTTTACCAAAAATACAACCGACTTCCAAACACTTGAAAATAACTTTAATTTCGGAAGTCGGTGAAAATAACTTTAATTTCGGAAGTCGGTGTCAAAAAACTAAAACACTGATCCAAAGACACCGACTTCCGAAATTAAAGTTATTTTTCACTTTGTAGTTTGGAAGTCGGTTGTATTTTTGATAAAAAAGTATTTTTTTCACTTTTTAGTGATTTTGTTTGTAATTTATCTAAGTTAAATAGCCTTATGTCAACTGCTCATCAAAAATACCCAAATCGCTATAGATGTGCCTATAATATTTGAAGAGTTCCCTCGATTTCTCCAAGATCCCATCATCAAATCGTGACCAAATGACAATGGGACCATCTTGAAAGTATACCCTTTCAAACAAAAAAAGAATTTTTCAAATCGGTCCAGCGGTCTTCGAGTAATCGGGGAACATACATTAAAAAAATATATATATCCCGTCGAATTGAGAACCTCCTCCTTTTTTTTAAAGTCGGTCAAAAAAACAGTATACAAAATAAAAACTATTGGGTATGGTTTTTTTGCTTAGCGTAGTTATTATACCTAAGCACGATATGCGTTTATTGTATTTATCGAATCCCTACGGTGTCTGCTTTCAAGATTTATAAAAATCCACAACCTATCGAATATTACCATGAAGCTCTCGCATAATGCCCGCCCATTGTTTACTCCCCTAATATTCTTTCTAACGCCATAATTGAAAATGGCCGTAAAATCTCCCCTTCTCGCCTTCAACTTAAACCCTATTATTTTCCGCAGTTACTTTAACCATCTTTAACAAAGTTTTGAGCAAAACTGTGGGACTTCTAAACTCGTTCGCAATCGTATAAGTCTGGGCTTTGGAGCTAAATTTTCGGATAATCTTAAACATAATTATTGGAGCCAACGCTCTATAAAATTAATTGTTTTTTTCATTTAGAAAGTGATGTAAGAGAAATAATTAAAGAGCTAGCCTTCCAACACATTCAAAGATAACTTAACGAGGATTTTTTAAGCGATTCGAAAATTACGCACTACTTTTCCTGATCATCATACTCGTATTATAGGGAGGTTGGGTTAGCAAAGCGAGATTAAAGTCCAGAGAAGACTAAAGGTGATGGTGTTTGGTAGAGAGTGTACTGTGTATGGTTTTTTGGAGAAGTACAGATCTAGTCATTTATGCGGTGTCTTGAACCCATTGATCAGCTTTTCCTGGAATGGCTTGAAATTAGACGGGGGTTGTGTTAGCAAAGCGAGATTGAAGTCCGGAGAAGACTGTATGGTGGAGAGTGCGCTATGTATGTTTTTTTGGAGAAGGAGAGATCTAGTAATTTATGCGTTGTCTTGAATCCATTGATCAGCTTTCCTAGAATGGCTTGAAACACGTTATCCATGTATGCCTGTTTATCGAAGTCGGAAACCAGCTGTGAATGACAGGTGAGATATTTAATTAGACTCCTAAGTTCCAGATTAAGCAATGCTACGATAATTCAATGGTCCACATTTAACAGGATCAGATGAGCTAAAGAAGCTGCATCTGCCTTCAGGACTTGGAGTTGTCATCAATTGTGCATGGGATCGTTTCTAGCTTCTAAGAAACGACGAATTGGAACTGTGCACCTAGTTTCTGACGTTTCATAAGTGCCCATATAGGTTTATATGAAATAAAGATTATTTATAATGATGATTACAAAGAATATTTTTTAATTTTATCTGTGGTATTGGAACCTGAACCTGACTGAATGATGCTGTGGTACGAGGGGTCTTATGAGTATGACGAGAAGGCTTCCCTTGGCTGCCTTTTTGCCGTCTATGATCTTTAAAATATTCTCCATACTTTTGGCTAAGACATTTCACTGCCTTCCACTTCCCGGGAGGTGTCTTCTAGGTGGGCTTTTTCCATTTCATGTTGTCTGAGTGAGTACCCCTTTAGGTCATCAAAGATCTCACCCATTTGATCAGTCATCCGTAATGCCTGCTTATCTCCGTGGCTGATTTAGATTAGTATTAGTATTTTACCTTCTATGATCTTCAACATATTCCCCATACTTTTGACTAAGGCAATTCCACTGACGAAGATGTCTTCTAGATGGGTTTTTTCCAAGGGCATTATGGATGACCGATCAAATGGGTTGGGCAAGAAGGTGATGTGATGCATTGGTGGCCTGTAGAGCACTCAAGAATGCTTTGTACCTTTCTCAGGCTACAACAGCTAGAGGCTACTGAACGGCGGGCCACCCATCACCAGTAATACGGAGTAAAGTCTTGAATGTGCTAAGAAGAAGCTGAGGCTCCTTATCATTAATACGGTAAGCATTTTTGATGAACTCAAGGAAGGCTGCTGAAAATAATGTTTTGTCATTAAGAAGAATAAAAAGCTAGTGAGAAATCAACGCAAATTTAAATGAGAAGGGCCAATAGAACTAAGGAATGAGATGTTGTGTTCGAAAAGAAAAGAATTCCTACAGGTTGTAGAAATCCCTTCTTAATCCATAAATAGTCGCAACCTAAAACCAAGTCATCATAATTAGAAGTGTTCAGCTTGAAAAATAAGAAAAGTTTCAGAAAGTACCAATCTACGTAATCTAGTTAACCAACTATCAAGAAAATTCTAAAGTTTGAACAGTTTTCACGGAAGAGTAAATTTTTCAGAAAGCTTTTCATGAAACTTAGACTACAAAATTAAAGGGTTTGAATTACTTTTATTTATGGACTGGGTCCATCGCATTCGCGACACATTTCCACCGGCAGCGGGGAACCCTGGTGAGGGCCTTTTGGCCTCGAGGTCCGAAGCCCGCTGATGGCCGTCCTTTTCCTCGCCGTCGTGGTGGTGGTGGTGACGACGGTAGGGAGAAAAAGTCGTCGTTCGAGATTGACGCAACTGCAGTGACCGGTGACACAGCGGAAGAGGCGCGGCACGGCTGTGAGGCGTAGCTGAGTGACAAGTCCGGAGATGATGGGTGTGCCTGTAGTAGTTGTGCTCTGGCTCTGGTCTGCATTTTTATCTACTCACATAGTGTGGTTTTTAACTGTTTGTGACAAAGACAAAGACATTTATTTGTCGGATATGGTAGGTACAAAGTTAGTAGGTATAGGTTCAGGACATAATCCGCCGCTAAAAGCGGCATACGTATGCCGCTTTTACGTTACCGCGTTTGTGTGAAATTTCAGTAAAAAAAAGTTTGAGCGTAGGTTTTTCTGTAGTGACAGTGACAGACGTCATAGACACCGCTAATTGTGAGAAATTCGTCCCGCTTTGGACATTAAATTGATACTTTTCTATTGGCATATGAACGAATAAATCCATCAAAAACCATTTAAAGAAATGCAGCCAACTGCCAATTACCCCGTATATAAACCTATGAGATATTTTCCGAAATAATTTATAAACATAACATGTTATACTTAGTAATCATACATTATTATTATTAACTAGATATATTACGTATCTGTTTGATACCTAAACCCAGCTATTCTTATCCAGTTTAATATTGATATTCAAACCATAGCTATATATACAGATAACTTAAATTAAGATTTCGTGGTTTCTATAGACCCAAATCATCCTTTAATATTCATAAATCAGCATATAAATTTAAAGCGACGAAAGCCACAAATCTCCAATAACCAATATATATTTACTTGGACATGTTAAGCTCGACAGACGACGTGACCGTGAAGACATCTGCTAGATTATAGTATTGACAGCTGTTGATATTGTTTACATGCTACAGTACTCCATTCCAAATCGATTTGCGTGTTCAATCGAGTATCGATACGGCTTGCACATGACTTATGAGAATACCGTATTTAATCGCCAAAGATACTTTTTGCATGCCAGAGTATAATTCAAAATCGATTTGTGCTCCATTGAATTTAGATTGCAATTTCAAATGAATAATGCGGATACCGAATTTGATCGTGTAATGTGATCAGTTATTATTGTTTCCATGTTAAAGAACAAAATTCGAAATCGATTTAGTTTTCAATGGAAAACGATTGGGCACCGCACATGACTCATTTGAATACTGAGTTGTAACTAAGCGATTTGATGTAACAAACGATTGAATTAGAAATTAGATGACTCTGAACATTAATTGAATGCAATCAATTAAATAGTTGGATGGTTTTGTTTGACTATTGTTATGGCAGTTTTAATGACATGTGACTGTTATATTGGTACTGTTAAGTTCGGTAATTAACAACAGTAAAGGAAACTCATATAGACTTGAAATAACGTAATTATTCCTATATAATCGATGCTATGTATTTTACAACATGACCCGGACTGTCAGCTCTCCAAGGTGATCCTCTACATTTTTTTTTTTGCCAGTACACACGACTACATATCAAGCTATATATTTCCAGTATAAGCTGATCTCGCATCGTATAGGATTTCCTTACGATATTGATATGTAGCCGTGTGTACAATAATAAATAGTGTTATGTCATTATACGAGATCAATTTAGAAATACTCGCAGCCCTCTGCGAGTATTTCTAAGTTGGCATGGGCGAGCCATGCAGGCTACAACTCTACAGTGTCCATATAAGTACCTAAGCAAATAAAAGTAGTGTCTGTACGAACCTGATCTACATGGTAGATAACGTTTTTACTCTCGTAAGAATCTTAAGAGCGGCCAACCCGTTATACTTTTCATAAAAACGCTCGTACGTGATTATGGCGTTGTAACATACCTTTCTTTAAAAAAATTGTACTAATAAGTATCTTGTGCATTATATCTAAGTGTTTGTGAAAGAAAAAAATAAAATTTGGAGAAACAAATTCAGTATAACCCTTAAAAAATCGGCTTTTTTGCACAAATTTTACCTGAACTTTGATCGTTCATAATGTACTCATAAATTGTAAAATTAAATATAAAAATTGTCATAGAAACCTCGCACATGTAATGGAGATCTAAATGACAAACATTTATTTCACAAACTTGTAAGGCTTATTCAAAAACATGTATTTCCTGAAACAAGTTGTATGAAATTTCCGCACACTATTTTTATCGCGTTCTCACTTGTTTGTTAGTAGTTCTCACTTGCGCTGGATGAAACAACACGCTTTCTGACCATGCTCGCGTTGACGATAGACAGACCGGGAAGGGCCCTCTTAAGGAGAAAGTTCAGCTGTTGGAACGTTACTAGTCAGTAGTGGCATTCTATAGGCCAAAGAGCAGCATGCGGCTCTGTAGTTCTGTACAAGTGTCGATGATACTCACAAGGGTTGAGGTTTGGGTCCTTAAGCAAGATAATAATTTTTATTCAAAATTCAAACCATATTATTTAAAGATTTATTTTCGTAGTATTTTCACCAAAAATTTACAGGAATCGAAAATTAATATTACTGTACCTACCTTTCAAAGTTTTCCAAGGTTAACTTGTGAATAAGTTAGATGCCTTCATCATATTATTATCAGCCGATATGATGATGACGATGAAGGTATCCTACTTCTTAGCAAGTTAATTTTAGGAAGTGTTGTGGAGTGAAAGAGAATGGGAGTTTTAAGGATAAAAAAACTGTAATGAGACAGTTTGGATAAAAAATCTGTCGTAATGCCGACCACTATTATAGTCTGATTATGCGATATAAAAACAATCTCACTTTATGCCTCCATACTTCCCCTTCATCCGGATTACCATCGTCAGTTCAAAATTAAATCCCTTTTTAAGTCTCATTCCGTATTCCCTGCACTCTAGTGAAATCAACAACGCGTTTAAAGTTAAACACATTAACTGCCAATTTTGCTTGGATGTAAGATTCACAGTCGGGTTAAGCTTTCTAATTTAAGTTGGTGTTCGTTGTGAAAACAGATTCTACTGTTAGGAGAACTCGATGTCGAATGCGATGAGTGCAAGTTGAAAAGAGATGGCGGTAATTTGGTAGTTACGAGGTTTTAACTTTTAGGGATTCTAAAGTTGCAATCTGAATAAAACTGACCAAAATAAATTATTCCTATTTTAAAACTGTTTCTATTTTTGTGACCAGAAATCTCTCAAAACTGTAAGATCTTGCATCACCAATGTATCAAATACAAATTCTAGCCAGAAAGTCATAAGCTAGGATTTGTGTTGACCCAGAAATTAAATTTACAAATATCTGTAAAAGTAGCGTTTTCAAATATGTACCTAATTTACAAAGTTACAAACTACGGTCGCTTCCGCTTACGTCTCAAAAAGCATTTAAAAGCGACCCCTCACCAACTCAAAACTCACTTATTTTAACTTAACTTTGACTTTAGGTACTTTCGAAATCCCTCACTTTTCACTAAGTTCATTCTTAATGAAGAGCCTGAATGTCGGTACATGAGGTTCTGTCTCTGTTAATATTAATGAGATGAGTTCACGGTTCTTCGATTCAATAATCCAAAGAGGCGAATTCTTTGTAATATAATTTAGAATATTACTAATATTGTAAACTCGTTGGGATAATTCGGCAACTTTGGTGTCATGAATATTTAAGTTTTAGCAGATTATTTGGGAATACATAATTTTGCTATTCAGCGAATACTCATTTTAAGCTTAAATAAATAAGGAGATTAGATTGTTAACGAGCATTTTATGTATTTTGTGATCATCAAGGATTACTGCGAGATTGTAGGCAGCAACAAGAATGAAGAACTGACATTCCACCTGCGACAAAAAAAAAACAGTGGCACTCCGGGAGTGCCGACAGAAGTGAAAACTTGAACAAGATCGCCTTGGTGGTAGAAAAATAGACTTGCATAGAACATTGATCCGTAACGTCATATTAATAAAGATCACAATCGCGTTTACAAAAATGAGGTTTCGGTAACGGTGTCGCGAGTTCAACTGTTTTCCCCATCTCAAAAATGTCCAACGCGCCTAAAGAAGTTTTCACTTCAAAAATATATGAATTTGAATCAAATCTTATGATACCTAGGTATTATAATGGTAATAATAGTGGGATATTCTTTTAACAGTGTATTTCACAAGCCATTCTGCAATAGATTGTGTGTCGATTTTTTATCCGGCAGTACAAAACAAATATAAAAGTTACAAGCTTTGACACAAACGAACGAAACACTCGCCACCCAAGCCGTATCAAAACAAACAAAAAAGTCAACATTTCACAAAACGAGTGTCGGTTGTCGGTTTGCGACGATTTCCTTCAGTTCCGGTCCCCTTTTTATTGCACCAGGTGAACGTAAAATATAAAATATATGCTCCTATAAACTAAGTCGTAAAGTTGAAAATTTTGAACACAAGCTTTTTCTGGACAACCAATGGGAGTCGGATGAAATGTTTGTTATACTTACGCTGATGCTGTTTTTCTTAATTTATATCAAGGTATAGGGAGACTGCTCGATAGACAGTAAATACGTAAATGTAAAACACTGAATTGTCCCTTGTGTAAGGGCAAATGTCAAAACCGGCCATGTTGACTGTGAAAGAAAAGACACGAATTCAAAATTCGAGCCAAAAGCGTCATGCTAGACAACCGCTTTTAATAACTAAACAATAGAATAGACCTGCATCGCGCCTCGAATCGTTGACATAATTGACTATATACGAACTAAACGGATTATCACGGGGTCATCACCCTAAAACTAACATTTATTACTTTCTACGAATAAAACGAGATTTTAGTTTGTATTTACATATATTTAATATTCATCCCTGTCAGGCCTAAAACAACGGGCCCAGATTATAACGCGAATGTTTTACCTAAAATAACAAGTTTACCTAAAATAATATTTTGTTACATAACTAATAAATCGAACATGAGTTGTTGACATGCTGAGTGGAGCCTTCTTGTCACAGTCACGACGCGCGACGTGCAGCTGCCGACTATTTCTATTGTGTGCTCGTGAATACTCTTGATTATAGATCTATTTTTTTAGGGTTCCGTAGCCAAATGGCAAAAAACTGAACCCTTATGGATTCGTCATGTCTGTCTGTCCATCCGTATGTCACAGGCACTTTTTTCCGAAACTATAAGAGCTATGCTGTTGAAATTTGGTAAGTAGATGTATTCTGTGAACCGCATTAAGATTTTCAAAAAAAATTGAAAAAAAAAATTTTTGGTAGTTCCCCATACATAGAACTGAAACTCATTGGGGTATCTATGGATAGGTCTTTAACCTCTCGAATGCCGTAATTACAGACACAATTAAAAAACCATTGTGTCTCGTGTAGATCTACGTTCCGGCATACCAAGGGTTAAAAATGATACTGAGGTTTCTAATATAAGTTTTTTCTAAACTGAATAGTTTGCGCGAGAGACACCTTCAAAGTGGTAAAATGTGTCCCCCCCCCCCCACTGTAACTTCTAAAATAAGAGAATGATAAAACTAAAAAAAATATATGATATAGGTAAACTTCCACACATGTAAACTTCCACCGAAAATTGGTTTGAACGAGATCTAGTTAGTTTTTTTTTAATACGTCATAAATCATAAACCGCAATTTACCTTTCATTCAATGTTACTTGCTGCTACGGAAACTTTCATGGGCGAGTCCGACTCGCACTTTGCCGCTTTTTTTTTATTGCCTCGTTGGTCTACGCTACTGCTAAGCATGAGGTGCTGGGTTCGATTCCCGAGTCGGGCAAAGCGTAATTGGGTTTTTGCATCTGGAATTTTTCAGTAGCAGCCCGGAGTCTGGATTTGTGTCCGGTTGATGGCAATAGGCTCGCCCCCTATTACATAACCCTTCGGGGAATACAGGCGTGATGTTATGTTATGTTTGTTTTTTATTCGAGTTAACTTACGTATCATTTTTCTTTCTTTTATTTTTTCAAACGTATCATTTTCCTTTTGTTACAGTATTCGTGTACTGAACTTCATCCGTCTATGATGTATGTAACACAAATCTTTTACAATATTCTTGAATAAACAAATAAAAATAACGGGTTATCCAATAATTAAAAGCATTAACAATATAGCTTCGTTTTATGTTTTCGAATATTCTCCCTTCAAAGCATTTTTATTTCTCTTCAGTTCTAAAGCGAAAATGTTTCTCATTTCTCAACAAAGTTATTTTTTGAAGTCTTGTCGAAAACTTACTAAAACGTTTTTCCCATCAAATTGTGTCAATACAACTCTCAACTTCCTAGCTTTTCTCCGATCTAATGGAAGTATTTTTTTAGAAGATACTTTTGGGGAAAAGAATCGGAACATGATTATACTTTCTGTTGTTGAAGAAAGCCATTTTCACTTTCTGAAACTATTTTGTTTCTGAAAATGGAAATTGAATTTAAGGAATTATTTGACTTTGTACCCGGAGAATCGTCAGCCATATCGCTATTACAGCAAGCGATAGGCTCCAAATTAAAACTGTTTTTATTATGAGAAGTCCATTTTTGTGTCCTACTGCAAGGCAAACATCTCCTTTCCCTTTCTTCTTCCTTCCGTTTTTCCTGGTCTAATTAAAGTCTTAGATCAATTATTCAATTCTTTTTATACTATTTTTATCAGTTGGTACACTTTTATATCCCCAATATTCCAAACAACAGCAAATACTGGCCGAAAAACTAAACTTTCAATTCGATTTTCAAAGTCGGTTGCCTTGATGACCGTTGCAATGGTCTTAGATCAATTAGTCAATTCTTTTGGACCAATTTTTCATCAGTTGGTACACTTTTATGTTCCCAATATTCCAAACAACAGCAAATACTGGCCGAAAAACTAAACTTTCAATTCGATTTTCAAAGTTGGTTGCCTTGATGACCGTTGCAACGGGCGTTTGATCCTGACATCACATACCATCCTGAGATTAGATTCCGCGTCGCTCTCACACCAATACCTATCAGATCGCTTTTAGCCGTGCGACGCTTTTATACGTACACGGCACGGAACGAACGTTTTTTTGTTTTCGTTGCGGATTTGAAAGGAGTGTTAGGATACTTGAATCGTTTGGCACGAGCTGAGTGCTGTTGTTAATGAAAAGTTGAAAGTGTCTAAACTTGAATCTTTGAAACTCGTTAAATTTTAACTCAGTAAAGCGGTAGTTAGAATTCGTATTGAACGGTTTGGGACATGAGGAAGAGCATGCAAAGTTATTATAATAGCCAGTGAATACAACTCCAACATCAGTCCGTTCGTAAAGTTTATAAAGTAGGTACCTTATTTACCTTTTATAACTTCACGAACCAAAGTTGGAAATATATTCGTGGCTGAAACTACACGGCACAACTCATGCGGAATACCAAACTATGAAAAACTTTCACCTGCGAAGGAACATTATTGATACAGTCAGGAGTTCCAAAAAAATCGCTAAGCAGTTTTTCATCGAGTGAACGACATTGAATGAACTTCGATGTCATAAATAACTGTATTCATACCACGACTCCTTTTACCGCGTATAGGTAAAAAGCTCACCAAATATAAATCAGCGAGTGTTGCCAGATTATTGATTTACCCTTAAGTACGCCATCGGGAAATCCCATTTGGATGTTATATTTCAAAATGATTTGTATCGTACGAATCGTTAGCTATGTATATCGAATGAGTAAGTGCGGCCATTATTCTAGTGGAATTAATTTATAGTGCCTTTTTTTTTTTTTTGGGTGGGAAATTATCAAGTTTCACCTCCTCGTTTATAGTGCCTTCCGCTAAATTCCGCACTATTAAATTTTTATTGATTATAACAAAAATTTAATAGTTAATTGATTCAGGCGTGACCTTGCGGAAATTAGACGTAGATATATTTTGTAACCTATTCCGCTTAAAGAGTCATAAAAACCCTGTAAGAAATCGACACATGTTTTAAGGCATCCTCAGGATGACGATTGACTTGTCGCGAACCCGAACATAACCCGTCCGGCGATCGGTGTTGCAACACAAAGTGAATATATTTATGAATAATCCTAGAGTTTTTTACAATCGATGGTCCTATAACAGTAACATGTGGAGATGGAAAGACGTATTTACAAGTTTTTTTAAAGCATTCCAATTATGTTTTTCATCTTTCTAGCACTGTCCTAAACAAATCTTCAACAATTTTGAGTATTTAAAAAAAATGCTTGATAATGTCTTGATATCAAATTTTACACAATCCAATTTAACAAAAAGTGCGGTCTCATATTTCCAAACTAAATCTAGGAAGTTTTAAACTAATATCAGGCAAGTTGAAGCCAACATTTCCGTGCAGTATGCCTGTGACATAGATTTATACGTGAAAAGTCTGTCATTTTGAGAAATGACTGGAGTTTCCACCCACCGAGATGATGAAAAAATATTATTTTTATATTTTTTTGGCCAACGTTAGAATAAGTTTGCACATTGGTTATTATGAGAGATTATTTGAGGTATTTTTGCATTATAGTTACCAATCAGTTTTTTTGTTGTAATTTATTAGTAAGAATAGTAAATGTTGACCCGGGAATTAAGGGACCCAGCTTCATGAGCACGAGGTTGCGGGTTCGAATCTAGCAAAATGCAGTACGGTCTATCTTTTTTCATATTAATATTTTTCAATTAGTCTTCCAGTCACTTTGTCAGTCAGGGACTCAGGACCCTATTGTTTAAAAAATAATCTTTCTTCTCTTTAAAGAACGATTCAATATTAAAGATTATATTAAGATTTATTTTAAGATTTTTATTATTATGTATTTTATTGTTAAAACGATCATAAAGTAGATCCTAAATTAGATCATAATTTTCAGTTGTAAAATCAACCGATTGTATAATAACAGCAGCATTAGTAGCAGTGATAGCCTAGTGGTGTGACTGTTGGACTGCCAAATCATAGGTTTCAAGTTCGAACCCAAGGCACGTACCTCTGACTTTTCGGATTCATGTGCGTATTGTATAATTATCACTTGCTTCAAAAACGGTGAAGGAAAACATCGTGAGGAAACCGGCATGCCTGAGAGATATGTCAGAGGCCCATGGGCGGCTCTAAAACTCTGATACCAGGTTAGTCACTAACCACACGAAAAAAAGAAAGCAACACTGTCTTTCAAAGCTACACTTTTAAGTACTGGAGTGGTGGCTGGTAATTTTATGTATTTTAGTCACAAAATAAGCAGAGAATAAAACTTCGTTTTCGTCTTCGTTTCGTTTCACTCGAGTGAATATTAATTTTTGTTTCATTCCGCGATTACACGTCACCAACAAAATTATAGAGGAATCCGCTTCTTTTATTAAATTTTTCGATCATTCGGTTCACATTTGATTAATTGTGTTCAGACGTTTCACTTTAAGTGAAAGATGCCAAATGAAAGGCAAAAATAAACGAAAAGTGAAGCGCACTTTCGTTAATTTTCGGCTTTATAAGTAGGTACCTACATACTTAAGTTTTGAGTATACATCAATTACCTACCTAGTTAATTGATTCAATCGTCACCTTGCGGAAATTCAATATAAAATACAATAGACTTAGCTAAGCGCTGTTAAGTTAAGCGGAACAGGTTACTAAATATATCCACGACTATTGTATTTTTTAATTACCTACCTATTAATAAAACGTTTATAATTTTATAATAACGTTTTTAAGACTATAAATTCAATTCTCGCGAGTTCAAAATTTTCACCTTCAACGCTATTTGACTGAAAAAGATACATTTATTTTGTTTGCACCATTTGTGGCAGCCATTATTGTAATCTAGGAGATAAATCGTTCATTTGTAACTCGTATAGAATAAATCTTTGTGGTACTGCTAGCAGAATTGCTAGGATAAACAGATTTAAGGATTGTTAATGTTTTAAGTTCAAAGTTTTTCTTGTAAAACGTTGCATGTTTAATGTATTTGTGTTCAGTCGTCTTCAGTTTTAAACAAGAAAAAATAGCACGCCATTCTTTTATAAATTACTTATAGTCAGTATAAAATACGTACCTATATAAGACTGTTCCGTCGCTAGATGGCGCACGGCGGGACTTTCTGTGGCCATGCCGCTGCGCCAGCCTGTGCTTTTCGCGCCTTCAGGTGCGCCACGAGTTTTTGGAGGACCAACACGCGGAAATGACCCCGACTCGACAAGCGCATATCGAGGCAGGAATATGTATAGTAAAGGATATTAAAGAGGAAATCGGAACGAACTCACTCAGTCACAGTCCCCAAACCATCTTTTCTTTTGTTTCTCTGCTCTGTGGAGGGCGCAGTGACGTGGCTAAGCTTGATTTTCTGACGGTAGAAGGACCTCTGATCCGGCTGTTGCCACTGTGAATCTTCGAAATATGAACGGTAGTGTTTGAAAATGGAAAAAGAAGACCGCATGGCGAACGTATTGCTTCTTAGATACTTTAAAAAAAACAGATTCATTCAGAAAAATAAAACAGATTCATCAAATACCCGGCCTAGTAAAACTACACCTCTGCTCTGTTCATACACGCTCACACGCACAAGTTTACAATCAAATCACAATCAACCTACACCTCACTAAGAGCACACATATGTTTACGAAACCGGCCTCACGTCACTGTTGACAGCGCCGTGTCTTGGTTCTTTATTATTTGGTAGTATACGCCTTTTAAAAGCATACGCAGCATTAACTAACAATGTAATTATCCAAGACAAAATAAACGTACAAATTACAATTATTTATTATTTATTTTAGGCAAACCAACTAAATACACACACAGACATTCAAAGTACAGACGCCAGCACATCAGGCTACTACAATCTGTCAAATTTATTTAATACATTTTCAACTTTATCGCTGAAGTTTAAGGTTCAAAGTTGATTAGGAAAATTTGACAGTTTCGGGTAGCTTGATGTGCTGGCGTCTGTACATACTCGTAAGCACAGTATTTTATTTATATCTCACTATACAACAATAAATAATTTTAAGATGTATAACAATGTAATTAGAACTAAAAACAATCATCTTTTATACTTGTATTAAATTAAATTAAAAAAGATTGAATTAAATGACAAACTAAAAACAGAATAAAAAAACACACACAAAACAAAAAAATAGTAAAAATTACATATTATTGAGCACAGCTAAAAGAATACAAAATAAAGTGGACGGATCATCATTTCGGCCGAAAGACGTCCACTGTTGGACATAGGCATTCCCCAAGCACCACCACTACGACCGGTTCTGTGCTTCCCGCAAGTGGATGGATATCAAATCAATTTAGTACATTTCCATATAGTAAATTCCAGAATAAAATAAAAAATTCGTTAAAATCTTTGAGTACAGTCCATGCATAGCTTGTCTTGTTTTTAATGAGGGTCCGTAAAAGGCTAATGAAATAAGGGCCACGCACAGAAATATGGTGGTGTGTAGTGTCGATCGTATATGTGTCGCCATTAACTCAAGGGCCATAACGTTATGTCCTCGTAACGCTTATAATAAAGGACCGCACTCTTCTAGAAGCCTCATTGTGTATTAGCAATCGGTTGTGATTTTTCTGAATCAGTTGTTAGATGGATTTTTTTTTAAAGATAAACTGGCAAAGTATGCAATTTACGTATCTGCCTCCGATTCTGGGCACCGAACTTTATCATTTATTTTAAGTCACAATAACATAGCATCACCCATTTTATTTTTGTTAAATTAAAATTGATGACTTTTTAGTATTAGTCAATGCAACACCGTTTTGGCTTATAAAAGTTGCAATTCTTGGTTTTAAGCATTTCAAAAATTTCGATCGAAAAGCAGATGTGTGTCGATAGATAACACACATGTTATGTTTTGTTTTATTTAGATCGGATGATTAATCTTCTATCCAAATGACAACCAACAACACAGCTACAACTGCTAGCAGTTGTCAAACATATCTTAACCCTAAACTGCCCACCCATACGACACCCACATAAAATATAATTGTTCCACTTTCCCGAAGGCAAGCCATTAAGGCGGAAGTAATAATGGCCTGATGAAACCATAATGCTGGTAATTTGCGTAACCACCGCCTTTTAATTAGTTGGCAAAGAAACCACGAACATAGCGGGTGAAGAGTTAAAGCGCCTAGATTTGGTAGGGTTATGTTTGCGCAACAATGAATGGGGGTTGATTTGTGTCAGAATACTCTTTGCTGTATTAATACGTTAAAGATAACATCTTCAACCTATCATAATGGTTCAACAGAGTTGTATTTCATAGTTCTTAAAAAAACACTTCATATTAGTTAAATGGTAGGTATGGCGTGGCTACCTCGGGAAGCTGTTTTTGCTCAGTATAATTATGTAGATTCAAATAACTCTATTAAAATCAAAATTTTATATGTTCGGGAAAAATCCGCTTGTCGATTAATGCCGAACCGACCCGAACGATTAATAAATTCAGAGCCGAAACCATTGACTTCTTGACCATTGATTCTTTGACCATTGATCTTAAGACCATATAATGTACCATATTCTGATAAATAAATGATTATTATGATTATTTCCTTTTTTTAATTTTTATAGACATATTTCAAATAATAGCCCACCGGTATCAGGAACAGGGTCCAAGCTACCGGTGGTCAGGGCTCCTGAGAGAGGAACCTCCTAACGATACGCGCCGAGTCCAGAAGTACCGCTTTCTAGATCAAGCCTTAGCCGGTCGGTCGAGGCTCTCGGCTATTATGCCATTGGCCGTCACGACTTGACTGCTGTATCCACATCCCACATGTCTACAACCTCACGAGCCAGGTCAAGATACTTAATCTACTATTCTTTTTGAGCTTTCACGAGGTTCTCGTCATTCGGGACCGCTATATCAATAATCATTATGCGATGATCAATGATGATGATGATTAGGATATCCACAGAAGCCGAACATGGTGTAGTAATTGTTTTGGGTCGACTTTGCTGTTCAACAAATACTGGCGAAGCGAATGTGCCGACTTGAAAAAGTGCGTAGCAACCCTTAGTATCCGCGTTTCTAAAAAGTCTGTAGAGGATATCCATTGAGGCTGGTTTTCAGCAGTGATGTGGAAAGAACATAATATACAAAGATCTCTGCTTTTCCACCTAACCTGCGCATTGTCTTGTCCGTGGGTGGACCACGGACAAGAAACAATACCCGTGATTCCCCTAGGTGGGCTGAGCCGGAAGGTGGACCACGACCAAAACTGATTTAGCAATGATATGATCATCTGGTTCTATGAGGTTAATTTTACTCCAACCCAATTTATTCCAACCCAGCAGCACTGTCATCGAAGTATATGTGAATTTTAAACGTATTTAGAACATTTTCGTTTTACTCAGGAAGTTCTCTACACTTTTCAAACAATTCCACGTTCACGAATATAAAAAGAGGAAATAATCTTCTATGAGTAATAATTCCTGGTATGCAAGCATTCCTCAGATTGAACTGGCCGAGCCAATTAGGATTTTATTCGCACAATTAGAGATTCAATAGTCGCTTGTTCAACAATCTCACTAGCCCTGTTTGAACAAGAGTATTGCAAAAATGCGAATATTATGCAGTAGCAGGGTAGCAACTCTGCAAGAATGCTGGCTACTTTAGTGCTGGCCTAGATTTAAAAGAAGAAAGTTGTGCAAATTGTGGGTACTTTGTTGTGTTATAAATATATTTTTTTACGGGGTAACCGTTTTAACAGTAACAACCATAGATTCCCAAAGTTGACTCTATGATTGTGTAGGTGCAATTTTTCATATTAACGTACTAAAAAAAACTCGTATCTGTCGGGTCAGATCGTATGTACCTACTTTAAAACGTCCCTATTCAAAGTCAAAGTCAAAAATCAAAGTCAAAAATCAAAGTCAAATCATTTATTTCAAATAGGCCCAATAAAGGCACCTTTGAACGTCAAAATTTACAAAAAAAATAGCAATTGATTCTAGTCGCCCCTTCTAAAAGGTAGTTTTCGTATGGAGAAGAATGGGCAAAAATAACTCCACCGTTACTTTTTTAAAATGTTTCACAATATTTTGTAGAGGTACCTTCATTAGACACCTGCAACATTATACATAATGTTTATTTCTGTAAGTAGCTTTATGTAAATTAGAGTAGATATTTTTATTTACATACGTATTTACTCATTTAAAAACTATCAGACTTAATATAATTATATGTACAAGTATATAAAAAGGGGGGAGGAATAATCATAGAGCATCAAAAAATTCGTCCGCATCGCTGTCAATAGGAAAAGTGCCCAAAAGGCTAGCAGCATTGCCACGTTGAATGGAAATGCTGATTCTTTGGCCAAAGAATAGGCCAGCCCTCTGGTCACGTGAAGAGTCGACCAGCCGCTTGGCGATGTCTTGAAAAACTAGGTGGGCACTCGGACCCCATGGCCCTAGTGTTTCAACCCCAAACGACTCAAATATATAAGTCCCAATAAGATTGGAGTATTTGCGCCGTTTGAGGTTTTCCGCACTTGCAGCAGCAGCCCCATCACAGCCCGCCGTGCTAGGAAGTTGGGATGGCGCAAGGGTGTCGACACACGTTGCATCCCACACCAAAGGCCTACCTACCTTCCAAGGCATTATGGTCATTCCGTCTGGTCGCTTCCCATCGTCGCGTGCCAAGCCATTGGGGTCTAAAATGGCTGGCACTACGGCGGTGACAAGAGCACGACGGATGATGTCATTGGTGCTGGCGTGCCGTGCTATCCGGCCTGCGCTTTTACTGCAGGATAGGCCATGGTGTCCGAGACAGTCGACACACCTTCACCGCATTGGCAGCGATGCGGAGCCACAAGGAGCGCCTAGACGCAGACAGCTAGCGAGCCGGAAGGTGGTATCACCCAGCATAGTGCCTATGTTGGGTGACGGTAGCGCCTGAAGCCAAAGGCCCGACTCCCACTCGCCCACAGCCAGCAGGCGGGCACGCTTAGCAGTATTGGTGGACGTATTAATAAGATTGATCCGTACCAACCTGCAGAGCGGCTCATCCCACTGCCTCTGGGAAGATGGGTTCACGGGCCGATCTGTATTTGGGCAAGTCGCTTTCCAGGCCTTCTCCGCATCGGTCAAGCACGGCACTTCAGAGTTAACCAGGCAGGGGGCTAAAATTTTCCCGGTCAACTTTTCAGTGCTGTGGACAGAGGACAGGAACGCGGGTAGGCTAATACTGGTAATTTTGCGGACACCAAGGCCACCAAAACGGATGGGGTAGTACGAGTATATGGCTTGCAGCCACGCTCGGTCGTCCAGGGCCACATTTAAAATGGATGTTAATGTCCTGCTAATAATTTGGTCAATTTTGTCCAAGAGGTGTGACTGCTTCCATAGGGGGGAAGAGCACAAATAATATAGAAAATTTGGACCAAAACAACAGTATATAATCGGGGTGAATGACGAATGTAAATTAATTCTGGAGAGTCTGTCCGAAACGTCGTTGAAGTTTTTGATTTTTACGTTCATGAAAGGGGAAAAACTGTCTTCTAAAATTGGAGAACCTAGGAGCTAAAGTGAACTTTTTTCTAAAATTTTGATTTGTGGGGCTATTGCATTAAATTTCTCAAGGGTCAATTGTCTGTCGGTAATGTCAGAAAGGAAAATTTCGCATTTTGATGGGTTAAGGTCCAAGCCAATAGATTTAAATTGTTGTTTGAGGAGTTGTAGGTCTTTCAGAACGGTGTCTACATCACCTCCTAGCGTTCCATCATCTAAATACCACACGTTAAATTTTGAATTTAGTTTCTGGATTATTGGATGGATGGCCAAGCTGAAAATGACTGGCCCGAGAAGTCACTTTGTTGGCATCCTACTGCAGATTCCAAAACATTGTCCTTGTATAGTAATTTAGAGGGGTACCTATAACACTGCCACATAAAACCATAAATTTCGGGTAGCTCCTTTTTGACTTCAGCCTACAAAGTGTCCCTGTTAACAGAGTTAAAGGCATTCTTAACATCAACCTTGTGGATAACTTCACATTTTTTGGAGTTCAAAAAGGTGGAAAGGGCATGCACGGCAGCCTCACAGTCCCCCGTCTTGAGCCGAAGCTAAGCTGCAGGGGCTGAAACTTAGCTGTAAGGGATTCGCTGTATAGCTTACAGCATATTTTGGCTGCCGTACGCCTGTAGGTGCACCCAACGGCGATGGGGCGAATGCCGCCGTCCTTCTTGCGCAGGGCACGACGACGGCCTCGTTCACACCGCCGGTGAGCGTGAGGTTAATCAGGGCCGCAAGCTCCTTCAGAAGCGACTCACCAGCGTCCCCGGTGCCTGAACTCAAAAAATCTTTTAGGTGTTGTGGAGTCAGGCCGTCGAGGCCGCCAGCGGAACCGCTCCGGAAGGAGCTCACGGCTGCAATCAGCTGAGGCGCCGAAACGTTTAGAAAGGTTGAATTTAGGACAGTAGGGTCGGGGGGATCGGGAAACGTGAGATTATCCGCAGGCGCTGGGTGTTTACTCTCTAGGGCTGTTAGCGTTTCCGGAGAGTAAGGCTCCACCACATCGCTGCTGAACAGTATCCTGGCTGCTCCCCTGATGTCATCTTTGCTTAATTTGGATTGCACATGTGCACATAAGCCTTTTTGTGATTGGTTATTGAATGCTGGTAATTTTGGATCTAAAATTAGGGTCGAATTGTTACAATTTTCTTTAATTTGGTTTGTTAAGGTTTTTTTAGTTGCCAAATTTTTTTGCACATGTAGAATCCTATAAGGGAATGTAAGCAATTGCTCCCAAGCACTTTGTGAGTTCTCCTGGGTCGCAAGACGGAGACATTGCGCCAGATTCAATGCAACAGACCGTCTCGCAACCCGGGGAACTCTGTTTAAAACGGGGATAGAATTTTTTAATTTTGCAAGCGTTTTCCTCAAGGTTTTCTCTAAAGGTGTTGATGTTGGGGATGTGGCTGGGGGGCACGATAGTACACTATGTGGTTTATGGATCTTGCCATAGTGTATCCTCAGCCCCCGTTCACCAGTGGGACATCAAGCGATGTGGCAGGTTGACTGGCGTAGGTCCCGGCGTCGCTACGGCCGGCGTTGAACATATAATATTAAAAACAGTTAAACTTACAGTTAAACTTACCTAAAAAAATATAATAACAAACTGTATATACACGCACAAACAACAAAAAAATACTAAGCACCCACTTTTCCTATATTTACAGAATGACACGTAAATATGAAATTGTCATTGTTATTCTTTTTTGACGACTGCGGCATTACTATACTCTATGACTCACGCTCTAGGCCTGGGGCTCTGCGCATACAGGGCGCAGCCTTCGCAACCGTTGCCTAGGCTGCAGGCGTCGCGTCTTCGTCGTTGTCTTGATGATTTGTCCGTGCGAAATGAATATTTTCGATTTCAAAATCGTTCGTATTTATATTACGTTTACTGCGCGCGTTCATGCTATGGTTTCAGAACCATTCAAAATGTTGGTTGTAACTGAATACTGTTGAATTCAAGAGGCTTCTAACTATAATTTATGCTATGAATTCTTTCACGTGGTAAAAGTTGATTTGTACTAACAACATGTTATTTTGTTGGATTTTATTTAAATTTTAATTAAATTAATATCTCAGTGCTATCTTAGTGCTTTCAACGTCCAATGTTTTATCAATTACCTACATTAGTTAAATAATAATTTTATGTGAAGACGATGCACCTAGAATAAAATTACTATACCACAATAGGTAAAAAGATAGATACATGGTGCTCACATATTTACAAACATTGTAAAAGTAGACGATTTTCCTAAAATTTTACAATTAACTAGCTTTATCCCGCGGCTTCGCTCACGTGGAAGTCGGAAACGTAATACCGGGATAAAAAGTATCCTATATGTTAACCCAGGTTATAAACTATACTATCTCTCTGCCTCATTTAAATCCTCTTAGTAGCATAACATAATGATTGAATACTATCGTGAATTCATGCAAGCCTAGTACTTTTTGTTAGGTTAGGTACTGCTCAGAAATTGGGCACGTGTCGTGAACAGAACATCGTCTTGAACCCGATTGCAGCGCCACCTAACGGGCACAATTGTGAATAGTAAATTTCAAAACATAGAGGTCATTGCGATGCAAATAAAAACGTAAAAAAATGCGAAAAACAATACGCATTAAATTAAACTTCCAAGAAAAATTAAAAGAAAACTATAAGTATTTATTATACACAACAAATCAAACACAGATAATGTTTACAATTAAAACTAAAAAGAGTATTTGCTTATGTTTTTAAGTGAGTTCATCCTTTTTTAAATAAAATCGGATTGAGTTTTCAAACATACACAACAAATCAAACACAGATAATGTTTACAATTAAAACTAAAAAGAGTATTTGCTTATGTTTTTAAGTGAGTTCATCCTTTTTTAAATAAAATCGGATTGAGTTTTCAAACATGTGTCAAAATAAAATGTAATTTAAATCTAAAGCACTAAGGAGTAGGTATTGATATCAACTTCGAAGCAAATCACAGCCAAAATATGTAACTTTCTACACCTTTTTAACCCCGTTTTAATTTCAATAAAATACGAAACACGTCTTCAATCAATTCTGTTAAAAAAGGTTTATGCAAAATTTTAAGTACATTGGGCCAAGGAATCACGTTGTCCCATACAAACTTTGCCCCCCTTTTTCACCCCTTTGGAGGCAGAATTTCAGAAAATCCTTTCTTATCGAATGCCTACGTCATACAAAGAACACACCCTCCGAGTTTCAGGTCTCTACGATCAGCAGTTTAGGCTGTGCGTTGATCCGTCAGTCAGTCATTCAGGACAAAGCGTTTTATATATATAGATAAATCAGTGTTTGAGGAAGTAATTACAGAATGTAAAATCAATATATTGATTCATAGATCAGCTTTCTCCAATTTTCTTTTGTAAAAATGTGAGGTATTACAATGTTGTGAGTAAAGAAGGTGTATAATAAATACTATTTAATAAAGCAATGAAAGTAAAGTTTCGACCAAAATGCACTGTTTAATTGCTACCAAATAAATTCATGATTTGTTTTACGTTTTCTCCTCAAATAAATACTGATTGTCGTTTGTTGGCCAAACGTTAAGTGATATTTTCGGTTTAATTAGTTTTGAAAAATTCTTTATTAACATAAAACATACATAGCTGTACAAAGTAACAGTTACACTAATATTAATAACAACACTTTTACAGACTAGGAGCACCTTTGTAAGTATATAATAATAATGGTTACAAACTTATTACAACATGAGGCATTCATTAATTAAACCTTTAACATAAACATATGAAACTATTGTAATAATTTCATTTATATAAAATAGCAGCGAATACTTAACTACGCGTTCAGAGTAAGTGCGACCGGTGCAAGCGGTAGCTCGGGTGATCGCGCGTGGCTACCAGCAGCGCACGAGCTACCGCGCCACCCGCGCGCTCACCTGTATACGATGAGAGCGGGGAAGCGCTAGCGCATCGTACGGGCCCAGCTACGACGCGTTATCAGTATTGTGCGCGAACAACACGTAGTGATGGGGAAACTTGTATGTACCGTATCCATCGACATATCGCAAGTCTTTCAAATAAATTTGACCAATGTTAGCAATCAATGTATTTTGATGACATTTATTTTTGTTGATATTTTCGGTAAAATTGCAATTATTAAACGTCGAAGTACAATTAAACTCGTTTAAATATTCGATTAAAATAAATACGAAATTCTCGCTCCAAAATAAGTACAGTTGTTGCAGTGAAAATATGGCCGGTATGATAGATTAACGCGGATGCAAGTTCACATATTTTATTTTTCTCACTTACTCGTGTGGATGCGTTGCACCAAAAGTTTAATTTCAACTTAACGCTTTGCTAACTTTTTTACTGTGAAAAGAAATGTTGGGGATTTTCGCTTTTACGCTTGCAATTTGAAAGGTTGTGGTATTCTGCTGCGCAGAACCACATCACTTGTCTATTTATTTTTATTTTTTTTGTTTAACATTGTTACCTCTGAAAAGCATACTTTTAATAAATTACCCTCTGATTGTTTTAGCATCCAAAACTTATTTCATACTAATTTTCCCTCTTTGTAAAAAATCTTAGAATAATTTATATTCTGACATTTTCATTTTAAACTGTCATCTGTCCAATTTATTTTTCTAAACCATAGACATAACACACCATAGAACTGCATGAAACTTTATCGTCAAGAGCACCTCTAGGCTTCCCTCTCTGTAAACCGCTTTTATTCGTTCCGGCCATCATTAGTTGAGATATTTTTGAAACGTTTAATATATGACAGGACGATAAAAACGGGCGTCAAGTTTTTGAGTTCGGTTTTAGCTCTCCTGGTGAAGCCTTTATTTTTGAGTCCCTTGAGTCTATTTTTTTTAAACAAAGTTATCTAAGTAGGTACCGTGGAATGGGGTGTCACTGATCAATTTCGAAATTCAAATGGCCGTATTTTCTAAAATACAAACGTACCGAAGACGAAAAAAAAATAGGAATATCGGTTTTTACTATACAATCGATACAATGAATTAGATTTTTTTTAAAATAAATAATATGTCGATGAAAAATATAAATGTGAGTGATCAATGTTAAACCGTGCGTGGGGTTACTTTGATACCCCCTAGTCTTTTCACGGCAAATGAAAGTAACCCCTTCAAACGATACTTTTTCGAAAGAACAAAAAAAATCTGTTAAGTGCAAAAAAAGATATTAATTTTTTTTAAGTTTTGGGGTGACATTGATCAAGGCAATAAAAAATATTTATTGAAAAATCAACTTTATTTTAACGTTTCATTGAGATCAGTTATATTAATTGTAAAAACATAATTAGGAACATTAATCAGTTAATATCTTAAATGTTAAATTAAAATAGAAAAATATACAAAAATCAAAACCAACAAACAACAAGAACATTAATCAGCCACCATCTTAAATCTACATTTCTTGAATATTAATTTCAAATGGAAAAATAAAAAAGTCACCCTCCTCTACAGGTTTTGGTAAAAAAGATCGTCGTGGTCTATTTCAGAAATATCATTCGGAATTCTTTTAAATTTCTTTTTATGTCCAGCTGATTTAAAACCTTCAACAAGTAAAGGATCTGTTTCAGTAATTTGGCAAACATATTTGTAGGTCTTTTTACCACGTCTCGAAAAGAATTTCACCAATAAGAATCTTCCTAAAGTGCACTCTGTCTGCTCGTCTTCGTATTCTACTATATCTTCGTCAGGGTCATTTTCAATCAGTTGTCTATCCGAGATTTCCTCACTGTGTACACCTGCAGCTCCGGCTTGAGATGAACCCGATTCAAACAATGCTTGTATTTCTATTTCTTGATGATCGGAATCTGAGGCGTTCTGTTCATTACTTTGCTGATTTTGAGATTGGGACGCTTCCTCTCTCGTCGCAATACTTTTTCCAGGAGCTACATCCAAACGTCTCTTTCTTCTTGCAGGTTGGTTTGAAGTGCTTTCATATATAGTCTTGTCCAGGAAGGTTGTTTTTAAATATAGAAACTGTTCTGCCTTGTCTGTCTAAAAGAATTTTAGCAAACATGCGCAAATCTAAGATTGTAAGGGGATATCCCCACTCCGAACATTTGGCACAAGCTTTCAATATAGATTTCTCTTCATTTTCAGAAAATACTGGCTGAGCACCCGGCTTTTTTAAAAAAATTCCGTGGTATTTGTTGAAAATCGTACCATACGGTATTTTAAATTTCTCGGAAGCCCCACGTAAGGTCATACGACCTTCTACAACTGCAACTACTGCTCGTTCTAACACGTCTTCATTATAATTCCGATAGGCGCGAGCGCCTAAACGCTTCGTGTATGTTCTTGGCATAGCGCTGAAAGCAAGAAAAAAGCATATAAAGCATCCATCATTGCAAATATATTGATAATAATTTATGTTAAAAAAGCACAAACAGCAAAATTGCTAGGTATTGGGGTGACATTGATCAATGACCAAAGTGACCCCATGCCTGTGATCAATGACACCCCGTTTAAAAGTTAAACCGCCAGTGAATGAAATTATTGAAGTTAGAATACAAAACACAACTTCTTTCTCAAGCTAATTAAACACATAAAAATATAAACTATCATTTTTTTTAGCACCTTTCATACCCAATCTGGTACCCTTGAAGTTATTTTAACCCTTAAAATAGTTTAAATACAATACTCACAGTTTTTTATGAAAATCTCCGGTAGCGATCTGTTTGTACGTGCAGCGCTTGGGCAATGTCAAAGAGTGACATTCAGTAGTGCCAACGCAAAAAACGAAATCTTTTGGTTGCGTTCAGAAATTAAACAATTCCTGTTTTTAAAATATATAAAGTTTTTATCAAAGTTACCCCGTGAATCAAACTAACCCCATTCCACGGTACTTGAATATGAGTTCAGTGTGTCTAACGTGTGCTTATTACTTACTGTGTAGCCTAATTTTCAAACAGTGATTTCTATTACAGTACAATACCGATGTATTATTTAACATATTCCTGTGGGAGGCCCTACTTCACCCTTCTGGCCGCATGGCGTAAGACGCCACAGCATATTCAGCAGCAACACACATTATCTAAATAAGAGAGGACTCCGGCAAGCGGCGTGGCGCCAGGCGTCGCCACCCTCCGAGAGAGGCCTTCGCCATCTTCACAGTCCGCCATCGCGTGTGACGTTGACGTGGCCCTCCCGCTAGCGTGAGGTGCCACAGAGTGCCTCCGCTACCTCGCTACTACTCGCATCCACCTCTCCGCTCGACAGGGCTCGCTGTTCGGCGTGTGACGCCACAGCCCGACTCCTCTACACCTAGGTAGTAGTTACCTACCTGGACCTGACTCCACCTATCCCGAGCATCCCGCGTCGTGTGAAGCCAGCATTTAACGTCCTAAATTTAATCTTTAATCTTACATCTCTTTTTATTTTTAATTGTGACTTACGTTTACCTCCATGTTACGAGGTGACATAGACCAGTATTTCTTTTAACTCAAATCTCAGTTGTGTCAAATACGATTTTTCTTTCTTCGTAGAGGGCGATCCTCCATTTATGTCTAAGAAATAGTTATCTACAGGCTGGTAACTCTGATGAAATAAATTGACAGCTTAGATAACTGATAACTACAATATACAACTGCAATGATAAAGAAATACTTCACAAAAGAAGTTAGTCGACAAAAAAAGTACTAAGTCAGGCTTTCGTCATTTGGAAAACATGCTTTTTGAACGAAAAACCTTGCACCTAACCATCTTTGGCTGATTTCTGAAATCCCATTTACTTATAATAAAATCAATTTTTTTTTAACGTTGGTGGCTGCGGTGGATAATACACTGCTAAGTTGTTTCGATTCATCCATGCAGAATTGTGATTAATACATCGGTCACGTATTCCAGGGACCATTGATACAGCACAAGTAGGAGAAACTGCTGTTTTACGTATTCCTACAGCCTTTAGATCTAAAAGACTGTTGAAGATGATCCGGTATGACGAGTTTATTTATTCTGAGAAAAATGCATCCATTTCTAATTCATCCCCTCCGGATATTTCTTCATTGAAGTATTATTTTACGTAGAGGAGAACTTGGCAGAATATATTGGAAAGATTCTTAAAGATGACGGGAACTGCTATTTATAAAATTATACCTCTCAAAAATTTTAAAACTTAACTCAGTCCTGCTCCGGTCATGATGGGTATACAGTTAGCAAGCAGTACGGAAGATCGAAGATCTTGTACTGGCTGGCTACTTTTTCTCTTTCAGGGTGCTGCAATAAGTTGGTGCCAAATGTGGGTATACAGTTTCGAGAAGTAATTGTTTTAAAAGTAAACGTACTTTGTAATGAGACCCAGTCGCACATTGAAATAATCTGAGCCCTGATATGATAGGGTCTTCGAAGTTTTTCCAAACCCGCCAAATATTTTCTTAATTACTGAATTAGTACATTACCATAATATAAAGAGAGTATAACTCTTTATACTATGACATTACTGCGGCGGCCTGCAAACTGGGGCATTGACGGACTATTGTGAAAATTATGTGGGCCGAGGCGAAGCCAAGGCACACATACGTGAGTCCATCAATCAATGCCTGGTTGCGTCCAAGGCTTGTATAGTACTTTCTCAAATAATGCGTAGAAATTCAAAGTAAACTAATTAATTGTAAATTCCAGAATCAATGACGAACAACGATCATTTACGCGCCAATATATTTAATTTGTTTCTTCTGTACTTTAAACAGCTCTATTTGTGAGCCAAATCGAAATTTATATAAAATCTTTGATAACTTACCTCCTTGGTTGCCATGTGTTGAAGAAAAAAGTTCGTTCCAATTTTAAATAACACGACAGATATGAGTTTTCATAGTTATTTATTTGGCCGCTAAACACGACAGATATTGATTTTCATACAAACAGTGCCGGCCGGGCGCTCGCATGTATTCGGCCAGTACAGCAATTTCGATTTATCTCGAAGAAGGATGTCAAAAAGTGCTCGAATTTTCAAGCATGTTTGAATAAATGTTATTTCCAATACTTCTACTGAACCAAATACTTCTTTGCCCCAGCTTTCTTGTCCAATATTTTTTTGCGATGCTGATTGAACTAGCAATACTGAAGATCGAAGGTCCTGTACTGGCAACCTTTTCTCTTTCTGAGTGCTATCATTAGTTAGTTAGTATACAGTTTCGAGAAGTATTTGCTACCATATCTAAATTAACATCTCCACATTCATCATTGAAGTCTACATGCAATTGTTTTATAATTGATCTTACTTTGTAATGGAGACCCAGTTGCACATTGGAATAATCTTAATCCAGATTTTGTAGGATTTTGTCTTCGTTGTATTCCCAAAATGGCAAAATATTTTCTTCATTGACCGAATATGTTATTTCCACTACTCTTACTAAATCAGATACTTCTTTGCCCCATATTTCTTGTCCAATGTTTCCTTGCGATGCTGACTGGACTAGCAATACTGAAGATCGAAGACCCTGTATTGACTACTTTTTCTCTTTCAGCGTGCTGCCATAAGTTGGTGTCTGGCATGTCAGTGTACAGTTTCGAGTATTAAATGCTACTATTATTCATCATAGTCTATATGCAATTATTGTTTTATAATTAATCGTAGTTTGTAATGTGACCCAGTTGCAAATTGGAATAATATAAAACCAGATATTGTGGGATTTTATATTCGTTGTATTCCCAAAATGGCAAATGGGGTGTACAGTTTGGAGAAGTATTTGCTACCGTAACTGCATTTACGTCCTCACATTCGTCATTGAAGTCTATATGCAATTGTTTTCTGATTGATCACAGTTTGTAATGTGATCCAGTTGCACATTGGAAATAATCTTAATCCAAATATTATAGGTTCTTTTCTTCGAGGTATTATTTCCACAGCCAAATTTTTTCCTTCTATGAAGGAAAAGATTTGCTGTGGCTTTGGCTAAATACCTTATGTTATTTCCACCAGTCCCAGTGAACCGGATTCTTTTTTGCCTCAGCTTTCTTGTCCAACATTTCCTTGTTATGCTGATTGGACTAGCAACACTGCACATCGAAGATCCTGTATTGGCTACGTTTTTTATTTCAGTGTGCTGCCATAGTTGGTGTTCAAAGAGGCAGCCAACAGTAACCTGATTCAGCACTGAGGCAGAATATTTATCTTTAGCCTCATCTGTACAAGAACGTCTTACTAAGCAATAGGTTTACGTTCAGGAGAGGATATCGGAAAATAGAACACAAACAGTCTTGTGCAATGTTCATAGCTAGTGTTTGATACATATTTCAGGAGTCAATAAAACGTCAAGACTCCTTCTTGTTTGACATTCATGTGTCTGATGTGTTATTATGTGCTTTTTTTCATTTTACTAGCTAATGACCAGTGTGCGTTGCAATGTCTAAGTTTCATCACAATCGGTCAAGCCATTTTCGAGTTTTTGCGATACTAACGCACGGCTGTTGATTTTTTAATATACATTTATATAAATTATTAATGATTAACTCCGTTTACCTACACTGATGACTCAAAAGCGATGCTTATTTTATTCATGAATGAATTAAATCATTTCAACTGCAACCATAAATCCAATACAAAATTTTAAAATTCTTAAACGAATTTTAAACCTAGAAAACTCTCAAACATCTTGGTTAAGATAAACGGTGCAACTCACCTCGTATTAACTGACACCCAATAAATATACGTCGTGAAAATAGATATAAAGTGCTAGAAGAATTTTGTTCGCGTCCCGTTCACTTGATGTATGATCATTGATCACCCCTGCACTCTGCACCGGGAAAATTGATCCACCTACTTTATACCCTAGTAACTGTAGTAAATGTTTGCGGATCAAGACATGTAGTATTTTATACTTTTTATATTTTTATATATATACCTAGGTAACAACAAATATTTTGGGGTCGTTGAATAAGTCTATTGAATGATTACGTGTGGGGGTACCTACACTTTAAATATACAGTAATAAATAAATAATAATAATAATAAATGTTCTCTTCTTTGAGGTTAGTTCCTCCCTCTGTAGACCCGTAATATGCGCGCATGATGTTCTCGTTCATAGACTGAGTCCATCTCATGCGCTGCACACAACCACTGGCAGCGGGGACTCGGCTCGGGGCCGGTTGGCCCCTAAGTCCCAAGCTCCTCGGTGGCCGGCCTCTCCCCTGCCGACGTACAGGTGTTGGCGACGTCGGCGGGGAAAAATACTCGTCGCTCGAGCTCGACGCAACTACCGCGGCCGGTGTCGTCACAGCGCTCACAGTGGGGCTGGGTACCGGCGGCGGCGAGGCGGAGCTGAGCGACGTGTCCGGAGGTGGTGGGCGTGCTAATCGTGCTGCCGATCTCGTCAACATTTAGTGTTGGTTCCAATTTTTCTTGATTTTATTGGAGGTGACATCTGTCATGTCACCTCCGCTATGGCATTTTTTGAATATGGTCTATTATTTCTATGGTCATTTTTATCTGTTTTCGGTTTTATTTAGATTTTTAGGCTTTTACGCTTGTTTTCAGTTTCCGATGTTAGTAAAAACTGCGTCAAAAATAAATATGACTATGAAAATTGGGAGAACACTTCTGGATCAAGGACCTGATTCAGAAGGCAGTACTCCTCGATACGGCTCGCATTGTGAGAAGGTTCTTGTCTCTGCAGCCGTAACCACCGGTAGCTTGGACCCTGCTCCCGACACCGGTGGAACTCCATTTTTTTATATTTTTAAATGTTTTTTATCCTTTTTATTTTAAGAAATATTAAAAAATGTACATGAATAAGAATTAAAATGAATAAACGAATAATAAATCTTTATTTCTCCGTTTATACATTATTTTGATCAAACTAAGGCTTCAGTTTATGCTCAAAAGTGAAAAACCCTGACTTCTAAACTAGGTTTATATACCTGTATCTTAGAAGCCAGTGTCCCTTCAAAATGATGTGCATATAGAAAATTGGACAAATTATACACAATAATCCATTAGGGCAAGTCCAAGAGAAACAAAAAGAAAAATAAAAGGGAAACAAAAAATAATTAAAAAAAAGAAAACATTAAATGAAAGTGTTGTGTATGTCTCAAGTGTCTGAAGTTATGTGTGGGTGTTTCAGGGTGTGTGTATGTTTGTGAAAGAGTGTGTGTGCCTGTGAGTAAATGTATTAAAACAATGAAATCATGTTATTATCCATTTGAAAACAATTTGCTATCAATGGTCAATGGCAAGAATTTCTACGGTGGTATTCAGCTTCTCTTTCACTAGATCACTTGCAGCCATATATTCAGACTTTGTCGATTACAATGGTACGTAGTATTTTTTAGGGTTCCGTACCTCAAAAGGAAAAAAACGGAATCCTTATAGAATCACTTCGTTATCCATCCGTCAATCTGTCGAGACCCTTTTTCTCAAGAACGCGTGAAGGTATCAAGTTGAAATTAATATCAAATACGTAAATCTATGTTCCCTTGGAGCTCTAAAAAAATCAAGCTTTTAAGTCAACGCAATAAAAAATATTTTGATACTCGCAAATAAATCAAAACCTACAAGGGTACTTACTTTCCGTTGACCTAGAATCATGAAATTTGGCAGGAAGCGAGGTCTCATAGCACACGTAAAGGAAAAAGTCCGAAAATTGATAATTTGTAGTTCTATCGCATTATTTTTTTTGCGATTACAAACTTATATTTGTAGTTGGAGAATTGACCGTGACCGTTCTCAACTACTAAGTCTACGGAACCCTTCATTGTGCGTGGTCGGACACGCACTAAGCCGGTTTTTTTTTAATTTATTAACTAGAATGATCGCTCCACTCTGGACGCTTCTGACGATGGAAGCGTCACTGGGAAGAGCAGATGGGTACGGTTGATATTGATTTCATTGGTTCCTCATCGATTAGTGTCTTCCACACTATTCGCTTTTTCGTCTTAATACTCAGCGATTAGATATCATTGACTGTTTCCATCTCATGCGCTGCACGCGTCTTCCAACGGCAACGGGAACCCGGGCCGGTGGCAGTCCCAAGCTTTTCGGTGGCCGGCGTCTCACCTGAAAACGTACTGGTGTCGGGGATGTGTGGGGAAAATATTCGTACGAATCGATACTGGTGACCCAAACCACCTCCGGTCGCTGCTCTTGTCAACATTACATTTTTTTGTTGACCTCTATTGTCCCATTGTTTGGCAAAGGTCTCCTCCATATTGCATTATAATTTTCATTTTGTGTATATATTTCGATTTCGATGAAAGTTGCAAGGGGTTTACAGGGGTGAAAAATCGATCTAGCTAGGTTAGGTGTCATATCTGGGAAAATTCGTTTTCTCCGTATTTTCACCCTAACAGAGCCAAGATTAAAACAAGGTTACCTACTATCATGGCGGCATGGAATTAGTATGTATTATATATAGGTACATAGAATTAGTATGAACTATCCTAGACTATTAAATGAGCATTCTTTATTTTCACCCGAGCATAGCTCGATCGACCAGGTACTTAGGCGTATGCAACACTCTCAGAAGCCACTGGTAATTTTTACGGGCGCTTAGTAGTTTCTTTCCGAGTTACGAGTATTTTCTTTTTTTAAATTATCACCTAAACCGAAGTTAAACTATGATACCAAATTGTTCTGAATTACACACATAACATCACGCCTGTAATCAACGAATGATTAGGCAGAGGTGGGTTATTCTGAGTTGTTCAAGAATTCGACCTATTGTATGTCCTATGGGTATATAAGCGTTTTATTACACACTTCGCCAATGAACAATTTTCGCATCCAGTCTACCATCACAACCTTCAAGAAGCTCGACCAAATTGTTTTGAATTATTCACGAATTTGACCCATTGGGTGTCCAATGGTAAGCATAATATTATTTTACCGAATTTCGCCAATGAACATTTTTCACATCAATTCTACTTCCGCAGCCTTCAAAAAGCTTCACACAAAAGGACAAAACATGTAACTAAGTACGGTCGCGAGTCTCATCTGGCACAGGTCGACACAACAGGCACAAGTGACACCGCTTGATACATATCGATGCATATTCATGGCGACGCGACAATCAAACGCTCTTTTTTATGTTTTGTTATAGGAACACCCTGTATTTGTTACACATGGCGTGTGCGGATGAGGGATTTCTTCGCAGTTTTTTTTATTGTCGAATTCAAAACAGAATAATTATATTGAACTATTCTGCTACAGGTAAAAAACATAAAGATGGTCAAGATCAAAAAAGTATCTCTGTAACATACTTAAAGGCTGTACTGTACAATTTTAAGAAATAAAATTAAAATAATAACTTTAAAGTGGACAAACATAAAACTAAACAATGAAAAGTAAAATAAGTCCATCATTCTAGGGCCTTGTCTTCAAAATATTCACTAGAGTTTTGATTACAAAATAAATATTTTTACATCCTTCCTTAATCAAAAGGAAGAACAAAAGTCAAAGTCAAATCATTTATTTCAAATAGTATTGCACTTTTGAACGTCAAAATTTACAAAATAAAGGCAGTCAAATTAGTGTGTCAAATTATATAAATGTATATTTATGGATACCGAGCATATGTTCACATCATTATGCAACACACCTCAAGAAACATTCACTGTACCTACACAGCCAGGTGTATATAGACCTTCGCACGAATTTCCATGTAAAAGACAATCACCTCATTTGTAATAAAAAATGTGTCAGACTTGTAAAAGTATTTCTATTGAACTAAATGGTAAAAAAACTTTATGTAGGTACCTACAGAAAGACATTGTCATAACTTTTTCACTATATGTTCCTCATTTACGTAGTTCTCACAAGAACTAAAGCAAGTAAATACTGTCAATATCAAGAACCTATCATCTATAATTTATTCCAGACTAACGTGTCACCCGACCTTGCCAGCGATGTATCAGAAACACGGACCGCGCAAAAAACAAGACAAATTGCGCTATTTGTTCGCGATTGTCCTCCCGATACCGTGCCCAGTTAGCTGATATGAACAATGGATGAAATATACGTTAATAAATTATTTATTACTATAGTGTCAGTGTTGTGCAAATGTGCAGGCATTATTAAAGTATAATATATTTTTCCAACAAATTAACAAGATCGTTCAATTGCTCAATTGTTTTACTTAGACGCAGATATAAGCCAGTGGCCTTGAGGCGGTTAGCTTGTGTGTTCTGTACTGAGCTCACGCAACGCATCGTACGTCCAGCGTGATAGAACTCGCCCATCAAGGAGCACTGTCCCAAATTAGACGCATTATTAATTTATTATGCATAAAACAAAAGTTATTTTAATAAAACACATCTATTAAAAGATAAATAATCAAATTATCTTTAAAACGGTGAAGGTTTCAAAAAAATACGCTTGATAGTTTTTGAGTGATTCTCAGTTTTTTATCCGCGTTGGACATGTACACTATGTAATATAAACATAATCTAAAATATTCACAGATGAAGTTATTTACAAAATGGTCTAATTTAACATATATTTTAACACTACTCATTTAGACGTGATCTTCAGTATAAAATCATTAAAAGTCGGTTAGTGTTTGTTGCCCTAAAGGTCGTGCTTTCAAATATATCTGTACTATTCTCGTATTGAGAAAATGTACAAATTTAAGTCGCAATCTCATCTCGGCGACAATCAATGTCAAAACCTTGCCTGAAGTAGACGGTTTCCTCGTATCTCTTATGGATTCGGATACCTACTGTCCCAGTTAAAGAAAACACTCTGTGAGTGTATTACTAGAATACCATTATAAAAAATCCAAAAGCTTATTTTTCTTTTCTTACTTTATTCATCACGAGGACGGTCGCTTAAATACAATATTTCAAATTGATTGAATAGAGTAGCTTCTGTCCTAAATACTTTACTAGACTAAATAGTTTAACTCGGTCAAAATCAATCTGCCTAGCCTTTTCTCAACTATGTTAGGGTTCGCTTCTAGTCTAACTGGATGCAGCTGAATATCAGTATTTTACATGGAGCGACTGCCTATCTGCCCTCCACAACCCAGTAACTGGGTAATACGATACCCCTTGGTAAGACTGTTTGTCAGACTTTCGGGCTTCTGACGACCCGTAACGAGTGTCGAAAGAGCCACGAATGACAGCCGGGACCAACGGCTTAACGTGCTTTCCGAGGCACGGAGGAGTCTTGGTATGTAAATGTAGTCACCCATCCACGGACCAACCCCGGCAAGCGTAGCTTAACCTGAAAGATCGACCCGTGCGACTGTTATTATTTAGCCACGAGCTCTTAAATAGTTTTATTACACTAAATAGTTTCCTGAAAAAGCAACAAGTTGTTAATGTATAACAATTACGTTTAAATTTAGGACCACTTGTCAGGAGCAGGCTTGGTCGAATTTTTATTTTTGTGCATATATTTCACTAAGCACAGACAGATTTATTTGAAAGTTTTTATCATGTGGAGCTGTGACATAATAGCTCGTTTTAAACGTGTTCCAAATGCTTTAATAATAGAGATTGAAATGAGTTTATTTTCATACGCTTCGTTTAAATCGATAAAAATACAAATACTTTTTAACATGGAGGTACTTACAGCGCTCTCATTACGCATAACGGATAACAACCTTTACCAAGTAAAAAATCCTTCAACATAAAACGTCGACCTACGCAAAGGCATAAAAATAAGAGGTTTACCTTATTAGTGTAAAAATAACAGAATATCTTCACATTATATTAGGTTATTGCCTTCGTCTTTGTATGTTTTTTATTGGTATTATCAGAAGATTCACTATATTTTATTTTGCGGTCACGTTTAGTCAGGGTTTTACTTGGAGGCTCTTCTGTCAATGTAGGACGTAGCTTTCGCCATGACAGCAGGGGCGAGCGTCACATCGTCGTACAGTACTCGCAGTTATTTTGGAACAATTAAATAATTTACATTTTCACGGTCTATGATCACGGCCGCCGTGGCTAGCATATTATATTTCCACCAACGAACGTTTCAATAACTTTCCTATTCCAAATTTTACGTAAATTTTCAATGGTAAGTACATCAAATGCTCCAAATATTCTTGGTATTATAGTTTGACCAATACCGCTGTACCGCGCCTTAGGAATACGCGGCGAGGCGGGGGGCAATGTTGACCAATGAGCGGCGGCGGCGGGCGGGACGTCGTGCGCCGAGAGCTTTGACGAATTAGCGGCCTGCACTGCTCCCCCGTCTCGCCGCACGCCTTCCTAAGGCGCGGTACAGCGGTATTGGTCAAACTATACTTAAATACTTTCTTTTAGACAATTAACAAAACGTCGTGTCTCAGTACGCGAACATGCATAAAAATGTGAATGACCATGACGCAGAGCGGCAACGTGTGACTTACTTTAGCTAAAGTCACATGGTAAACTCTAATGCAATAACTGAGCCACTCAGCCTCATAATGCGTCTATAGGTGATAATAGTTACAGTTACACTATAGCAATAGATCGCATCGTATAGCATTGACGGACCACGTATCACAAACATAAGGGTTATGAGCGACTACACTATCAATTATTCCCGTTCCTAATAGCAACGATATGAGCTGAGGTCAATTCAAGTTGGAAGAGAAAGCGTATGACCGAGAAAACTTTGGCAGTGAATTCAGTATTTTGGTATAATTTACTTATATTAACTATTTTTCTCTAGAAGTTTATCCGAAAGAAACTATCGACCATCACTAATCCTATTACTTTGGCCAAGCGCTAATTCGAGAGTATTCATTTCTGCTGAAATTCATTCCCATCTTCCAAAGACGTCCACTCCTGGACATAGACCTTCCCCAAGCGTCGCCCTATCGACCGATCCTGTGCTTCTCGCATCCAGCGGATTCCTGCGGCCTTCACAAGGCAAATAACAGGCACTTAAGAAATTCTTCTTTCTTCTTCGTGCGTTTATTTTTCGTGTCGTGTGAATTACTTTTGCAATATCTCTATCTTTTTTCGTGTCGTGTGAATTACTTTTGCAATATCTCAATCTCGAATGTTTCACTTTTTATCTTTATTGATCTTAAGTTTTGCCCAAGAGCACAAGACCTCTGCCGTATTTTTTTTCCACAACAAGCAATGCCGTGCCCGTTCTTTATAATGCGCAAAGCATTAAAAAATTATGATATTAAATAATCTAGTGACCTTTTTTGTTCAAACTTCAATATTTTTCCATAAAACTCCAACCGCTTTTACTCTCAACACTTTATTATTATAACACTATTTATCCTTACTTTCATACAATACACTTAACGACGTCTTTTCACTTAACTTTTATGTCTTGTACCAACTTATAATGGTAATTTCGATTTACGATAATAGCGTCGCCATAATGGTTTCATCGTCAATGTCCCGTGACATTCGTATGTGACACACATTATTAATAAAATGATGAATTGTTATTTGTATATTTTTACGTCATCATATCAATTTGTACCTGTCCACTGCTGTTGTGCTCATAAAACCCAGAAACATTTTAGAAACGTTAACAACAAAAAGAGACTTCACCAATAACACCACGTTTAGCAATTTGGTAGACAATTAGACCGTTTTCGCAAGAGAATGCTGCTATATACCTAGTCATTTCTTTACAACACACTCACACTTTGTTGTCTTTAGGTTTTGAATACAGCTTTTGGCTATTTTATATTAGTAGGTATATGTATTTTGTCTATTTCTTTCATTTTTTTCTTTTTTGAAGAAATACTTTTTATCTTCTCTTTCGGGATTTTACAGTCATAGAACAGAACCAGCCAATCCACAATAATGAAAATTGGAGCACCGACAGCATTATTTTCCTCTTTAAGTCAGACTCGAGGGTTTTTTCTAGTAAATCTGGATGGAAATGCGAGCTCTGGCAATAAGTTCAAATTGCTCTTAGAAGATCCGCTAGATATTGCCTGACTAGTAATTTATTTCAAGTACAGAATTGAAATCGTTGAAGTTGCATTGATCCTGCATTGAAACAGTTCTGTGCAGCGTTTGCATTTCATTCTCAAATCTATAATTTTAGTACAAGACACCTAGTTCTATATCTTCAGTTTCCAGATCAAAGCTTATCTATCTATCATTAAACACCTGGAAATGACGTCAAAAAGACGGATGTTCCTGCGCGCATTAACAATCAGTCACAATGGCACCGAGTCATAGTAGTTCTTGTAATCAATCCAACATGTTGACAGACCTATTTGGGAATGACCCATCCGATGGCTTCCAGCCATGTCAATGAGGAGCAGCTTCTTTGTACCACAGGATCCATTCCTGCATTAATTGTGAGCGGCAAACATGAATAGATTGCTTTGATCGATTTTTGTTCTTCGATCACATTATTTGACTCATCAAATACATGAATATAGTAAAACGGTAAACTTTTTAATTTCTCTTTTTCTACCATTTGGCTGGGCTTTGGCTAGTTCGGATAAGTGTGTGTATTTTATTTACCTACGAATAAAAAGAGAAGGTTCTCAAGTCGATGCATATTTTCTTTTTATAGAGTAGTCAGATTTTGAGGATTCTTTATTTCGTTATTTTATAATGTGCGTTTTATTGCGGATAAAAAGTTTATTTCTTTTTCGTTCATGATCTCTAGCTATATACCGATAATAGATATAGAAGTATTCAAATAATAACACTTCATCCGCCATTAACTATTCCGTAATTGATTCTCGTATAACCGAATCAATCGCCTATGAAATCAATCACACGTTATAATGTATGGTTAGTGACGTCCATGCTCATCTGATCCGGGACATTGATAAACACGATTGATGGTTGAATCATTGCGCAGTATATTGTAACCAATTTATCCGTTATTTGTGTTATTATTACAAAAGGTTAAGCAAGCATTTTAAAAACCTTATACCTACTCAAAAATGCCCTCGCAAAATTTGAAAACTCTGCATAAAGGTCACGCGGAAACGATTGGGCAATCGCTTAATATTTTTTTTTTTTTACTTTATGTACTATCAGATCATTTTTCATCCATGTGTGTGGTTTTGATCAATGTTTCTGTATATTTATAAGTACTATGAAAGTAATCTGCACCAATATAAGATGCCATCATTGTGGAGCATGCTTAACAAAATATTACATTTTCACGCACTACGCAGGCATCCCAAGTATCGACGTACCTACATACCCATATAAAACTAAACTACACACTTACCCGGAACTACACAACTTTCTTGTATCGAGTATCCCTTTGATAACTAACAAACAATTAAAACAAGATTACCTTAATGTTTACGTAATGTTTGTCCCCGAAACTTTACTTCTTCGTGGCTGGGACCATACTGGGAACCGATGGGTTACAGAAGCGAAGTCGGAATACTGTGAGCGTGTGAAAAGACCTGACGCAATTGTATTAGTGCCGGGATATAACTTGGAAAGGATAGAATTGGGCAGAATCTTATTCAAAACGTCTTACATTTACTTATTTACATCATTTTAATAACCATAGGGCATCAAAATATGAGTTGGCGCAAGGTCGACACACGTTACATCCCACACCAAAGGCTTATCTACCTTCCAAGGCATTATGGTCATCCATCTGGTCTCTTCCCATCGTCGCGTGCCAAACCATTGGGTTCTAAAATAGCTGGCACTCCGGCGGTAACAAGAGCACGACGGATAATGTCAATGATGCTGGCGTGCCGTGCTTTCCGGCCTGCGCTCCTACTGCAGGATAGGCCATGGTGTCCGAGGCAGTTGACACCTTCACCGCATTGGCAGCGATTCTGCCAGATGGGATATACCTCTTGAGACCTCCTCAAGAGATATATCCCATCTGGCAGAATATCTTTGTGTCGGTAATTTTGAATCTAAATTAAGAGCCGAAATATTAGTTTTCTTTAATTTGTGCAGTTAAAATTTTTTTGGTTGCCAAGTTATTCTGTACATGTAGAATTCTGTAAGGGAAGGTGAGCAGCTGTTCTCAAACACTTAGTTCTCCCCAAACGTAACTTGCTAGGTCGCCGCAGGGAACTCGCTTCAAAACAGGAATAGAGTTTAGGAATTCTGAAAGGGTTTTCCAAAACGGGTCAAAAATGGATGTAGCGGGTGTAGGTAGTTGGTGTAGCTGTTGAGACAGGGTCTGAGGAGAGTGCATTTGGTGGTCTGTACACCTTTCCTATATGCAAATTCAGCCCCGCTTACCTTTAAAAAACCGTGCCTGGGTACACAGCGAACATCTCTCCAGGGTGCACTGTAGTGATGTTGAAGGTTGACACAGCGGACATCTCTCCAGGGTGCACTGTGGTAATGTTGAAGGTTGACAAGCACTATCACTATCATTCACAACATCGCTGTTCCCATTAAGCATGAATTTATATAGTTTAAAACTTACATATTAACTTAAATAATAACAATATAAACTAAATTACAAAAATAACACTAAAACGTCTATTTGACACTGATGATGATAACTGTGACGGGCCAATATGGCATCAACTCAGAATCAGTCTGCACTTATGACGTGTGTTGTAGAGAAGTAGTGAATGGAGAGCTCGTAAATTTTTTACAAGTCTTGTTTACAGAACGATAGGAAGCAAAATTAAGTCGTTGTTGAAACGGCTTAGTCGCAAAATGACCACTTCTCAAATCTACATTTCTTTAGAACTTTTGCATCCCCTTTTGCATCCCCTTACAATATTAAAAATATTGTCTCCAATATTTTGCACAATTAAAGACCAGAGATGCAGAAGTACCTGCATCTCTCTTCTTGTCTGTCACTTCCACACACGTCACAATATCATCAAGACTTTTCTCCTCCAGCTCCAATCTAAATTTCCAATTATGAAAATTATCCCCTTCTTCCAACTGACGCATATCACGTCTTGAGATTTCGTGTAAGCCATCTTTTTAACCGACTTCAAAAAAGGAGGAGGTTCTCAATTCGTCGGGTTTTTTTTTTGTTTGTTCCCCGATTACTCGAAGACGGCTGGACCGATTTGAAAAATTATTTTTTTGTTTGAAAGGGTATACTTTCAAATTGGTTCCATTGTCATTTGGTCATGATCTGATGATGCGATCTTGGAGAAATCGAGGGAACTCTTCAAATATTATAGGCACATCTATAGCGATTTTGGTAATTTTGATGAGCAGTTGACATAAGGCTATTTATTGTTACTTAGATAAATTACAAAACAACTCACTAAAAAGTGAAAAAAACAAAAAATACAACCGACTTCCAAACTACAAAGTGAAAAATAACTTTAACCTGTAGAACTCCTAATAATACATGGAAGACACCATAATCCTTTCCTCTTTATTAAAACTATTTTATACATTGTTCACCATAATTCTTTTATTTGAATTAACTGACAATCGCTACCATAGACAATTGTTTCTCAAACACAAAGTAAACCTTCTACAGGTGAGATATAACCTGACAACATTTCGTCAACCGATGGCCAAGACCTGAATCCTAGTTTCAAGTGAGGTATCCCCCGACGACGGGAAGGTACCTGTTTCAAATTCAAAAGTTATTTATTCAAACTAGGCTGAGAATCAGCACTTTTCGAACGTCAACATTACATAAGACAGTCCCCCAAAAACGCCCACCCTTCACCACTTCCTAGTGCCTTGATCTCATACGGTACCGTCGTTTTAATAAATACATAATACGGTCTTCGGCTACGGCTTTCGGTCAAAACATTGTTCAAGAAAGTTCAATGAGGTTTTAATACCTACAAATACGGTTCGTGCATACACTTTCTGCTTTAGGAAGTCGATGCGCTCTGTGACATGGGACATATAGTCCTGAGAGCTGATATCAGTCCCTAAGAATGCCCGCCTCATAAAGCGCATCACTCTAGAGCGAGTATTGCCCTCCCTGAAGCAGATTAGTTTGCCGATGAGCGCTCTGGCCCCACCAATACGGCGCTCAATCCAGCACTGCCAAGCTGGTACGGCTGGTTTCGTTCGTGTAGCTCTAAGAGTCATTAGCAAGTTTGACGTGAGCTACACGACATGCCGCGCATTACAGAATCGAATGAGTATCGGTAAGTCTTTGCAGCCATCAAAATAGTTTGATAGCTGCGACTCCAGAACCGCCACCAGCACCCCCATGCATAAGTTCGGGTGACATGAACCGATATTCCTGAAACACACCCTCCAAAGCACTCCTCAATTCCTCATTGCATTGGATACTTACGTTTGTAGCCCATTCATCAATCCCCTCGTCAGCTTGACTTGTAGTTAACTGCGGTGGTACTTAACAGTCTGCGAGGAGGGGCAATGAATGGCTACTCTGCATTTCAATTCACAAGCGATCAATTGCAGTGTCATCCAACATATGATTACGCTGGATGACCGGCACCTGATCCGACAATCGTTGTGCCAAAACGTTGACAGCTGGCTCAAGCATCTGAAAAAGACAGAGCATCCGAACACGGTACGTGGTCAGATTGATTCCTACCTCTATAGCCCATAGTATGAGCGCATGACGTTTTCATTGATGTATCGTGTCCATCTCATGAGCTGCACACTTCCGCCGGGAGCTAGGTCACTATCAGAAGCTGGTAGGCCTCGAAGTCCTAAGCCATCCGACGGCCGGCGTCTTCGACGAGCAGGCGATGGCGTCGTGGGCGGGGAGAAATATTCGTCGCTCAAGCTCGACGCAACTGCCACAGCCGGTGTCGTCACAGCGCTCACAGTGGGGCTGGATACTGGCGGCGGCGAGACGGAGCTGAGCAAAGAGTTCGGAGGTGGTGGGCGTGCTCGACGTGCGGCCGATCTTGTCAAGATAATATATCTTAATTTTCCTATTTTCCATTTCTGTCCAATTCTATTTTATCTATGTGACATGACAGATGTCACCTCCGATTCGGCAGTTTTTAATAAAATTCTATTGCGTTTTGGTGTATTTTGATCTCTTTATTAGGTTTTTCTGGTTTCAGGTTCAGTTTATATTGAAAAACTATTGTAAAAATGTGTGAAAATAAATATTCCAGTTAAACGTTTTCGTAATTTTAATACGGTGTTGCCAGTTATACAAATATGGAAAGTAAAATGTAGTAAATATTCAGAACCACCAGAATAAAGAGAAAATGAAAGGATGTAGGTGAACACTGGACTCATGGCCAATATTGCGGCGGAACAGTAGATGTAATGGATTTGATTAAACTATCCTACTATATAATTATACATTCACGCAATAACGGCTGAACGGATTTTGATGAAATTTGGCACACATATATTTTATAACCTGGATTAACATATAGGATTTTTTATCCCGATAGATAGTACATTTCCATGGGAAAATAAATTTCCAAGCGAAGCCGCGGGCGAAAACTAGTAATAAATAAACCAAACATTGAGATTATTCACAGCATTATGCTTGTATTCTATCCTTTAACCTTCCAAAATGAATAATTAAAATGAATAATCCTTTTGTCAGCTCGTGCCCCACAGTAAAAAACCTTCGAAACTAATGCCATTACTTTCAATACATTACATAAAGTACCATAAAAGGCGATGTGTGACCGCACCTGTAAATCTCGACCCCTCATCTAACAATACTTTCATAAGGTTTTTTTTCTCACAATAACCGCTAGAGTGGAAAATCCCTTCTGTAGAGGTAACAAGTACCAGCGTGGGACAACTCAATAAATCTGTTTGGCCTAAAATAGAGCTGGGACACTGAGATTTTTAAACCGTTTATCCGAGATAGACGAATAATAATGAATGATTTCTACCTCACGAAAACCCTGTTCTGAAGGCTTTTATACATGGTATGGTCGCCATACTTAGTGAAACCTACCGCGTTGATTTTCTTTCTTATTGGCTCAGAGGCCATGGTTACAGATTTCGCTACCATATTTCGGTATCATATCGGCGTTAACGCCATAAGGAAAACTGTGCTCCGTGAGTCTTGGGATGGTTGGCATATCCTTCTTGATGTATTCAAGTTTAGATTCTGTACAAGCAAGAGCAAAATACGACAAGTGACATAACGTGTAACCTGATTTCTCTAGTCATCATCATCATCAGCCTATAATGTTCCCACTGTTGGGACGCAGGCCTCCTCTCTGTAAGAGGGATTGAGCCGTAATCCACCACGCGGGCCCAGTGCGGATTGGTAGATGTCACATGTCTTCGTATTTTTGGTTCTAGGACATGCCGGTTTCCTCACGATGTTTTCCTTCACCGTTTTGAGAGCCGTGGTGATGAAATAATTTACACAAAGTAAAGCGCCTGCCTGGGTTCGAACCTACGACCTACAACTCGTAAGTCGCGGCCGTTACCACTGGGCCACCACTGCTGATTTCTCTAGTGGTAATAAATAACATCATTATCGGTAGTAGGGCTTGGGTCTCGGCGAGCCGTGATTAGTCCTAAGACCAGGTCTTCTTCTGTACCGGCGAAATATTCGGATATAATCAATCAATCGACAAATTTCTATGCACACAACTTCTTTCAACGACATCGAGATAATGAATAGATGAACTTTCATTTCCATGTCATTTTGTCTGTCACCTTTAGTTTGGATCTCTGAAATGTAACTAACCATTATTAGCAATTTTGTTGATTAGTTGTAGATTTTTCGCTTGAAATATATTGCCCAACTCAACAAAATCGCGTGTTTGAAGAAATTTCATAAATCTTGTAAGTTCTGTCAAGTATTCTGTTATTATCATTGAAATATTTCAAAACAGCAATTTGTAACTTGTCAAACTTTTACGACAGTTTCTCGACATTATAAACACGAAAGACTTTTTGTTGCAAACCTTGTTTATATTGACAGCAATATGAAACTTAGTATTTGAATAACATTCGAATTCTGAAACGAAATAGTGTACGATTAAAAATGAGTGTAGTCGAATTGCTGACCCCCTCACTAGGCTCGTTCTTTTCGAGAGACTATTGTAATTTCCGTCGAATTTTCTGTGAAAAATGTCCCAAGGGTCGTTGTATGTCACTAGCAATAATGTGGGGCATTCGACGGCCCATCGTTAAGGTTAATGCTGATAGATATGTACGTGAAAAAGATGACAGTAATTTTTAATATATTTTAATACCATCACATGTGTTTTTTCTTTTTATAAGAATAAGTATTAAAAACAATGTTTTGAAACGGTATGATCGTACGAGTATCACAATTTATAAATGTTGTGTGGGAATGTCTAAATAGTTTGGAGGCTCCATTGCAGTTTATAACCTGCGCGTACGTGGTTTCACAATTTTAAAGCGTATAGATGTCGTCATGCAAAACACTTTTGCAAAATATTACACTGCGCAAACGCCCAGTTTTTGAGAAAAAAATCCTAGTTTCAGAAAATTCAACTTATTTACATATTACAATTGACATTTTTACCACAGTTAATGTACAAATTTCACTTCTAGGTTGTTCTGTTTTACGTTCAGACAATGTGACAGCAGATCTTAATGGTTTTTAGTATTATTATTGTAATTTAACAATGAAGCAAAAAACATATTATTGGTACTCTTAGAAGATCGTAATCTGATGTGTGACCCTAACGTTTGACAGTTGTCACTCGTCGTACAAATATAACACAACAAAATTAAAAATACAAAAATAACACCATAAAAAACCTTCCGTCCATCCATGTAAAATACTGGTATTCAGCTGCATCCGGTTAGACTGGAAGCCGACCCCAACATAGTTGGGAAAAGGCTAAGCAGATGATGATGAATACAAAAATAACACACTTTGACTTAGGATGCAAGGGCGAGCGAAGCGAGCTCGGGACTTGGGGCACCCCGACTCGGACAGGTTAGAAGAAAATTATTATTAAATTAATAGTTGATTTTTTTTTAAATGAAATTGGTGCCCCGTTTAGTGGGCCTCCGTCGACCAAGCCTTAATTTTTTTTTTAGATAGATTATTGTATTAAATTTTTATAGTATTTTTTTTTTGTTTTGACCTTGACTTTTTCTGTGTTCGATTTTGCTTTTTGGGGTGTTGAACTTGACCTTAAAGATGTCATTGACCTCATTATTGCTTGGAAACAAATTTAGATCCGGCACGTGATCTTCCCCACCCTTAATACTCCCACTATCCCACCAATCCCGAAATAAACTTTTGGCGATTTTTTTCTCGGCGCCTATGGTTTTGCGCACTTTGGGGTTTACAAATTTAAACTAAAAAGGGTCCATTCTACCCAAAAAAAATAGCTTCTATAAAAAAGCGACGGTTTATAAACGGCAGTGGTTCCACGATATTTATACACACTACAATCCACATTGCAATATTAACCGTCTTGTACTACCTACCTACTCAAGATCAATCTGCCAATTCTTACCGCGGAAAAAACCCACAAAACACGAGACAACAATACAAAACAATTGAAACATTCCACAATATATTTTCAATTTTTATTTTCCCAAACAAAGGTCAACAATCCGTATCCTATTTCGTTCCCCAAAACCTCACAATCCTTATGTCAATAACGATACTTCACAGACAATAACCGATATTATTGACAGAAGCCCTCAACTTTCCTATCGAAGGCCCAAGACAAAGCCCCGAAAACCGTTCGGACCCAAATCTTGGCTAACGATGCGAAGACACGAAACAAAATTTGTCTTTCACCAAACAACTTTAATTTATCACCATGCGTCACGATGTGTGCGCTATACAAAACATAAATTTTACAATAAACCTTAAACAGAAGAAATAAAGTAGGTAATCCCTTGTGTGTTATGGTCGAAAATGCACAAAAAATCTCCTAAGTAGGGCACAGTTGATGCGTTAAGAATGATATTGCGTGGAAAGCAAATAAGCCGTGGAATATCTACAGTGCTATTTTAGATAATATTTTATGTAAGGAAATGTTATGTCTTCTTGGTTTGGTGGAAAAAAGTGTAGGGTAAAAATGATATTGAATACTAAGAAAGACGTACTTAAGTCGCTACCGTCACCGTATTCCTGGTAACACTGAACCGTTTCATTTGAAAGAAAGAAAGAAAATAAAAATAAACCCAGGTTAAAGCACACAATGTTCACACAAAAACAGAAGAAGCACTTACCATACATGTAAAGAGCCTCTCAAATTGATAAAATCCTCGTGTTTTCCTTCAGAGAACTCAGTGATAGATCTACTACAGAAATTGATAGACACAATAATCTAAAATCAAACTACCTAAAAGACATCTCAGAAAATTTCAAATCATTACAAAGAATCACATTCATGTGGTAAGCCATAAAAAGATTAGAGATAATCAAGACATCGATCTGTCAGTCCCTCTGGGATCCAATTTTATTGCTGGCAATAAAACACGCGGTGTGTAGACCAAGTTTATCTGAATCACTTGCCTATCAGTACATCGGTACTAAAATGAGGATTTTCAAAGTTTCCTGAAGGCAGGATGATGATCAGTTTTATTTACCTGCGTGAAAGGGTTTTATGAGTCGTAAAGTGTTAGTTAACTATTCCAGAAGTTTTTGTAATGGATTTTCTTAAATATTTGTTACTAACTGCGCCCTGAGGTTTTACCCGCATAAGTCTCGATCAGAGTAGAGCAGTGGCGGCCCAGTGGTAACGACCGCGACTTACGAGTTGTAGGTCATAGGTTTGAACCCAGACAGGCGCTTTACTTTGTGTAAATTATTTCATCACCACTGCTCTCAAAACGGTGAAGGAAAACATCGTGAGGAAACCGGCATGTCCTAGAACCAAAAATTCGAAGACATGTGACATCTACCAACCCGCACTGGGCCCGCGTGGTAGATTACGGCCCACTCCCTCTCACAGAGAGGAGGCCTGTGTCCCTGCAGTGGGAACATTTATAGGCTGATGATGAAGTCTCGATCCCGTAGGAATATCTGGATACAAAGTATTATATGTCCTTATGGTCAGGTCTACCCATGTGCCAAATTTCATCCAAATCTGTTCAGCCGTTTTAGCGTGAAAGCGTAAGAAACCAACAAAGTCACTTTCGCATTTATAATATTATAAATTATTTAGGATTGTACATAGATTATAGAGTGAGCTTGTCACGCCCTCAATCTTAGGAATAAAACCAAGTTTTTTAGATTTTTTCCAAGTTTGCCCCCACGTTTGCTCCTATATCTCTTTGTTACTAGAAGTAGTCTCTTTTTTACTCTGCGTTCAGCGCTTGGTGTGGCAACAGGCCGTGTTCGAGTTCGCGAAGTCAATCGTCATTCTGAGGATGCCTCGTTAAGAGGTAAAACACGTGTCCATTTCTTTCAGGGTTTTTTATGGCTCTTTAGAAATAGCTAAGCGGAACAGGTTACTAAATATATCCATATCTATTGTATTTTATAATGGATTTCCGCGCAAGGTCACGCCTGAATAATTAACTACTAGAAGTAAATCTAAGAAAAATATAGAAATCTTGTCATGGTCTTGGAGAATGCTAGTTAAATTGTATACTCGCCTAAATTCTAACATTTATAAAACAAAAATAGTTCTTGAAAATATTGGGGCATACTTTTTCTTAGCAGTTGCTGTAATTGTACCATTCAATATCAATTGAACATCGTGCAGTTCCATGACCTTGGAATTCTGATTACGCCGAGAACAGAATCATTTGTGAATGTCCGGTTTCATTTTGTATTACAGCCTTCTGCTGTTCGTTTTATAAATTTCCCCAACGATGTCTCATTTTCCCTCATGTGATCGTTGTCTTGCCAGGATTTTATGAAATAGTCGTCAATATGCACACTTGTGGATATTTTCATTAGGGGCCGTTCAAGTATTACGTAAGCAGATTTATTACAATTATTTACCCCCCCTCCCCTTTGTCAGCAAAAGTAAGCAAAGCTCTTACCCCCCCCCCCCCCATGCTTACGTAAACCTTCGTATACGCATTTTTCTTTTAATGTAAGTAAGTATTCTGTTCTTTTTATTGATTCATGAGCAGCAGTTATAATTTTAACAAGTGTAAATTTAGACAAGTGAATAGCACGCGGTAATTCCCTACACGGTTCTAAGCGAGTACCTAAACGTATTCATTAACTGTGGGAATCCCCGAATATGTGTTTCGCTTTCAAGCATAGACAACGTGTGGGTTGCCATATGTGTAAAAAATGTAATAATTACTGCTGACGTAATCACCATCTAGACCCCCCACCCCCATGTCATCAAAAATAAGCAAAGCATAGACCCCCGCCCCCTATAGTGCTTACGTAATACTTGAACGGTCCCTTACTGACTCTGTTGGCTTACAAAGTTAGTTTATCTACTATCCTGTACATACCTACAAGATGACAGGGAAACAGTGCAAAACATGATTGTTGTGTTTATTTTATAGCTCGATTAGTGCCACTCAGACTTAATCTAGTCAGATCTACACATTTTTTCTAACAATGACTCAGTCCATTATCTTCCGTTCTTAATACAGTGACTTAAGTGAGCTTAGAAGTAGTGTCGACCATACAGTAAAGTAGGAATAATGTGAGGTTTACAATGATTGTAATTGTGGTTCTGTTTGGCGTCAGAAGGAAAGCTGATTACATGAAATATAAATAATTTATTAAAAGAAGAAATACAATGCATGTTAAATGTATATTGTAGTACAGAACATATCAAATAGAAGGACTAAAATAAAAAACACAGTGAATAATCAATAAAACCCTATAGAAGATGCTGTTTCAATTCTGGCCCTCTTCTTCTCCTCGCTTGATCCGGAGCTTAAACAAAAATCTTGAGAATGACACGCTGGTATCTTCTTCCATCCCAATATCCAAATGTCTTTGTAAAGTCCTCAACATTAACAGTGATGAATCATTTTTCTTTGTGACAATGTAGTAATTTGTTTGGAATAATATGGCTCTATATCCTTCTGGCAAAAGCTTTGCGTTTTTATTTAAAAATTCTACTGTTTTGTTACATTATTATGATACATTTGTGCTCAATTTTTGTGAATGACCCCGATGATCTTAAACGATAATTTCATCTTTAAGTAAGCATGGAATTTATAGCTTCAGCTTGTGAACATTAAAATTGATAGCACGTTTATTTCATAACTACAGGCACTGTCACCTTTCTCAATTTTTCTGTCGACTTTGCCTTATGGTCGTTTCTGCCTTCAGAACCTGATTTTTATGGGCTTGCTAAGATCGCCGCACATCGACATTCTGTTGTTGTTTCACAGTATTTATTTTGATAAGTAGGTATAATCGAAATAAACGTCCCTTTAAATTTCTATCGTTGTCTGTCGATTTCAAATTCTGTGTTGAAAAATTACTATGCTATTCCCATGCTATTGTTTCACCATTATTTAGATTTAATTTATCTACATATTGACCTCAGTCAAAAACATAAAAACAATGATGTTTTAGTACTTTAAACTACACAGACGGTTTACTGAAGTATGGAACTAAGCTTAGCATACTGTGTTCTACAGCTTAGTATCTAGCTATGTCTTAGGATCTGAAATTATATATATAGCCTAGAGATTCTTAAGCCTAATCTTAAAACAATACTTATAAACAAAGAGATTCTTATCTATTGTTTATTTGAACGCGGTAATCTCTGGAACCTCAAGTCGGATTTGAAAAAATATTTCTGCATTTAATAGCCCAATTTTTGAGGAAGGTTATTAGGGTTACTTAACATCACGCTACGAGCCTTAGGAGCCAAGCAAAAAGGGAAAGAGTGAAAGAACTCTAAGCGAAAACTAAGTAATAGTGCGGGTGAGCGATACGATACGACGCAGTGGGTTGGGGGCCGAGGGAGTTTTATAAAAATGTGGCTGTTATTTTAGTATATTGTGGATCTTATGACTTCCACGCGAACGAAATTGCGGGCAGTTCTTAGTATAAAGACTCTAGGGCAGATTTGTAGGGTTGAGGCTACGAGGACAGCGGATAGTGGCATTCCATAGGATGTACCTATGCGTTTTAAAATGTTCTCACTTCTCTCTCTCTCTTCCTTGAAAAAGAAGAAAATATTTTAATTTAGGTTCATGAATTGCTTTCTAACCGGCCACCCCGAATTCGAATTATTTCTGGAGGTTATTATTAGGTATTCAAAATAAAACTGAAAAAAAAATACATTTTAATCATCCACCGACAGGACCAAGGTGATGTGTATTATTTTATTTTAGTTTATATTCGCAGTCTTCGCCAATCATCGTCTAGTTATTAGCGACCGGTTCAATCATCATTATCAATGTTACCTTCACTGGAATAAAGATTTAAAGGTGTTTAAAATAAACATCTGCATTTTTACCCCTTTTCTTATGACTGCCTCTTTGGTCGAGTGGTCGCAAGCGCTACTGCTGAGCATGAGTTCCTGGGTTCGATTGCCAGGTCGGGCAGTGTTATTGGGTTCTTCCAGGATTTTTTCAGTAGGAGCTCGGAGTCTGAATTTATGCCCGGTTAATGGCAATAGGCTCGACACCTGTTAAACATAACTGACGAAATGTAGGTGTTATTATAGTTACGTACAACTCTACCTAAATCTTCGAGGACATTTATGTATCTTAGAACCGTTTATTTGACCAAATCAAAACCTCATTTGACGCGTGCCTAACCTAAACAACCTCAGGCAACGTCTAAGTAGCATTGTATTATAGCCTCGATCTTAATCTCTAAAGCTTTACGCCTACCACATGTCAGTCACCCGCCCGTTTTGCAGCCACAAACGCTCCTTGAAATTTCAATCCAGTAAAAGCTCTTTTTTTCTGTTAGATTTTAAAAGGCTATGTAGATTGTAGAGTATAAACGAGAGGCTTGTTTGTACAAGGAGAGGGACTTGAATTCGGGAGCTATTGACCAGGAATGAAGGAAGGTTCAGCTTTGAAATATTTGAGGTTTTTGTAGTACCTACTGTTGCGGATTTTTTATGCGTGAGTGGAGGTCAAAGGTCGGTTTCGCCGGTTTAGTCTCGGTCAGGATATTATTAGAATAAAAATACCGCTATTACAATGTTACTGTGAATATAGTTTATGCCGCAAACGTACAGTTATGAGCATAAATAAATTATTATAATAGCTATCCATATGATGTATATAAATAAATAAAAAAGAGTATATTCTAACTATCTATCTACTATCTATCTCTTTATATAAACATTTAGGACTAAATAATGTATTTATTTTATTTTTTATTTCAATGACGTCATCACGTCAACATGTCGCTGAAAACCAGCGCTGTAGGTCTGTCTCGCATAGGGTCGCAGCATTACGCTGAGCGATGCCCGTTTTGCGTGGATGTGACACATATTTTCCCCCAAATTGTTATTTTCGTACTTTCTTTCTTTGTTTTCTTTCTACTATTTCTATACTCATACAGCATTGATGCAAAAAAGTGTTTTTTGTATGGCACCAATCATATTTAACCACATACTTAGTTCAATTAAAGAATTAGACATAAACTTATTTAAGAAAAGGCTTAAATCTTTACTATTGAATAAAGCATACTACAGCATTTCGGAATATTTGACAGACAAAATGCAATGACTCTTTTTGACCGTAGTTGGTACTCAACATGGCACGTTTAATTTTTTGTATCCTTTTAATTATTACATTACTTTTTCTCTCTTTTTCTTTATAGTTTATTTGAAAAAGTAGTAAAAGATTTTTTTATTTTTCAGAAAGTCAATTAATATCGTTTGATTAATGTAATTATGTTATCAATTTTTAGTATCAATGACATTCATGAATATTTGTACGCCTTCTGGTATAACATAGCGCGCTTGTAATTTTTTTTTTAACAACTATTTTATTGTACAGACGCCAGCACATCAAGCTACTACAATCTGTCAAATTTATTTAATAGATTTTCAACTTTATTGCTGAAAAGTAAGGTTTAAAGTAGATTGGGAAAATTTGACAGTTTCGGGTAGCTTGATGTGCTGGCGTCTGTACCTATGTTAACAAATGATTATGATTATGGTCAGTTTGACAATAATACTTAATTTCATGATTCTTTCATTATAATATCTGCTTTTAAGAAGACAGCAAAAAATGTGACTTTCCGTGGAAAGCATATAAAACTAGCGGCACAAATAAGTTGGCTTTAAATGTATTTGTTGTTTATAAAGTGTGCATAGTAATATATTTTTAGTTACGTGACTGTAGAAAAAAAAAAGGTTTTTGTTAAATCTAACAAAAGCTTGGGAATCATCGATTAGCTGTTTTTTAGGGTTCCGTACCCAAATGGTGCCAACAGGACCCTATTACTAAGGCTCAGCTGTCCGTCAGTCCGTCTGCCACAGGGATGTTTCTTTTGAACTTTAATAGGTAGACATTTTCACAAATGTGTATTACTACCTAATACCAACAAGTAATAAAATATGTAATGTAAAATATTGTACGCTGGGACGCAACCCTTTGTGTAGCCGCTTTTTTAATCTGTTCGTATTCAAGATTTTAAGGCCCGTATTACAGAACCTCACTCAAAACTCAAGCACTGCTGGAGTGTCAGTAAACTCCCGCAAAAAAATTATTTCCCAGAAAAGTTATTTCCCAGTTATTTCACCACCGATACACGGTAGTCACGTTAGATTAGCTATCGCAGCCTGTCTGACTCCGTCAGATATTTTTTGCGAACGATCCGATCGACGTAGAATCTGAGCCAACATGTAACAGCAACACATATACATTGCTTTGTCAGAAAAACAAGGCAGGTCTTCCTAAACCACCAACCTTGTTTCACTTTCTTTCTTTCCAGTTTTAATTCTTTATTCCTTTGTAGAATAAAAACTAGAAATAAAACAAATCTAACCTAACCTTTTAAAGTTTTGTTTCGTTTTATCTTAGGATGATGGAGCTTAATAGAAATCAAAGTCTATTGTGTAGGAAATCACGTTTAATTACCTGCATGACCTGATTGCCTTGCCTACTCTCTTCAGTTATAAACGTAAAAAACTTTTTCCTTATCTAAATGACCAGCATAAACAAACCTCGAAAAAGGAAACGAAAATCTTAATTCCGATCTCTACATTAAGTGCTTATTAAAAATCTGGCGAACTGTTGTTTACGCCGTCATCCATCAAGCGAGAATGATTAATTGATAACACATTATCGGCAGCTGCGAGCTCGCTATTCAAAACGCCATTAGACTTTAAGAACGCCTTGATACGATCTTTTGTTTTTAATCTTCCCTATGGTAATGAAAGTTGGGCCTAAGTATTGATTGGCTGTGAAATGGGTGGGAATTAAGGTTATGAAAACACTTCGTTATATTTTGAAGTGAAACAGTATTTTAGAAAACGTTTTGAAAGATCGACAACCAGTTTTACCCCATACAGATGAATTTCAGAATTTTACATAAAAAAACATTACAAAGTGAAAAATTTCAGAAGTCGGTGTCTTTGGTCATTATTTCTGTTTTTTGCCACTGACTTCCGACTGATTGACAAAAATATCGATGAAGACACTCCTTTTTTGAAGTCGGTTAAATACTTCCATTTCACCTTCACAACTGAGCTCTGTTACAGCATTTTTAATCCTATGTAAAACCTAATAGAAAATGGTAAATGCGGTTGCCACACCATTCACGCAACATCAACCGATGCGTTGCCAACATTAAAAACAAAGTTGAAACGTCATATGTTTCCTTAATTGTCTCATTTATTCACCACGTGTATAGCAGCTTTACTTAATCATTGCGCTTCCAATACATTCGCGATCAAGAATTCACAAGCTTGTCGTTGATCCCTTTATCAGGTATCAAATATTCACGCAGGCTGTCGGCGATGCAACCACTCTCTCACATATGCATGCACGATTCACGCGCCATTCATGGACAGTTTTAAACTTTAAACGCTTTATATTTGTTTTTAACCGACTAAAATGTTAAAATAGAAGGTTTTCTGTAATATTTTCTGACCCATTTCTGTTGTGTTAAGCATTGTCAGAATGTCTGTTTTTTAAGGTTCCGTATCTCAAAAGGAAAAATCGGAACCCTTATAGGATCACTTAGTTGTCCGTCCGTCACACAGTGCGGCTGCCCCATACTTGCGAACGGTCAAAATTATTTTTAACAAATGAATGATGTAGAATGACTAAAATTGTCTTAATTTATTTAATTGCTATTATTTTAGTTCATAGGTCTAAGATAAATGTTCGTTATTACAAATAGCGTTGTAAGTATTATTAAACAGATTATTTAAAAAAAACTGTTGGTAAAAGGTTTAATATAATGCACAGTATTGTAATATATATTGGCACCTAACGAGTAGGTACCCAATAAAATGAAAAAAATCAAGTACTATTTTTCACATGTATTTTAATCATTTAGAAACATAACAGTCTCAATCAGATTCTTCGCAAATAGGTAAGCATATATATGTATTCTAAATCTTGCACTTTTCGAACTTTTTTTCCGGTGGTACAAGATCTGTTGCCATTTCTCATAAGTGCGTGATTTTTCTACGTTTGGATCTCTCACTGGCCGAATCAAAACTAGAACACGGACGATCAGGTCCAGTAGGAGTAGGGACAGTGTAAAATGGGAATGTTTCAATTTGTTGCAGCCACTCTGCGTATTACGAGTATTTACTATACTTACAGTAAGCCTTTCTGCGCGCAGTACCTACCGAAATATCTTCTTTTAATATTGTTATATAATGCTGAAACTCTCATTCTCATAGAATTTTGTTGGTTAGGAGGGCAATTATTATTCAGTATAATTAACTTTTTAAATGTTCTTTCTTAGAATCCAAACTTTTAGCTGGATCTTGAAAAATCAAGTCTACCAGTTCACAACAAGTAAAATTTAGTACGCGACCTACAATAAGAAAAAAAATATAACGTCAATATTTGCAAACTTTAGCAAGTTTTTTTTTTCATATAATAATAAAAGAAGGTTTGAGGTATATTTTCCTAAAGTTTAGTTGCGAACAGTAGCGAACTGCTATAACTTTTCCTCTCGTAAAACAATTTTTTTTGTAAAATTTTTGCATATTCGATTCACCACTATTATTATATTAAGTAAATGCTTAATTTAAAAATCTATAGTATTATAAGAAAATAGATACTTTGAGCGACAGAATCCATGTTTCAGAACCACAATAACTTTTGTCGTTATGAAATTATAAGGTAACAAAGAACTGCAACTTTTACTGTACGTATTCTAGTCAACCGATTGTAGAATGTTTGAACTGTTGTTAAACTTACATTTTGTCGTAAACCTGCCTTCATATTTGCGCATTTTGATGAAGCAACTATTCAAGTAGTATTAGCCATATTTTTTTTTACCTATCTTCAACTTTTCAAAATTGGTTTTTGGCCGACCCCGGCCGCATTGTGCGTCAGTCTGTCAAGACCCTTTTTCTCAGGAACGCGTGGAGGTATCAAGTTGAAATTAACATTAAATACGTAGGTATATGGTACTTGGAGCTCTAAAAAATCAAGCTTTTAAGTTAACGCAATAAAAAATAACGGCCAGTTAATCGATTTTGATACTCGCAAATAAATTAAAACCGACAGGGTACTGAAATTTGACAGGAAGCAAGGTCTCACAGCACGTGTAAAAGAAAAACTCCGAAAACAGGTAATTTGTAGTTTTATCACAAAAAAAAGGCGATTACAAACTTACATTTGCAGTTGGAGAATTGACCGTGACGTATATCGATGTATGGGAGAACATGGTTTTAACTACAATGTTAAATTTGTTTTTTGGTATAAATAATTTATCCCAAAAAACAAACTTAACATTGTAGTTGAATGAATGGTTCCATAGTTGGGATGAATTATTCATCCCAACTATGGAACCCTTCATTGTGCGTGGTCCGACACGCACTTGGCCGGTTTTTTTTATCTTTGAGTAATGAGTATACACGAACATTACTGAAAATATTTTATCATGGTTAGGTATCGTTATCCATCACGTCTGCAGTTTCGTCAGCTAATTTAAAGGTATCATCATCATCCTCAGCCCGGCTTCACCCACTTCTGCCCCTCTTTTCTTGTACCAATCCACACCTTCCTATGGCAGCCTCATGACATACACACATACACATACTATAAATTAAAGTCACTTTTTGTGTATGTCTGTGTGACTGGGTTGTTAGTCTAAATTACGCAACGGATTTCGATACGGTTATCACTCAAACTAGTTTTTTCAAGACAGAACAAACGAATATTTATTTAGAACAAATCAACCATACATTCAAAACATATAGTGATACAAATAAACAATAGATGGCGTTACTAGTATCTTATTTTGATGTAAAAACGTAACAGTAAACCTATAATTTGTATTCTTCAACACAGTACAATTTACGCTTGCTACATTTTCTAATATTATATGTTCCCCTTATCGGCTGCTCTTAATGGCGGACGAACCACATGACACATTTCGATGTCAATTTATCCATCACTCATATTGCGGGAGGTTTTAATGAGATTGCTAACCAACAAGAATAAATAAATCATCCAAAATAATTTAACAAACAAACCAATTACTGATAAATTCATATTACAAGATTAGTATGAAATAACGAATAAGTTATTAAAAACATTAAAAACTTTCAGCCCTGTCATGAGTGGCATGACTTCCTGACACATCAATCAGCTAACATTCGTAACAATATTATTACTAAAAATGTTATATGACCTTACATTAGGTACTTAAAGTAACGCAATTTTGATGTTTTATCAAGTCGTAAAACCTTGCGCCAGGGCCAAGTGGCCAGTGAAAAAAAATTAAAAATATTTATTATCACTGACGAAAGATCTCCACAAATGAGTACTTAAACCTTCCAAAAGTCTTAAAACTAACCCCACGGTCGAAGGAAACTTGACTGTGTCAACTTCACAGAGAGAAGTTATGACAAAAAAACCTTGCGAAAGGGCCAAGAGGCCAGTGAAAAAAAAGAAAAAATATTTTCTATGTATCACTGACGAAAGATCTCCACAAATGAGTACTTAAACCTTCCAAAAGTCTTAAAACTAACCCACGGTCGAAGGAAACTTGACTGTGCCAACTTCACTGAGAGAAGTTATGACAAAAAGCCTGCACTGAATCTAGATAACAAAGGAGGTTGCAAGTTGGACCGTGAGTAAGTAAATCTGTAGCGGAGTGTGTCAGTTTGTTTGTTAAATGCAGTAAGACAGGTAACTTCTTGTTCTTTTGCTTTGTTCAGATGTTTAATATTATAGTAGGTACTATGACAATAGTTTCGTATCTGAATGAATGAATGAAAACATTCAAAATTCTAAACCATTATTTAAATTATTTCTACCTAACAAAGTTTTTAACAAAGATAACTAACATTAATTTTTATCCCAGAATGCATTCTACTCATAGCAAAGTACCTACTTGTAGAAGATTGCCATCGGATGAACCTAACAACAAGGTTATTTCATCAAAAACAAATTAAGAATTTACAGATACCTAGTGTTGGTTAACTTGTATAGCTAAGCTATTTAATAAGAAATGCAGATTGGATGCAAAAGACGTGTGCTTCATTTATTGTAATCTTGTACAGTGCAGTGACGTTAGTGACAATTGACATTGACAGAAATGATGACAGATTAAAACTAAATGTTGTGTTGCCAACATATTGCCGGGGCAACTGAAAGATTAAGCAAAAATTACTTATTGTTAAAGTTTACAAAAAGTTAAAACACCCTTTTCATAGACAAATCAAATTGACATTATAACATAAATATACAAATGTTAGCAAAAAAAAGGAAACAAAACTAAGATTTATTATCTTGTTAAACTGACAATTTATCAGATACGTACTAATTTCTTCCTTAGAAGCAAAATAAAATTAAAACTAAATAATTATCATATTAATTAGCACCACTACATTCTAGCGGTAGAACACAAACTTTCATTACAGCTCTTCTATGTGTATGGCCGTTTGCAGTTTTGACTTCAACTACTCTTACTTTACCATCTTTACCTGGGTAAGTATTTATGACTCTGGCTAGGGGCCAGTATAGTGGTGACAAATTGTCATCCCTTAGGATCACTAATGTTCCTACTTTTACATTAGGTTGAGTGTCTTGCCACTTAGGGCGAGATTGTAACAAATTTAAATAATGCTTACTCCAAACCTTCCAGAATGACATTTTGATCTCATTACAAATTTTCCAAAATTGAGATTGTTTTACTATGTTTACATTAGGCTCAGGATAAGTATTTAAAGCAGTTCCTATTAGGAAATGACCAGGGGTAATACAAGAATAATCGTTTGGATCATTGGATAATGGCATAAGAGGTCTGCTGTTTAAACTAGACTCAATTTGACATAGGACTGTATACAGTTCTTCATAAGTAAGAATAGACTTTAGTAACACTCTCTTTAGGTGGTATTTTACACTTTTAACGCCAGCTTCTGCCAATCCAGCGAAGACAGGTGAGTAGCAAGGCAGAAAATGAAAATTAATCCTCTTTTGAGCTGAAAATTGACAAACCTGTCTTTGGTGAACTGGCGAGCTGTGCAAGTTATGTAGTTCGTTTAATTGGTTCTTTGCGCACTTGAAGGTTGAAGCATTGTCGCTATATATATCTGTGGGCAATCCACGTCGCGATATAAATCTATTTAGGCAGGCTATAAAAGTCTCTGTTTTTAAATCAGTGGCCAGTTCTAAGTGGATAGCCTTTGTTACAAAGCACACAAAAAGGCAAACATAACCTTTTGAGATTATAGGTTTTCTGATCCTGGCTATTTTAAGTGGTATCGGACCAGCGTAATCTAACCCAACCTTTTGGAATGGGCGACATACATTGACTCTATCTGGCGGCAAAGAACCCATTAACTGTTTTGCTGCTTCAGCTTTTAATCTAAAACAAACAGTACACCTATGTAACACTTTTTTAACTTGTCTGAGACCATTCACAATCCAGAATCTTTGGTTTATTGATGACAGAACAAGCTTTGAACCCGCATGGAGGTTTTTTAAATGTTCACTTGTAATAATTAAGTTAGTGATCCGTGAATCCTTAGGTAAAACAATGGGATGTTTCTGTGTATAAGGAATGGAGGCATTTTGTAATCGACCACCTACACGAATCAAACCCCTGTCCTGTCATCAATAAACGGACATAACGGTTTTAAATTACCTTTAACAATTGTTTTGTTACATTTTAGAACATGAATATCTTCTGACAAATGCTTTGTTGTTCATATTTTATAATCATTGACAATGACAAGTCAAGTTCTTGAGTTGTAATATAATTAAATTTATTTTTAGAGTTTTTTGACTTTGCATTCTGACCAAAACGTAAGATGTAAGCTAAAACTCTTATCATTTTATTGATATCAGAAAATTTTTCAAGAAAATCGAGACATAACGATTGCTCACTACAAGTAGTACAAAGCATTGCACTTGAGCATGCAGAGTCGACGGTAACCTCTGGTAAATCCTGTGGCAAATTTAAATTTAATTGTGGCTCGTACTCACGTGAATTCTATTCTTAAAAATAATTACAAAAAAAATAATGTTATACATAAGACACAATAATTATAAATGAGAAAAAACTATTTACAATATCAGCCTTATTTTGAATTTCAATAATATTGAAGAGTAATCTCAATGCTAAAGTTATAATAACTGCCATACTGTTTTAGCTGCCTCATTGACGGCGGGAAAATACATTTTCTATTTTATTTAAAAAGCTGCATATGAGACAAGCTGCCTACAGTTCACACATAAGCTTCCACTCTTCGACCCTTAATTTTATCGAAGAATTGGCGCCAGGAAACTATCGTTTTTCCTGACCAAATCCAAAAACTGGAAGTTATTCCTACTATCATAGTCATTAAGTACTTGATCATGAACATTTCAAATTTAGGTCTGTCTGTTTCTCTACGTGTGAAAGGGCATGGGATAGAATACAGAGGAATAGAACACATATCACGGTGCCAAGTTACCATCCAATCATCAAAATTTGCTTGTTCATAGAAAAGACATGCAATCACTATTAATGCTGGAACTGTGTATAAAACACCGAACACACCAATACGAATCATTAATTTCTCTAGTTTGTCTGTTTTTGTTCCATCATGTTTCATAACAGTTCTGATACGGAATAGAGATACAAAGCCTGCAAGTAAGCACAAAGTGCACGGTTTGGGATCATATAATAGTGGGGACCAAGTTACAGAAACGCTGGGGTCCACCACAGGGGATGATCAGCTAGCTCGTTTGGCATGACTCCTCGGCTAAGACAATCGGCGGGGTTCTCGTCCGAGCTAACATATGACCATGTGTATTTTTGTGTAAGTTGTGAGATGACCTTAACACGATTCGCTGTATAAGCCTTAAGCGTATTTATATTAGTTTTAAGCCAGGCTAACACTATTTGTGAATCAGAATAAAGTATAACATCCTGTATTTGCATTTTAACAATCAATACATTGTGAACTCTGCTAACAAGCTTTGCAAGCAGCAGAGCTGCATTAAGTTCGAGTCGAGGAACTGATAAAGTCTGATTGATAGGATTTATTCGTGATTTCGAACAAAGTAAGGATATCTTGACATTGCCTACTGAATCTACGACTCTTAGATATACACAACAACCATAACCAGTATTGCTAGAAGCATCAGCAAACCCTATAATTTGTGTAAAGCTTGTGTCATGCATACCTATATGTCGTGGTATAAGCATTGGTTTCATTGTAAGCAAGCTATTATAAAACTTATGCCAAAGCTGTAGCAGTTCACAATTTGGCACCGAATCCCAGTCCAATTTTTCTTGCCATAAGCGTTGCATGATAGCCTTCGCACTCACCACAATAGGTCCAGCAAGACCTAGTGGGTCATAGAATCCACTTATGAAGCTAAGAATTGAACGCTTAGATTGAGGCATGCTATCAACAGTTTTTGGACTCGATATAATAAATGAATCTAACTTAGTATTGTAATTCATACCTAGTGTTTTTAAAGAAGAGTTATTTTTCTTTAGATCAATCTCATCAAAATGTTGTTGATCTTTTTGTATTTCTTTTAATAATTCTGGTGAATTTGACACCCATTTGTGTAACTGAAAACTACCTAAACTTAACAAACTGCATAGTTGTTCTTTTGCTTCTGATAATTTAACTAATGATTTTTCAGAAAAAAGAATGTCATCGACATATGTGGAATTATTTATAATAAAGGCAGCTACAGGGTATTCATTCTGGTATTGGTCTGCTAACATTTTCAAACATCGAGTTGCCAAATAAGATGAACTCTTTAAGCCATATGTAACTGTGTTTAATTGAATACATTTAACACTTTCGTTTGGAGAGTCTCTCCATAGAATATTTTGTAATGACCTGTGTTTTGAATGTATTTTTATATTTCTAAACATATTTTTGATGTCTGTTATAAAAAAATATTCATCAACTCTGAATAGCATTAAGACATCCACTAATTCTTTTTGTACTACAGGACCATTAAGTAATAAATCATTCAAAGATGTTTTTGTATTGGTTTTCATGGAACCATCAAATACAACCCGGCATTTTGTAGTCTTTTTATCTAACCTAAGTACAGGGTGATGTGGTAAAAAGTACACTGGATCAGTAGATAAGTTATATTGACTGATATCAATTAATGTACCATGACCTTGTTTTAAATATTCATGAATGAACTCTTTGTATAACACATAAAGATTAGAATCTTTTTTAAATCTAAGTTCTAAGTTATGAAATCTTTTTAATGCTAAATATAATGAATCTCCTAAAGCTTGATTGATTGAATCTAATGGTAGTATCTTGCTCAACATTTTCACAAAATATCTTTTCACACAAGCCATGCTCAGAATGTGTCTCTGGAAAGGTTTCTGGAACACTTTCACACTTCCAAAACTCAGCAATAGATTTATTTAAATCAGAATCACATTTTTTGCAAAATAAAGTAACAACTGGTTGTGTGTGTTGTGTAAATGTGTTACCTGCAATTACATAACCAAGTCTTGTATTTAATAATGGAGCTTTAGATGTGACACTGCCATCAGCTGCCTCCGAGCTGGACAGAAGAACTTGAGGCTCAGGCGGCAGCAGGATCTGGAAGAATATGTCAGCACCTAATAGAATGTGTATGTTACTTGGCTCATTGAACTTCTTGTCAGCTAACATAATTTTGGGAGGTAAAACTAAATGATTTAAGTCAAACTTTCTTTGTGGTAACTTTGAAGTTATTTTGTCCAATAAGTAACATGTGACCGAAATTTTATAATTCTGAGTGAGGGAATGTACTTCCAAATTTACCTTCTCCTTTAATTTATTAAAAGTATTGCCTATACCAATAACCGGAGTATTGGCTGTATCAATTTTTAATTTTAATAGATTTGAGAGTTCTCTAGTCACAAAAGATGCTTGTGAACCAGTATCTAGAAGAGCCTTGACATGAACCTCAGTACCATTGCTCGCTAATAGTTTTACCTGTGCTGTAGGCAACAGTACTTGCTCGGAGGCAGCCTCGGACATCAATGTTACTGGAGACGATGATTTATCTTCATGGAGCAATGAGTTGTGCCCTTCTTTGCAGACATCACATTTAAAGTCTCTGCACTTTTTACTATGATTATTTAAACAAATCTCACATATTTTGTTAGACGTAGCAAACTTGATTCGATCTCTCGCAGACATAAGTTTAAATTGTGGACAAGTAAAAAGTTTGTGGTTGGACTTACATAGCAAGCAGCTTCTTGTTCCTACCGTGTCTGCAGCAGCACCTGCATCTGGCTTAGCTTTCTTCACAGCTGCAACATGAGCCACATTTGATGTTAGTTGGGATCTCTCCAGTGGCCGCTCTGCATTCTCAAGTGCAAGTGCACGCTTATCTAGAAAATCAATAAGATGCGCAACCGTGGGATCTTGTACTCGAGCCAATTGGAATTCCCTACTGCATAATAAATCTAACTTTCTGGTCAGAATGCAAAGTACTATTGGATCCCATTGATCAACCGAGTGACCTATGTTTTTTAAGGCAGCCAATTGTTGCTTTACTACTGATACAAAATTTATTAAATTAGTTGCTGTTGACTTACATACAGGTACGATATCTAACAAAATGTGTATATGTTCATTTGTAATTTTATATTTATTATCATATCTATCAAATAGAATTTTCCTGGCCTCATGGTAACTCTCAGAAGACAAGGTGAGATTTTTAACCAGATCGTGAGGTTCCTCTTGTAGAAAATTTCGTAAATAGAAAAACTTTTGCACATCATCTAAATTATGATTTTTATGTATGAGTGAATCGAAGAGTTGTATGAACGGCTTGAACTCGGAGTACTTACCAGAGTACGTTGGTACATTTATGGTAGGTAGCTTTGTATTGAAATTTTTCGTAACACACTCGTTTTTATTACAATCGTTTTCACATTCAATTTTGTTTAACAACTCCCTGATGACGGTGAGCGTTTTGATGTAATTTTCTTCTACATCATCGTCGGCATCGAGGTCGGGTTCTATGGCGCATATCTCCAACGAGAATTCTTCAAACTTCTGGAATGCATTTCGAAGACGCTCTTCTTTTAGGATTAACGCCTGTTTTGAGAACTCCTTATATTCCTCTTTGTCTTTGAACATGTTTCCAATTTTTGTTATCGAACCTTTGATGGACGCTCGTTTCCTGACGAGCGTCTTGATTTGGTCGACTTCCATTGTTGAAAAGCTGAAAACTTGTTTTGCACACTGCAAACTTGCCACTACAACAATTTGTTTCGGCTGTAACTGTAATTATCTTGACCGCACAAGAACAAGACAACACGTTCTTCTGTAAATCTGAATCTGCCTGCACAAGTGAAAAAAAATATGACGGTTGCGACGCGTTGCGATTTGAAAATACTCCCGAGTTTCGTTCGGTGGGCGGTGCGTGGCGTCGGCGCGTGTGCTGCTCGAGCGCAATGGACTCGCCCGTCGCACAGTGGGTCGAAACTATGATTTTAGTGACTTAGGGCTCAACTTTGCTTTTTTACTTTTTTCTTCATGTGGATGGATAGAGCTCATTAACCTCAACAATAATTGTTCTGATGTATTTTTTCCTAAACTTTATACTTTGGGTAGAAAAATGTGTTTTGTTATTTTTTTGTATGGAGCGGATCAAATAACCTTAAATTCCTGCTAAGTAGCGTGTGATCCCGCGTTGAAACTTTATTTTTCATATACCTTGTCTAGTCTATTATCATTTGATGCTATTAACGTGTGCATAAAGTTGCAACTCTGCCAAATAAATGGATCGAAAAAAATGAAAAAATATATCGAATAAAAAGCTACATTTTTTACTTTCGTAAGTTCTTTTAAGTTAAATTTGATATGGAATAGTAAGTAAAAGCACGTAATAATACACATAGTTACTTAACAACTAACAACAATACATTTAAAAGGTCCCTAATTAGCTTAAATTTACTAATATATGTAGTATTAGTAAATTTGTAAATTTTAGCTAATCACACTAATCATAATACATTTAAAAGGTCCCTAATTAGCTCAAATTTACTAATATATGTAGTATTAGTAAATTTAAAGCTAATCACACTAATCATAATACATTTAAAAGGTCCCTAATTAGCTTAAATTTACTAATATATGTAGTATTAGTAAATTTAAAGCTAATCACACTAATCATAATACATTTAAAAGGTCCCTAATTAGCTTAAATTTACTAATATATGTAGTAGTAGTAAATTTAAGCTAATTAGGGATCTATGAATTTCAATTTCTTTGTTTTAATGACTTTAACATGTTTATGAAATGTTATTTTAAGTTAGATTTAATACTGAATAGTAAGTAAAGATAGGTACATAATAATACAAATTAGTAAAGGTAAACTAACATTACTACAACTAACACAAGCAAACTAAAAACTAACTATAAACAACATCAAACATTACTATTTCCTTTCAATTATGAGTTTGACATTTATAAACTATTAAAAAAAAACAAGAAACTTACAAACTACCAAAAAATCTTATTCACTATCGCTATGACTATCTTGTAAATTATCTACATCAATAAAATCTATATCGGATTCTGTGGGAAAAATCAGCAGAAGCTCTTTGACTTTTGGAGAGAGAACCATTATATTTTGTTTCACCATTCGAGGTCTTAGACTTGTGATCTTTGGATCAGAAGACAAAAGAAGATTGTGTATAATATCCTCATTTGTCGCCGTTCTACTTACCTTTCTAGAATGACTCTCTCTATATTTCCGGAAATCTTTATTACGAGCTTCCGCTGCCTCTTCCGACAGTTTACCTATAGGTATGGCACCAAAGTGCTTAATTATATCACTCCCATGTACTAACAATTTATGTATACTGGAAGGCATATAATACCAGGGATATAAGTGGACGTACAATTGTGCAGTATCTCTACAAAATTCGGAAAACTTAGAAAGATCCACGCTCTCTCCAGATGCAACCGTCTGAAGAATCACATGAAACCTTTCTATTAAATCTTTATCTATTCCTGTTATGCGAGCTGTTGTTTCTGCATCCCTAAAAAATCTTCTGGCAGTATTGCCATCATTGGTTGTGCCTACTCCTTGCTTGACTACGTCAATAAGTAAACCGCATTCTTTCTTAAACGCTTGCTGTATAGCGCTCTTTCTGAGTGACATTTTTTCTTTGTCATCGCCCCTGCAACTCCATTTTTTGAAGTCCAAACGATAAGCTGCAAACAAAAAGAAATATCACTTAAATAAAAATCTCACAAGTAACTATATAACGTGAAAAAAATTATGAACTAATAAAATTATATTTACCGATATGAAGTAAGCACTCCATGCTTCTTATCCAGGCATGTAAAGATGACATTCCATACTGGAACACTTCTTCGTTGTTCTCTTTTTGAGCAAGTGACTCTAAATTGTTCATCTCTGACGGTTTTGCTTTGCAGATATCACAGACAGCTGAAGATGTGTCTGACAAATATGACGATATTTTGCCGTCTATCATCGTCAAGTGCAATTGATGCTTAACTTCAACTTGATTGAACTTGATTGGCTGAAGTCTTTCTATTTCTTCGGTTATGCTAGCTTTTATAGTTACCACTGTTGACTGCGTTTCTTTGGTAAATTTGAACATTATCGGACGGCAATAGAAAGTTGATGAGGGTCGATCGTTTTCCCAAACAATTGTTCCATCACATTGTTGAAGCCTTATAGGAACTAGACTGGCCATGAAGATAGTTGAGTCATCAAACTCTGCTTCAGTCTTTTGTTTATAATTACTTTGACCTGAGGCTCCATCAAAACCCCATTTGCTTATTAGCAGTAACTCAGTTGGCGAATCCAAATCTAAAGTAATCACTTCTAAAAGCCTAGATACCGTCAAGTTGAGTAAAGCTTGCAGTTTAATAGCAGCTCCTTCTTCAGTTATAATTATGTCTTCTTTCCCTGGATAACATTTTGCCTTCGCTTGTTTTATTTTATAATAAGAAGGGTATAAATCAGACCTATTTTCACTTGCTGCTTCTCTTAGGCTTATATACTGCCACTTACTTAATTTAAGTGAAACTAATAAAGACAGTGCCTTATCGGGTGAATATGTACTACTTTTCGGTTTACTTGTACTTAAACACTCTTTAACTTTTTCTAGATCTTCGGGGTGATTTAGTAAATGGTTCATAATTTTTCCTACATCCTCATTTCCGGTGTTTCTTAAACTAGCAATTGTAGTAGCTTTAAGTTCATCCGGGGATAACGAAAGCGATTGGTTAATTTGATCAACGCGTCTTCGTTTTTGCCTGGAGCCCAATTCCTCGAAAGGTTTTCGAGGTGTAAATGTAGATGTCGAAGCTTCTGTAGTAGATGGTGGTAGATTTTCGACATCTTCAGTATTACAAATCTCGAGCCTTTCCTGTTCAGTGTTCACAGCTTCAGGTATCATTCCTTCGGGCCAGTTTATTGCACGTTCAAACCAATCACCATTTTTTCTTACAAACTGTGCTAACGTGCGACTACTTCGTTCCCATCTTGCACTTATATTTGAACAAAAGCGCGTACAGAATTTTTGGAGCTCAACACTGTTCTCTTCGGTCACGTTTATTTTATGTTGTAGGAATTGAAAGAATTTTTGACTATCCGACAGTGACTTGACCTGCTCTCTTAAAATCATAAATAAATCTAAATTGTTAACTAAATTATCCATTATAACGAAAAAGGGACGATCAGAATCACGAGATGTTAGTAGTAGTACGAATAAACGAACACTAGTTAGTATATAATAAATTATGGTCATTTTATACTTCCAGAATCCAGTGACAAACAATGTTTACTAATTTTTCTACTACCCTCATTAACTAATTATCCTAATTAATATTACAGTAATGACTAAAAGTGAAAAACATTGTTTTTTTATAAGGTAAAAGGTTAAGCTAATTACAGTAATTAAACACACAAATAGAAATTAATTGATTTCATATCCACATTTTTAAATAAAGGTCCCTAATTAGCTTAAATTTACTAATATGTGTAGTATTAGTAAATTTAAGCTAATTAGGGACCTTTTAAATGTATTGTTGTTAGTTGCTAAGTAATTATGTGTATTATTACGTGCTTTTACTTACTATTCCATATCAAATTTAACTTAAAATAACTTACGAAAGTAAAAAATGAAGCTTTTTATTCTATGTATTTTTTCATTTTTTTCGATCCATTTATTTGGCAGAGTTGCAACTTTATGCATTTGTTTATAGCATCAAATGATAATAGACCAGACAAGGTATATGAAAAATAAAGTTTCAACGCGGGATCACACGCTACTTAGCAGGAATTTAAGTTTATTTGAGCCGCTCCATACAAAAAAATAACAAAACACATTTTTCTACCCAAAGTATAAAGTTTAGGAAAAAATACATCAGAACAATTATTATTGAGGTTAATGAGCTCTACCCATCCGCATAAAAAAAAAAGTGAAAAAGCAAAGTTGAGCCCTAAGTCACTAAAATCATAGTTTCGACCCACTGTGCGTCGCTCACAGTGGCTCACAGGGTGGCGTGATGTCACTTGAGCCAATCAGATGCGTCCTGCTTGGCGCGGCGACGAATCTATCTCGACGTCCCCGGAAGTTTTTTCCGCTTTCTAGTCGAACCAAAATCGAATTTCTTCACAGAATACTCGAACGCGGCGCTCGAACTTTCTGGAGCGTTTTGGACTTGCCCTTGAAATTGTAAAGATGGACTTGCCCGTTCCTTTATTCGTTACGACCGGCGGCGTGGGTATCTTCAGGAATCTATTTCCACAGGAATTCACTGTATTTTAGCTGACTGTATTATTATTGCTCGAAGGACCATGTTGGTTAACTTGTATAGCTAAGCTATTAATAAAAAATGCAGATTGGATGCAAAAGACGTGTGCTTCATTTATTGTAATCTTGTACAGTGCAGTGACGTTAGTGACAATTGACATTGACAGAAATGATGACAGATTAAAACTAAATGTTGTGTTGCCAACACCTAGTATTTAATTTAATTCTAGAATTTAATCACAGCACAGTTTAAAATGATACTTTTTTAAATTTTGAGCATAGTAACTGAACTATTTTTATTTTTAAATCTCGAAACTTTCTATGAGGCATCAACTCGTTTCATAAATAGTACCTGAGCGAGCGAGCTCTGCTCTGGTGAAAATAAAGAATGCTCATTTAATAGTATAGGATAGTACCTACTAATTCCAGACTGCCTGATAGTAGGTACTTACTAATTCCATGCTGCCATGACCATTATTCTAATGTCAATAATGTCATGTCATTATTCATTATCTTGTTCTAAACTTTGAGCGACCGAGCTCTACTCGGGTGAAAATACGGAGAAAACGAATTTTCCCAGATATGAGACCTAGCTAGATCGATTTTTCGCCCCCATAAATCCCTAGAGCCGATTTCGAGAACGTAAGTAGAAATCTATATACAAACAAATATATACATACAAATATTACTCGTTTAATAGTATAGGACTTGTTCATTATAGAAATGTATATGAATTGAGTTTATGTACACACCTTTGCATTTACAAGCCAGTTGCCTCACCGCAAAGCAATGGCTTATATGGGAAAGAACGAACTTTAGGTATACACCATCTTTGGTCACGACCGTGCCGTCGCGTCGTCGCCATCATAGTCGCGCTTCGCAACGCAGTCACGACCTTAGAACAATAATTTTGTCGTTCCCAGAAATCTAACATAATCCCGGTAACATCAAAGTACTTACCCTCCGCGTTATGAGGATTCTATTTCGGGAATGCGTTTACAGGGATTTGCGGCGGGAATCAACCGAATGTAGTCACTAACACAACATTGCTAATTTCAACTAGCAACAAAGGTTTTAGCCGCCTAGTTTCGACGTTATGTTTAGTACACACCACAAACGTTGCTTGTGATGTACAGTATAATTTCGTTCAAAGGTTATTTGAACAATAACGAAAGTGCAATAAAATATAGTTAATTAAATAATTTAGGAAATAAATTGACAGGCGTTATAAATTCTAACAGCCGTTTGTCTGGGTCTAGTGCTCAAAACTGCGACTGAGCTACGCTACTACGTTCGGCTCGATCCCAAGTTGGGCAATTTCCTATTATGTTTTTCCATTTGGAATGTATCAGTGGCAGCAGGATTGCTCTAGTGATGCAATCTCATATTATATGGGATTTTAACATAGCTGGTCAACAAACTCGGGTGTCGCATGCACATATGCATACCCCTTTGCGGAATACGAGATGCTATTTAATAAAGAACAAGTTCTTTTTCCCCTACACTCACGTCGATAGACTCTTGTTTTTCTACAATCGGAATGTCGTGTTGTTTGTTCTACATCTACGCTCCTAAAGTTAATCGCACTCTCTTAGATTTGGCACGCAGACAATCGCTATGATAGGAACGAACATAAACTTTATCTTGATTCCAACTTGGACTTCATTTGTATCTGTTGAAAATAAGTTTATGACTTTATTGTTAAGTTAAACTAGTATATAATTCCAAAATATAAAACAGTAAGTAAAAAAGCACAATCAACTTTATACATCATCGACTTCAAAAAGCAATTCTCCGATTGTTCTACAACCAAAAGAAACGGAAGCTTTCTACTCAAAACGTTCTTCTGCAATAAAATATTACTATTATATCTGACAGCTCGGCCATCTTCTATGAGTCTGTCCTCAGACTCCTCATTGATAACATACCTGGTTAAGTGCAAAGAGAACAAATAAAATAATAATATCATACTTTGAGACAAACATTATTGGTACTTTGAGACGAACATTAAATTACATCACGCTTATTAAGTATAAGTTGAAAATAAAAACAAACATTTAACTGCAAAATAAACTTATTTGATACTTATAGCTAGACAGACTAGAAATTCAAGAACACAAGATCAGTTATGGCAGAGAAACAACACTACACAGTATGGTAACTTAAGTACTAATAATAACAGCTGAAGTATTCACCATTATAACTAATTAGAACAGGTTAAATGGAATTAAATGTTACCTTAGTCTGGCCAGCTTTCTATACCTATTATTTGACAGTGATCCTTTGTCTAAACTAATGTTATATTATTTATATTAAATGTATCTAAACTTAATAATATTATAAACAGAAAAAATTTGATCGTTTGTATGTTTGTCTGTTACGCTTTCACATTTAAACGGCTGAACGGATTTGGCTGTAATTTGGCAGATAAGTAGATAGAGTACCTCTAATTATAATATAGGATACTTTTTATCCTGATATTTTCAAGTGATCGAGACTTATGCGGGTCAAAGCGTGGGGCGCAGCTAGACTGTTATATCTTGAACGATATATTTTTTCACGTTACAAATCATCCACCCATCGCCTTTTCCCAACAATGATGAGCTTGTTTTCCAGACTAACCAAAAGAACGAGAACAAGCATTTATGACTACTTTATAAATACCGGAAAACTATATTATATTAAAGCCCGTGCACTGACGTGTAGAGCCTGTGTTCTCTTTAATTACACACAAACATTTTAATTACAGCGTCGGTAAATGCGAATGTATGTCAGTCACATGACGTCATGTGTGACGTAACACGAAACGAACATACCATATTAGTATCTCATTTAGTTAATTGTGTCATGGCACTGTTTTTGGAAATAGATTTGTATTTGTCAGTTGACCATTTCGTTTTAGGCCTCGGAAAACATCCGCACCTAACTCATGCTAAATAGAGGGGCGAAGAGCATGAGGTCTAGTCAATTGCTGTCCAATATCTCTATATCCTTTTGTTCACCCCAGGAACAAATCAAAACTAGTTCCGTGTCACCACAGGCCACGGGCATATTAAATATTTTTTTTTTTTTTTATATATGATTATTGAATTTTTTTTTTTTCACATAATCCTACATGGGTACTTATGAAACGTCAAAAGCTAAGTGCCCAAAAATATTTTCATCAGTAAAAGCATAACGTAAACATACATATACAACAGTAAACTATTGGAATTGATAAAATCTTTGTGTGACACTAGGTCCTAAATAAGATTCGAATTAAACAAAAAAAAAACTGTGACAGTCCTTTTCTCTCATTTCATGAACCCCGGCTTATATCGTCACATCCTCCCGATGTCACAGAATATGTTCCAACGACTTAATGTAAGCAGGTGGAGCGGTCAATGTGAGATTTACGTTTTTGTTTTGTGTTTCATGCCGACTGTCACACCGTAGTGTGACTAGAGAAGTAAATTAACATGTTACGTAGGAGTGGTCGGGCAACTGGGACCGCTATCAAACTGGGATTTGTACTGATCAATAGAAATAAGACACATCTTCATAAATGAAACTCATTTGTACTGATCAATAGAAATAAAACACATCTTCATAAAAAACACACTGTAGTGTGACTGGAGAAGTAAATTAATATGTTACGTAGGAGGAGTCGGGCAACTGGAACGCTGTCAAACTGGGACTCCGCGTTGTTTACTGTTTGTTTATTTTTAATGTTAAATGTTACTCATTTGTACTGATCAATAGAAAAAAAAACTGTAGTGTGACTGGAGAAGTAAATTAATATGTTACGCAGGGGGGGGAGTCGGGCAACTGGAACGCTGTCAAACTGGGACTCCGCATTGTTGAGTGTTTGTTTATTTTTGATGTTAAATGAAACTCATTTGTACTGATCAATAGAAAAAAAAACACATTTTCATAAAAAACACACCGTAGTATGACTGGAGAAGTAAATTAATATGTTACGTAGGAGGAGTCGGGCAACTGGGACCGCTGTCAAACTGGGACTCCACATTATTGCGTTTTTGTTTATTTATTTATTTTAAAAAACACACGTAAGTTATCAACATAATTTATATGGTAACCTAAATATGGCTATATTATTTCTCATATGAACAAAATAATACATTACTGTCGCGGCCTGCAACAGGGGCATTGATGGACGAAGGTGAAAATCGTAGTGAGTGCATCAATCGCCTCAGCCCACATTTTCACGTTCGTTTATCAGTGCCCCTGTTGCAGGCCGCGACAGTACTATTACATTTGTACCGTGTGATTCTAACCAAGAAAAGGAAAAGTACCTATTTAAACACAGAATATTTGTAAACAAATCATATTTTGATTGATTAGTCGTTACTACAGACTGAAGATAGCGGCACTGTATGAACAGTGCCGTGACTGAAACCAAAGCACAACCAGCAAGCGGCCTTATCCATGAGGACTTTGGTATTATGGTCAAATATTTGAGTCACATGAATATTTAAGTTCTTTGGAAAATCTATGCTGCAGATTTTCATTTCATGTTTCATTTGAATTTCTTAAAAATTGTCCTGTTTGCGACAATGAAGTCTTTTGCTTAACATTATCATCGGAATATTTTTGAAATATTTTTCGCACAACGTTATAGATTTGTGCCACCTTTCGTTCGTTCTTTTTAGTGTGTAAGTCGTAGGGCCGTCTTCATTAATTTTTATAATGAAAGGCAAATAGCTTACTATAATTACAAAAAAGACTCTCGCAAATAATATTACCTGTCACTAACGCGTAGACAAGAACAAATTGTCCAAGTCATCTTATTAATTATTTAGTTTTTTTATCTGAAATAAAAAGAGGCTTATTAGGAGTAATTACCAGAATTTCTTATTATCTTTATTTTCTAATGTATTTTTGATTTACTTTTACCAAAAAGTTATGTTTTGATTCCATTGTACGTCGGTGTAACATCCACCCTCCGTTGGTGATATTCGCGTGCGTTCGTAATGGCTCACATTTATTTCGGGCCCGCGATACAGCGCATGATTTGTGGTTTAAAACACGCACGTACGGCTATTCATACGCGGATATATACGCAGCCTCTGCGGATAAGTGCGGATATGTAAGCGTAGGTATATGTACCGAGAATCAGCGGATACCTACTAATATTTTTTGAACAGTTAACACGGTTTCTTTGTTTCTATAGGCAATAAAAAAAAACAGAAGTGAGAATTGGACAATTGATAAGGTTCTAACAAGGCATAATTTATTAAGGCAGTGAAGAACCGACTCGGGGCCGGTTGGTGGTGCGGCTGTTGCCGCTGTGAATCCTTCGATAAATGATGGACGATAAGTCTGTTATTAAATCTATTTTATTTTCTGAAAAGAATCTGAAAAGACGTCCGCCATGCGAATGTCTGAAGGAAGGAGTTCTTCTTTTTAGTTTTTAAATACTCGCGGCGCCCCTGACCGGCGCGAAGAGTACCGGCTGGCGTAACGGCATGGCGACAGTAAGTCCCGCCGTGCGCCACCTAGCGGCGGCGGGCCGTAACAGTTGGTCACTAAGTTCCAAGCGACGTGACGTATTCAAGCGACGTGACTGTTGCTGCCACTGGTGATAGCGGTGATATGAGCTGAGCGACGAATCCTGGGGTGGTGAGCGTGGTCGTAGTCTGGCTGTTGCTCTCGCTCTTGCTTTTCGTCAACATATTACTTATCGAACATCCTTTGTTTGACCATTAATAAGACCACTGGTAACATCCCATGATTACATCGCTTCTATGATTACTATTACAACACTGGCCATCAAATATTTTGTAACTATGACCAAACGTAAAATTCGAGTACTTTCGAAAATCAAAAATTACAAATAATGTTGAATTGAATTGCCCATTCCACAAGTTTGCTATGGATATGAATGGGAAGAACAATTTTTTATATTAACGTGTGTAGTTATTATAAAAACGGGTATAATAAAAATATGTAATATTCACTCTCACTTACCTCTGACTTTGAAATTTAACACGGGAATAGGTTTGTCTGCATAACAAGACGTGAGAGGAGAATTCAAAAAGAAAATTTGAGGCTCCCATGCGTACACATGGAAAATGGGAAAAAATTAAAATGTTTTTCATGTCTATGTTGAATAGGCTTACATTTTGATAACTTTGTTAAAAATTGTGAAGTTTCACGTAAAATTGTTATTAATCATGTCCTTGTAACTTTTCAAATGAATGGCATAAAAGTTCTGAACATTCTGGTCCTCGCTTAGAATACGATTTTACGGGCGTGGGATGGCTGTAATATATTTTTTCTAGTTTTTCATGAGTCATTGCTCTTTAGACGCATAGTAACATTTTTGTGAATACCTCGATACAGTTTCTTGTATGTTTTAGAAAATAAAATTATCAATTTTTAGGACCCGTTTACACGCTCGTCATTAATAACGCCTGTTGTTCTTCTTTCGTGTGGATGGTAGGTACATCTTGTCAAATTACTTGAGAACTGTAGGTGGCCAAGTTAATCGTGTCGTTTTAAGTCCTCTTAAGTGCAAGTGCGTGCCTATTGTAAATTCATATACTTATGTATGTATCTTTGGAGTCGTTATAATGTGCACATATCGAAATGAAGGAATCTATGCTTAATTTTATCGACGGATTTTGTTTCTTTTTAAATCTATATATTTTTTATATTTTTTAGGAATTTAAAAAAAAATTGTAACAAAACGGTGTAACTTTTAAACTAAATGATCTATCGCGATGAAACAAACTCCATAGTGATTGGAAGTAATTTAAAAAAATCTATATATTTTTTACGGAATTTAAAAAAAAATTGTAACAAAACGGTGTAACTTTTAAACTAAATGATCTATTGCGATGAAACAAACTCCATAGTGATTGGAAGTAATTAGGCGTCCTCATAAAATGTGGAAAAAATGTACCCTCAATTGAAAATACAATAATCGTAAATTTTCTCAATAAGACGCCAAACAAAAAACACAGATATTTTTTCCGTCGGTAACATTAAGCATAGATTCTCTCATTTCAATATGAGCACAAAGAGACCAGGCGATATTCTAAACCATTAATTTTACCATTAATTAAAACACAGACAAACTAAACGCCTCGGTGATTAAAATGAAATGGAATAAAACGGGAAACCCATCCTACAACCCTAGAAGCTAAACTCGCTAAAAACGTATACATTAAAATCGACGGGAACTATAATTATAAAGTCACAAACACACCATGCTCGCGCCGGTACAGCTAACGCAATTACTGGCTACCCGCTTAGTTAAATGCACATTGAATGTTAGCTATTCAGATTGTTAATATTCGCGTGGCATTTGTATGGAGTTGATTACTTAATTTACTATACAGATCTAAAATCCGTATACAGGCTGTTAGGGAAAGCGGGTATGGTGTTAAACCCTTTTTCCCACAATGTTGTTAAAAACCCGCGTAGCTTTTTCTTCAATCCTTTTGATTCTAAATTATACTAGATAATATTGTTGGTGTGCGTTATTTTTGATTGATTTATGATTGTCTGGGTTTTAAATTTCTTACCACAAAGTGGTCGCTGCATAGGGTTATAAAATTTGTAGTAATTTATATAGATTTTGTAGTCCATTGAGGGATAAAACTTTGTATTTTGCCATACATTTTACAACAATACGTGCATATGTTCCAACAAGCCAATCTCTCGTAATACCTGTCAAAAACTGTCACCTTAGTGACAGCCGCCGCAGAGGTCTGCTAGGACGGAGGAGTTCGTACACCGCCCGCGCCCGTTCCACGGCTCGCGCTTTCTTAAGCAACTCATCGAACGTCGCTACCTGAGCTCTGTCGAAACGCTTCCGGATACGGCAATCCAGCAAACCAAACACCAAGTCCAACTGGATGCGTTCGCATAAATCCTCTTGAGGCAACTTTGCTAATAATGCTCGGACCTTGGCAATGAAACGGTGAACGACGTTCGCCGTATGCACTACGTAACTTGGTTATTACTTCCTCGCATGTTTAAGTAGTACTTTTTACCCCTTGCCACCAAGTTCCCGCCGATTAAGATAGCAACAATGAGATTCCCAAGAGCGCGTTCTCATCGCTGATGTGTAAGCATGACTTGTACACTTCAATTGCATCTATAAAGTTATCAGCGGATTCTTCTGAACTTACTTCGATGTACATTTCGAGAAGTTACCTGCATTCATCATGACGCTCGCTGCAGCGTTGGGGATGGCAGCAATTTTACCAAACGATGTTGATGGAGTAGATGTACGGACCTCACGTATAAGTTGTTGGCAGAACTCGGCTTGTGACTGTTGGAGAGCCGTGAGCAGCGATGTGAGCGCCTCCTGACTCATTGTTATTGAAGTGGGTGGCTCACGCTCAGTCTCTCTAACATTGGAGTCATCTTCCTCCTTCTGCAGTGACTTGCGTGTTCGCGGCATAGCTAGAATCCGCAAAACAGAATACCTCTGTCGGTCACATCGAAGTAAAAAAACAAAGCACGACTCCCAAGCAAGAGAAAATTTTCCTCGCAAGAAGACACCAACACCTGGTTGTACAACTAAGAACACACGTTGGGCGCCAGAAGTAGTCGGGGTGGGTAAGGTTAAGTATAAGACTTCCATTAAGAGATAAAAACTTTGTATTTTGACATAAATTTTACAACGTTTTATACGTGCATAAGTTCCAACAAGCAAGTCTCTCGTAAAACCTGTCAAAAACTGTCAGGCTGCCACCTTAGTGACAGCCGCCACAGAGGTCTGCTAGGAGTTCATACACCACCCGCTATAATTTGAAATTAAATTAAGTCTGATCTTAATTTAATTTGTTTTATTATAATAAATAACAATCCACAGGTTGATTAATGAACTCTCGCTGAAATATATAGGTACTACTGTGTAGTTTGAAACTACAGTCCTTAATCAAACAATTATGTCTTCAATATGTACTGATCAATCAAAGTTGAGGCATACATGAGCCAGACTGTGGTTATCATTTACGCCGTTAACTTGGTTATTAGTCAGACATAAGGTGACTTGAAATATTGATTTTTCATGCAATTGCTCTTTAACTCGCAAATATCAAACTTATTATGAATGTGCACTATAAGGCTTATAAAAAAAAAGAAAATAAAAAAGAACTTAATGTTTAATTATTAAAATCTTGCTTCAGTCACCTTACGAGTCATTTTGTATAGCAATACGAAAGACTCAGTTAGTATTCCTACCCATGAACATCTTTCCAGTTCCGATGATTTATATGGGAATTTCATCGCCAGATGTATCTAGATTCAGAGAATCCATAGAACGCCAAACCGCTGTGCCCATCTTTATCTTTCCTCCGTCTTTTCTTATCAACTGGTGTAATTCTTCCAGAGTTGTGATCAATCCCAATATTATCTGTTGCAGATTCTTGCCCCCCGATCCAACAACTCTCCTTTTTTCGATATGCTCGAAAAACTCCTCTCCGTAGGTTTGGATCCTCGGCCCACTGCAACAGGGCAAACAACTCACCTGACTGTAGACACCAGAAAGTAACCCCGTTTGGTTAGCGCAAGACATCTTTGCGTACATGGTTTGGACAGGTGGCTTCAGTGCAACCAAACCACCTCCGGTCATATTTCTGAAGGATGTTCCCATGGCTTCCATAGTAAACCAGTTTCCAGTCTTCGTGATCTGCGACAAAACGCTCAGGTCTTCTTTATATGTCCCGAATATACTGTGATACAGGATCTGGGAGGCTACCTCTTCAGTCATCGTTCCCTGCATTGCCCAGACTCTATTCATGCACAGCTTATACAGTAACCACCCTCCGGATCCTGTGGTGTTGAAGTATTGTAGAAAAGACTCTTCCCCTGTCTTTGACATCAATTCCGTAGAGCTTGCTAGGAAATTGAGTGGGAAACACATTCTTGTCGCTTGTCTAGAGGTTGTTGTCAATAGTATCTCAGCGATCAAGCTTATTAGTGTTGACAGCTCAAACGACATTTTAACATTCTTGGTTATCTCTATTATATCGTCTATTCCAGGTATGTGAGATACTGCCCTTTTTACTGCAGCTGCGAACTTTCCTCTATAAATGCCTTCTGTCCTCACCATACAAAGGAAAGCAGTCATCGGCCCGAGATTTTGCACAATTGAAGATCGCCTCTCCGGTGGGAAGCTGTTGCCCTCCAGTAGTATATGATGTGCTCCGCTTAAGCCGTATTTGGACACCTGGAACGATGTGTGAGTCCCATCTTTCTTCGTTATTGGCATTGTCCCATGTCCCAATCTTAGTTTATCCAGTCTCAGCTTGAAGGCTGCAAACATATCCAAATATGGACCCATTGTCCCGTACCAATTTTCTTCGTCATCCATGCTGAAGTTTTTGTACTCGAGCTTGACTACGTCTAGTGAGTCCTTCCACAACTTGTCAACAACTGTCCTCTTGATGGAATAATCTTTTCCCCTATAATGTATATTATAGTCAGTCGAAGCAACCTTCTTCTGCATGTTTGTGCTTGTGTTTTTTATCTTCTGCCTGTTGACGTTGTGTGCAGTGAAGATAATGCTTGTTTCGGACGAGGCCCGAGTCTTCAGGCCCACCAAATGCGCTGACTTGCGCATCCAGGGCCTGGATGACTCCGTGACGGAGGAAAAGTTGGTGGCCGCCATCGCTGAGGCTGGAGGGTGCTCTGTCGAGCAGATAAAGTCAGGCATCATCCATCCTGACCACACGGGGATGCAATCCATTAGAGTGAGCTGCCCCGTGACGGCACCCAAAAAGATAGCCGGGGAGGGCCAAAGGATTTTGGTGGGCTGGGTTTCAGCGCAGGTCAAACTGCTGGAGCCCAGACCTCTGAGGTGCTTCCGTTGCCAGGTGGGCCACCACGTGGGGGCCAAATGCACGTCAGAGGTGGACCACAGCGACCTCTGCTTCCGCTGTGGTCAGCCCGGTCACAAGGCTGGCTCGTGTAACGCCACGCCGCACTGTGTCGTATGTGCGGCGGCTGGCAAGCTGGCCGATCACTGGGCTGGGAGCAGGGCCTGCGCTCCACCCGCCGAGGCAAGCGCTCCGCCACCAAATATATAGGTACTACTGTGTAGTTTGAAACTACAGTCCTTAATCAAACAATTATGTCTTCAATATATACTGATCAATCAAAGTTGAGGCATACATGAGCCAGACTGTGGTTATCATTTACGCCGTTAACTTGGTTATTAGTCAGACATAAGGTGACTTGAAATATTGATTTTTCATGCAATTGCTCTTTAACTCGCAAATATCAAACTTATTATGAATGTGCACTATAATACTATAAAAAAAAAAGAAAATAAAAAAGAACTTAATGTTTAATTATTAAAATCTTGCTTCAGTCACCTTACGAGTCATTTTGTATAGCAATACGAAAGACTCAGTTAGTATTCCTACCCATGAACATCTTTCCAGTTCCGATGATTTGTATGGGAATTTCATCGCTAGGTGTATCTAGATTCAGAGAATCCATAGAACGCCAAACCGCTGTGCCCATCTTTATCTTTCCTCCGTCTTTTCTTATCAACTGGTGTAATTCTTGCAGAGTTGTGATCAATCCCAATATTATCTGTTGCAGATTCTTACCCCCCGATCCAACAACTCTCCTTTTTTCGATATGCTCGAAAAACTTTCGCGCTTCCATAGTAAACCAGTTTCTAGTCTTCGTGATCTGCGACAAAACGCTCAGGTCTTCTTTATATGTCCCGAATATACTGTGATACAGGATCTGGGAGGCTACCTCTTCAGTCATCGTTCCCTGCATTGCCCAGACTCTATTCATGCACAGCTTATACAATAACCACCCTCCGGATCCTGTGGTGTTGAAGTATTGTAGAAAAGACTCTTCCCCTGTCTTTGACATCAATTCCGTAGAGCTTGCTAGGAAATTGAGTGGGAAACACATTCTTGTCGCTTGTCTAGAGGTTGTTATCAATAGTATCTCAGCGATCAAGCTTATTAGTGTTGACAGCTCAAACGACATTTTAACATTCTTGGTTATCTCTATTATATCGTCTATTCCAGGTATGAGACATTGCCCTTTTTACTGCAGCTGCGAATATCTCTATTATGTCGTCTATTCCAGGTATGAGACATTGCCCTTTTTACTGCAGCTGCGAACTTCCCTCTATAAATGCCTTCTGTCCTCACCATACAAAGGAAAGCAGTCATCGGCCCGAGATTTTGCACAATTGAAGAGCGCCTCTCCGGTGGGAAGCTGTTGCCCTCCAGTAGTATATGATGTGCTCCGCTTAAGCCGTATTTGGACACCTGGAACGATGTGTGAGTCCCATCTTTCTTCGTTATTGGCATTGTCCCATGTCCCAGTCTTAGTTTATCCAGTCTCAGCTTGAAGGCTGCAAACATATCCAAATATGGACCCATTGTCCCGTACCAATTTTCTTCGTCATCCATGCTGAAGTTTTTGTACTCGAGCTTGACTACGTCTAGTGAGTCCTTCCACAACTTGTCAACAACTGTCCTCTTGATGGAATAATCTTTTCCCCTATAATGTATATTATAGTCAGTCGAAGCAACCTTCTTCTGCATGTTTGTGCTTGTGTTTTTTATCTTCTGCCTGTTGACGTTGTGTGCAGTGAAGATAATGCTTGTTTCGGACGAGGCCCGAGTCTCCAGGCCCACCAAATGCGCTGACTTGCGCATCCAGGGCCTGGATGACTCCGTGACGGAGGAAAAGTTAGTGGCCGCCATCGCTAAGGCTGGAGGGTGCTCTGTCGAGCAGATAAAGTCAGGCATCATCCATCCTGACCACACGGGGATGCAATCCATTAGAGTGAGCTGCCCCGTGACGGCACCCAAAAAGATAGCCGGGGAGGGCCAAAGGATTTTGGTGGGCTGGGTTTCAGCGCAGGTCAAACTGCTGGAGCCCAGACCTCTGAGGTGCTTCCGTTGCCAGGTGGGCCACCACGTGGGGGCCAAATTCACCTCAGAGGTGGACCACAGCGACCTCTGCTTCCGCTGTGGTCAGCCCGGTCACAAGGCCGGCTCGTGTAACGCCACGCCGCACTGTGTCGTATGTGCGGCGGCTGGCAAGCTGGCCGATCACTGGGCTGGGAGCAGGGCCTGCGCTCCACCCGCCGAGGCAAGCGCTCCGCCACCAAATATACAGGTACTACTGTGTAGTTTGAAACTACAGTCCTTAATCAAACAATTATGTCTTCAATTCAATGTGTACTGATCAATCAAAGTTGAGGCATACATGAGCCAGACTGTGGTTATCATTTACGCCGTTAACTTGGTTATTAGTCAGACATAAGGTGACTTGAAATATTGATTTTTCATGCAATTGCTCTTTAACTCGCAAATATCAAACTTATTATGAATGTGCACTATAAGGCTTATAAAAAAAAAAGAAAATAAAAAAGAACTTAATGTTTAATTATTAAAATCTTGCTTCAGTCACCTTACGAGTCATTTTGTATAGCAATACGAAAGACTCAGTTAGTATTCCTACCCATGAACATCTTTCCAGTTCCGATGATTTGTATGGGAATTTCATCGCTAGGTGTATCTAGATTCAGAGAATCCATAGAACGCCAAACCGCTGTGCCCATCTTTATCTTTCCTCCGTCTTTTCTTATCAACTGGTGTAATTCTTGCAGAGTTGTGATCAATCCCAATATTATCTGTTGCAGATTCTTACCCCCCGATCCAACAACTGTCCTTTTTTCGATATGCTCGAAAAACTCCTCTCCGTAGGTTTGGATCCTCGGCCCACTGCAACAGGGCAAACAACTCACCTGACTGTAGACACCAGAAAGTAACCCCGTTTGGTTAGCGCAAGACATCTTTGCGTACATGGTTTGGACAGGTGGCTTCAGTGCAACCAAACCACCTCCGGTCATATTTCTGAAGGATGTTCCCATGGCTTCCATAGTAAACCAGTTTCCAGTCTTCGTGATCTGCGACAAAACGCTCAGGTCTTCTTTATATGTCCCGAATATACTGTGATACAGGATCTGGGAGGCTACCTCTTCAGTCATCGTTCCCTGCATTGCCCAGACTCTATTCATGCACAGCTTATACAATAACCACCCTCCGGATCCTGTGGTGTTGAAGTATTGTAGAAAAGACTCTTCCCCTGTCTTTGACATCAATTCCGTAGAGCTTGCTAGGAAATTGAGTGGGAAACACATTCTTGTCGCTTGTCTAGAGGTTGTTATCAATAGTATCTCAGCGATCAAGCTTATTAGTGTTGACAGCTCAAACGACATTTTAACATTCTTGGTTATCTCTATTATATCGTCTATTCCAGGTATGTGAGACATTGCCCTTTTTACTGCAGCTGCGAACTTCCCTCTATAAATGCCTTCTGTCTTCACCATACAAAGGAAAGCAGTCATCGGCCCGAGATTTTGCACAATTGAAGAGCGCCTCTCCGGTGGGAAGCTGTTGCCCTCCAGTAGTATATGATGTGCTCCGCTTAAGCCGTATTTGGACACCTGGAACGATGTGTGAGTCCCATCTTTCTTCGTTATTGGCATTGTCCCATGTCCCAGTCTTAGTTTATCCAGTCTCAGCTTGAAGGCTGCAAACATATCCAAATATGGACCCATTGTCCCGTACCAATTTTCTTCGTCATCCATGCTGAAGTTTTTGTACTCGAGCTTGACTACGTCTAGTGAGTCCTTCCACAACTTGTCAACAACTGTCCTCTTGATGGAATAATCTTTTCCCCTATAATGTATATTATAGTCAGTCGAAGCAACCTTCTTCTGCATGTTTGTGCTTGTGTTTTTTATCTTCTGCCTGTTGACGTTGTGTGCAGTGAAGATAATGCTTGTTTCGGACGAGGCCCGAGTCTTCAGGCCCACCAAATGCGCTGACTTGCGCATCCAGGGCCTGGATGACTCCGTGACGGAGGAAAAGTTGGTGGCCGCCATCGCTAAGGCTGGAGGGTGCTCTGTCGAGCAGATAAAGTCAGGCATCATCCATCCTGACCACACGGGGATGCAATCCATTAGGGTGAGCTGCCCCGTGACGGCAGCCAAAAAGATAGCCGGGGAGGGCCAAAGGATTTTGGTGGGCTGGGTTTCAGCGCAGGTCAAACTGCTGGAGCCCAGACCTCTGAGGTGCTTCCGTTGCCAGGTGGGCCACCACGTGGGGGCCAAATGCACCTCAGAGGTGGACCACAGCGACCTCTGCTTCCGCTGTGGTCAGCCCGGTCACAAGGCTGGCTCGTGTAACGCCACGCCGCACTGTGTCGTATGTGCGGCGGCTGGCAAGCTGGCCGATCACTGGGCTGGGAGCAGGGCCTGCGCTCCACCCGCCGAGGCAAGCGCTCCGCCACCAAATATATAGGTACAGTCAGCGTCAAATAGTTAGTGACACTCAGGGTATTCAAATAAATAGACGCAACCAAAAAGTCAATAATATCGGTACAAACAAAGTTTCCTTATTGTTGTCAACAATGTATTTGCTCAAAAGGTCGAGACGTTTAAAATGTCATATAGATCGGTTCAGTCAAACCGCCATAAATATGGTTACAGTCATCCCGCCAATGGTATCCAAGCATTAAAAGTGTTCAAAAATATGAAACACATTAGAAAAATAAACTAGCATGTAAGGGTAGCCGCACATGTCAGGTACCTGATCCGATTCTCCAATTCGGAAACCCGATCGGACGAGTGCCGCATACAGGCGTTTGATTGTATTCGGTTTCTACGCTCTCCAGTCGTGTGCCAGAGCTTGTGGCGATTGTATCGAAGAACGCTTATGAAATTAAAAATAATTTAAAAAAGAATGGAGATGACGAATTTCTATTAGCAATTATTTTGTCAAAAGAATGAAAGAAAAGAAAGCGATGCTGTTGGGTATACGCAGAGATTGTACGAAGTCAATTCTATCGTTTAAGTCGTCATGACGTATGTTTCATAAACATACGGGATACTTTTCGACAATTAATCAGCACCACGTACGTCCGCACCGCACGATGGCCAAGGCGACCTGGACTTCTGGAGACAAAACCGTACGAGCGAACTGAATGTGTGCACCGCTACATAGAAATTGCGTCATTGACGTCACGCTTATAATGAAAAGGACAGCAGAAGTTTCTATCCATTTGATTTTGTGAAATGTTGACGTGAGAAATAATATTTAATATATAAAGCCGTAAAGTTTATTTCTCTAATGTGTTCCATATTTTTGAATACTTATAATGCTTGAATACTATTGGCGGGGTGACTGTAACTATATTTATGGCGGTTTGACTGAACCGATCTATATGACATTTTAAACGTCTCGACCTTTTGAGCGACTATATTGTTGACAACAATAAGACAACTTAGTTTGTACCGATATTATTGACTTTTTGGTTGCGTCTATTTATTTGAATACCCTGAGTGTCACTAACTATTTGACGCTGACTGTACTACTGTGTAGTTTGAAACTACAGTCCTTAATCAAACAATTATGTCTTCAATATATACTGATCAATCAAAGTTGAGGCATACATGAGCCAGACTGTGGTTATTATTTACGCCGTTAACTTGGTTATTAGTCAGACATAAGGTGACTTGAAATATTGATTTTTCATGCAATTGCTCTTTAACTCGCAAATATCAAACTTATTATGAATGTGCACTATAATACTATAAAAAAAAAGAAAATAAAAAAGAACTTAATGTTTAATTATTAAAATCTTGCTTCAGTCACCTTACGAGTCATTTTGTATAGCAATACGAAAGACTCAGTTAGTATTCCTACCCATGAACATCTTTCCAGTTCCGATGATTTGTATGGGAATTTCATCGCTAGGTGTATCTAGATTCAGAGAATCCATAGAACGCCAAACCGCTGTGCCCATCTTTATCTTTCCTCCGTCTTTTCTTATCAACTGGTGTAATTCTTGCAGAGTTGTGATCAATCCCAATATTATCTGTTGCAGATTCTTACCCCCCGATCCAACAACTCTCCTTTTTTCGATATGCTCGAAAAACTTTCGCGCTTCCATAGTAAACCAGTTTCCAGTCTTCGTGATCTGCGACAAAACGCTCAGGTCTTCTTTATTTGTCCCGAATATACTGTGATACAGGATCTGGGAGGCTACCTCTTCGGTCATCGTTCCCTGCATTGCCCAGACTCTATTCATGCACAGTTTATACAATAACCACCCTCCGGATCCTGTGGTGTTGAAGTATTGTAGAAAAGACTCTTCCCCTGTCTTTGACATCAATTCCGTAGAGCTTGCTAGGAAATTGAGTGGGAAACACATTCTTGTCGCTTGTCTAGAGGTTGTTATCAATAGTATCTCAGCGATCAAGCTTATTAGTGTTGACAGCTCAAACGACATTTTAACATTCTTGGTTATCTCTATTATATCGTCTATTCCAGGTATGTGAGACATTGCCCTTTTTACTGCAGCTGCGAACTTCCCTCTATAAATGCCTTCTGTCCTCACCATACAAAGGAAAGCAGTCATCGGCCCGAGATTTTGCACAATTGAAGAGCGCCTCTCCGGTGGGAAGCTGTTGCCCTCCAGTAGTATATGATGTGCTCCGCTTAAGCCGTATTTGGACACCTGGAACGATGTGTGAGTCCCATCTTTCTTCGTTATTGGCATTGTCCCATGTCCCAGTCTTAGTTTATCCAGTCTCAGCTTGAAGGCTGCAAACATATCCAAATATGGACCCATTGTCCCGTACCAATTTTCTTCGTCATCCATGCTGAAGTTTTTGTACTCGAGCTTGACTACGTCTAGTGAGTCCTTCCACAACTTGTCAACAACTGTCCTCTTGATGGAATAATCTTTTCCCCTATAATGTATATTATAGTCAGTAGAAGCAACCTTCTTCTGCATGTTTGTGCTTGTGTTTTTTATCTTCTGCCTGTTGACGTTGTGTGCAGTGAAGATAATGCTTGTTTCGGACGAGGCCCGAGTCTCCAGGCCCACCAAATGCGCTAACTTGCGCATCCAGGGCCTGGATGACTCCGTGACGGAGGAAAAGTTAGTGGCCGCCATCGCTAAGGCTGGAGGGTGCTCTGTCGAGCAGATAAAGTCAGGCATCATCCATCCTGACCACACGGGGATGCAATCCATTAGAGTGAGCTGCCCCGTGACGGCAGCCAAAAAGATAGCCGGGGAGGGCCAAAGGATTTTGGTGGGCTGGGTTTCAGCGCAGGTCAAACTGCTGGAGCCCAGACCTCTGAGGTGCTTCCGTTGCCAGGTGGGCCACCACGTGGGGGCCAAATTCACCTCAGAGGTGGACCACAGCGACCTCTGCTTCCGCTGTGGTCAGCCCGGTCACAAGGCCGGCTCGTGTAACGCCACGCCGCACTGTGTCGTATGTGCGGCGGCTGGCAAGCTGGCTGATCACTGGGCTGGGAGCAGGGCCTGCGCTCCACCCGCCGAGGCAAGCGCTCCGCCACCAAATATACAGGTACTACTGTGTAGTTTGAAACTACAGTCCTTAATCAAACAATTATGTCTTCAATATGTACTGATCAATCAAAGTTGAGGCATACATGAGCCAGACTGTGGTTATCATTTACGCCGTTAACTTGGTTATTAGTCAGACATAAGGTGACTTGAAATATTGATTTTTCATGCAATTGCTCTTTAACTCGCAAATATCAAACTTATTATGAATGTGCACTATAATACTATAAAAAAAAGAAAATAAAAAAGAACTTAATGTTTAATTATTAAAATCTTGCTTCAGTCACCTTACGAGTCATTTTGTATAGCAATACGAAAGACTCAGTTAGTATTCCTACCCATGAACATCTTTCCAGTTCCGATGATTTGTATGGGAATTTCATCGCTAGGTGTATCTAGATTCAGAGAATCCATAGAACGCCAAACCGCTGTGCCCATCTTTATCTTTCCTCCGTCTTTTCTTATCAACTGGTGTAATTCTTGCAGAGTTGTGATCAATCCCAATATTATCTGTTGCAGATTCTTACCCCCCGATCCAACAACTCTCCTTTTTTCGATATGCTCGAAAAACTTTCGCGCTTCCATAGTAAACCAGTTTCCAGTCTTCGTGATCTGCGACAAAACGCTCAGGTCTTCTTTATTTGTCCCGAATATACTGTGATACAGGATCTGGGAGGCTACCTCTTCGGTCATCGTTCCCTGCATTGCCCAGACTCTATTCATGCACAGCTTATACAATAACCACCCTCCGGATCCTGTGGTGTTGAAGTATTGTAGAAAAGACTCTTCCCCTGTCTTTGACATCAATTCCGTAGAGCTTGCTAGGAAATTGAGTGGGAAACACATTCTTGTCGCTTGTCTAGAGGTTGTTATCAATAGTATCTCAGCGATCAAGCTTATTAGTGTTGACAGCTCAAACGACATTTTAACATTCTTGGTTATCTCTATTATATCGTCTATTCCAGGTATGTGAGACATTGCCCTTTTTACTGCAGCTGCGAACTTCCCTCTATAAATGCCTTCTGTCCTCACCATACAAAGGAAAGCAGTCATCGGCCCGAGATTTTGCACAATTGAAGAGCGCCTCTCCGGTGGGAAGCTGTTGCCCTCCAGTAGTATATGATGTGCTCCGCTTAAGCCGTATTTGGACACCTGGAACGATGTGTGAGTCCCATCTTTCTTCGTTATTGGCATTGTCCCATGTCCCAGTCTTAGTTTATCCAGTCTCAGCTTGAAGGCTGCAAACATATCCAAATATGGACCCATTGTCCCGTACCAATTTTCTTCGTCATCCATGCTGAAGTTTTTGTACTCGAGCTTGACTACGTCTAGTGAGTCCTTCCACAACTTGTCAACAACTGTCCTCTTGATGGAATAATCTTTTCCCCTATAATGTATATTATAGTCAGTAGAAGCAACCTTCTTCTGCATGTTTGTGCTTGTGTTTTTTATCTTCTGCCTGTTGACGTTGTGTGCAGTGAAGATAATGCTTGTTTCGGACGAGGCCCAAGTCTCCAGGCCCACCAAATGCGCTGACTTGCGCATCCAGGGCCTGGATGACTCCGTGACGGAGGAAAAGTTGGTGGCCGCCATCGCTAAGGCTGGAGGGTGCTCTGTCGAGCAGATAAAGTCAGGCATCATCCATCCTGACCACACGGGGATGCAATCCATTAGGGTGAGCTGCCCCGTGACGGCAGCCAAAAAGATAGCCGGGGAGGGCCAAAGGATTTTGGTGGGCTGGGTTTCAGCGCAGGTCAAACTGCTGGAGCCCAGACCTCTGAGGTGCTTCCGTTGCCAGGTGGGCCACCACGTGGGGGCCAAATGCACCTCAGAGGTGGACCACAGCGACCTCTGCTTCCGCTGTGGTCAGCCCGGTCACAAGGCTGGCTCGTGTAACGCCACGCCGCACTGTGTCGTATGTGCGGCGGCTGGCAAGCTGGCCGATCACTGGGCTGGGAGCAGGGCCTGCGCTCCACCCGCCGAGGCAAGCGCTCCGCCACCAAATATATAGGTACTACTGTGTAGTTTGAAACTACAGTCCTTAATCAAACAATTATGTCTTCAATATATACTGATCAATCAAAGTTGAGGCATACATGAGCCAGACTGTGGTTATTATTTACGCCGTTAACTTGGTTATTAGTCAGACATAAGGTGACTTGAAATATTGATTTTTCATGCAATTGCTCTTTAACTCGCAAATATCAAACTTATTATGAATGTGCACTATAATACTATAAAAAAAAAGAAAATAAAAAAGAACTTAATGTTTAATTATTAAAATCTTGCTTCAGTCACCTTACGAGTCATTTTGTATAGCAATACGAAAGACTCAGTTAGTATTCCTACCCATGAACATCTTTCCAGTTCCGATGATTTGTATGGGAATTTCATCGCTAGGTGTATCTAGATTCAGAGAATCCATAGAACGCCAAACCGCTGTGCCCATCTTTATCTTTCCTCCGTCTTTTCTTATCAACTGGTGTAATTCTTGCATCTTTATCTTTCCTCCGTCTTTTCTTATCAACTGGTGTAATTCTTGCAGAGTTGTGATCAATCCCAATATTATCTGTTGCAGATTCTTACCCCCCGATCCAACAACTCTCCTTTTTTCGATATGCTCGAAAAACTTTCGCGCTTCCATAGTAAACCAGTTTCCAGTCTTCGTGATCTGCGACAAAACGCTCAGGTCTTCTTTATTTGTCCCGAATATACTGTGATACAGGATCTGGGAGGCTACCTCTTCGGTCATCGTTCCCTGCATTGCCCAGACTCTATTCATGCACAGCTTATACAATAACCACCCTCCGGATCCTGTGGTGTTGAAGTATTGTAGAAAAGACTCTTCCCCTGTCTTTGACATCAATTCCGTAGAGCTTGCTAGGAAATTGAGTGGGAAACACATTCTTGTCGCTTGTCTAGAGGTTGTTATCAATAGTATCTCAGCGATCAAGCTTATTAGTGTTGACAGCTCAAACGACATTTTAACATTCTTGGTTATCTCTATTATATCGTCTATTCCAGGTATGTGAGACATTGCCCTTTTTACTGCAGCTGCGAACTTCCCTCTATAAATGCCTTCTGTCCTCACCATACAAAGGAAAGCAGTCATCGGCCCGAGATTTTGCACAATTGAAGAGCGCCTCTCCGGTGGGAAGCTGTTGCCCTCCAGTAGTTTATGATGTGCTCCGCTTAAGCCGTATTTGGACACCTGGAACGATGTGTGAGTCCCATCTTTCTTCGTTATTGGCATTGTCCCATGTCCCAGTCTTAGTTTATCCAGTCTCAGCTTGAAGGCTGCAAACATATCCAAATATGGACCCATTGTCCCGTACCAATTTTCTTCGTCATCCATGCTGAAGTTTTTGTACTCGAGCTTGACTACGTCTAGTGAGTCCTTCCACAACTTGTCAACAACTGTCCTCTTGATGGAATAATCTTTTCCCCTATAATGTATATTATAGTCAGTCGAAGCAACCTTCTTCTGCATGTTTGTGCTTGTGTTTTTTATCTTCTGCCTGTTGACGTTGTGTGCAGTGAAGATAATGCTTGTTTCGGACGAGGCCCGAGTCTCCAGGCCCACCAAATGCGCTGACTTGCGCATCCAGGGCCTGGATGACTCCGTGACGGAGGAAAAGTTAGTGGCCGCCATCGCTAAGGCTGGAGGGTGCTCTGTCGAGCAGATAAAGTCAGGCATCATCCATCCTGACCACACGGGGATGCAATCCATTAGAGTGAGCTGCCCCGTGACGGCAGCCAAAAAGATAGCCGGGGAGGGCCAAAGGATTTTGGTGGGCTGGGTTTCAGCGCAGGTCAAACTGCTGGAGCCCAGACCTCTGAGGTGCTTCCGTTGCCAGGTGGGCCACCACGTGGGGGCCAAATTCACCTCAGAGGTGGACCACAGCGACCTCTGCTTCCGCTGTGGTCAGCCCGGTCACAAGGCCGGCTCGTGTAACGCCACGCCGCACTGTGTCGTATGTGCGGCGGCTGGCAAGCTGGCTGATCACTGGGCTGGGAGCAGGGCCTGCGCTCCACCCGCCGAGGCAAGCGCTCCGCCACCAAATATACAGGTACTACTGTGTAGTTTGAAACTACAGTCCTTAATCAAACAATTATGTCTTCAATATGTACTGATCAATCAAAGTTGAGGCATACATGAGCCAGACTGTGGTTATCATTTACGCCGTTAACTTGGTTATTAGTCAGACATAAGGTGACTTGAAATATTGATTTTTCATGCAATTGCTCTTTAACTCGCAAATATCAAACTTATTATGAATGTGCACTATAATACTATAAAAAAAAAGAAAATAAAAAAGAACTTAATGTTTAATTATTAAAATCTTGCTTCAGTCACCTTACGAGTCATTTTGTATAGCAATACGAAAGACTCAGTTAGTATTCCTACCCATGAACATCTTTCCAGTTCCGATGATTTGTATGGGAATTTCATCGCTAGGTGTATCTAGATTCAGAGAATCCATAGAACGCCAAACCGCTGTGCCCATCTTTATCTTTCCTCCGTCTTTTCTTATCAACTGGTGTAATTCTTGCAGAGTTGTGATCAATCCCAATATTATCTGTTGCAGATTCTTACCCCCCGATCCAACAACTCTCCTTTTTTCGATATGCTCGAAAAACTTTCGCGCTTCCATAGTAAACCAGTTTCCAGTCTTCGTGATCTGCGACAAAACGCTCAGGTCTTCTTTATATGTCCCGAATATACTGTGATACAGGATCTGGGAGGCTACCTCTTCAGTCATCGTTCCCTGCATTGCCCAGACTCTATTCATGCACAGCTTATACAATAACCACCCTCCGGATCCTGTGGTGTTGAAGTATTGTAGAAAAGACTCTTCCCCTGTCTTTGACATCAATTCCGTAGAGCTTGCTAGGAAATTGAGTGGGAAACACATTCTTGTTGCTTGTCTAGAGGTTGTTATCAATAGTATCTCAGCGATCAAGCTTATTAGTGTTGACAGCTCAAACGACATTTTAACATTCTTGGTTATCTCTATTATATCGTCTATTCCAGGTATGTGAGACATTGCCCTTTTTACTGCAGCTGCGAACTTCCCTCTATAAATGCCTTCTGTCCTCACCATACAAAGGAAAGCAGTCATCGGCCCGAGATTTTGCACAATTGAAGAGCGCCTCTCCGGTGGGAAGCTGTTGCCCTCCAGTAGTATATGATGTGCTCCGCTTAAGCCGTATTTGGACACCTGGAACGATGTGTGAGTCCCATCTTTCTTCGTTATTGGCATTGTCCCATGTCCCAGTCTTAGTTTATCCAGTCTCAGCTTGAAGGCTGCAAACATATCCAAATATGGACCCATTGTCCCGTACCAATTTTCTTCGTCATCCATGCTGAAGTTTTTGTACTCGAGCTTGACTACGTCTAGTGAGTCCTTCCACAACTTGTCAACAACTGTCCTCTTGATGGAATAATCTTATCCCCTATAATGTATATTATAGTCAGTAGAAGCAACCTTCTTCTGCATGTTTGTGCTTGTGTTTTTTATCTTCTGCCTGTTGACGTTGTGTGCAGTGAAGATAATGCTTGTTTCGGACGAGGCCCGAGTCTCCAGGCCCACCAAATGCGCTGACTTGCGCATCCAGGGCCTGGATGACTCCGTGACGGAGGAAAAGTTAGTGGCCGCCATCGCTAAGGCTGGAGGGTGCTCTGTCGAGCAGATAAAGTCAGGCATCATCCATCCTGACCACACGGGGATGCAATCCATTAGAGTGAGCTGCCCCGTGACGACAGCCAAAAAGATAGCCGGGGAGGGCCAAAGGATTTTGGTGGGCTGGGTTTCAGCGCAGGTCAAACTGCTGGAGCCCAGACCTCTGAGGTGCTGCTTCCGTTGCCAGGTGGGCCACCACGTGGGGGCCAAATTCACCTCAGAGGTGGACCACAGCGACCTCTGCTTCCGCTGTGGTCAGCCCGGTCACAAGGCCGGCTCGTGTAACGCCACGCCGCACTGTGTCGTATGTGCGGCGGCTGGCAAGCTGGCCGATCACTGGGCTGGGAGCAGGGCCTGCGCTCCACCCGCCAAGGCAAGCGCTCCGCCACCACCACCGCCGTCATTGGCGGTGTCTCTAGACATTGCCAATGCCTTCAACACCCTGCCCTGGAGTTGCATCAGGGAGGCACTCCGGTATCACCGGATGCCGACCTACCTCTGTCGTGTGGTCGAGGCCTATCTGACGGACAGGGCCGTCATCTACCCCGGTCACCAAGGAGAGTGGAACCGGCAAGAGATGTCGTGCGGTGTCCCACAGGGTTCGGTCCTGGGGCCGCATCTGTGGGACATCGGATACGACTGGGTGCTGCGCGCCGACCTCCCTAGCGGCGTCAGCGTCGTTTGTTACGCTGACGACACGCTGGTCCTGGCGCAGGGGAGGTCGCACCAGGCGGCGGCCGATTTAGTGACACGCGGGGTTTTGCGACAATCGTTGACAGGATCCGGCAGCTGGGACTCGAGGTGGCCCTGCACAAGTCTGAGGCCATGGGTTTTCATGGTCCTCGGAATGCGCCACCGTCGGGTTCCCAGGTAATGGCGGGAGGGGTTCACATCGGTGTCGAGTCGACGATGAAGTATCTGGGACTCGTCCTCGACAGCCGATGGAATTTCATAGAACACTTCCGACGTTTGGCTCCCAGACTGGAGCGGGCCGGGGCTGCATTGAAGCGGCTCCTGCCCAATCAAGGGGATCGAAACGCCTCCTGCCGGAGGCTCTACGCGGGTATCGTGCGGTCCATGGCCCTTTACGGGGCACCGGTGTGGGCGCATTCATTGAGGCTGCGGCCAGCTCGCCGGCTGAACGCGTCCCAGAGGGTCATGGCCATCCGGCTGGCCCGAGGATACCGCACGGTCTCCTGCGAGGCGGCGAGCCTCCTTGCCGGATTACCGCCATGGGATCTGGAGGCAAAAGTCCTCGCGCACATCTGGGAGTGGCGTGAGGAGGCGAAACGCCGGGGCTTAACTCCGATGCCGCAAGAAATCGCGGCATAGAGGACAGAGCTCCGGCGGGATCTCATGGCGTCATGGAGAGTGCGATTGTCGCAACCCTGCGCTGAGCACGCCACAATGGCGGCGATAAGACCCCTCTTTGAGGAGTGGCTTGAGAGGCGCCACGGCGTCCTCACCTTCCACCTGACGCAGGTCCTCACCGGACACGGCTGCTTCGGGAGGTTCCTGTTCAGGATAAGGCGGGAGGAAACACCCGGGTGTCACCATTGTGTGGATCGGCCTGAGGACACGGTGGAGCATATGGTGGATGTCTGCCCGGCTTGGGCGGAGCAACGCCATGTCCTCGTGGAGGCGATCGGTGGCAGTGATCTCTCGCGTCCGGCCCTGGTTCAGGCCATGGTACGGAGCGAGAGGAAATGGCAGGCCGTCACCTCCTGTGAAGCGATAATGCTCGCGAAGGAGGAGGCGGAACGCGTGAGGGAGAGGCAAATTTCGCGCCCTCACGCCCCTAACCGCCGCAGGAGGAGACGCCCGGGGCGGGAATCGCGACCCGATTTCCGGCCACCGTAGGCGCGGGCTTGCGGACGGTGAGCAATGGGTAGCTCGCCGTCCGATAATCACCAAGCCCGGCTTGACGGCGCGTTGTGTTCCACGCGCGCCTCAAAGAGATGTCAGCAGAATTGACGGGATCCGCTAGGGCCAATGCCTGCCGTGGGTTCGAAGAAAACCGATAGGGAAATCGTGGCCCCCGGCAACAGGGCAACCGAAGGAACACGGGTGGGTTTTAGTCAGTAAGAATCTGACACGCCCTCCCGCTCCACCCAGAGCGGGAGAAGTTATTTGATAATTTCCCACCCAAAAGGCTTCCCGCAGACATTCAACTAAATCGCGGAGTATACCAATAGGTATAGTGGCATATATTAGCCCGCACATCTTGTCCAACTTGTTGTAATTTTGTATTAGAAAAAAAAAGACGTGTTTCATCAGGTTTGTTATTTTTTATGAAGTGTCAGGTAACATGATTCTTCTAATTCTAAGGACAGTATAAAGCCAGTATTATTACAACACAGCTAAATCTGTATCTGTATCTTAGTAAGCCAACTTACAATTGTATGTCTGCGGGAGCTCTAAGTTTCATTTTAAATAAGAATAAATTCACTCCCTCATTTAAGCACAAACATAAATCAAACCAACAATACAACCACTTAATTTTCAAGATATTCGCTCACACGGTTATCGATTTACATTAAATATATTACCCAACCTATACAAAAATCTATACACCTAGCCAAATCTGTCCCACAAAGCCTTTCATATGGATCTCCTTAAAAAAGGGCTATAATGTTACCCTGTATGATACGAGCATTTTATAAATAGCCCTGTTCCGGCCAAATATGGCCGTACACGCGTCGATACGGCCATGTAACGGCCACTTATTTTTTATACCGCTCCTTAGGTGCCCAATACGTAAATGCATGACTAACTTTTATTCATGACCGAGATATTTTTGGGTTAAGAAAAAATTAAGGTATATTTTTGGAGTAGCATACGGCGAAAAATATGGTTACGTAATATGTTGGTATAACATAATATTGTGTATTAGGTTCACTTGTCTGGCGGAAAAAATAACAAGAGCCTAAAAATACACGTGAGGTGGTTACATGTTATAAATCAGGCGTTTTTATAAAATCGGAGTAAACTTTTGACAGTTCCGAAAACTACGTATTCACAAACGTATTCTTTACATAACTTGCGTAGTATGAATTTGTGATGAAACGCAGGGTAAGACCACAATACCTGCATCATACACAATTTTTAAGCTAGTTTCGTTCGAGTATAAAATGTACTTACATTTTCCACGAAAAGCAATTTTTGACGACTTGTTCAATGGACGTTTGGACAAGCCATTTTTAGTGTTAATACTTGGTTCTGACCAGGTGTGATGAAATTCACAAGAGAACCTGAGAGCTTCTGAGCAACTCTAACCATTTTGTCGACGGTAGGTAGTGATCTTTAAACACGATATCTTCTATCTCCGGGGCTCTATAAGTACTCTTAATCAACCACTTACTTGTCTTTGGTTTAGAGACCAAAAAACAAGATTTGATTTTTCTAGAAATCTTTAACCATTTTCTTGTGATTTTCCAATCCGGCCCTTTCCTCACTACTCGTTACGTCAGCGGTGCGGGATCCGCATGCTCGGTATACTCGATACCGAAAGCTTACCGAGTGATACTTCAATGAGCGTTTTCTGATTGGCTCGGTATACGCGGGAGTGGGGTGGGATCGTTTCAGTTTACCGCGTCTCGGTAGAAACATCCAGTGCAGTACCGGCTTACGTCACGCGTTTTACAGCATGCTCGGTATACTTGGTACCGAAAGCTTACCGAGTGGCTATATTTTTCAATGTAGTTGTATTTTGTTTTGTTACTGCTGGACCAACAAGATTTAAAAGCTCTTAATACGTTTGCTTTGACATCCTGTACATGGATAAAAACATATTATCATCCTGTGAAAGTTCTCTAACAACAAATAATCGACAATTAATATTTTTTCAATGTACGAATGTCGCCAATAGCGGTTTCGCTTTTTACCTAAAGACGACATTTTCTCGCGAGGAATTAATTATTATTAATTGCACAAATTATACCGAAAACATAACGTCAGGTCCGTAAATGAAAGCAGTGCGGTATCGTTTCGGTCTTCAGAGCATACTATACTGCACTGCTGCTTACCGACCAATGAGGAAACGAGTAAAAAGTGTTTTAATAGCAGCATTTAAAAGTTTGGTCGAATCTGTCCTAAGTCAAATAAAAAACCAATGTATTGTCTGTTCAATATTTATTATCGATTCATTCAATATGTACCTAAATAAGGCAAACAACAAACTTACTCTATACGACACTAGAATATTTATTTGTTAATATGCCACTGTATTGTAAAGCTTTTACATGGTTCTCAAACTCAAACTCAAAGCATTTATTTCAAATAAACCAATTACAGGTACTTTTGAATTGTCAAGGGGTCGGTCAGTCAGAAAGATGAAGCTAGTTGCCCATTCCAAAGCGTAGTAGGTACCTATGGAGAAGAACGGGCAAGAAACTCCACGGACACTCTTTTAAATAAAAAAAAATTGTTACAAAATATTGGTTACATTATTCATGTTGAAATTATACATGTGAGAACAATGTAGAAAGACGTGCACGTTAAAAGCGTCCGTAACAAAAAACAAAAATAAAAACAATTCAAAAATTAAAATAAACCGTGGCAGTTAAGAGATGACCAGTCCCTACTGACGGCGCCCGTTCACGAACATGACGCATGGATCAGCACCATTTAGCTCAACCATTTTGAAGGGAACTTAATGATCCAACACACACGCCACCATCAGCGAGACATAAAAAGCCATCGCATTATTCGTGAAAGAGAAATGAAATATAATGTTTTATTACGAAACGTTGTTGGACCTTTTCCAAAAAACTTAACTTTTAAGCTCAGTAAGTAACAGTGGACTGGTTCTTGAATTATTTTATTTAAAGGCAATAAATATTTTATTAATTTATACATATTTCCAAATTGCTAGCTATGAGTAGCAGATAACATACTAGATGTAGTTACAGCTAATGCAATGGTATCGGTACTAAAAACCGTACTGTCTCCAAATATCTATTGGATCTTGAATGAGTTGCAATTCATAAGTTCTAATCATACCGGTTCACAAAAAATGTTTACTAACTCAATTTCCCTCTATAATTTTACGAATTTTTGTTCGTAGTTTTTGAGATTTGTAAGACCCTTCGAAGCTCAAAGTAGTTCACTTGTGTCAGATGTTGTTGTAGTTTCATGAACTGGCCGCATATTGACGCGCGAAGGCGAATAGTGCCGCCAGTTCTGCCTCCATCTCTGCATCGTCACCACCATTGTACTTCTAAATTAATCCATCTGCCTTTTCCATTCGTGTTGGGATCGACTTCCAGTCTAACCGGATGCAGCTGAATACCCGTATTTTACATGGAGCGACTGTCTATCTGACCTTCACAACCCAGTTACTTAGGTAACACGATACCCTCGGTGAGACTGCACCAAATAGTCATAACTGTAAAATTAAGTGTTTGACTACTTGGAATAAGCCAATTTTTATCAACACTTTGTAACTCATACTTAAACTTTTAGTAAATTTATATACAATTTTTTTTCATTTATCTTACACTGAATTTAACCATTACTGCAATAAAAGATCAAAAGCCAACAACTAAAAAGAAATTGGGGAATTCTGTTTTTTTGGTTGGGAAATTATCAAATAACTTCGCCCGCTCTGGGCGGAGCGGGAGGGAGGGCGTGTCAGACTCTTGCTGACTAAAACCCACCCGTGTTCCTTCAGTTAACTGTACGTTGCCAGAGGCCACGGTATCCCTTTCGGACTTTCCTGCGTCCTCGGCAGGCATCGGCCCTAGCGGACCCCATCAGTTTTGCTGACATCTCTTTGAAGCGCGCGTGGAACACAACGCGCCCTCGACCCGGGCCACATACTACTTTTCGTCAATTTCTATTCAATTTTCTTTCACTTATCTTACACTGAATTTAACCATTACTGCAATAAAAGATGAAAATATAACAACTACAAAGAAGTTGGGGAACCCTGGAGGTGCAGTGACCTTTTTTGTTTCTTGAGAATTTCTTTTAGAGCCAATTGTCTGCCGGTATTCTGTAGGAAAGGTAAATTCACATTTGGAAAGATTAAGATCTAGGCCGATAGATTGTATCTGCTGCTTCAAAATTTGTAAGCAAATTTTTCAAAACGGTGTCTTCTTCACTTCCTACCGTTCCACCGTGTAAATACATATATTCTTCCATGAGCTAGATTTTGAATAAAACGGTTTGTTTATTGGATGAATAGTCAAGCTGAAAACTAGTGAACCCTCTCCGGCCAGTCATCGAGAGAGATCAAGGCTTTGTTATTGTACTGAGTTTGTGCAGATCAAACCATTTTTCTTTCAACTTTCAACTTTTTCATTAATGCTTCTGCAGATTCCAAAACTTATTGGTCACACCGCCACATAAAGCCGTGAATTTCTGGTTATTTATTTTACGGAGTTGAAGGCATTCTATACCACCGTTCTATGTCACCTTGAGGATAAGCTCATCTTTGCAAAAAAAATAAAAAGTGGAAAGAGAATGTATGTATGCGGGAACCACTTCGAAAGTAACTCACGGCTGCAATTAATTGGGGGAATGTTTAAGAAAGTTGAATCCTGGTCGGGAAAGGTGAGACCAACCTCATGAGCTAGATGTTTACTTTCTTGTCTTGAAAGATCCTTTGAAGAGTAAGGCCACCACATCGCTGCTGAATAGTAAACATCCTGACCACTCCTCTTAACTTAGCTTATTTTTCATAGCCTAAGCTTTTCAGTATACGGTAATACAGGTTATTTTGGATCTTAAATTAGGGTCGAATCGTTACAATTGTCTTTAATTTGGTTTGTTACGTTTTTTTATTTGTTGCTGGGGAAACTCTTTAATACAGAGTTACAATTTTAAAAATTTGATAACGTTTTCGTTTAGTCCTAAAGGTGTCTAAATGTTGAGGTTTGTAGGCCTAACCATATTGGCCCCGTTCGCGCTTGAAAAATCGTACTTGAGACCATTAGGACATCTCACTGAATTCTGAAACAAGATTTCGACAGTCCTACATAATTATAGGTGTTTCGTCGATAGAACTTTATCAACGGCAAACGATGCGTCGACGCAACTCTTCATCTTACGTTTCGATGACAGAACCTTTCCACTATTAAAGATTTACCAGTAGGCGTCCATGTTAGGTATGTGAGGAGTACAAGTACCTCTTGATGCACCACTGAACGATTTGTGCAGGTGCATCCATGGATGATTGGCTTTTTTTTAGCTATTCATTTATATCCTACCTGCTTCTCCGGATTAGATGAATATCCTAATATTATGTCCACATAGTTCATCTTGCACTTTTGACCCACAGATCTTGACAATCCGTAACAAAAGTTAAAAAAATATTTGTCGATGTAAAGAACTTTGACCCCAACTAAGTAATTCCTAACAATTAATCCAGCTTCACCGTTCTCTATATTTATACGTCCATAAATCGAATTCCCGGAGAATAGTACAAAAACATCGTTCAATTATTCCACTAGGGACGGCAATCCACTTAAACCGTACACTTGCTAGTGATGGGAATTGAATCGACTTCGACTTCAATCGCTTAGAGAGGAACATACTTGTAGATAGCGATTGTCTAGGATGTGGTGCATAGGAGATAAATGATATCTTAATTGCTAGGGCAAAGCCTATTATTTGCAATAAATTTTTTGACGTAAACTGTAAGTTTTTTTTTTAATATTTTGTATTTCTCATACATTTACCGAATAAAATATTTTCCTTTCTTGATCGAGATTTTTGTATTAAAACATTTGTGTGTTAGTATGAGTTTATGTATGTGTGTAGTATTTTTTTATGTTTGTATTTTATATTAATGAAACGATAAACTACAGTATTGTAATAATTATAAACATAAGAAAATCTTTAAACATTTTCGGTCTTTTGACTTTACGTCCCATCAAAAAGTTAAGAGGCTCATGGCTAAATAATAACAGCTGCACGGGTCGATCGAAGGTTACGTTGAAGGTTAAGCAACGCTTGCCAAGGTCAGGCCGTGGATGGTTGACCATTCATAACATATCGAGACCTCTCAGTATCTTGGAAAGAACGTTAAGCCATTCGTAGATTTTTGACAGTCGTTATGGGTAGTCGGAAGCCCGAAAGTCTTGCATTATTCAGTCTTACCAAGGTATATCGTGTTATAACCAAAGTTGAGAAAAGGGTAAGAAGGTTGGTTAAATGAGATGTTAATTTTTTATAAATCTTTTTTTTTGTATTATTTTGATAAACACCTCTCCTAGGTGTTTGTCTTGTGATTGGACAATAATAAATTTAAATCGTTACATAATTCACTCACATAATAATGACACGTTAATAAACAAATAAATAATCGACTAAATAATCGAGCTCATGGCTAAATAATTTTATTTTATTGTTCTCTTTTTTTATGCACGTGTTTCTGTGACAAATAATCTTATTATTTCTTTTCACAAACACACAATTTATATCCAAATAACGTTTGCCATGCAGTGTTCAAATTTTAAATAAATTCAGGGTGAAACTCAGCTATCCGATTTTAACAAAATAGTGAGGGTTTTTTTGAAATACGTGAATATTATTTAACTGCCGTTGGCCACCATTTCGAACGCAAGACCGGTTGACTAACAAACGAGAACATTTATAGTCGTATGCAAATCAAATTGCATCGTTTCGAGCCAATGTACGGTGGCTCAGTAGTTGGTCGGTTTAGTCAGTCGGTTTAGTCAGTTATTTGGAGGTCAATTTCACCTTTAATGTGTTTTTTTAGAAAATTACGAAGACAATTTTCGATCGTCCCAGCCTTATTTTTCTTTAAAGACCGAAATATAAGTGGCCTTGAATAACATGATTTATAAAACGGTAATGTACCAACGGAATAATCGTTTTAAGCTCTTATTACGTTTTTGTAATGGAGGACAAAAGATTCTTAGGAGCCCATAGCTGTAATTTAGTGTAGAGGACTTTTATATAACTAGGAATCTATTGTACAAATACATTTCTCATAAAAGAAAAAGTATTTACTTCAAATAATTTCAGCGTCAGCGCGGCAATGTATGGTGTCAAAGCCAATACCTATTCATTTAACTTAAGCAATTTATAGTGACAACTACCAAAATTGTTATTAATAAACTAAATAAAATCGCCCAAGTGCGAGTCGGACTTGCACACGAAGGGTTCCGTACCACCTCATTTTTTTAATTTAATATGAAAAATTAAGGTGGTACGGAACCCTTCGTGTGCAAGTCCGACTCGCACTTGGGCGGTTTTATTTAGTTTATTAATATCTAAGATAAATTTGTTTAAACACCTAAACAAGTTAGGAATAACTTGTTTAGTTGTTGAGATAGAGCTCGTACAAAAATGGTCTAAAACTTAAGGAACAATTTCATCATTTTTGAAGATAAAAAAATAAAAATTATATTTGTTCTCTACTCAATGAGCTCTAGACAATGACAACACCCCACATGCCATCGTTAGAATTTTTTATTTTAAAATCAAAAGTTTATTTTATTTTTACTATACCATCTGTAAAATTTTCAACTGTCTACCTATTATGCCTTTAGTTTTTAATTTAATTTAATTTTTATTATTTGTTGTTATAGCTGCAATAGAAATGCATAATCTGTATAATTTTAAACTGTCTACCTATTATGGTTCATGAACTTCATAACAATGTAGCATGTGCTATGCGGCTACGAGAATACTACGGCGTAGTCTTAGCCGCTACGTCGTAGCACAACTTTATTCAGTTCGTTTGAGGGGCTTTTCTTCACCGAGTTTCTTAAACAAGTTTTATAAAGTAGAACCAAATGTGTGTGCAAGCTTGTTAGTGTTACAATCTTTTAACTGAAAGTTGTTGCCTTAAATATTTTACTAGGGCAGAATGGGAACAGTATTTGCAAGTTACAAACGAAGACATTTTTTGTTCGAAACCTGTGTACATAAATGTATGTTAGTGAAACGAATAAAAGTTTCAAGATCAATCATTTATGAAATGAATTCGTTAGCAGCAACGACGCAAATATTTACATTACATCCACAATCCCGGATTCCCGTAAAATTGAAACATACTTTCATCGAAGCATTTGGATGAAAAGTTAGTATCAAAAGGCAAACATCAACAAATTACTTCAGAACAATTTGGTCGAGGGAAATGTTCGATTAAAACGATCCAAAGCTATTCGGAATTAGTATCGATTCGTATTGCGATTCTTTGGCAAACAATGTTTCACTTTTAGCCTTGAATCAATTAGTATGTTTTGTGTACTAGTAGATGTCTTGGAATCCCATAGTTGAAGACAGGCCCTTTTTACTGCTAGCAGGTATTTACAAGCTATATTTGACATTGCAGTCAAAAATGGATTTGGATCTTTTATATTCCGTGAGTTTCTCTCAATTGACCGTATATTGTTGGAACTGGTTCCTCTGAGTTTTGCTATTGCCTTTTCCTTCCTGATACTGTTTAAGAACTGTATTACAAATTTGTTTTAAAACTACTACACAACTATTCATTACAGAACATCACGCCTGTTTCCCCAAAGGGAAAGGCAGAGGTCTATCTAATAGTACACCCTCATATTTGCCATGTAATAGGGGGCGAGCCTATTGTCATCAACCGGGCACAAATCGAGACTCCGGGCTGCTACTGAGAAATTGCTGATGGAAAAATCCAATAAAACTGTGCCCGACCTGGGAATCGAATTCAGGACCTCATGCTAAGCAATAGTGCTTGCTAGACCAACGAGACAGTCATTACATTAAATTGAAACGAAACAACAAACTTAAAACAGAATCTTCCAATGCACCTTTGTGCTACTTTAACAAACTTCTGCAAATTCAATGCAAATTCTAACTAGATTTATCCAAACATTCCACAAAATCGTTTGTCTATAATGGTTTTTCTAGTTCCTTGTCACTTCAAAACTTTGCTGATTTGTCAACGCAAACATCATACACGTTTAAACCAATTTATGCAATGTTTATCGGAATTTGCGCTCAGCAATGGCTTGTTATAATGTCGGCCAGTTCCGTCGCTCACAAACAAATAATTCACACGACTTTATGGTCAGTATTTTGCGCGTAAAGGGAAATGCCCCAAATGCTCGTTTCAATGCTCTAAAAACGGGCATTAGTCGGATTGCGAGTGGGCAATCGATTTCGTGAATCGTTCACGATTTGCTAGATTTTTGGACACGTTTCAACAAATCGGTGTTTCTAACATTTTTTTTTCGGAATCTCTTTTCCTATCTTTCGCATCATCGATTCTATTATTTCTTCTTTCTAGTGCCCGGTACAGATTAGTATAGTAAAACATAACATGAAATAAACACACATTGAAACAAATTCGCAAAGTTTTAGTTTCATGTTACGTTTCACCAATCTGTACCGGGGGCATATATTGTTTAGAGGTATGAGGAAAAAAGTGTAAAGTTCAATCATCCTCTATAGAAAAGGGAAGATCCGCTGACCAGACGGTTGTCGTGTCTGGCGGACTATTGCCCAACGATTGATGTCGGAAAATTATATATACCTTGATCGCGCGGTAAACTTCGCTTGCGCGATGCAGGATTAGTGTGACGTCAGGTCTTTAGTGTGACGTCAGGTCTTTACGCGTAGTTCGCATTTGGCGATGTAGATGCCGCCACAAGCGTGTTCTATTTCGTAGCATCATGCTGTTATAGGAGCCTTTTTGCCTCGTACGGGACTTTCTGCTTTAATTTTACTTTGTTTTTTTGTGTTGTTTTCATGTTTTTATGAGTGTTCTAGTTTAATTTGTGATTGCCCGTGCGAGTCTCAATAAATACTTTTTCTTTCTTTTTAAACTATTGTTTAGAAGAATCTTGTGCTCGCGCACCGTTGTTTCCTTTTTTTTGACGGGTTTCACTTGTGGCGGCAACATCGCTCAAAGGGCAGTAAGACTTGTCTTTTTCTATGGTTGCCATATTCGATTATCAAAACTGGATAGTTAGAAAACATCTCCGCTTCTGATTGCTAAGACTATAATATTCTCATACAAAATTGTCAAGTGTAACCGTAAAGTATAAAGTGAAATAATAAGATATCCGCAAAAATATCGTTTGTGGACATATTTTAACCAGTGATTTAACACAAACCACAGCAATTCGTAGAAGTATTACAGCGTGGCAGCTAAATATCTTGCCATCGGTCAGCTGTTCCAAGTTCTCACTAACTAGTCCGCAAACTTGAGGGAATTTGTGTAACACGCTCCTGAGATATTTGCTATGCAAATTGGTGAGTATAAATGGTTTATGTACATACTTTGTTTGGTTTGTATAAATACTCGAAGTTATATTTACTAAGTAGATTTTGCTAGAAACTTTATTCAAGGGATATATTACTTACCAGTTGATTGGTGAACCTAAATACCAAAGTACCGAATAGTTATGCAGTCAAAGGAAAACACGCCATTTCGAACTGCATCAAACAGGTTTCCCTTCGAATACTCTGGTCGTATCTACATTATACTTAATTTCAGATTATGCCAAGATATCAGCAGTAGTAATACTAGCAAAAACAAATGTTTAGTTTTTAGTAAATTGATTCAAAAGAACTTGAGTCACATCGTTATCTATAAAGTTCATACACATGTGCGCCATTCTATAGATTCACATACGAGAAGAACGAAACAAATAAAGCGTGTATAAATATGAAAATATTCATCCGGCTTGCGCAAATATAACGCAGTCCCGGCTAACAAACAAACGTGTCTGTACCTACGCATTGTAAACGGTTCTCAAACTTGAACAATAATAGGTATTTTAGCATGATGGGCATAGTAGTTGTTTGGCTTACTCCTTGCCTCAAAATATCCTCTAAGGGTGACCGCGAATCGGTAACCATAAGGTAGGACGCCCTCAGCCTAGGTGGAGTGGTCGATCTACGCAAGGTGACTTGTAGAAGTTGTATAACAGTAGCTGAGGATCGAGAGCTAAATGGCGTGAAATCGGGAAGGTGTAGGTCCAGCTGTGGACCTCTATTTCGGGGATTTTAGGGTGAACTTCTAGCTATCTCCGGCAGTGCATGTGCATGGGGAAAGATTTTTTTTGTAATCGCACAGTACATTAAGGGTCCCCGAAACGATCAATTGCAATTGTCAATTTTTACACGATTGATACACATTGATTAGCAAATTGATCGTCTACCAAGTGCAATTGAAGCGATTGACAATCAATCAAAATGTATGATAATTGATCAATTGCAATTGATCGTTTTGGGTACCCCTTACTGGAAAAAAAGTGGTGGCAACTCCGGGAGTGCCGACAGAAGTGAAAACTTGGAACAAGATCGTCTTGGTGGAAGAAAGAGCACAATCGCGTTTACAAAATAAAAATACTTCCGAAACCTTTAAAGTAAAAATACTTGCAAAAAACATTAATCCGTAACATAAAAGAGCACAAACGCGTTTACCATAATGAGGTGTCGTCATGGTGTCGCGAAATCAATGATTTAGTCCCATCTCAAAAATGCCCAGCCCCTAAAGAAGTTTTCACTTCAAAAAAAGTTAAACTGAATTGTATAACAAATCAAAAATATCCAGTTTAAAGGATAAACAATTTAATTTGAATTAATTTCAAATACAGGGGCGTTGCGAGAAGTTTGACTACCACCGTGTAGCATTATAATCTTGTAACCGCGGGTCGTAGTCGCCACACGTCATTGTGCCAGTTGTGGCGCTAAGGCCTTCCCCACTCGCTACTTGCTCCCAAGGGAACCGATGTTACCGCGGTTTAAGTTATAAGATCAAAGTGGCTTACAGACGTATTTTTATTTTTCTTAAACCATTCTATTAATAAAACCTTTTTTAGGGTTCCGTAGTAAACAAGGAACCCTTATAGTTTTGTCATGTCCGTCTGTCTGTCTGTCCACGGTCTAGCTCCGAGACTAGTCATATGGCAAATAACAGCTTTCTTGTACTAGAAAGCTGTAATTTGGCATGGGTATACATATTAATCACGCCGACAAAGTGGTAAAAGAAAATTGTGTTTTTTTTTGTTACCTCCACTACACGTAAAGCGGGGATTTTTTTTATTTTTTTAAATCACATTGTGTGGGGTTGGAAAGATCCTTCAAAAACATTGTGAGTATGTAAAACCATTTTTGGATTCAGGGATCCGTTTGCGAAATATTAAGCTTTAAAGTGCTAATTTTTGTTAGTCAAGTGTGCCCCCCCTGCCAGCTAAATGGTTGGTTTTGGATGTGTTAAAAAAATCACGGCAGTAGTTTATATAACGACGTTAAAAGGAAAACTATCACAGCTAAGTAGGCTCTACAAGTTAACGAGTAATAATCAACCAACTTATATTTGCAGTTGCAAAAACATGTTTTCCCATATATTCCGTATGGGAGAACATGTTCTTCATTGTGCGTGGTCCGACACGCGCTTGACTGGTTTTTCATTTATCGTTTTTTGCAACTATAAATACTTAATTTATCGACATTATTGAGACTATAAAGTATGACATGAATGAATGTTTTTTGTCACTGATTTACGATTTTCACACGTCTTATGTACCTACTTCATATTTTTATTCTCCTAATGGGGGTTGAAATCATGGAACAATCATGACATCATCTATGGGGCTATTCATTTTAAAATACACTTTACTAGTTACCGACGGCAAGAAATGTTGTCATTTTAAATATTATATTTGTATAAACATTTAGGACTAGTTTTGTATTTATTTTATTTTTGATTTGTTATTTCACTATATGCTGCACCGGTTGACGTCATCACGTCAGCGCCGGCTATCGCTGAAAACCAGCGCTTGGGCTCTGTCTCGCATGGGGTCGCAGCTTTATGCTGAGCGATGGCCGTTTTGCGTGGATGTGACGCATATTTTCCCCCAATTTGTTATTTACGTGTTCTTTTTTAATCTTTCTTTGCGTCATGTTTACCGCAAATAAACGAATTTTCTTCTTTTTTTTATATTACATTAACCTTTTCCACTTTTGACTTGCACCATGCGTATAAACCCTCAGCGGACTACGCTCGGCACGTCGTCGTTCATTTAAGTTTTTATTCCGCCAGGAATCTAGGCTTTAAGTTCTAAATGAGTGTTATTTTAAACTCGGCTAAAAGCTGTAGACTTAATTTACATTTTCACGGCTCCTCTCCTATATAATTATTGCGTTCGCAACAGTTATTGTTGGAAGAAGTTTCCGTTGAAAAAGGGGAGTTTAATTATTGCTTTGTGTTTTTATCCGTGAATCTTGTCTGTGAATATTCTTTGAACAAAGCAGTCACTGAAATCGTCGGTGCGTAGACAATAGTCAGTAAAATTATAGTGATTTCATTCAATAAGTTTTTTATTAAAAGTAACGCTGTTTCTGCGAATTTTTTGCAGAAGGACTAATTCGCACTGGAACCGTGTGTTGATGAACTAAGGCCCACTCACTTTCATAGAGAGAAGGCCTGTGTCCCAGCAGTGGGAACATTATAGGTTGTTAATGATATAGCCGAGAGTCAATACTCCTAACACAATTATTACTGTATACTAGCTGCGCCCCGCAGTTTCACCCGCATAAGTTTCGATCCCGTGGGAATATCGAGATTAACAATATCTTATGTCCTAACCCAGGTCATGGTCTACCCATGTGCCAAATTTCATTTATATCCGTTCAGCCGTTTTAGCTTGTAAGCGTAACAAACAAACTCACTTTCGCATTTATTATATTATTTAGGGTTAAAATAACGAGCACCGTCATGTTGTTGTTGCCCTGTAAACTGCACAATATACCTAGTTTCTATGCTGCTTGTAATGATGGTTACGTAATCCCCTTGAGACCATTTGCTACCTCAGTATAAAGGAAACCAATATTCTATAGTGCCTGTATATATACCGTCATCACTTCGTCGTTTGAAAATGCACATATCTCTACGTTGACGTCGTGGTGGGGCTTGCGCGCTCCGAACTCTAGGCCTGTGCCGGTAGAATTAACTTTGCCGGAACAGGTCTGGGATGAGGAGCCAGACCAAGAGAGATACAAAAACCCGCAAGGCAGCATGTGGCGAGCTGTTGGGCCGTAGCGACCCCACGGACCCTATTCCAAAAATCAAAATCAAAATATTTTATTTCACATAAACCTACAAGGGCACTTATGAGACGTCAGAAGCTAGGTGCACGGTTCCGATTGGTCGCTTCCTATGGAGAAGAGCCGGCAAAAAATTCCACGGTTAATCTTTTCAAAATAAATGGTTTCTTCAATGTTTTCAAATTACAGTGTTAATAGGTATGTGAGGACAGTGTAGGCCCATCAACAAGTACCAGGTACTTAATAACATAGAAAATGGTCCACAAGTCTACCTACAACCTACAACGTTCTCACATTCACAAAATCTAAAAGAAAATAATCTATATAAAAGATAAACAAAATAATAAAAATAAGGACCTATTTAAACCAAATGACATGATTGCCACTACAGCTATAACAAATCTAATTTGATTAAAAAATATAGAAAATTGTAGGTATATAATGTTAAATAATGAACAGATTGTGTCAATGAAGTATGTAAAAAAAGTAAAATAAAATAATCATCGTAATTTCGGAGCAGTTAATAGACATAATGAGGTTCCAGGGAAGCCACATGTGCAGAAGGAATTATTGCCAAACTTCCTTGTCTTCAACGTAGTCTTTAATCTTATAATATGCTTTTTGGATAAGGACACGTTTGATGTGGGTTTTGAACTTTCCATTGCTTAGTTCTGTAACAGACTTTGGCAACTTGATCTCCCGAGAGAAGTCTTGTTCCTCATCTCTGGCTTGCCTTTATTGGCCGGCTGGAGTGAACACTGACGAGGAACGGAGCTCCCACCTCATTCTTGCCTTAATTGGCCGGTTAGTGCCTCATTCCATATAAATTTGTCTAAGGGCCTCTGCAAGTTGACTTCAGCCTCTTGCACGCCTTCCTAAGGACTGGGATCCATGATCCCGAGATTTGTTAAAACATAAAAAATAATAATATGACATGATGGACATGTTGCCGCCTTGTCGCTGACACCTGAGTCAAAGTTCTGGGTTAGTATTGCATGCTCTCGGATAGTTCTGTTATACGTGCATCAGGAAACGAAGAGTTCCCGCTCCTTGGAGCTACTCAATTTTTTTATTATATTTTTTACTGATACACCGAATTAAATATAAATTTCAACATATCTAAATCTTTACCCATGCTCTGCTGACACTTGAGTGAGAGTTCTTGATAACTCAAGTATGTTTTCTCATTGTCCTATTATGGATGCATCAAGAACCGAGGAGTTCTCGCTCCTCAGTGGTACTTGTTTTTTTTTAATAATAGTTTTTACTGAAACACTGGATTAATTGTCAATTTCAACTTACTTCAATCTTTACCCATGCTCAGCTGACACCTGAGTCAGAGTTTTGGGTTATTATTGCAAATCGTCGGTTAGTTCTGTTATAGATGCATTAGAAAACGAGGAGTTTCAGCTCCTCAGGTGATCTGGTTTTTTAAAATGATTTTACGTATAAAGACACTAAATTAAACCACGAATTTTACTAATCTTACTTTTCAACCATGCTCTGCTGACACCTGAGTCAAAGTTCTGGGTTAGTTTTGCATGTTGTCGGATAGTTCTGTTATACGTGCATCAGGAAACGAAGAGTTTCCGCTCCTTGGAGCTACTCAATTTTTTTATTATATTTTTTACTGATACGCCGAATTAAATATAAATTTCAACTTATCTAAATGTTTACCCATGCTCTGCTGACACTTGAGTGAGAGTTCTTGATTACTCAAGTATGTTTTCTCATTGTCCTATTATAGATGCATCAAGAACCGAGGAGTTCTCGCTCCTCAGTGCTACTTGTTTTTTTTATTATATTTTTTACTGATATACTGAAATAATTATCAATTTTAACTTACTTCAATCTTTACCCATGCTCTGCTGACACCTGAGTCAGAGTTTTGGGTTATTATTGCAAATCGTCGGTTAGTTCTGTTATATATGCATCAGGAAACGAGGAGTTCTAGCTCCTCAGGTGTTCTGGTTTTTTAAAATGATTTTACGTATTAAGACACTAAATTAAACCTTGATTTTTACTAATCTAAGTTTTCAACCATGCTCTGCTGACACCTGAGTCAAAGTTCTGGGTTAGTATTGCATGTTGTCGGATATTTCTATCATAGATGCATCAGAAAGTGAGGCATTCATGCTCCTTATTCCTATTCAAATTCTTTTTTGATCCTACTAACTTAAACACTTAATGAAACCTCGATTTCTCCCAACCTTTCTTTTTCACATGGCTCTGCTGATACTTCTGCTAATCTTCTGTTTTCATTTAGTTTTTTTTTTCTGTTACTGGAATCTTTGTTATTAATCTTAGCCCAAAACATTTATGAAAATCCACAAAGTACGTCATTCACGGCTATTTTATCAAAATGATTGTCTTTTTCTAGTAAAAGGCCATTTTTTTTTTTTTTTTTAATTTATGTCAGCAGAACTCTTCCGGAAAAGTATTAGGAACTATAGAGCTTGCCACTGTGCACCTAAATCAGTTTTAAAATTTTAATTTTGGAAAAAATGATCTGCTAACGGAAGTTAGCAGAGCATATTTTCATTCGACTTTTTTCAGGCAAAAAAGCCAGAACTATTTTTTTTAAGTATAAGGAACTCTAGAACTCACCCGCATGCCAATAGAACTCACATTTTTTCATGCTCTGCTGGGAAATGATCTGCCAAGTTCACGGCCATCTACGACACTTTGTGCGACCGTTTTCGGGGCCCATTATTGAGTGTGCAAGTCACCCCCTAAATAGATTATATCTAATTAATTGTCTGTCTAGATTTGCTTACGCCTCCATGAGCCGTTTTTCCGTTAATGCGCTCATAATTTCACGAGTTACTTATCCGAATTAATTGATTTTTGTTTTTCAAATTCAAATTCAAAATATTTTATTTCACATGGGCACTTATGAAACGTTAGAAGCACGGTTCCAATTGGTCGTTTTCTATGTGTTTCAATCAAATATATCTGTCTAGGTGCTTAACGAGTATATAGTCCTAAGCTGTAAATGCTGCGCATAACTTCTTTGTAATTTACTTTTGGAAATAAAATAAATTTATTATTATTATTTAAACGTCTTTGACATTTCTCGGGACCCAGGGGTCCCGGACCTTTGGAAGGCGTACGAGGGGCCGAAGCCAACTCGCAGAGGCCCCTTAGACGTTTTTAATGAAATGAGGTACCAACCGACGATTATCCCTGTTCGCACTTTGCAAGTACAGCCAAGGACAACCCCCGATTGGTGTAGGACTATTGTAAGATATGGAAACAAAGATATCGGACTATGGGTTTGGGTTGCTAAAGTGGACTGGTCACCTGGAACTATGGAAGGACTATGGCCCCTGCCTGATCTATGTTTTATATGCACACGGATAAAATGGCAGGGGGTGACTTGCACACTCAATAATGGGCCCCCGAAAACGGTCGCTAGCACATAGTGTCGTAGCGACAAGGGAGCAACACGTCCTGAGGTGCTTATGAGGAGTGGAGAGGTATTCCACGGCTATCAGGACAATCCCGGAAGTACGGTCAAGATCCCTACCAGCATCTTACTGGAATACTTCCTTCCTCCGAGCACGTTTGCTCTAGCGAATCTCCACTCAAGCCGGCCAATAAAGGCAAGAATGAGGTGGGAGCTCTGTTCCTCGTCAGTGTTCACTCCAGCCGGCCAATAAAGGCAAGCCAGAGGTGAGGAACAAGACTTCTCCCGGAGATAGGGTCCGTGGGGTCGCTACTGCCCAACAGCTCGCCACATGCTGCCCTGCGGGTTTTTGTATCTCTCTTGGTCTGGCTCCTCATCCCAGACTCGTTCCGGCAAAGTAAACTCTACCGGCACAGGCCTAGAGTTCGGAGCGCGCAAGCCCCACCACGACGTCAACGTAGAGATACGGCGGTGGGGTTATTATTATTATTATACGAGTATTACATACCAGTGGAGCAGAGTAAACTAATAAAAAAACTTTTGATGGTGTCATTCACTGATACAATGTTTAGTAAGTATAGTCATAACGTACTTAAATGTTCTACATTAAGATTTAAAAGGTGACTGTGGTAAATTACTAACTTAAACTTATCCATGAGTGATGAAAATCCGAAAAGTAGAAGTAAATATGCAGCAACCAGTGAATTCAAATTTCGAATGCAGTTCCATATCGATGAAAATAAAACACAAACAAAAGTGACATGAAACTCAATATCTGTACAACATCGGTACAGCACAATTACGCGCTAAAATACTTTTAAACTGAGTAATATCCGGAACGATTTTACTTTGGAATTATTATTAGTATTTTTATTTTATTGCTAATTATTAAATGTGTACCTACTGCATGCTATAAGTATAACCAAGATGTAAATCTAAATATTTGCACGGCTGAAATGCCGAATATAGTGAAACCCATAGTACTTAAGAACATATGTACCTATATTCTTGCAAATAAATATCATTCATTCATTCATTCAACACATAAATCACATTACTATTGAGTTTTTGAGTTTTGTTATAAACTGTGGTATGAAAAATTTATATAGTACCTCGGATCATAGAAAATGGGTACCTATATTATTAATAATTTTAATTTATTGTGCCACCGATCGAGAGAATCAGTCCGACACATTATCTCTGAGTATTCTCGTCTAGCTAACGAAGAAAACTTGCATAGACACAACCTTGTAGCCAGGATTAGCCATCAGCAACTTGCTCTGAAATACAGCCTTTTGGAATTGGAAGTGCCGTACAGGTTGTGCCCGACCCAGTTCTCGAAAATGGAAATATCACTTTGTACTGGGATCGATCCATCATAACTGATAGGACTATTGTTGCCAATAAGCCTGATATAGTGGTGGTAGATCGAGTAGAGCGGCGCACAATGATTATTGACATAACAATCCCGCATGACGGGAACCTCGTGAAAGCCGAGAAAGACAAACAAATCAAGTATCTTGACTTGGCTCGCGAGATTGTCGACATGTGGGATGTGGACTCAACGATCGTTGTGCCGATAGTCTTATCAGCCAATGGCTTAATTGCCAAGAGCCTCGACCAAAAAATTCAAAAGGAAAAAAACCACCACCACAAAAAAACAACTCAAAAAACAATAACAATTAAAAACAACATGACAACAAACAACAACAAACAACATGACAACAAACAACAACAAACAACAACAACATCATTAACATCTTATTCATCACACAATTCAATTAATATTTATTTTTTGTTATTTAGGGGGCATTTGGATTCGGTAGAGCAAGACAGTAATGATGGCGGGGCCCTTTTATTACTCTATTCAATTGTTACTGTGACAACAATTTAATAAAAACCGCAAACATAACTAATAAGAGAAAGGTCGGTGAAAAGAGTCCTCAACTTCAGCGATGCGAAACATTTCATCTTTGCCAGTTAAAGAGTATTGTTATTCGCCCTAATTTCTAGTGCTTTTATTCAAAAGTACTAGCTCTCGGAAGCTGTCTTCTGAGAACAAAAGGTCTTTGAGGTACAGAGTAACCTCGAAGTGTAAATAACCTGACCGATGACTAAAATAATTTGCGTTAAAGCCTTTTTAGCTAGAAAGCCCTTCGAAACATCATTCCAAGTTATACTTTCCAAATTGCTTCGCAACAACCAAACTTCAATACTAAGTCCAGGACGTCTTCAAATTAATTCCTGTTCAACATTTAACTAAATAAAACTAGATTCAAGCAGAAAGGACAAAGTTTCTTGAACGGCACACAACTTTGAACTTTGGTTGTTTTCGCGGCACTGTTTAAGACTATTATCATCCCGTAATTTAAATGCCAGTTCAGAACGTTTTGACTTTATTGTTTCAGTACTGTAGTTGCTATATTTATTTTGTAGTGCCAGCGCTCGTATTACAATACTATCAAAATAAAAAAGTTATTTCAAGACCTTTTTAAAGAAACTGGTTGGATATTTGCTTAAAAAATATGCAGTACCTACTCACTTTAACTACAATCTGCATCTCGCATCGAAACTAAATGCCAAATGTAGTATTCGCATTGGTCTCACACTGCTTTTGATTGTAAGCTTTTCAACCATTCAATTTATGGAAACAGTTCCTAATAACGTCACACAAAAGTTAACACGAATAAAACAAAAGGTACTCTTTAAAACGACGACAAGAACGTGCATACCTAATAAGCGGGTTGTGCAACACGTTTGCAAATTCGCAGTCTTGCAACAAAGTAAAGCAAGAAACAAAAACAAAGATGCAAGAGGAAAAGCTAGACCCCGATCCATTTCCGAAACAAACGAACGACACCGTGCTCAAACGACTCATTAGCTTTACACTTATTCTTACTTTTACAACAATGAAGCCAAATCAGAAGGATTAGAAAGCTTATCTAATAAAATAATCCTGAGTGATATTTCGTCGTGAATTCTTTGTGAAATCTAATACTTTACCTAAAGTTCTTTCACTGAAACAAAGCTACGCTGTTGCCGAGTGCCATACGATATGCTCTATTTTAGTGATACATAAAGTGACAAGTCGCCACATCAGTAGATTGCACCCGTGCGAAGCATGGGCGGTTTGCTAGTGAAATACAAAAAGCAAAAGTATTTAAAAATAACTTTTGAAATTCCTTTGTTTTTGTTACACGAATGTAGTTTTTAAATGTAAAACAAAAACGATTTTATAAAAATAAAATGATATTGGCTTATCGGCTTCCAGCCTGAAGAGACACAAATGAAGTTATTTTTTCCGTAAAAATTTAGTTTTCAATTTTGTAGACGGAGTGGGATTTCTGAGAACATTTATGGTGTGCCTTGATTTAGTCCTAGATTTGCCTCCAGCAGCGGCGTGCCAGAAAAGTGCCTTGAGTTTTGTATGTTCGTTTTTTGTGCGTTTTTACTATTAACTTTTGTTTGTAGGAGTTATTTTGCATTAGTGTTTTGTAGGCGTAAAAGCAAAGGAAGGCTAGCTTGTGATTACCTTCGCTTGTTTTACTTTGCGGTTTCTTTCCACTTCAGGACAAAAGCTTTGAATTAAGTTTATTTAAACATGATCAATTTAATAACTATGAAGGGAAACTATTTTGCAAAACTAATTGTAAAATTTAAAGAACGAGCCCCTTAAATTTTACATATAGCTAAATAATAACAGCCGCTCGGGTCGATCGAAGGTTAGGTTACGGTTGCCGCGGTCAATTCGTGGGTGGTCGAACATTCATTACATATCGAGACCCCTCCGTATCTCGGAAAGCACGTTGTCTTTAGTCCCGGCTGTCATTCGTAGATCTTTTAGAGTCGTTACGCGTAGTTAGAAACCCAAAAGTTGGACAACCAGCCTTACCAAGGGGATATCGTATTGCCCGCCGGTTGAACGTGTCCCTCAGAGCTCCGGCGGGATCTCATGGCGTCATGGAGAGTGCGATAGTCGCAACCCAGCGCTGGGCACGCCACAATTGCGGCGATCCCCTCTTTGAGGAGTGGCTACAGAGGCGCCATGGCGTCCTCACCTTCCGCCTGACGCAGATCCTCACCGGACACGGTTGTTTCAGGAGGTTCCTGTTCCGGATAAGGCGGGAGAAAACGCCCGGGTGTCACCATTGTGTGGATCGCCCGGAGGACACGGTGGAGTATAGGGTACGGGTCTGCTCGGCTTGGGCGGAGCGTCGCCGTGTCCTCATGTGATCTCTCGCGTCCGGCCCTGGTATAAGCCATGGTACGGAGGGCAGCGAAGGAAGAGGCGAAATGCGTGAGGGAGAGGCAAATTTCGCGCCCTCACGCCCCTAACCGCCGCAGGAGACGTCGAGAATCGTAGGCCGATTCCCGGCCACCGTTGGCCCGGGTTTGCAGACGGTGAGCAATGGGTAGCTCGCCGTCCGATAAGGACCAGGCCTGGGTCGACGGCGCGCTGTGTTCCGCGCGAGCCTCTAAGAGAAGAGAGCAGAACTGACGGGGACCGCTGGGGCCGATGCCTGCCGGGGTTGCGGGGGCCCCTGGCAATGTGGTAACTGAAATTTTCAGTAAGATTCAGACACGCCTTTCCGTTCCGCCCAGAGCTGGAGAAGTTATTTGAAAATTTCCAAACCAAAAAAAAAAAAAAATGGTATCATATTACCCAACGCGCAAAGTAACTGGGTTGTGAAGGTCAGATAGGCAGTCGCTCTGTAAAATACTGGTATTCAGCTGCATCCGGTTAGACTGGAAGCAGACCCTAACATTGTTAGTTGGGAAAAGGCTAGGCAGATTGATACAAAGTGAAACAGTTTTTTTTTTTTTTCGTAATAATAATTCCTATTAAAAGATGGAGAAATCGTTTTTAAACTATAACTCTCAAGTTTGAATATAAAAAAAACAAGTAAAAGGCAAATACGAGTAATGACGTCATTAAAAATAATGTAATGTCTGCCGCAGCATTAAAGCTGAAACTACACCTGCAACTTTTACCTTTTACTAGCTTTTGCCCGCGGCTTCGCCCACGTGTACGTCGGAAAATATCCCACGGGAACGTACTACCGGGATTAAAAGAACCCTATGTGTTAATCCAGGTTATAAACTATCTGTGTGCCAAATTTTACCCAAATCCGTTCAACCATTTTTGCGCCAATCCAGAACATACATCCAAGCAAACGAACAAATACTATATTAAACTATATTCCCAAACCTCGTAGCAATATTTTTTTCAAAAATATTAAATGTGTAGTTTTAACTTCGTTACTATTTTATTACGTATCAGATAAGTACGTATCTTTATTCAGCTTCGATGTTCGCATAAGCCAAGGTACTTACTAAAATGGCACACGAAGTGAGTGGGATAGCTAGAATACTGCTCTGTTTAACCGTATGGTATTTAAAATTTCATTCTTGTGCCACCTAGAACTGTGCTGAAATTGGCTGAAACTATACATACAGGATTGCTTTTTTAAGTCAGCGGACAGCAGGGCGGCGGCGGCGGCGGCGCAGCAAGGCAGTTTTATATGGAACCGTTCGCTCCCCGCGCCGCTGCCTTCGAGGCCAGTTACATGTAAATCTATGCATTTGAGCCCACCGCTCTCGCGCCGCTGCCGCCGCCCCGCTGGCCGCTGACTTCGAGTCCGCGGCCTTAAACCCCTTGTTTCTCCGAAGGGTTGGGTAGAGGTGGACCTATAGTACACCCATATTCCGCCAGTCTAGGGGCGAGCCTATTGCATTGGCACAAATCCAGACTCCGAGCTGCTACTGAAAAATTCCAGATAGAAAAACACAATAACATTTTTCCCGACCTGGATATCGAACCCAGGACCTCATGTTTAACAGTAGCGTTTAAGGCCACTAGACCAACGACGCAAAATTCATCTACATATTATAACTTTAGTTTTGGTTGACCCTAAACTTGAAATGCGGTCATTGCACGTACTCATCAATATGTGGGAATTTTAATAAAGTGGCACGAATTTTAGTATTGTCAACAAAAAAAACTTCAACAAGAGTGATCTCGAAATTTGAAAGGATTTGGTAAAGAATAAGACGACCAAGATGAAGTAAGAACTAGGTAGTGTATTTTTATATACTTTAATTAGACAAAGTTAAAGATATTTTCAAGTTTCATTTGGGTTAGCAACCCTACAATTATGAACAACTTTTTACGAACAACACAGAATAGGCGAAAAAAAATTGGGTTCTCTAAAAAAAAAACTCAAACATACAAATTCACATAGCAGAACCTCAAACAAACTTAAAATAGAAATTAAAAAAACGAGTTGCAACCACAAAGTAGCGAAGAAACCCACTAGAAGCAAGTTTTCCTGATATAAAAGCAAGTAATGCACTTGAGCCAGAGGCGCGTTGATATTAATCTTTATGCATAAGTAAGTCTGTACGTTGTAGTATTTTCAATTTTGCGCGGAATAACAATATTTGATATTTTGTAGTGGGATGGTATTTTGGCATTTACTTAGCTTCTACATGCTTCTATTTAACGGGGTAAACTGTTATTCTTGTTCATTATTTTACACATCATATAAAAGACATAAGTTTCAGAAAGCATAAATACAATATGTAAAAAAAAACGTCCAAAGGGGGCTCATAGGTACTACAATAACATTACCTAAAAGTAACAAAAAATCTAATTTATAATTGAAAATAAAAGTTATTGCTATTTAAAAATCACATTTTTAGTATCAAAATTATCCCAAATTCATAAAAAATTAGCAAATTTTCAACAGGGGTCATAAGTTATGACTTGTAGACACCCGCTAAACGAAGGCCGCCCACACCACATGTGTAATAAATAGTAATAACCAGGAAAAATTCGCCACTGAAAAAAAATTCGACGATTTTTTGTTTTTTCGATTTTTCAGAAAATTACCACATAGACTCTCAGTGTGTAATTAATTCGATTATCTCACAATTTTTAAGAATTTCAACAATGAGCTAATTTGACCTTTGCCAGCACTATCGGCTGTTTCGTCGGCACCTCTAAATACTTTTTTAACATTTGTACCTTGTTAGGTAGTTGATTAAACGAAGATGTCTTCTTTGTAATTTGTATGCTTAGTGCCATATTAAATTTCAAGATAACTGGTGTCAAAGTTCATGTACTTAGATGATTTTTGAAAATGGTTAGTAAACTTCTTCCTTTAACTTTTACCTGTTTGATGTTTTAGAAAATTTAGTTACACCGAAAGGTTTATTAAAGTATTAGGTATCCCATGGAAGAGCAATGAAGGCCAGTCAATTTGAGAGTTTAGAGAAAAGTGATATGTAGTGACGAATTCTGGATTTTTTTTCAAAATAACATAAGTTCCCATGAATTTTCGCCTAGGCTTTATGGGGTGCTTAATTGTTTCAAATGGGTCACACTATCACGTCCTGGAAGGAATACGTCAAATTACCAGTCACCCTGTATATTAAACCTTAAACAATGTGAAATTAAGTTTAAAATACTGTGTGAAATACAAAAAAATTATAGCAACTATGTGTTTGTGTCAACAAATTTATCTGACGCACGTAAATAATCATTTTAATTATTGTTCACACTTCTGTTCCCCTTTAGTTTTTACTGGCGTGAAGGTGCACGCAAACTTAATCCGATCCAGCCTGTCCCTTGATGTCTTCCCTCAGCAACGCCCTAAGCCGAAGTCCGTAGCCCATAGGAGGTGCCGTTAGCATGTAGCCGCTTAGTTTATAAGTTTTATTCCCTGGCTGGAGGTCTTCATTTATTGAGGCATCCACAGGAAAGTCCGGTTAAACAGCCAACAACCTCTTAGGTTGACCTGCGAGATGCCATATTAAATCGCCGCCCAGTCCTACGCGTCCGCCCTTCAACGCGCGTCGCTTTAGCTCGCTACTGCGTTAGTCTATTAGCTGTCGAGATTATTTTTTTTTTAATTCGCTATTCCTTCTAACTTTGTCTTTTATTCCTTTTTGCTTAAAATCTGTTCAATTCTTGCTATAACTTTCGCCTATAGCTGTAAAGTTTTACATAGTATTCCTTGTTGCCTCTCATTACACGCTCCCGTACACTTCCAAAAGTAGACCCCGACGTGAACTAGAGTAAATTTAATTGTTATATCTCTAAACTATTAAACTACAAAGTAAGTAAGTACAAATTAATCTACCATTTAGTTCTAATAAATTAGTGCGTAACAATTAAATAATTATAAACTCAGTTTATCTTGCCACTTTAGGTCTAAGTGAGCCACTTGGTAGAGTTGACTGTCAATTGACATTATAACACCAACTGATGACACATCTACAGCAGTTTCAGTTTGCTTTGAGGAAGATGCTGCAACTCTTCAGTTTACACTGAATATTTGCTGGTTGTTATACTTTTCAATAAGAGTTGCAGCATCCATCTCAGGTGGCATCCCTCGTAAGGCATGTGCACTGAAAATAACAAATCTACTTGAGTGGTATACCTTCTTTCCGTTCCTTTTTTTTTTTTTAATGTGCGTTTTGTTTGTGCAGAATAAACAAGTTTTCTTTCTTTCTTTTCTTTTTCTTTTGAAAACTGCACTTGCTTGACCACTTTTGTAATTATTTGCTGCCTAGTTCCATCGTTGGTCATTCTCTTTGTGGCAATGATAGTGGCAACTGTTGCAGATGCCATATCTGACTCATCTAGATATATTTATTAAAATAGCAAAATCTTTGGGAGTTTTTTTAGAGGTATGAGGAACAGGGTGTAAAGTTCAGTTCACTCATCCTCTATAAAAAAGGGAGGATCCTTCAGATTAGAAGGTTGTATGTTCAGATCACGCCGGGATCACCAATGAAGAGTTACGGGATAGAACTTAATAAAACGGCCTCTGCCTACCTCGGCACTTCCTTAAGACGCAGATATATGACAGTGACCTTGAATGGTTAGCTTGCGTGTTCTGTACTGAGCTCACGCAACGCGTCGTACGTCCAGCCAGTAATAGGACTCGCCCATCAAGGAGCGTTGTCCCAAATTAGACGCATTATTAATTTATTACACGTAAAACAAAAGGTATTTTAATAAAACACGTATACTAAAAGATTGATAATTTAATTATCTTTAAAATGGTGAAGTTTTCAGATAAATACGCTTGATAGATTTTGCGTCATTCTCAGTTTTTTATCCGCGTTAGACATAACTTTACAAATTAATTTCACTATGTAATATAAATATAATCAAAAATATGCCTATATTAAAATATTTAAAAAATGCTCTAATTTAACATATATTTTTTTCAAATCACTAACACTACTCCTTTAGACGTCATCTTCAGTATAAAATAATTAAAAGTCAGTTATCGTCCCCTTAATATGTAAAGGTACAAAAAAACGTTAGGACTAAAGACAAGTTGTACAAACAAAATAAATAATACAGTGCACGATCTTGTCTTAAGTCGAACGCACGCTCGACTCTGCTCCGAAATCTAGACTTCCCTTAGACTTGCCTCTCTCTAAGTTAGCTTCAAATCGTTTATGTATTATCTGTTTTGTTAATTATCTGTTAAATATGAAACAATTATTATCCTTACAATTTTGTCCCCTTTATTTTTCCTCTTAGTCTAAAGCCTTATATTTTATGTTTTGTTCTAAGACATTATCAGTCATTGTAGAAGTTAGCAAATGAAGTCTTGTAATTCTTTAAAATCAAACTCTATAGCCTTATATTTTATGTTTTGTTCTAAGACATTGTCAGTCATTGTAGAAGTTAGCAAATGAAGTCTTGTAATTCTTTAAAATCAAACTCTATTGCAGTAAAATTCTTTGAAAGTCTTCTGATGTTAAGCCTCGCCTGCTGCAAATGTCCTCAACTGAGTAGTGCTTATATAAGACTGCTTGGTGACTACTAGCAACCTTGATCTCTCAAAATGCAGCGATAAACAGCGAAAAACAGCGCTTATGATCGCAAACTCCTTACAATAAACGAGACCATCAGACATCTTCAGCACATGGAGAAAGACCAACACGGTTTTAAGGCAGATTAATCAACTGTATTTTATTTCTCAGTTCACGAATGACATTCAGCACATTTCCGCGGCAGGGAAACCAAGATCCTTTTCAGTGTTATTTCCGTGGTGGTAACTATAATTTTAGTCTTGTTACATCAAACAGAAGTCTGCCCACTATCATTGGGACATACGGGTGACATGTTGGAGCTGGTACGTCAAAGCATAACTGTTTTGATGGCTTAAAAGCTTGTAGTTTCGAAATTATGGCCATTGTAATGACAGTAACCGGTTCGATTTTCGTTACGAACTATGTGCTCTTTGGATCGCGAAAGTCATAAGTTGTTATCATGACATACAAAGCGGGTACACGATATATTAAAAAAAAAAAAACAATCAAATAACACGTACGTTTAGCTCGTTAGAGCATTTCTATCTACATCAGTTTTATTAAAAGCAAATCGTTGCGCATACTTATGTTATATGCTCCCGTATTTTTTCCACCTAATGCAAGAACAATTTGCGGCGAGCGCAGTTTTCTGTAAACAAGCTCTTTAGCGCTCCACTTGGTCCGGCCACGCTGAATTGACATTATTTACGACTGCTCCTAGCTAACTTGGTTATGTCAACTGTTCCAACTAGATGTTGGAGTTACAAAGTAATATAGATAAATACAAAGCTATGCATCATGTATAAGTAGGACTTGTGAAGTCGTGACAAAATGGCAACCACGATCATTAGAAATAAGTTAAAACTGATGTGTATTGCACAAATAAGAAAACGGTTATGAAAATGTTTTTTTTATCCACAACGGAGCAACTCTTAGCCTTCATCTCATCTGATGGTAAGTGATGATCAGGCCGAAGGTGGAAACGAGCTTCACCCGGAATCCTCAACCACAGAGGAATTGGCTATCTTACGTCTTTCTGCCGTCACGACAATGCCGTTAACATTGGTGTTATGGCGACTGAGTTAGATAAGATGGTGGTAACTAGCCAATCAAACCGAGCAGAAAATTTTGCCCCCGCTGGGCATCGAACACGGGACCTCTGAGTCAGAGACAGGTGGTCTTACGACTAAACCACCGTGGTTAGAAGAAAAAAAGCCTTGCAACCATTTTTTTTTGTGTGGGTAAGTATCGCATAACTTCTTCCGCTCTGCGCGGAGCGGGAGGGCGTGTCAGACTCGATTTCTATCGGTTTTCTTCGCACCCCCGGCAGGCATCGGCCCTAGCGGACCCCGTCAATTCTGCTGACATCTCTTTGAGGCGCACGTGAAACAACGCGCCGTCGACTCGGGCCTGATCCTTATAGGACGGCGAGCTACCCATTGCTACCGTCCGCAAACCCGCGCCTACGGTGGCCGGAAATCGGCTCGCGGTTCCCGACGCCCAGGGCGTCTCCTCCTGCGGCGGTTAGGGGCGTGAGGGCGCGAAATTTGCCTCTCCCTCATGCGTTCCGCCTCCTCCTTAAGCCTTGGAACCAGACAATACTTTAGGTAAATTTTAACAAATTTGCCGATAATAAGTAAACAATACACGCACATTATCAGATAGAAATTCGTTCTACATTTTCGCCACCGCTTTTATCATGCACTTTTTACACATCCACCTCGTAAAAACGACTGAGAAAACTAATTTAGATAGGGTTCTCACGCCGTTCCGAAACTAAAAAAACGTACGTGTTTGTGCCATCTCGATAACACCACGCGGGGAATTGAGAAATAGCGGAAAAAGTAAGTTTGATATAAAACGAAACAGTATGCTGTGAGCTTTTTGGTTTACATTGAATACTTTGTAAGTAACGGAATGTTTTCTGTAATATCGAATCTCTCAATGATGGCTTCTATCACAATATAAAATATGGACAGTACGGAAACTAGCCCTAATTGTTGAAATAATTACCTACCCTCAATTTTTTTTAAGATCTCGTCGATCACTCATTTCGACACGGCACCCGTAACTGCTAGCACCGCGACAATCGAACGTTTACTACGTAGTTTCTGTAGTGTCCATATTTATACTGTGCGTCTATCGTGTCTTGTATTGTGTCGGCAAGAGCGATGTGAGAAAAGCTCATGCCGTACAAAAAATATTAGCCAGACAATAAGGTTGTTAGATAACTTTTTAATTTCGAGCAAAATGGAAAAATAAATATGTTGTAAATCATAGCTTTAAAGAACAAAACTGAAATTTACAGCTTTTGGGCGACAGAGTCTGGGCTCCTTATAATCTATATCTATACATGTTATATATTCTAGTCGCTTATCGTGTCTGTCTGTGTGGCTGCGTTGTTCGTCTAAATTATGCAATGGATTTTGATGCGGCTTAAAAATAAACAGAATTAAATATTTTCGTCCACGGAATATTCACAAAAATATTATTAACAGCGGGTTTTTAACATTACATTACATAATCTCAGACCAACAAAAAAAGGAAGACGGCGCGCCGCGAACATTAAAAGTGAAGCCACAAAACCGTGCTCCTGCAAGTAAATACACCCGCTCACGCACACACCTACACTAAAACCATGCTCATCGCTCTTAGTACGTCATGAGTCGTCGTCTAGTTAACATTGATTAAAAGAAATATAATTATGCTTTCCTGTGTAGTGAAAACTTATAAAAACAATAGCAAATCACAAAAAAAGTCTCACGGAATCACTTTTCACCCCTAAGCATTGATGTACTTGAAATAACATCGTTTTTTATTAAATGAATTTTAGGTTACTTGGAACAAATAACCTCAACAAACGAAAGCAGTGACTTAAAATGCGAGGGTTGCCATAATATGATTTATTTTTTTCCCATTCGATTCAACAAATATTTCTTACTTATATGATTTCTTACTTCGAGTTATATTCATGTTCTCTTTTTTATTTATTTAATATTTTAGATTTCCAATTAATACTGAATTAAAAAGTAAATGGATAGTAGCTATAAGATATAGTCGGAATGATCCAGAATGGCTGCCGTCGAAAACCAGCGTGGTTTGTTCCGATCATTTTGATAATAACGACCTTTATTCAACTAATCGTGGACTTTGCCATGTGACCAAAAGTTATATGTCTAAAAAAAACTTTTTGTTTGTTACGATTTATCTTGATATTACTTTTTCTTCAGAGTCAGTGATTTTGTTGTTGTGATCTTTTTGTATTTAAAGGTAATTGACAATTTAATTTTTATTATTTCAAAACAATTTACATAATGACTTCATACATACCTACGACAATGTTATGATTTACCCTTCAACAAACTTATAATTGAATTTCTATGTGCATGGTTATCGAAAGAAGCTGTATTTCACTTCTTTCAATCCCAAGACACTGTCGCGGGTAGGGTTAACTTACACCTAAAGATATACCCTATAGTAGAACTAAATATATGCTAATACTAACTCTTACACACTTCACACTCTCGCACTAGCGCACTCTCACCCACACTCGCACACATCACACAACTAGGCGCATTTTTGCCTTTTTCTCTGTATTAAGCTCGTTCATTTATATAAAGTTATTTGATATTTCTATAGTTTTAAAACTAACCTATTTATTTATATTTGCATTTTGAATTTTTTACATTCAATTGCAAATTAATGGATATTTCTAAGGACCGTATTACAGAACCTCACTCAAAACTCAAGCATTACATAAAACTTGTTTAAAGCCTCGTGATTGGTTAAAACTAGCTTTAAGTAATACTTGAGTCTTGAGTGAGGTTCTGTAATACGGGCCTAAGTGGAACAGCGGAGTCTTCCAATTCCCAACACAACAATTCTTGCTTTAAAGGTGCACTTTTGTTTTTTTTTTTTCAGATGTAATTTTTTTTGTTTTGTTCGGAATAGAGGTCCTTCTAAACAATTGAGGTACAATGCTATACTTAACAATATCTTACTTGTACAATATTAGCCTACCCATAAAATATTATTACCCAAGTTATGGGGTATTTTTTTTACAAATGGCAACCCTTCAATTCACACATAGATAAAAAGGTGGCTTCAGTTTTGATGTTCGCAGCGAGCCGTCTTTCTTTTTTTGTTGGTCTGAGTACATAATTAAATATTTTAATACCCAATCCAACAAAATCAAACACATTTTATTGTACTAGCGCCAGTTCCGGCATAAATTTTCGGGGCTAAAAACCTTGCAAAGCAAGGGTGGATCGCTAGTTCTATCACAAAAATACAGGTATGGAGATTTTATCGATTAGCTACAGGCCTAATAATAATCCCCAGACACATCAAACAATAATATTGTAATAACTACTGACGAGACGATCACGTTCTAGAAAAGATTGATATCAATACTAAAATAAAAGAAAAATCTTCTGCTTTTTGTACAAACCTTCTCAAGTATCTTAGACGGATGAATGCCAAAAGCAAATTACTGAAGCGCAACTCCTGAAGGAGACATATTCAATTAGTTTGTCAGACAAGGTCAGGACACTTGATTGAGACTTATTTTATTTGTTTAGGTTCAGAATTTGTTTATACAAACGTTAATCTTAGCATGATGTTATTCTGAGATGAACTAGGTCTTGTTAATACCGACTCTTCACAACAAACTGCACAGATTTAAGGTTGTTTACTGTGGTACGTCTATCTCTGTGACAATTAAAACAGAAGTCATTATTTAACAAGACCTAGTTCATTCCAGAATAACATCATGCTAAGATTAACATTTAACAATTGATTCCATGAAAATCTTGAATCAGAATTTGAATTGTGTCATTGCCCCCACTAGACAATTATAAATGTATCCTTAGATTAACAAGTTTTTTCATAAAAATACCCCTCTTTTTCATAATCATAGTACCTACTCACTTGCATTTTTTAAATACAATTTACATAAATTTTCCTAAATAAAATAAGTCTTTACGATATCAGCATTTTGAAACAACTGTTATCATGAAAGTCTTAACAAACCTCATAAGAAATGGCAGGGGTTTGAAAAATGGTGGATCTAAATAAACACTACAAAGAAAGCAATGCCCCCGGCTCGGGTTCCGTACAACTTGCTGTAAGCACGAAACTTGCAAATTGTGACATGGTGCAACTTATGAGCGCATAACATTTGTTTTTTTTAAACTTTGGTCGTGTCTTAGGTGTATTACGATATCGTAGTAATTTTGAAACAAAACACCACCACCACCCAGCCAATAGTAGTCGTTTAAACGACTACTGTCGAAATATAAGTATTTTAATTTTGTTTTTTCCCCTAAATATGACCATGACACAATCTTGTGGCAGTTTATTCACCTATACACTAATTGTATTTTTCGATATTATCGTCAGGGTAGGTCAGGTTTTTAATTGGCGCTTTTTTGAGGGTAAAACTTCCTGTAATATTGCCATACTACATGCATACTGTATAATACTGTATGATATATATACGTAACAGAGCTCGAGACTAAGTACTAACAGCCGCAAGGGTCGATCCATCAGGTTAAGCTACGCTTGTCGGAGTTGGTCCGTGGATGGGTGACCATTTCTACATACCGAAACTCGAAACTCCTCCATGCCTCGGAAAGCCGTTGGTCCCGGCTGTCATTCGTGGATCTTTGACAGTCGTGACGGGTCGTCAGAAGCCCGAAAGGCTGACAACCAGTCTTACCAAGTGGTATCGTATTACCTAGTTACTGGGTTGTGGAGGTCAGATAGGCAGTCGCTTCATGTAAAATACTGGTATTCAGCTGCATCCGGTTAGACTGGAAGCCGACCCCAACATAGTTAGGAAAAGGCTAGGTAGATTTATTGATATATACGTAACAGAACCTCACAGCCTTTGGGCAAGTCAAATATCATATGGCAGACTCCCATCTTGACTGGCTGTGACAGCCTGCCACGGAGTTCTGCTACGTTTTGACCACCCGTTTGTTAAAACGAGATATTTCATAATAACATTAGCGTAGGCAACTGCTAACAGGCCGTTTATTACGATATATTATTTTATTTCGGCTTCGTATCCATTGGTAAAAATTGGATGAGTATTGGGTTGTCTAATTCTTCAGACTCGTGATTATAAGTAAAATTATTTATATATTTATTTATTTTGCATAATGTACAGTCAGTTACAGGCTAGGCTAAAACTTATGAGTACATGACCCTGTTAGAGCGCAGCAAGTATTACTACATTTAACTTATTAACATTATATGGCATACTTACTAGATATCAATATCACAACATTCATTATTATTACTAATATATAATCTATTTGTAACATATTTTATTTTATTTATATTAATTAAAGTCATTTGAAAAATAATTAGTAACGTAGTATATGGTATTTACCGTCAAGACTTGGACCACACAACAATTTGCGACACCAGCAAAGCGTGGCCGAGGGTTCGAATCGATGCTGATATTAATTTTCGAAAAACTTTGCATCGGCCACCGTTATTTATAAGTTCTTTTGTGTTCGATATGGTAATGTTGGTTGAATATTATATAATTAAAAATAAATTGAATATTATGTTCACGTACGTGTGTAATCATCGGAATTTACATCAACATGACATGCGTGAAAAATAGAGTTTACTCGACTCAGAAAACTACGCAAATAGACCTATCCGAATTAAAAATGACTATGGCATTTTATCAAAACCACTGTCGAAAGAAGGTGTCGGTACCTGTACATTTACCAACTAATATTCCGACTTTAGTGTAATATACAAACACATTTATGTATATTGAATCGTCACATTTGTAATGTTAATTTCCCTAAGGGTGTCAACTAACCACTGCATTACCTTCGATGGAGGTTATACGGTACACGATGTATCAATCCGCCAAATTGATTGAATTAGTGTCGCGGTACCTTCTCTCTGCCCCTAGGGGGGGATGCCAAATATGTTCAGTAATTGACACTTTGATGGCAAACAAGACGGTGGACCGATGATTACAATTAGGTACTAAAACATCCATAAGGGACATCTACACATCTAGATTGTTCAATCAATGGAGTCACAATCAAAATCAATCTGCCTAGCCTTTTCCCAAATATTCTCAATTTTTATTGCATGCCATTATGTTGGTAAAACAGTTGGTAGGCTATTAAACAATTATGGACCCTGTCGGGCACAGCATAGTAGGAGAGAAAAGGAAGAGGCGTTTATATTATTTTATGTAATCTGGTAATTGTATTTTTATTTTATGACTAGCTTCTGCCCGCGACTTCGTTCGTGTGGAAGGCGTAAGACACAACAAAATACGAACAGCCACGTTTTTATAAAACTTCCCTGTTTACTACGTTTATAGTTTTGTTCTCAGCAGCTAGAATATACAGAGAGTCAGGACTGGTGACGCGGGAGCAAGCGACGTACAGTTGTCCGTGTGAGAAGCAGCTTGTCCTGAGGTCGACACCCGCAGCCTTCAGTGTCTGCCCCTGTGACTTGTTGATAGTCATCGCAAAGCACACACTCAGGGAACTGCACGCGCTTAAACTGGAAGGGGTAATTGTGGGGAATTAGTGTTATACGCGGTATAAACACTGTCTCGCCAATGCCACAACCTGTTAGAATTTCCGCCTCGATGATATTTCTCTGTAAAGACACGACTTTGAGCCGGGTTCCGTTACACATCTTCGGCGGAGTTAAGTTCCAAAGGAGCATAATCGGGACACCGACCTTCAACTGGATGATGTGCGCTGGAAGTCCACTTGCCGTTAGTGAATTCAGAAATTCTAATGGGTAATGTGTGGCGTCATCTTGCTCTACAACAGTGTTAATGGAGGTGTATATCACTTCGCTGCCTTCAATTTGCGAGAGAACACTGTGATTGATCGCTGCAGCTTGATCATTTTTGGGCGTTAAAATGGCCTGTTCACACACCCAAGAATTCTCTTGGTATGGTATTTGATTGATGTCCCTATACACCAGACGAATCAGATCTTCTAAAGTAGATACTATTCTACCAAGAGTCTCTGGTAGGTCCACCTTGCCGCTCTCCTCTGGTAGAGTGCCTTCACCAACTTTAAGAAGAACATCGGAGTATTCTTGAGCATGTAAATTCCCGCCAAGCTGAGCTCTCATGTTGATGGTCAAGCGCAGTCTATGAACTCGTGACCATAGAGTCGACTTTTTTAATGAAGCATTCACCTCGTCAGCCCTACCAAAACACTACCCGTGGTGACGCGAGGAAGCGTCACCACGGGTAGTGTTTGCCGGAAATCGCCACTAAAAAGAACTGTGACACCACCCATCACGTCTTGGTTCCTGCGGATGTCCTGTAGGGTTCTCAAACTCAACTCTCAAACTCAAAGCATTTATTTCAATTAAACCATTTACAGGCACTTTTGAATTGTCAAGGAATCGGTCAGTCAGAAATAGGTATGAAGCTAGTTGCCCATTCCAAAGCGTAGTAGGTACCTATGGAGAAGAACGGGCAAGAAACTCCACGGACACTCTTTTAAATAAAAAATTGTTACAAAATATTGGTTACATCATTCATGTTGAAATTATACATGTGAGAACAATGTAGAAAGACGTGCACGTTAGAAGCGTCCGTAATAAAAATATAAAACAAAGAACAATTCAAAAAATAAAAATAAAAATAAGCCCTGGCAGCTAAGAGATGACCAGTCCCAACTGACGGCGCCCGTTCACGAACATGACGCATGGATTAGCACCATTCAGCTCAACCATTTTGAAGGGAGCTAAATGATCCAACACACGCGCCACCATCAGCGAAACATTTGAGTGAGCATGACATACTCACAGCCGCCAGGGCAGATTCAAGTCAATGCAAGACATATTACCCGGTAAATGGTAACTCTTTAGTACATAGTACTCACACCTGTGCTATGCAATTATATAATACAATGGAGATTGAGTTTATACAATGCAAAGATAGTCTTACAATCTTCAGCAGCTCCAACAGTATTTGCAAATGTTAATCAATTAGTTGTGGAGCAGGACCAGCATTGAGCCAAGCATTTTTATCAGCGATGTAATCCCCCAACGTATAATATGCCTGCCTGCATAGTGTGCGTTTTATACAAGATTTGAATTTCGTCTCATTCAGTTGAAGTATGTGGGGAGGAATTTTATTGTAACATTTTAAACAGTATCCCATAAAAGATGAATCTACTTTAGCCAGTCTGAAACCTGGTTGAACTAATAGGTCCCTATTTCTTGTACTATAATTATGTCTATCACCTCTTTTGTTAAAAAGATGTAAATTCTTTCTTACGTACATGATGTTTTCATAGATATATTGACAAGGTACCGTCATGATGTTAATATCCTTAAACAGTTTCCTTAGAGAATCGCGCCTGCGGAGATAATATATGGCTCTGATCGCTCTTTTCTGCAGAATAAAAATAGACTCGATGTCTGCAGCCCGTCCCCACAGTAAAATACCGTAAGACATGATACTATGAAAGTAGCTAAAATAGACTAGCCTCGCGGTATCTACATCAGTAAATTGACGGATTTTTCTGACAGCATATGCTGCTGAACTTAGCCGTCCTGCAAGAGATGTTAAATGAGGACCCCATTGCAGCCTTGAGTCGAGCGTGATCCCTAGGAAAACAGTTTTGTCGACAAATTCTAGTTTCTCTTGATTCAATACTATCTCACAATCACTACTTTTGACATTTGGTAAAGAAAATTTTATGCACTTAGTTTTTTTTCCATTTAATACTAAATTATTAGCAGTGAACCAATTTTGGACCTGCAGTAGGGCGTTATTTACGTCGTTAAAATTTGTAGCACGTCTATCTACCTTAAAAATTAAAGAAGTATCGTCAGCAAATAACACCATTTGTGGTTGATTTTTTAATAAATGGAGTAGATCATTTATATACACTAAGAAGAGGAATGGACCCAATATCGAGCCTATATCGAGCCTGTTCTGTTTATAGCTTCCACTGCTTTCCTATTTGCCATAGTGCATTCATCCCATACGATGAAAGCGCAGCCCCTAAGCACGCGCCGCTTGTCACTGTTGCGTGACACTCCACAAACAGGCGTTTCGTTGCTCTCTAAATCGATGGGAATCTTAAACATAGCATGCGCTGTTTTGTCACCAGGAAGCAGTGTGGCAGTAATTCCGGAAGACGCTACCGCGATTGCAATTTTGCCTTGCCTCCTGACCTCTGCAAGGATGCTAGTCGTAATAAATGTTTTTCATGTTCCACCAGGAGCATCCAAGAAAAACATTTTACCCTGATTGAGCCCAACGCTTCGGAGAACGGTGTTAAAAATATCCCTTTGCTCTGAGGTGAACACAGAGACGTGGTCATTTACGATGGTACTCATTGCGCCCGGATCGTAATTAGTTTCGGCGGCGTATTCCCGATTTCCGCGGTCTTGATGTGCCAATAATTGTGGAGCTGGTAACCCATACTCGATCAGTGGATTGCCACCGATGGAAATGATCACGTCTTGAAGAGAATTAAGACAACTGTTTAGAACGCGTTCATCATTTTGTTCAATGTCACCTTCAACTGTACGCCGCAAAGTTCGTAAAAAGTCTTCAGATAGATGACGCCGATATTTCTCCCACAACAGAACTGGTTTTGCAATTCCACAAAACACTAAAATGATGGCAAACAAATGTCGCAAACGACGGGGACTGTCACTGACGCTGGCCTCCGCCAGAGTGTCATCCCAGTGTTGGTCACCGTCAAGAAGGTGACGTGCTAGGCAGGCTGCACGGAATGTAGGATACTCTGTATCATCAACTGTCTTCAGGAATGCAAACGACGTTGGGCCTCGTACTGTGTGAAGTAATAACCGCAAATAATAGCACTCGCCATTATTAGGATGCACGGTATATACCCTTCCCAATGCAGTGTCCTTAAAGATTCTCGGAAACCCTTCCACAGCTCGTCCACGTCGATGTCGATTAAATACACCTCTTTGCTTATCGTATGTGTAGTACGACGGCACCTCGTCATAGAAAGAAAGAAAGAAAGAAAAAGTATTTATTGAGACTCGCACAGGAAATCACAAATTAAACTAAAATACACTCATTAAAACATTAATAAAAAATAAAAACATTAAAAAATAAAAACAATTAAAATAAAAGCAGAAAGTCCTGTACGAGGCCAAAAGGCTCCCATCTCAGCATATGCTGCGACATTTGTACATTATGTAATCGACTTCGCAAATTGGTCCTCTCCACAGAGTTTTAAAAATGCCAAGAGCGTGGTTTGGCGCGGATTCTCTAATCGATCTTTGACATTTTCAGGATCAAAAAAATTCGTTGGCCGTTTTCTAAATGGACGTCCAAATGCATGACCGTTGGATTCCGGTCGTGTATAGAGAAGGCCAGTATCCGCCAAACTGCTTCAGAAGTACTGATATAATAGCGACCAGACTGGTACTTGGTCACTTCATCCCGATCAGTGCTCTGCAAAGCGAACGTTGACTGGTCGCTGCCCTTGTTAACATATTTGCATATGTATTTAATCGACTCGACGCTGGTACACGACTCAACATTTATGTGCGTTTGAAAAGTTCTTGAGAGTACGGGCGAGTATGGAACAACCCATCTGTTGTCGATCTGAACCAACTGTCCACGCACGTTTATATCAGCGCGACACCCACCCTCCGCAGGAGATCTGCGCCGGTACGATGGGTACCCATCCTCACCCGTAATAGTTTCGGTGGTAAAGGGTTTTGGGAATCTTTTAGTGCATCGTCCGTCTTTCATGCAAGGAGAATTCGGATTGAGTCCGCCATAGGAACCGTGCACCATATGACTCTTTATGATCTGGTGCAGGACAGGGTCGACGTTGGGTTCCGGCAGCTCAGCACTTATGACATGATCAATCTCGTTGGGCCTGATCTTTTCCTCCAACCACTGAAGCAGACGCGCGTAGCGTAAGTTACGTTTTTGCCATTCGACCGAATACATGTGGCATCGGACTACACCAAACACTTTTGCTTTTATGAGGAGATCCATAAGGCACTTCAGTTTTAGATTGAAGACTCGCGAGATCAAGTCATGTCTGTCATAAGACGCCTGTCCCGCTAGGAGCTCACAGGTTATTTCCGGCCACTTAGGGTTGGTGGTGATAGTGATGAAGAGGTCTAGGTCCGAACTTTCGCACGTAACAAAAAGCGGCTTGAGTTCGTTCGTGCATGTACCGCGGACCTCCTGTGAATGTGGAAGGCAGAATCACCATCCTTCCAACGTTCTCTGCATCCGAGTCTTGCTGCATGGCGTCCCTTAGATGCACGTAGTTCTCAGCCCTCAGCTTCCTTTGGTTCATTCTAATAAAAACCAAACGCTCTCTCAACAGGGACCCAATCAGATGGTACACCTGCCCCTGTACTTTAAAAGTTGGCATAAACCCTGCTTCACTGATCTGATGGGCCCCGAACGAAGTCATCTGAAAGGCACTGTTAGAGGAACGAATGTTTTTTTTTAAATTTGGGATGCTTGCCATTTAAAAGAACTCTTAGAAGCTCTGGTGGGTTCAACATGATGTCTAAGCAAACCTTTCCAGAAGCACAACACATTCCTTTAGGCTCCCCTTTTCATTTTCGCACATAACAGTGAGCACACACGTCTGCCTAATATTTAATTTATTTAAGTATTTTAATCATTATTATTTTAAGTACGATCGGCTTCCAGACTAACCGAATGCAGCTAAATACCAGTATTTTACTGTTCCGTACCTCGAAAGGAAAAACCGAATCCTTTATCGGATCACTTCGTTGTCCGTCCGTCCGTCTGTATGTCTGTCTGTCAAAACACTTTTTCTAAGGAACGCGTGGAGGTATCAAGTTGAAATTAATATCAAGTACGTAGGTCTACGGTCCCATGGAGCTCTAAAAAATCAAGCTTCTAAGTCAACGCAATAAAAAAAATACGGCCATTTGTGCGACATATTTTGATACTCGCAAATAAATCAAAAGTACTTCCCGTTGACCTAGTTGATCATAAAAGGACATGTCCTAAAATGGTTTTTATTATTCAATAATTCTAACCAGGATAAGTTAAATATATTTGGATAGACATCCCAAAAACTAGTGGTTCTAACTATATCATACATTTTTAAAGACCTCCAATTTTGAAAAAAATTGTTTTTTATTTTTAGTAAGAATTTACTCCTAAAACGAACAAACCTTTCTAATTATCTAGGATAATTTAGTGAACACACCCCATAAAATAGTAAACTTGTCAAAATTTACACATTTTACTGTCATTACCGTCAATTGATTGACAGTAATGACAGAAATATGTGTCAATTTATGGTCATATTGACATATTCAAATAGTAAACTTGTCAAAATTGACACATGTTACTGTCGTCACTGTCAATTGATTGACAGTAATGACAGTGCCATGTGTCAATTTATATCATATTTGTCATAGTTGCCATCAACAAATAAATTATTTGTAGTTTAAATAGTTTATAATTTTTCTCTTAAATGGAGGGGTCTAAAAATATTATTTCAGTGGTTCCTAGTTCCATATTTTGTCGTTTTTATTTAGATGTAGTTTGATGCTGGTTAGATTTTTCTCGGAATAAAAAACCAACGTCCCTACAAAAAGAGGACATCTCCTTTGGCAAGAAGCAAGCTCTCACAGCAATAGTAAAGTAAAATTCCGAGACTCGTTAATTTGTAGTTTTATCATAATATGATAAAACTACAAATTAACGAGTCTAAAAAAACCGGTAATATATTATATTACCGGTTTTTTACCGTTTTTTTTTAAATTTTCTTTACAATTTAATTCTTTAGGTATAGTTAATTTTACCACAAATTCTCGATGAAATAGGGTCATTTATCACCTACTGACGGTAACTGTATTGTGTAGTTATAATTTTGTCAAATAATATAAGAAATAACCTCTTCAAAATACTCTTACTTCCTCAAAATATTCGCTCTTGAGAACCAACCCACTTTCCTGGATGTAGGGTGTAACCTATCGCTATAGTGAATAAACGCTTACTAGAACCGCAGTGACCTACTTTCTACAATTGATTCTCGGCTCTCAGCTACCTTGGAATGTCGATACCAAGATATTGTTTCCAGTACAAGTACAACAAAATTGTTTCTTTAAAAATTACTTCTTTTATGGTAGCGTTTTATCAGTAAATTTTCTTGCGACGCGTAGTAACTGTTGCACTTTCGCAAATGTTTCGTAGAATTTCGCCTTCTATGTAAAAGAATAGGCTACTGCTAGTTTCCTATTAAGTTAAAGGCAACCAGGGAGAAAGGTATTCAAGCTTATTTCGAGAACACTGCACTGTGAATGTGGACAGCATCCTAATTGAAACGTTCTGCAAACAACAACAACATGGCATTACTTATTTCAGGAAAATTAGCTAGCATCAATGTAAGAAATATTCACAGCATATTAATGAAATTACGAATTGGTTGTCCATTGACATCAACCCGGAAGTTCATCTATTTTAAAATCCGCTCCAAATATCCGCTCAAATATTTTTGTTTCAATAATTTGCATAAAATTCAATTAATATACAAAATTGTGTGTAGCCTAATTCTCCGCAGTATCCACCATATTTAAATGTGAACAAATTAATTTTGACACGATTCGGCGTTCAAAGGGTTTCGGTTCATCGCGATACCCCTTCACAGTTAACTGTATCCGGACATGTGTCACTAGTGATGCGACTCGAATTAAAATACAATCGATTATTTCGATTGTGAGACAGCCCTGGGGAAAGCGAGGCTTGTTTTAAAACGGAAATAAATCCCGTATAAATATTAAGCTCATTATTATTAGTTAGGGGAAAAATCTTATAAATACATTCCCTACAGAATCTGTGCGGAATATAATAACACTAAAATAATAATAAGGTACTACATTCCAATATTAATATACATAAACAGATTCTGTGAATTAAGTCCAGCTAACTTTCAATTACAAGCTAGGCAGCTAAGCCCAACAAACTGATTTATTACTCACAATAATAATGTGTCTGGCTAATTATTTGGTTCATTAATTCCTAATGTATTACCGATTCAGACCACATTCTCGCTTAGATGCTGAAAAAAATTCCGTTTTTTTAAAGACTCCCACAAAGTTGAAATTTTAAGGAAATAAATTTTGAAAATAAATCAATCAAATACCACACTAGTTTATTCGAATGAAATAATGTATCATATACTTAAATATTAAAATTATTCAGAATTAGCGTACAGAACCTAAAATCTATCTAACTTACAATAAACTAAAATGCAATAATCGATTCTCAATAAGCCGATAAAAAAAAAACAAATTAATCGAATACCCGCGAACAAAACATCCCTAACCCGCGATTCTAATGAGATATATTTGACACGACATCACTGGGGAAATCCACGAACCGCGATACATATTAATTTTGTTACATCTGTCCCGGGAACCTCCCTGATTAGTATTCACAGATTATGTAATACAGATGATGATTTGCCGCCGTTAGATCGAGAGGTTGAACAGCATAACTTCGTTTGAATTAATGTGTGCATGGCGTGAATAACTTGAGTGAATTCATTCAGGGTTTATTCTGATGTGGTTATCAATTTACATTGCTTGGTTAAAGGTCCGAGAATGATAAAAAAAAAAGATTTCCTCTTTGGGTAGTGCCAAGATTGTTCTGACATTGTTGAAAGTTATCCAATATGCTCCTATAAGTTTAGGAAAAAATATTCGATCCACCTAGGTACTCTCTTCTGTACCTACCTATCTTGTTTCATTAGAAGGTCGCTTGAAAAATTATTTACACGTTGTTTGTTTGTGTTCGATTCTTTTGAGAACAAAAAACAAAATACAAACAGAGACAAAAATGTTAAAACGATGATAGCTGCAATAGTTAAAACTGTGGCGCAGCTACCAACGCCCGACTCCTAGTGAGAGGGTAGGTTGTTCCAAGACGAATACATAACATATGTATTTCAATAAATGTTTTTTTAAGTAAAGAAAATTGTACGTCACGGATGTATAGTACGATTTTATCCCTTAACCTGGATGAACGTTTCTTCCTCTCTTGTTGTGATCGTGTTTTAAGCTACAACGTTTTAGCATCTGTAGTGTTTGTGGACTCACTACCATGTGGTGTGCGATCTTCAAGACCTTATGCTGGGGCTACACCAACGGGAAACGCCGTTAATTATCGCGATGATAGACTTTATTCCGACGGGTTAAGGTCCATCATCGTGATAATTAACGGCGTTTCCCGTTGGTGTGGCCCGAGCATTAGTGCCGTACACGCTAAAGCTCTCCGGCTGACCCGGGAGTTGAAACAAAGTAGGTGGTGTTCAATTGCCTTCTTGGAGATAGTAGGATCAAACGATTTCCATCAAAGTATTTGTACTTTACATTCAACATTCTAAGGTTAACAAACCGCCAGAAAATATTTTCTTAAAAAAAGTTGGTCAAAAACCGAACAGTTTGTTTTTCACAAACAAAACACACATTACATACAATACACCCTAAGTAGCCAAAAGCCTCGTATTCAAGCAGTAGAAGTTTGACAATTTTTATCTATTGCTTATCTTTGTCAGGGCCAGGGACCAAAGACATTAAACAAACACAAAATGCCGATAGCAGAGTGGAAAAAATATAAATCACACAATAAATTTTAAAACAAACTAAGTGAACTTTCTTAGGGCCATTAAAATACTTAAAAATGCATTTGAGATACCTTGCAAAAAAATTAATGCTATATTTTATAAGATAAGCTTGTGCACATAAATCTTTTACGTTAACGTTTCAAAGAATAATGGAACCTTTTTTTTTAAATAAATATTTTTGCTCTTACGAAAGGAAAATAAGAAAGTATGGTTGAATGGAATTTGAAAAGACACCAAAGGTAAAAGTTTTTCGAGAGCAGACTATGCTGAAATCTTTACACTATTACTAAAATTAATAGTGGACCTCTATGATTTATAGTGGTTTTTGGTGCAAAATATAATTTTATAATGCACGTACTCGAAAAGAACGTTTACCAAGCAACCAAACTGCGGAAAGTGCCACTTTTTCGCACCTGTTCTTTTTACTTTTCAGTTTTATTTTTTTATTTTTAGCTCCGTCGTCAGCCCGACGTAGAGTTTTTATTATTTGAGAAAAGTTTTACTAATTAGATGATGACGACGATGGCGATGGCGATGATGATTGTTTATATAATTTATATACGTCAGCCAAGATCTCAGATGTTACACATCATATGCGACTACTATAAGGGTCGCTCGTTTTTTTTATTTCCTCGCACAATGCATACTAAAACGTTGTATGTTACACGTGCGTAAAATGATTTCCGACTCGTGTCGACTTATACACTCGCTCGCTTCACTCGCTTGTGAATAAAAATGCCACTCGTCGGAAATTACCTACTTTCCGCACTTGTAGCTTAAATAACTATTATTTTAAGTTCTTCACTATAATATCTTATCGGTAAGTAAATAACACATATACTCCGCGCAATCCACGAAGACGCGCCCCACTCCGCTCCGCGCCGTACTAGAATTCAGCTTACAGTACAGTAATCGCGGAGTGGGGCACATCGTCGTGGATTGCACGGACTATACTTACAAAGATAGAAAAATAAAAGTGCTGCTGATTTTTTTTTTTCTGTAAAGTACTTTTATTACTTTTCTTACGAAACTAGGTATTGCATCTCCCCAAGTTCCCCAAAAAATATTTTTCATACATTCATTCCCAACGTCCCGCTGCATCCGTCAAAGGGGTGATTACCCGTCATACTATACAACTTTCGCTATGAAACTCATAAAGTACGATTCGTAAAAAAAAACTTTTCATCCATGAATCGAAATAGTCTGTCTACTGTTGTATAGGAATTTGTTTTTTTTTCACGAATAGAATACGAGTTTCATGGTGAAAGTTGTTTAGTATGACAGGTAGAATCACCCCCTTGACGGGTGCAGGTGTCTCAATCGCCACTCTGTATTTTCCACCCTAACTAGTTGGTACACACGGCTACACATCAAGCTATACAATTCCAGTTTATGCTGATCTCGCATTGTATGGGATTTCGGCACAATGCGAGGTTAGCTTATACTGGAAATATATAGCTTGATGTGGAGCCGTGTGTACCAGCGCTGCGGTTTTTTTTTTAAATGTGATTTTTTTTTGCATATTAGATGATGATGATGACGACGATGGCGATGGCGATGGCGACGACGATGGCGATGGCGATGACGATGATGATGATGATCTCAGATGTTACATACACATCATATGCGACTACTAAGTACAAGGCTCGTCCTTTTTTTTTTCCTCGCACAATGCATAGTAAAACGTTGTATGTTACACGTGCGTAAAATGATTTCCGACTCGTGTCGACTCATACACTCGACAACCGACTCCTATGCTTAAGATAGGTGCCTTTTTGGCCTCACACAGGTCGTTTATTATGTTTTTTTTCCTTTCGGTAATTCTAAATATTTTGTTAGTTTTATATGCTCCTTTTTAGTTGTTACCTTATTACTGTTTGTATTTCCTGTGCGTGTTCCAAATAAAATATTTTTCTTTCTTTCTTTACCTAGTTGGTACGGAGGATTCTTAACTAGTTGTTTCAGGCAGCTGAAACTCAATATGACCTCTTTTGTTCCCTTAAAAGGGTTAGCCTAGATATCGCTATTCTACATCTTAAGAATACTTGATGATCTCTTGAGATAACATTGATTTGACCAATGATACCTAACCATAGAATTTGGTTATTTTATAATGATGGGATACATACAAATAATAAAATAGTACCGAGGAATTTATGACCGCTTGTTTGTTTGTCTGGATGTATGTTCCGGATTAGCACAAAAACGGCTGAACGGATTTGGATGAAACTTGGCAGGCAGATAGTTTATAACCTGGATTAACCCAAAGGGTACTTTTAATCCCGGTAGTACGTTCCCGTGAGATAATTTCCAACATCCACGCGGGCGAAGCCGCGGGCAAAAGCTTACAATAAAAGCGGTTTTGATAGATTTCATAGGTACAACAAAAAGAAACATCTACGAAATGTTACAACAAATTCAGAAATTTTTAACACAAAAATATCTAAACGCGTAAGAAAACCGGACCTATTGTGATTATTTAAAACGTTTGTAAAACGGCCTTCTGTGTACATTAGAGGGCCCGTATAACACTCGTTATCAGGCCCGTTTTTATCTGGAAACATTATTGTCCGGAAGATTTAGGTGTTTCGTCCCTTTGCGAGGAGGTCAAAGTCTATGGAGGACGCGAATCGCATAGAAGGACAGCGTAGATGATAAAAAGCTGACTGCTACACCTAAGCGTCAAATAAAGTTTTATTTTAGAAAGGCTAAAATGAAATGAGCTAAATAGAAATAAATTGTTTAATTAAAAATCCTTTTTAATTTTCAACATAAACAATACCTGCAGGGCTAACATGACAAGCGCGAGAACGCTCTTTTTCTCGTTTTATCGTAATTTGTCTACGATTCTGACGTCATTCTAATCCCTAACATGACCGCAAACGACGAGTAAACTCGAAAAAGGCACTTTGACACTTCTTTATCGCGCGATGATAAACCGATGTTGCAAATTATTAAAAACAAATTATTTTTATGATAGCAACATCGGCTTGAAGTTCTGTTTCATTCATTCAATTCTATGCATGGAATTTTATACTTTATTGAATAAACGTCTCTCTTTCTTAATTAAAATTAAATTATTTCTTTGGCATGCTGAAATTAAAATACAAAATGACGGAAATTAAAATTAGTGGCATCTATACTCATTAGATAATCACCACAAATGACAAATGGGCCGACGATCGCAATTTGACAAATCGAAGTTTATTATTGTAACATTTACCATAAAGCCCATGACATTGCAAATTTTGTTAATCACCACACTCACCAAAAGGACTGACGTTCAAATAAATTGGCAGGTGGAGTTGATTCCGCTATTATAACCATAAAAATTGTTAATCACCACCCTTAGGATATAAACTGGTGATTTTAGTAATTATGTTGCGAAAGTTTGATATTACCATACAGCCATTGATTTGCCTGGATTTCGTTAGTTAATTTATTTAATCACCATAGTTGGCAAAGCGACTGGTTATTACTGAAAGTAATAGTCATCTACATGATAGTGCTTCCCTGCACTACAGTATACCGGTGAACACACACATAAAAAAAAAAATTGCCTATAATAAGTACGACTATGAATCTGCCATCTTTTTTTCGAGTTTTTTTATGTATATAATTTTGTCTTTTTGTCTACTCTTATCGTCGTCAAAATCGACGACGACTAAATACGCCAAAATGACTGATTATGTCGTGTTGAACTGTCAAAAATCGAGATAAATAACGTGTCATGTTAGGGTTTGTCGACAAAACATCAAGTTTGACAGAACGAGTCGAGTATTTTGTATGGCGTAGCTGTCAGAAAACGATAAAACTACAGAAATAGACAAAAATTTGTCGCGCGAGAGTGGATATATGTCGCGTGTGTCATGTTAGACCTGCTGTACCCTAATTGCGTAACTTATTTTCATAAACGATTATGACAAATTTGTTTCATTTTGACAGTTCAACAACATTCATTGCGTTATTTACGTTGCTGAGCATTTTTTTTCCAACTTATGAAGGATTAGCAATCTGTTTCAAATCGAAACAAATTGTGATTGATCGTGCATTACGCAATTAGGGTACTGATCTACAAGTAAATAAGACCCTGTACCTATTTTTCAATGAACAATTTGACAGTGATTAAGTACCTACTTGATTATGATCTCTCACGTTTATAACTTGTACCCCACACTTCCTGGAGCGTCCTTTAAAGATAAATAATGTGTTTGATTTACAACTGCGGCATCGCAACACAGATGATGCTGTTTTCTTGCCAAATTGATATCAAATATGCTCCTATACATGGAAACAATGCATCACATGGAAAATAACTGAAATAAAAGTATTTGTTTGTTTATTCTTACATATTCTTACAAGTTGTCTGGTCTCTAGGGTAATGGAGAAATATTGAGTTGGTAAACCGTATCAGACGTTTGTACACAAGTTTGAAAAATTGTAGAATACGAATTGAGTTTGGAGTTTGAAAGGAGGAGTACCTATAGGTATATTCAGTGTGAGTCTTTTATAATGTACATGTTTTAAAAACGTTTTTTCTTGTTTAAACTAAATTATCTATCGCGATGAAACAAACTCCATAATGATTGGAAGTAATTAGGCGTGCTCATAAAATAAAAATTGTGGAAAAAAACTACCCCTCAATTGAAAATAAACATGTTCTTTTAGCAAAAATCTGTATTTTTTTTTTTTCATAATTTTACAATTATCGTAAAATTTCTCAATAAGTCGCCAAACTATTCAGTGTGAGTCTTTATAATGTACATGTTTTAAAAACGTTTTTTCTTGTTTAAACTAAATTATCTATCGCGATGAAACAAACTCCATAATGATTGGAAGTAATTAGGCGTGCTCATAAAATAAAAATTGTGGAAAAAAACTACCCCTCAATTGAAAATAAACATGTTCTTTTAGCAAAAATCTGTATTTTTTTTTTTTCATAATTTTACAATTATCGTAAAATTTCTCAATAAGTCGCCAAACAGAACAAAAAGAATAAATTTTATAATTTTTCCGTTACTAAAATTAAGCATAGATTCCCTCATTTTGATAATATGTGCACATTATAAAGACTGACACTGTATGCGTACTATAAGTCTACGCGACTGCTAGTCACCGCTTGAGGTATGTGATTGGTGAGACGGAGTAGAGGGCAATTCGCGCGATCTACAAAATGAGTCCTCGTGAGTCCCTTAGAAATAAATTCAAAGAAATTGATATACCTACTGACTCAGCCTTCTCTTTATATCTTAGAAAGTATTTTGTATGTTCGCAAAAACCTAGGACTTTTCAAAATAAGAAGCGATTTCCATAATATAAATACACGTAGTATACATGAAAATGTGATACCCAAATTTTGATTAACTAAAACTAGTAAGTCATTTCTTATAAACGGTATCCGCTTTAATAACAAGTTACCAAAGTCTGTTACAGAACTAAGCGATGGAAAGTTCAAAATCCACATCAAACGTGTCCTTATCAAAAAAGCATGTTATAAGATTAAAGACTACGTTGAAGACAAGGAAGTTTGGCAATAATTCCTTCTGCACATGTGGCTTCCCTGGTACCTCATTAACGGCATAACAATGTAAATGTCTATTAACTGCTCCCAAATTACGATGATTATTTTATTTTACTTTTTTTACATACTTCATTGACATAATCTTTTCAGTATTTGACATTATATACCTACAATTTTCTATATTTAAAAAAAAAAAACAAATTAATTTGTTACAGCTGTAGTGGCAATAATGTCATTTGGTTTAAATAGGTTCTTATTTATTATTTTTTTTTTTTAATATTTTATATAGATTATTTTCTTTTAGATTTTGTGAATGTGAGAACGTTGTAGGCTGTAAACTTGTGTACCATTTTTTATTTTACTAAGTACCTGGTACTTGTTGTTAGGCCTACACTGTCCTCCCATACCTATTAACACTGTAATTTGAAAACATTGTAGAAACAGTTTATTTTGAAAAGAGTAACCGTGGAGTTTCTTGCCGGCTCTTCTCCATAGGAAGCGACCAACTGGAACCGTGCACCTAACTTCTGACGTTTCATAAGTGCCCTTGTAGGTTTATGTGAAACAAAATATTTTGATTTTGACGGGGAAGGGCGCCATTGACAAAATTGGCAGACTGAGTTAGCTTGGCCTTTGTCTACCTCCCTCGTCTCACCACTCACATACCTCAGGCGGTGACTAGCAGTCGCGCACAGACCATATTCATGAGTATGCTGTAGGTATAGACGAATGATCTTGGCTAGCATCCTAACTGCATAGTTATGTCCGCCAAAGTGACACCGTTACTGTGATTGTCGATCTATAGAGACAAACCTGACTGTCTCAATATATGTAGTCAAGAGCCAGCAGACTGCTCGCAGAAGTAGGAATGTTGAAATACCTAATTCCTCGAGCTCTTCTAGTAATTAAGATGCCTTTTTAGGGTTTCGTACCCAGAGGGTGCCAAACTAAGCCTCCTCTGTCGGTCCATCCGTCCGTCCGTCCATCAGCGGGCTGTTAGGTAGACATTTGAAAGTTTCACAGATTGTGTATTATAATAGGTAGACAGTTGAACGTTTCACAGATTATGTATTTCTATTTCCGCTATAACAATAAATAATAAAAATTAAATATACTAATTGCGTTTTTTGCTCGATCTTAATACCATCATCATCATCATCATCATTTATTCATTTGCAAACATGGGTAAGAGATACATAGATATTTTTCGTTATAGTAAAGTTCTCCATATTTTACCATTATATGGGTATGCAAATAGTGTAACAAAATTTAAAACTATCAATAAAATGTCAACTAAATTCAATAAATCACATTAAAAACAGTAAAAAAATAATTTAAAATAAATCGATAATAACTAAATTAAATAATAATAATACAACCAACATTTAATTATAGAATAATCAATATTAATTAAGTTCAAAATAATAAATAACTAATAATTTTCCTAACATCGTAAATCAGATGTAACAGGCCTAGCATCTTTCATTTAAATATTCATTAATATGATAATAGCATTTCGCAACTAAAAATTCGTGTGTTTTGGTTTTAAATAGATCTATATCTTTAATTTCCATAATGTGTTTAGGTAGTTTATTGTAAATTTTGGGTGCCATACCTAAATAATTTTTATAGAAAATAGCTTTTTTATGTGGTGTTGCGCATATTTCATTTTTGTATCGTAAACTCTTTGGGTGGTTATATAGATGCATATTTACTTTAACATAGCTTGCTACTTCGTAAATGTAAAGACAGGGAAGTGTAAGTAGCTGAAGCTTTCGAAAATGCGGCTCACAACTGTCTGTGCTTTGAATGCCACAAATTGCCCTTATGCATTTCTTTTGCGCTTTGAACGCCATTTCTCTATCAGTCGAGTTTCCCCAAAACATTAGTCCGTATCGCAAAGGTACGGAATCCTTCGTGTGCGAGTCCAACTCTCACTTGGCTGGGTTTAAACAAATATTTTAAAAACAATGCAGCTTTTTTAAAACCAAATCTCTGACGGCCTAAGTAACAAATGAAGATTTATTTCTTTCTTCATTATTGCAATACCTTGTCAGCTTATCTTTTCATTTGAAATGTTAAGAAAGATTAATTGCACATTCAAGTATTGATATTGTGTCGAACATAATCGACGTCAAGTGGCCAGTTTCATTAGCTCGGATTAACCCTTTAACCGCTACTTAGTAAACCGCGTTGCCACAACGAGACCACCGATAGACAGCTAAACGGACTCCCGACTTTAATGTAGTGCGATAACTCTAAATACCTAAAGTCTGACTCAGATGGCACTGCAGTCAATAAATTTTCGATTTTTGAAAAATCCATTAGTAACAATACAGTAGGGGAGATCAGGGCTGGTTAATTATAGGGGTAAGTAGATATAACTGCCAGAAACTCGTCAGCAGTACGACATCTAATCGTTCTTGAGAATGCATCTCGGAACCCCCACATTTGTGCAAAGCTTGTATGGATGGATTGATTTATCATACCCGAAATTGAAATTTTACTATCGTACATTTTTTGTTGTAAAGCCTACAGATTGATGGTAAACTACTTTTCTAGTAATAAAAATGTTTGCTTAAGAGTTGTGGACCACAGTGTTATTTTCAAATCGAATTCAGTGTTTTGGGGTTAGATACAGCTAGGTCATCAAAAAGAAAAATGGAAAAATGTTGGCTAACTTTTTGCGGGCCAGGTTGACTTCTAAGAGATGTTAGAAAAAAAATTTGACACTTAGTTATTTTTGACAAAATAAGCGTTAAAGCATTTGACATTCATTATAAAGACTATAAATATAGATACTTGATGAAATTAAAAGAAAAACAAGAAAATGAGGCAAAAAATGCGAAAATGAGACTGTAAATTAATCTTCTTCTTTTCGTGTGGTTAGAGACTAACCTGGTATCAGAGTTTTAAAGCCACCCATGGGCCTCTGACTTGGCTTCACATGCCGTCGTGAAATATATCTCTCAGGCATGCCAGTTTCCTCACGATGTTTCCTTTACTGTTTTTTTAAGCAAGGAGGTGCGTGCCTTGGGTTCGAACTCGAGACCCAAGCACCCGACCCCACTCTTGGCACCACTTCGGCTTCGCTGCTGTAAACGAATAAAAAAGTAAATATTTTTTAACCCCACGCCCGTTACTTTTAGAAATGTATGTACTTTCATAGTCTTTTTTTTGTCCTTAGAAAACATTTTTATTTAAGCATTAATAATTATATTACGCTTCAAGAAAATCGACGGTTCATAAATTGCAATTTTTCATCAACTTCATAAGTCGAAACAATTTGTCATTGCTGGGTTGATCTTCAACTACTTTCGACTTTGATCTTTCTAATATATACCAAAAAGAAAGCACAGGTCTACTAAAACTATTGATCCACCAATTACAACTGCCGATTCAGCAAACAATTGAAGTCTGCGAGATACATTCGTCACTCCTCCCTAAGGAGTATCTAGGCCGAGTATCCAAGGGCCAACGCATAAATCTTGGTGGCCCTCCCAACCACTAAGGGAAACTTGCACGTTGATATTTTTGACACTCGCCCTGATAAATGACGGTCGCAAGATCCCAGTTTTATCATAATTTTATTTTTTTCTATTATTTCTATCGAAGTAACAGGTTGGTTGTTCGAACTGATTGGGATTATTGATTGCTGGTTGTCTGTATTGTTTTTATTTTCGTTTTAAGGTTAGCAAAATGTGTTTTAGAACGAAACTCCTTAACGCGGCTTGCGGTAGGAGTTAACTGGTAGAAATCGTCACGTAAGGAAAAAGCGTTATGCCCCTCCATGCGACTTTCTCTCTTTGTGTCTCTTATACGAGTGTGTGTGTGCGTGCGAGTATCGCGTAAGGAACTTCGTTCCTGGAGGTCTACTACCTAAGCACAATTTCCGTAGTTTCGGCCGAAATTACGGGTGATTCCTAAGAATTATTCAGATGTAGGGTTCAATCTGAAGTTTTGAATTACTTTGGACGGGCCCGTATCTTCGTCGACGGACTTGGAGAGTAGGCCCCTGACGGGGTTCTCCCGACCGCACACGTTTTTTTAAAGAAATGCTTTGGAGATGACTTAAGCGGTTAGATTTGTGAATAAGTCATTTAACATGTTTTAATATTCTTGATTAAAAACAACCCCTTTCATTTAAAAAAAGAAAAATACGGGAATAAACATCCAACAAAGACCATTGTGTACGTGAACAACAACGAAACACTGCACAGATTCGAATTTTTGTGTTAGGTAATCAAATAACCTTCAGATTTTTTCATCTCGATAAAAAGTATCGATTTTCCGAAAAAAATATCCGGTGCCCGCAGAACAAAGGTTCACGCATTTTATTTGACAGAAAAATCATTTAACCCTCATAAGGCTATACAAATTCTAGTCGGCTTTTTGTACTCGAGGGTCGAAGCGACCGGAGGTCATTGAAGCGACAAATCCGCGTAGCTTAAGCAAGTTAAATCGTCTATGCCAATTCAATTCACACGAAATAATGGCGCCTCATTGTTAACCCTTCGAGTCGGCGACCTTTCACCGGGGACAATTTGTACCCCATCGATTGTGAGTGCTTCGATTTATTTTAATGGAAAGTGAAGTGTAAAAACATTTTATTGCTACTTTGTAGCACTAGTAGGAAATTAAATAACGTCCTCGTAAGTGCAAGGGGTTAAAGTGTATTTGAGCAGTCTTAAATAAAATGTAGGTACTGTTCTCTACTTTGTTTTATTTCATTCGGTAACTTAAGTTTACGTTGTTTTGTGTTAAATGTAAAATAAATAGGTACTTATTAAGTATTTAATGTAAAATTAATTTGCATGCCCTAAACAGGCAAAATATGGACTGTACTAAACCACCAACTTTTACAACTGGTAACACCTGTATTTTCTGCAAATAAATGATTCTTATTCTTATTTTTTTTTTAAACTGGCAATCAAAGGACAGTGAAAATATCAGACTCTAAATTTTCTAAACGCCCCAGTACACGTTTGCGTTTGCTCCTTTTTGCGTGATTTGCCGTTTGATTTACGTGTATTTGCTTTAGACTACTACCAATATTATACTGCTGACACACCCAAAATTTATCGAGGCCATAATACCCAATTTATAAAACGCAGTGATCAAAATTAAAACAAACAACATTAAAATATTCAAAGGATTATACCAACATCACCACATAATTTTCCCTTCATTCCTGTTATTATTCATTGCCTACTGGTTGCAACATGTCACAGCGATCGGGTAGCAGGAAATTAATATTCCCAGGTACCTACCTTGATGACATCATGTGACATATATTGCACTATGAAACTACCTTGATGACATCATGTGACATATATTGCACTATGAAACTGATTATAATGAAGCTAGAAAAGTAGATTATTTTGCAACAGACACGTAGATTAAGTATGTACTTAAGAATAATGAGTATCCATTTAGGATAAATGAGATTTTTGGTGCAGCAAGCAAGCACGAACGGATGGATCTATCGTAACCGTAAAGTGTTTCATTCGAGATATTTTGTGAAAAAAATGAAACACAAAGGACAATGACCAAATTCCTATAGAAGCTGGACCTGACTTTTGTTTTTCATGTACAAAAACAAATTATAGTTGAAAATAATATCTGAACAGCCAAGATATTTCAATATCGTTAAAAATATTTACCAGAAAATTTCCCAATATAACAGGACAAACAAAATCAAAACAACAGAATTCACAACAACAACAATGCGAACGATCTCCGGGTGTTACGCTACGGTGTAACACAAGGACCGCTGAGACTTCGTGGCGCCGAGACGGTGTGAGACGAGGACGTGACACCGTCTAACATTACACTAGACGTCGACGCAGTATATTTCGTGGGACCCGCATGCAGCATCTGTTCCGAGGTTTGGCATTCTCGATACAAGTGTTGACCGTTTATTATTGTAATTTTTACTTCCATTAAAACTAAGTTTTATGAATAACTTGTTTTTTTTTGCATCCTCCAGCTTCAGCCTTCGTAATTCGGGTGTCAATCAATAGCGCGCGTCGGTGACATATTATGACGTTTCATTGTACGCAATTTAACAAAAGGCTGATACTTAGGTACTACGCTTTTACATTATGATTTTTTATGATTAGAATCAAATACTTAGGGATAATTTTTTTTTATTATCTAATCAAACTACTAAAATGAATACTAATTCATTTCATATGTGAAATGAATCGTTAACAGACTAAATAATTTCCAAAGAAATTACTTAAACAAAAAAACTTTTGCGGTCGGGGGTTCCCCGTCAGGAACGAAGTTCAGTTCAACGAAGTTCAGTTCAGTATTGAGGTTTTACAATCAGCCGCGCGCAATGCTCGTCTGGTTGAATCTCGATACTCACACGCACACACACACAAACGTATATAATAGAAAGAGGCAGAGAGAGAGAAAGTCGCATGGATAACGCTGTTGTGTGCCTTTTTGTCTGTGCTAAATAAATGCATTTTCTTTCTTTCTTTCCTTACGTGACGATTTCTATCAGTCAAATCTTATATTCTATTTCTTAAACAAAAAATAATACGAGTTTAATTCCCAGAACTCAAAATTCTAGGTTAGCAAGCATTTCCATTTAGCGAGGGAATGTAACCTGTCCGAGATGCCGTAACTAATTAAATGTGACGGTGTGCGAGCGAAAAGTGGACAAACATCTTATTTGCATGCAAATGTTGGCCATGCGTTAGAATTACATGCATTACGCCTGCTCCGACTAGTGCATACATGAACGTGACAAGGAGGTACAGACATGGAAATGGGCCATTGAAAAAAATGTCCCCGAAATGACGAATGGTAATAAGTTATTAAACGTAGATTAGTTTCACAAAAGAAAGGTAAATGAAGACCTTTGTACTAATCAATCAATAAACTTTTTTTTTGTAAATGTTACTTTCGCTGTTAAAAAACCCTTGCTTAACATGGAAATAACTTGTGAACAGCAGGATTCAAGAAGTTAACGACTTCTTGAATCCTGCTGTTCACAAGTTATTTACTGACATAATATTATGTACTGTAAATTCTAAAATTGTGGGACAGTAAGGCAAATAAAATACCTCCCCCTACGACCTTGTATATTTTAAGTAAGTAAGTAGAAAAGTACACCCGACTTTTCACATCATTCTCCTGAAACAAAACCCGATCAAATAGCCACGACGCCAGTAAGCGAGCGCCTGACCAAATTCATGAGTGTTTTCCGTGGCGTCCACTACATGATCTCTGTTTGGTCCTCCACATCTTGGGCCTATTTGCTTGACGTGAACGTCTTGTCTATACCGTCAAATTTGGACACTAGATCATCATGCCACGACGTTGTAGCAGCCCGCCGCCGTATTTGTCGATCTCGATATCTCCAAAATCGGACCATATTTTTTTTTCTTTTTACCTCACTTTTCCACTTCTTCTTTTGCGTGTGGTTAGTGACTAACCTGGTTTCAGAGCTTTTATTGCGCCTATGGGCCTCTGACTTGGCTTCACATGCCGTCGAGAAATATTTCTCAGACATACCGGTTTCCTTACGATGTTTTCAACATCCATTCTTAATTCTGCACCTCAATTTATACCACCACCATACACCTCAAGGACGCATTATGGATTTTTTCTTGGTTAATATGCATCGCCTCTTGCATAAAACAAAACACCATCAAATTGCCGCCACGCATACCGGACGGTAACATGTCGACGACGAAAGTTGAGACAGCTACTAAAAGCCCTAAACTTAACGAGCAAATATTTTACAAAATATTGTCATTTTTAGCCGAGGGCAGCAAAATGCTCATAGTGCGCCCACTCTAGGGTTAAAACGAACAGACACATCCAGCATTTAACTTTGAACTCTTCGTTCATTCGCAGTGCAGAGAAATAATTATTATTTCATGTGCCGACTCGAGGGGACATCGTCAACAGAATGGACTGCGCGCTAACTCGCAGTGTAAGCCAACGCTAGGCTTAGAGATAATTCGCACATTGCCTGCTTAGCACCGGCTAATTCACAAATTAGCTGCCATGCAGGATTACCAGTTCGAGTATTGTGCATACTTTGTGCGGGAAGTGCGCAATAATTTGTTTATTGGCTATTATGTGGAATTTTTACAGGAGCTCGTGGCTAAATAGTAACAGCCGCACGAGTCGATCCATCAGGTTAAGCTACGCTTGCCGGGTTGGTCTGTGGATGGGTGACCATCTTTACATACCGAGACTCCTCCGTGCCTCGGAAATCACGTTAAGCTGTTGGTCCCGGCTGTCATTCGTGGATCTTTGACAGTCGTTACGGGTCGTCAGAAGCCCGAAAGTCTGACAACCAGTCTTATCAAGGGGTATCGTATTACCCAGCTACTGGGTTGTGGAGGTCAGATAGGCAGTCGCTTCATGTAAAATACTGGTATTCAGCTGCATCCGGTGAGACTGGAAGCCGACCCCAACATAATGGATGGGAAAAGGCTAGGCAGATTGATTTCGATGTGGGATTTATACTCTTTTCTAAATTGTAAAAAAATGTGAAGAGCAGTGGTGGAGTTGTAAGCCCCCCTCCCCCCCCCCACCGACTTAGGTCGTGGGTTCGAACCCAGGCAGGCGCTTTACTTTGTGTATTTAATTTCATCACCACTGCTCTCAAAACGGTGAAGGGAACATCGTGAGGAAACCGGCATGTCCTAGAACCAAAAAATTCGAAGACATGTGCCATCTACCAACCCGCACTGGGCCCGCGTGGTAGATTACAGCCCACTCCCTCTCACCGAGAGGAGGCATGTGTCCCAGCAGTGAGAACATTATAAGCTAATTTGTCTTTACATTTTTTAACTTTTCCTTTAGTTGAAAGGTCTTTGATGGTGGTTGTTATTGCGTAATGAAGCCAACCAAATTCCAATCTAATTTTTCTACATCAATTTTTTTATTATCTTCAAAAACTTTTCCATTTTAAACATTTTGGAAAAGGCACTTCTCTTCTCTTTTCTTATTTTTTTTTTTGTCTTTTAAAGGCAAATGTCTAATTAAATTTAGTTTTATGATTAAAGTTTGATTATAAATACCTATTGATTACCTATGTCTAATTAAATAATAAATCTAGTTTTAGTTTTTATTTTATTTTCTTTCTTGTCTAATTGAATTAGTTAAATGAGAAAAGTTTGATTTAAAATACCTATCGCATGGTTATTTTTATTAAATAATAAATTCACTTTTAGGTTGATAGAAGTTCTTTACAAAGTATTGTTGCGCAAGGAGCGTGGGGATCGCACTTATCGCCGCTGTTACTTTTTATTACCACACGACCGTCCGGACGATAGCTTAAAGTTATACACGTATGCATATTGTGAACCGACCCACTGGAAGCAACAGAAAATAACTGTCCTTTAAGAGAATTACCTAAGTAGTTGTAGCTAAGATTTTTCCATCTAGGCTCGGTCCTCATCTTCATCGCCCTCTCGGGCTAGGTTTAGCGATGACCTGAGTCAGTCCTGTCTTTAGATAGACCATTTCTCTATGAAACACACACAGTCGTATCAAGACCTCCAACCAGACCAACTGACTGGCTACTAAAATTAAACTATAATGATACTGAAAACATCCTTATAATGACCTAAACACACAAGCACACCCTCTCACACATTCACAAACTTACACACCCACACGACCATCCATACTCTACACATCTACTCGTACTAACATTCGTCTCGCATACTTAACTTAGATTTTATTTAATAAATAAAATTTCGTATGATTCCTTACTACATTCTATCAGCGCACTTACTCGTAGTACATAATTTATAAAATGAAAATGTGGGTGGGATCCTGGTGTCCTGAAACACAGACCACGAGCCTAGCTTAGGGTCTCCCACAATATATACAACCTAGGCTAGTTTTGAGTACAAATGTGTTAAGAATCTGTAGCTCAACCAGGCAAAAACCTGTATTTCGGCTATCAGCGCCAATCCCCTCGGATAATTTTACATTTATGTATGTGAATGCCTGATCTCTCATTGTGTGGAATGAAGTGTGGGTGTGTGAATTGAGAGGGGGTGTGTGTAAGTATGTGTAGTCCATGAGAAGTTAAATATTTGGAAGTTTATGCGTGTGATCTTGACTTACCAGAATTGTGTATCATTGTCGAATCTGACCAATGTAATATAATTTATATATATTGTGGTGAGAAAATAAAATTGATTGATTGAAGACCATCTTGTTTTGACAAGACAACACTGTGTAAATTACTATGATATTTGTCAGTTTTAAATTGATATGTCAGTTTTAAATTGATATCTTTTCCTGAAAACCATGTTATGATGACATTACAAATAAAACCATGGCTTTCTGACTTTTTGCCGTGATGTCAACGGGACATCCTGATGTGTTACCTACTGTACGTTTCTTTTGCGACGCGACGGTCGCGCAGTTATCACAATATTTAGCAGTAACAGCCCATAACACAAGTACTTGGCGATTTGAATTTAAATAGATACACTTTGTAGCTTGTCTAGACTTTTTGTGTGAACATAAGTGGACTTAAAAAGTTGCAGGTGCTAAACACGTTTTCTTGAATACAACTTTGTACATAAGTACTTACTTATGTTGATTTAAATTACGTTAAGTGCCTGCTACAGGGTTGCCAACTGCGTCCCCGACAGAGGTGACCCTGGTTGTCGACCGGCAGAGCTGTTTGAAATTTGGTCGTAAACCACCATTTGTAAACTACCAAGGTCACCAGGAGAACAAAAATTTTCAAAATTCGTTGGTAAGTAGACCTAACTTTTGCTTAAGGTTAAATATATAGCTCTAATCAGTGATGCTATGGTCGGGAGTGAAGCCTAGCGCAAATACACAGTGAGCAATCGTATTGGCTGACTGATAATATGATCAGTTAGGTGCTGATATTGCAACTCTCTGATATTGAGAAGGTGTATAATACCTTCCTCCCATTTTGCCCTCAAGCCGACGTTTTAACTGAAACATGGCCACAAATAAGGCAAGTAAATAGTGCAGAAGGCTTTTTTAAGATAGTAGGTAATAGACAAAATTGTCAAACTTACATTGTCTTTTGGCAGTAGCCAAAAGACAATGTAAGTTTGACAATTTTGCTCATACTCAAGCAATATAAGTTACACAATTTTGTCCATAAGTTGCATTTTTTTTATTAGCTTCTTGTTTGTGCAGAATAAACAAATTTACTTTCTTTCTTTTAGAAAAGATAAGATTATATTTATTTTGTAAAACATGAGTACAGTAAGAAGGTCTTATCAATTAATATGAGGTGGCTACATGTTTTACCATTTATGGCGTACAAAATTAGTTGCAATATAAAAACAATACAAAAAAAATTAAATAAAAAAACTGCAATGTCAAAATTTCAATTAAATAGAAATTACAATGTCAAAATTTATTTTTCATTCAAAATTACAATATTCAGACAGACAGAAAGAGAGAAGAGTAAGACAGACAGAAAAAACAAATCAAAACGTACAATCAGAATTCTATACAAGCAAAATATCATTTAAAAATTCATCTACGCTGTAATAGCACTTCTCTAGTAATAACCCCTGAAGAGACTTTTTAATTCAGTTCAGAAACGTCCCAAACATCTTCCTTTTCATTTTCTCATTATCACTACTCGGAAGAATTTCAAATGCTCTATCGTTTTCCATACTTTCATAGTTCCGTCGATCTCGTTAGCTAACATCTTCCAGACTTCCAAGTTTTCCGAGTTCTTCTTAAATCCAATTTGATTCAAATATCGCAAGTGCAATGTGACGTACTTTTCTAACCGATTGCACATAGTCACCAGGTAAGACTACTCTGACACAATTGTTTTCTGCAACTTGTTCTGGGTTAATACTATTGATGTACTTGTTTTAAAGCCATTTTTAGGAAAGCGAAGCAATTCATAGAAACGGTAGGTAATTGAATAACGCGTTTCGTACCGAATTTTCCGTTTAAAAAAAAAAATTTACACCGCTATACAAACTTTTATTTTAACTTGCCTTGTTAGTATGTATGGGCCAAATCTTGCAAGCTGAATTAAAACCACTTTCTCATAACCTGCGGAGTTGAAAATTTACATGTTTACCCCTGAATCAGGGCAGGACAGTAGCCATAATCACTATAAACAAAATACCTTAGACCACCATTCTCTTCCAATTTATATTATAATTGGAGGGTCTAATTTACACTACAATTGCGTAATCCAAACATCTCAATAACAAGTTTGTTTATCACAATAGAGCGGCCATTTTGCCGGAAGTGCGGCTAGGACCGGACCACATCCGTTCCGCTTTTGTCTCAGTTAAGGCTGGGCTTAAGATTGGCTTACGTAAGAGCTAACTCCGTCTTGGAGCAAACATTGTTAGACGCCTCTGTTCTTAACGCTATTATGCATGAGAGCACAATTTTAAATCACAAACGCGATAATCTTTTGGGTTATTTTTACAAGCTTTATCTTACCTTTCTTCAGCAATAAAATAGAAGAGAATATTTATTTATTGTTGTTATAGATAGAATTGCAAAATATAAAAATGGTCAAAATTAAAAAACGACAAACCCTAAACTATGTATAATAAACTATGATAATCATCATTTTAGCTGAAGGACGTCCACTGGTGAACATAAACCTCCCCAAGCGTCGGTCCTGTGCTTCTCGCATCCAGCGGATTCCCACGAACTTAATCGCATTTGAGCAATAATAGCTCACGCAGCTTTTTTTTATTAAAAATATTAATCTATCATATTTTCTTTTTATTGTTTTTTTTATACAAATATTGTAAGAAACTAGCGAGTCTCGTAGGGACATAATAATGCTCGTATCCTTATCCTTACATATTATAAAACAAAGTCCCCCGCCACGTCTGTCTGTCTGTCTGTCTGTCTGAACGGTATTGTTCATCTTAAAAAGTTAAGGGTGACCCACAATAATCATTTTTATCTATCAGAATTTGGTAAAAATTTCATTCTTATTTCCAAAGCTTTTTTGTTTTGTTTTCTTCTTTTTTTTATTAATCTTTATCCAATAAAATATGTTAATTGGGCATTTAATTTGGATCAAATAAGCCTTGATATTATATCATTTAAATGAATAGTTTAATTACGCGTAGCAACGTGGGCGCAGCGGTAGGAGTCAATGACAATGTCCTCGGTTATTAGGTATGAATTCTCGGTGGTACGTTCCCGTGGGATATTTTCCGACATCCACGCGGGCGTAGCCATGGGCAAAAGCTAGTTTTATATAAATTCATGGGCTGACAAGCCATACTCTTAATTTCAGTGTCTTTTTACCCGTCTGCACGACTGTAAAAACGTATTATTTGTGTTTTTCATACATATCTATGTATCTATGTATGTAGGATTCTTCATACCCTCGAAGCACCCTAACGGCCGGATGGATTTTAATACATAAGATGTCTATCGACTCGTACGTCGTGCGATGGTTATAGGTCACCCGTGGCTAGGAGTGGTCCATCGTCCCATCGTCTCGTGGGGTCAGGGCGACCCACGGACGCAGGTGGAAGGGCCGATGGCAGGAGGTGACCTGCGGCGTCCCTACGCCATGCAGCAGGGCGGCCGCAGACGTAGTTGGATGGACAGCTGAGGCCAGAGGGTCTGACGAGCCTGACTGACGATATGCGTGACGACTCCAAACTCACAAGAGGGAAGTGGAAAAAAGACTTCAAATAAAATTAAAACTTTATGTTTTCAACTATGCCTGCGTTTAAAACTAGATCTGTCGATAATTTCAAAGTTATTTAATTTACTCTAAATTGATTTCCGGACAGTAACAATAAAACGGTTCACAACGAACCATGACCTCATTACTGACACTTTATAAAGACTTTTTTGCCTGAAGACAATTCTGAAGGATATTATAAATTACATATTATTATAATTAATATTATGTATAATATTTACCTTAAATACGTCAAAATAACAAAAATTAATGTGAAAAATACCGCTAAAAGTGGAATTGACTACGTAAAATACATTTTTAAACGTACTACCGACTAAAAATAATCAAGTGTAAAATATGGTTTAGATGAATACCCTACAATTTCATGGCTTTTTTTTTTTTTTTGGGTGGGAAATTATCAAATAACTTCTCCCGCTCTGGGTGGAGCGGGAGGGCGTGTCAGACTCTTACTGACTAAAACCCACCCGTGTTCCTTCCGATGCCATGTTGCCGGGAGACAATTTCATGGCCTGATAACAGATATAGGTATGATAATCCAACTGGAGAAATAGAAAATACAGGACACATCAGCTCCTTCCAATCCACGTACATAAATAGGCCAAATGACGTAGTATCGTCGAGAAATATACCACACCACCAAAAAAAACTGGCACTCCGGGAGTGCCGACAGAAGTGAAAACTTGAAAAAAAACATTTCAATCATCAGTTATCAACGCGTTGATGTCTTTTTACCCGACTGCCCCAGAAGGAGGGTAATGTTTTTCGAGAGTATGTATGTATGCATGTATGTATGTATGTTTTTATGTATGTATGTATGTAGGTATGTCTATTTCTTTGGCACGCTCTGTAGCCTAAACGACTTGATGGATTTTAACATAATGAGGTGTCGTTAGGTTTGTCTTAATAGTGGAAGTGACATAGGCTAATTAAGTTCGGTGGCAGCAGAGGATGCAAGAAAAACCAATTCTATTTATAAGAATTTAATTAGTACCAAAAATTACAATTATATTATGAATCTAATTAGTTACTATAGGTATTATTCAGTCGACGATTGACCAAAGAATATATCCATGAATTGCGGAATCGGGTAGCTAGCGTCCGGTCTCACCTTCGCGACGACACGAGGCACGTGTGCAGCGTCAGCTTTTAGATATTGCGCGGTGTTGTTACCGTGTGAAATCAGGGCGATGCATGCTATAACAATTTGCCTCGGCTATGCTTGCGTAACAGGCTATATAATATTTATATATTGCGTCGGCAAAAACAAAAAAGGGAGGGGGTAGGTTTAAAAAATTACACATTATTGGTATGAAATAAAAGTTAGTAATGAGTCAATTCCAAATATATATACATATTTATATATTAATAAAACTAAAAAGTTTGAAATAAATAAAACTAAAAAGTTTGAAATAAAACAAATTATTAAAAAAAACAAAAAACCCGACTGCAAAAAGTCATAACTGAAAAGAGAAAAACAAGCATTATAATCTATAGGATTTTGGTATTGCAGGCGGGGACAAACAAAAGTTACACCAAAATTTCAGGTTATTGGTTTGTTCCCGCCTGCAATACCAAAATCCTATAGATTATAATGCTTGTTTTTCTCTTTTCAGTTATGACTTTTTGCAGTCGGGTTTTTTGTTTTCTTTAATAATTTGTTTTTTAATGGTCCTTTTGACCATTAAAAATACATCAACGCTGGTGTCGTCACAGTGTCGCGAAATCAATGGTTTAGTCCCATCTCAAAAATGCCCAACGCGCCTAAAGAAGTTTTCACTTCAAAAACAATGAGAATCAGTTTGCCTAAATCGTATAACTTTTCCAGTATCGACCGACTGTTCGTAGCAATATCGAAAACATAATTAATGATATCTATTATTTTCTAATCCAAATCAAGATATTATCAACAAGGACCTAGTTAGCAACGTTGTTAACAAACGAGTTGGATTGTCTCGGCCAAGTCTGTTGACCTAGTTTTACACAATACGGACTTTAGAGCTTAGACCATTAATATTGCTTTAATCTATAAATCTTTAGTCTATATTGGCTGTCGGGTAATCGCACACAGGAATAGGATACAGTAAAAAAGCCATTTTTAAATGTCACAAGACTAGATTTCGTTTTGATGTGTATTTCCTTGGAGAGAGTTGACTTCTAGATGGCAATAAAAGACAACAGAAAACGTTTTCGTTGACATTGGAGGGAAGAGATAAAGCAAAAAAAAGACTTCGTAACTTTAGATACGGAACCCTAAGATGGAAATATTGTGACCACTTTCAGCTCACAGAAGTATCTTAGTATTGTTGTGTGTTGCCACACCGAGCGCTGGTCACAAAAGACCCGCAGACTCGGTGTGGCAACACGCCGTGTTCGTGTTCGCGACAAGTCAATCGTCATCCTGAGGATGCTTCGTTGAGAGGTGAAACACGTCGATTTCTTACAAGGTGTTTATGGCTCTTTAGGAATAGTTAAGCGGAACAGGTTACTAAATATAACAACGTCTATTGTATTTTATAATAGATTTCCGCAAGGTCACGCCTGAGTCAATTAACAATCAGAGATAATTCCAACAAGAAAACTATTAGCTTATTCGGTGCCAAAACCTCACATCCAAGGAAAATACTACTTTAAAATATATCCCAAATTATCCCACCACATTATGCCAGTACACACATCCCGGAATCATGTCCCCATGTCTACGCAACCCCTTAGGACCGTGTCCAACACAACGGGTATTGACATACGTAAATCAAATCTATTCGGTCTATTGAAACGAGCTCCATTGACGGTCGAGTAGGGAACACAGAGCTACGCTCAGTGGACAACCAGCCGTGAATATTGTACATATGTGTATGACATGGTTGTTTGAATTGAATTTCCTATATTGATTTAGTGGAGCCAAACATTGTTTGGTTAAACGAATCAAGCATAGTTTCCATTTTTTTGACCTATCTGTTAACTATCTGGCTTAGCTGTTGATGAAATAAAATGCCGAAGCCATTGTTTGGTAAACCATACATGACACGCGTTTGGATTGAGTGAATATTTTGTTTATACATGTTCGTTTTTATTTATTTTTAACAAACATGAATTGTATTTATTGGATTAGCTTTTGTCCACGGCTCTCTACGCCCGCGTGGATCTCGGATAATATCCCACGGCAATTTTATTGACAGGTGGTAAGTACGTTTCCAGTTAATCTAATTTACATATAAAACATATGATTATTATGTCATGATTTCCAAATATTAGGAAGATTTACTGATTTTAAATACTAAATATAAAATTAAAAGTATGTGATTTGCCTCAAATGATTTTGTATCAGTGTAATTATGAAGTTTAAAAGTATCTCATTTGACAGTTCCGTAAAAGTACTGGTTATTTAACGAAACAAAATTGGAAACAATGTTTGGAGCGTCGCTTAATTTCTAGTTCAGTTCGCTATGAGCCTCGTAACCAGAAGGTGTCTTCAAGAAGTCTAAAGTCTATAACGTTATTATATTAAATACCTGATTAAATATTTTGTTAAATAATGCTAAAAGTGTACCAAGTTTGTAGTGTGCAAGATGACAAATACAGAAATATTAGTACTGAAATGGTGTATCGTATCAATTACAACTGACAAGATAATAGTAGTTAGACTAAATAAGTCTAAATAATTTTAATAACTTTTCCATAACTTCTACGTATGGTTATGTTCCGGACTCAATAGACAGCGATTTTATTGATAGGTGGTCTAAGTACATTTCCAGATAATCTAATTTACATTTATGAAACATATTATTATTACAATTACACTGATACCAAATTTTATAACTAACTTTTCCATACGTGTGTCCAACTCCAATCTTGAGAACAATCCACAAATTCTTTCCAATATGCGCCGCCTCCACACCAAATATCTCAAATCAAACCTCACTTATAATAAATCGCGGGCCAAGGTGACGAAATAAAGGGCGACATTCATACGCCGTCGATAGGAACTAAAGTACCAATATTTCCACGCACTTATAGTGTGGGCCAAATATCTGTAATCATTCACAGAAATTGGCCTCGAGGCTTTTTCCGCCGCGACCCGCATACTTAGGGGCAAAATTGGAAAATACAAAGATGTATAACTTACTATTACTCCGTGAAAAATCAAGAGTTTTTTATCTTCTTCTTCACGAAACAATATGGTCAAAAGGACAAGGGAGCCATGCCCTATTTATTGGGATATCATAACTTGTGCGGCTGTCTTAACCATAATCAGATCAGGTGAAATTCGATAATTTTATGAGAAGTAATCCACTTAATGCTGGAGAGTACTGATCTAGTTTTAATACTACTTAAAATTGTATTATTTGGTGCGTAGATCAGTTGACGGATGTCAGATGACTAATGTCAAGAAGAAGGCTGCACGTCATCTATTTTTAAGAAGTTTCTAGAATGTTCTAGAAGCTTCAACTCACGCTTATTGGCCAAGCGGGTACGAGAGGTGTTTCCACCAGAAGCGCACGGATTGTGGCGAGTTAGTTTTTTACATCATTTGCTCCATATTTAACTCATTCGTGACATGGTGAAAGTAACATTCAGAGAGATAGAGATAATCTCTAATTTCACAACCGCACTCTCTGAAATATTTCGTTGTCACTTCCACACAACCAAATCATGGTCCTCGTCAAACTGTACGAACGAGTTGGTAAGAAGCAAAAATCTATTTATCAAAGTATCGGCCTGCATCGTCGGGCTCATTTCTCAAGCAAGATTAATTACGATACGACAAAACTGAAGGCACCATATTTATGGTTTTCCCCCCAATCTCGAGGCTGCTTTAAAAAGTTTTAGGCCTTCTCGCTTCATTGGTGAATAAGATATTTTAGCGTAGACAACTGCTACTAGATTTTGGGGTGATGACGTCATTTCGTAGTTGCTCGAAGGTTTGGGTTTGGGATTAAAGATGGAACTCGTGTTGTAAGGAGACGGGTTTTTTACCAAAAAACTGAAACCGGGGTGGGTCAGGTTAACAGAACGGCTTCCATTGAGGGAACTTTATATTTTTGTCACACATTTTTTAACATAACGTGTCCATGTCGGGGCCTCTTGGCAAGCTTTTTTTTTTGTTTTGGGTGGGAAATTATCAAATAACTTGCGTGCTTGCGTGTCAGACTCTGACTAAAACCCACCCGTGTTCCGTCAGTTGCCTATATTGCCAGGGGCCACGGTAACCCTTTCGGACAAAAACCGCAACCTCAGCAGGTCTTGGCAAGCCCTGTTATAACTGTCAAGATGCCACGTTAGTGACAGCCGCCACAGAGGTCCGCTAGGACGGAGGAGTTCGTATACCGTCGCTATAAACCTTTATTTATATATGTAAATACCTACAAAAACACTATTACTATTCTTGAATCACCCAGCATCCCTAATTTGCTATAAACAATGAGATATTAAGGCTCCCTCGAACCAGGAGAAATATAATATATGTTTATTTAGGGTCAGCATAGACAGAACAAATTTTCACTGCTCGAGCTGATTTAGATTTCTACGCTGACTAACTTGACTTTTGATAACTTGGCTGAGAATCAGCACTTTTCTCTACGCTGACTAACTTGACTTTTGATAACTTGGCTGAGAATCAGCACTTTTCGAATGTCAAAATTATAAAAGACAGTCTCCCAAAACGCCCGCCCTTACCACTTCCTAGTGCTTTAGCTAGGAAGAAGTGGCGCAACAAACTTCCCAGCAGCACAGCTGTCTGTCTATTCAGTTAGAAAAACTTGATTCTATACAATAGCATGCAAAATAATAAAGCCTTCAGAACCCTTTTTTTTATTTTGGGTGGGAAATTATCGAATAACTGCTCCCGCTCTGGGCGGAGCGGGAGGGCGTGTCAGACTCTGACTAAAACCCACCCGTGTTCCTTCGGTTGCCCTGTTGCCGGGGACCACGATGTCCCTATCGGTTTTCTTCGAACCCCCGGCAGGCATTGGCCCTAGCGGACCCCGTCAATTCTGCTGACATCTCTTTGAGGCGCGCGCGGAACACAACGCGCGCGGGGGGGGGGGGGGCTTCAGAACCCCTGTGATCCGTTCAAGTACGTTTCTTTCTAATAGTGACGTTTTTGTTATACATCCAATGTTCCAGGCTGTCCTCTTCGGTGTTCAGAAGTCATTTACTTATTTTATTGGATCTCCAACAGAGGCTACACAATTACATGCAAGATACAAGTACGAGGACAAATATGAGTGTGCGCTTCCAATTATGGGAGACCACATCATTCTCTTATAATCTAGGTAAATACATTAAAGCTTGACAAAGCGAAAAGTTATTAGATGCCTTTTGATGTTAAACCTACTGTCACCTGTAATAATGTTATATTTTGGTAACATTTAATAACCACTTAAAAGTGGGTATTGTTGAAATTGAAAGCTTTTTTAAACTTTATGCCACTTGAAAATGTTTTAATTGTGAAAAAAATTGCTTCACCAGCCTCATTAAACCCGTCTAAATTATTGTTTAATGGGTGATCTCCATGTTTTCGAGTCGTGTAAACACCCGGGTGACCCGGGGCTAGACGGATTACGGCAGAGTATATTCATGTCTGCGTTACAAATCTGAAAATGAAGAATTATTTTGTTAAATAATCAAAAGAAATAATACGATTGACTTGACGAGCTACTGGGCTTGATCTGATGGAATATTCGCAGCATCCCGCTATTGCAGCCGCTGTGTTAGTGTTACATCAATGTCCTACACTTAATGTCGTCACATTTAGAGAGTCCCTTTCTGGCAATAATAAGCCTGTTTTTGATCTGATGATTTTATGATGCAGACATAAGTACCATTAATAACCCTTCTCTACTCTTAAAGTGCATCGGCGCGGTTTTGCAATTAAATGCGCAGCATATGTAGCTATAATTATGCGCTGGCCTTACCTACTGCTAACCCTTTCCCAGGTCTTCCTTGTTGGGAAGTTAACATGTGATTTGAACAATTGTGGTTGGTTCTGGGCCAGAGTAACTTGGTTCAGAGCCAGAATGACTTATTTCAGGCCCAGGGTGACTTGGTTCCAGGACCAGAGGGACTTGGCTTCACGGCTCTAGAGATGACGGTTGGGAAACCGAATGAGACAAGTGTTGCCCTCCCAAGGTGTGACCCAATCAATGTGTGTTTAAGTAACCTAGACAAACCTTGGCAGCACCATCGAGTCCATCTCTTCCTCTTTCCCGGGGAATGTGCGTCGTCAGCTGCGTCTTTAAGCTTTCCACGACCGACTTAGTGCGTCTTCAAAAACTCACGAACGCTCATGGAAAATGCATCTGTTGCAAAGCGACGGCAACGATAAGGCCGGCGACGTTATCTCCGTTTTTTTGACGCCGCGTCGTCTTCATGTCACGCAAGGTTCAAATACAACGACCGCAGGCCAAAACAACTCATTTGTAATTAAGTCTCGAAACACAAAAACCAAACACATTATAAAACTAAAAATATATGAAAAGTTTTTCCGAAAAAGCTACAGCTACGCTAAAAAGCTACGCTATGTGTAAATTCCTCTGCAGCATTCTATCTCTTGTGGCGTGGTCAAAACTTAAAAGGTAACTGACCAAAATGATTATAAACATTCCGTTGCAATAACCAGTTTTCTCTTTATTAGTGTCCGACGGCACATTAAATAAAGATGCCAATCTTTCATTGGATTCGCCAATACGAAGTTTCGATAAATAAACGGCGAGAATAGTCTAAAAGTCGCTTATTCTATACTTCGTAGAATTGGTCTGGTTAAAAATTTGTTTAAACTAGTAATTATTTAATCCAACCTACATAAAAAATGTTCCTTAATTCACTATCAGTTCACATGTAATTTATAACTTCAAAGTATATAAAATCTAGTAATGGTACCTTATAAAGTATTTAAATATAAGAGTTAAGCTTACGCACACACAATGCTGAAGTAAGTTATCCCGATCGAGATTTGAACTGCAGGCTCTAGCATTATTTTCTCTAGCGTGTCTGTGTGATCGCGTTGTTACTATAAACAACAGACTTCACCATCATTTTGAGAATAAGTTCCGGAAGTTTTATGCGTATAATACATATTAAACTTACGTATAATAAAGATTTTTTTTTGTTTGCTTATGTCTAACAGCAGGAGTTGCTATTTATAGTATAGTAGGTATGGCGAATTTATAACATTTTTACACATCCAAGTGACAGTTAGCTGAAAAAACAATGAATTGGCAATTTTCTCTTTTTTAAGTCTTTAACATGTATTAATCATTAGTTCGCGTCGCTTACACGCACATTACCAACATATTAATATCATTATAAACATACTTGTCTTATATTAAACCAGCAGGAAATTAACCATTCTTCCATCCCACAGAGAATTTCTTGAACATCTGAAGAAACCGCACGCGCATAATTGGCATTAATTAAAAATAACAATTGAGGAGCAAAAGCAAATTGGATTTGGTGTCTAATGAAGAGAAACTAAACAAAGCCAAGCTGTACCTTAATCGTTTTACAGCTGGCAACACTGTTCGTTTGTGAGAATTCTTACATGGTTTTAAACATAAACGTTGATTTTTAACGGTTGGCATTACTATTGGGGGTGATCGTACTAAAAGCTGTGTTGCATCGTCTATAATTCGGATTTTTTTATTAATTGCGAGGTGTATGTTTTGGTAGAAGCTAATTTAGGCCTTTTTAAATCCGTGTGGTTCCCGTCATAGACTTTGTACTAGGGTTACTGATATTTTTTATCCCTGGGAAACATACATACATCTTGCAAGTTGGATACCGTAAATGAATCCTGCAATGGTGCTAAAGGCACGAGTCTTATAGAGAAAATTCCTGAAAACAGAGGGAAAAGACTGCTGTAAAATATTGAATTGAATATTTTACTGTCTGTTGCAAAAATTAAAATAACTGAATTTACGTAATAAGTCCGTGTCTGTCAGTCACAAGTAATTTCCTCGGAGACTACTCCATAAGGAAGGTTGAAATTAGGCACAATATTGTGGAAAATAACGCCGGTAGAATTATTGTGCTGGGCTTCGAGTCAGCATTTCGTTTCTTTTTATTTATGTATGAATTATCAATTACCATTTATATAAAAGTAGGTATCGAACGTTACATTTAATTAATTGGCGAAATATGTCATACTTATTTACTTAGCGCTCTCCATCTACAAAGTTTCATGGAAATCCTGCCCTGACCGTTGGGAACATCCTTTCGTAACGAACCGTACTCTTCATCCAATAGCCTCTAGATCAAAACTGTGATATGTAGAGACACAGTCTGGTCATGCACCGCGACTTGATCACGGCGACGAATTATAGTTACTTTTTTGCATAGGGTTTTGACTATAAGAACTTTATCCGCTATTACTATCGGCGCATAATCGCTGAATCTACCATCCTTAATACCTTTATTTTATTTGGTAAGTAATTTATAATTTTGCGGCCAAAATGGTTAATTAAAAACAGACTATAAAATTAATGCTCTAAGAGCCTTATCATATATTTATGAACTAATCCTTCCAATTACCAATGTTTTGTTCGTGTTAAAATATTCAACCTTGTAATCAGACGAGAAACGTATTAAATTTTCAGCGTTTCAGCTCCGTTTTCCAGCTGCGGATAATAGAACACTGTGGTCTGACGTCAGAATGCTAGTTTATTAGAGCTGTAGAGGTTACAGCAATGAGACAGATTGTTGGGAAATTAGTTTTTTTTAGGCTGTCATGTTTCTTCTACCTAGGGGGCCGGAGTTAAGCCGTTTGACTAACGGTTCTGGCGTGTTGGATGTTGAACCGCAGTGTTCCGGGTTATCCTACTCGGTATTCAGAAGGAGAGTCATAACGTACGAAGGCACCTGGGGTAAGAGTGGGTATTCCCCTCAGAAGTGAGGAGATACCCATTCTCGCCTGTAATAATATTACATTTTATTGACATTCCGTAAGCACTTTTTCATGAGAGAACACTCGAAAACGATTTTTATTGTACTTTACGTACCTAAGGAGAAATTTGGTTCACCAGTCTCATTTAGTCCGTCAATATGATTGTTTAGTTACAACGTTAGTTCTTTTTTGGCCGACATTTTTCTTCTACGTCATTGTGATTGAAAAAAAATCATGCGTCAAGGTTTACATTGACAAGTTATATGTAAACTGCTGTTCAGTCTTTTTGTTTAGCCAACTGATTTGCATCATTGTCGTCGGTTACACACCTCGATTTTTACTGTAGGTACCTCATCGTATAGATCAAATAGTAAAATTTCGTGGTCTCCAAAGAACTTAGCTATGACGCTTTAGACGTCGACGTATCATTCGCAAACATCGTCAAACAACCTTTCAGAGTCGTGGGAGTCTTATAACGAATACCTTGTAAGCTGTTTGTTCAATAGCTGGCTATAACCAGATTTTTTTTTTCAGTTTTCCACATCTTTCGTTCTAGAATTTCACCACAAGTATTCTATAAAAACTTTGATGTAAGTCATGTACGATACATCAAAGCAATAAGACACAATTGATGGAATGAAATAACATAATTTGATTATCCATCGACTTCATTATATCGTGAAGAATTCAACGAAAAAAAGATTTTTATTCGTATTTTTTTTGAAATCTATTGATTAAACCTTTGATACATTACGAGTCGATGCACCTGAATCCATATTCCAGTTCATAGAATCATTATGGGAATTATAACTGATAAAGTTGCTTATAAAACCATTGTTATTACTTTTTTTACTTTTAATTTCATTTTTATTGTCACAACTGTAGCGGCTACACCGCCAGATACAAAATTACGCATCAAAGACATGACGTCACACAAATCCTGCATCGCGCAGTTAGAGTTTACCGAGCGATGGACACACATACAAGATTTCAACTTCCAACCGAAGGGCAGTTGCCCACCAGACACAACAATCGTCTGGTCGGAGGATCCTCCCTTTCTATGGTGGATGAGTGAACTTTACACCCTGTTCCTCATACCACTAAACAACAATTTTTACTTATACGTTTGTACCTACTCAGTTTGTTGAATTGAGAAAAAATAACAAAACGTTAGTTAATGTGTGGGAATTTATTGATCTCTTCGGACGAAGCTGACAATTTTTTTTTTATAAGTGTTGGTTCCGTTCCCATTATTTACCAGCATTCGTCTGTATAGGACATTATGCTTTTACGAAAAATCCGTCTCTCTAGTTTCTATAGCATACCGAAGCACTTCACACCGTTCCAAACGAACTTACTCGGTAAAAAGAGCAGTCGATACATAACTGCAAGATAAACTAGTTACCAGTAGCCGCACACCCAGAAATAGGAGTCCCCTAAAGCGAGCTTCCGTAACTTTGTTAATCAATTGAGTACCTACTAAATTTTGGGGCAGCATAATTCCGGCACGGCTATATTTACGCAAATTGGATGTATTAAGTGATAGGGGAATAGTTTAAGGAGATCCGTTTGTCGTAAATATTGAAATTTGATGTTTTGTTAAAGTTCCTTCCGTACCTACCAACAATGCTAGTTCCTAAATCAAAATATGTTACAACTAGGTACTTAATATCTCATAGATCAGATACTATAGGTACTTTATGCGGCAGTCATAATATTCTGAAGTCAGCAATGTTGGCAAACAATTCTTTAGCCACCCTCCCCTATTGATGAAGCAGGCGGGTTTTTTTCTTAAATACATCGCTAAACACATTTAATCCTATACTATTAAAAGAGCAATATTTGTATATTTTTTTGTATTTATATTTGTAGTCACGTTCTCAAAATCGGCTCTAACGATATCGATGAAAGTTGTAATATAGGGGTTTACGGGGATGAAAAATCGTTCTAGCTAGGTCTCATATCTGGGAAAATGTGTTTTCTCTATTTTCACAGTCTCGGGAATAAGATACCACGTTGGTATACCTACCTGGACGATATGTTTATTTCTATTTTCAGTCGGTCGACCAGGTACTGAAACTTTTGAAGTCTTTAGTATCCACTATACTATTAAATGAGTAATATTTGTATATACATAAATACATATTTGTACTCACGTTCTCGAAAACGACTCTAAAGATTTCGATAAAAGTTGCAATTTAGGGGTTTACGGGGGGCGAAAAATCGATCTAGCTAGATCTGCAAAGCACGGTCACTCAGGTACTTTCTTTTTAACTAAGGTTATTTTAGTAAATTTTATCCAGCACCTAGACCTTAGGCGCCATCTCCACGGACGAGAGAATCACGGTGATAGTCACGCTGTGCCGTCAAATTATCGCCGCAATGATATCGCCGTGTGGAGATTGATTGAATTTGATGACACGGCGAGACTCACTGCGATTTTCTAGACCGTGGGAATGGCGCTTTAGTCTAAAAAAACAGATTACTAGAACCAAGCGGAAAACTGGACCACCCTTCAAGAACATCTTCGAAAACATTTTTACTCCACATCATCATCATCATATATACAAAAGACGTCCACTGCTGAACATAATGTCTTCCCCAAGCATCGCCACAACTCATGCCTTCAGCCACGACTCCTGTTCACGCCATAAACAAGAGACATTACGATAAAGTAAATCCTCTTGGAGTATGGATCCAAGAAGGAGATAAGCATTTATAGTAGGTTTAATTTACGCACTTGTTGCTCACCCGGCTTCACTCGTTTCAATTAACTATATTGCCACGTGGTTTGAATTCGTTAGCGTGGACCCTATTCTTGTCTTTAGAGACAATGTCGAGCGGTTTCGTGATTCGAAGTGGTATAAAATTGTGATACAACTCGCGCGGTTTTGTTCGGGGTAGTGCCAATGAAGTAACTAAGGGACGCATGATTTGTAAGTACAACATTCTTACTTCTCCGAAGCGAGTATCTTAATAATTAATTCTGGATGTAAAATAGACTAAAGTCAACCAATATAGCTAAATAGGAACGGGTCCAATCAAAACGTAAGTGGTTTAGTGACCGATACGGTATTAAAATAAAACAGTAATTTAGATTTTAAACAAGATGGTTAGTACCTACCTAAAACATTCACAGTTATAACGAAATATTTTTTTAATAAAATTTTTTGTCGTACATATTGAAAATTCACTGCCAAATACGAAAATTTTACAGCTGCTATCTAATATGTTATACAAAAGGTTTTCATTACTTTCCATCTATTTCAACGAAGTTATTTTGATTACACAAACAAATCGTTAGTGTATTTGAAAGCTTTGAAGGGTGTTGTTTGTTAGCTGCCAAAATGAAATCAAATTTAGACCATGTTATAATTATCCTTCCATCAGCGCGCGCACACATGGGCAAATATCACGCACAATAATTTGGGTTCGAAAAAATACTTACTTATTACAAATACTATTGACAAAACATTTATCTATTCGCACTCAACTCAATGAAATCGCAACTGTAAAGGCACCTAAATGTCAAGACTCGCAGTCGCGGTCATAAAACTTGCAAGTAGGACGGTACGTCTTTAATACCAACGGGATTTTAAAATCTTTATATTAGGCTACGTTTCCATCAGAGATGTGCGAGGATGGGTAGCGAGAGATAGCGCTCAGCGCAGCTCCGGTGGAAACGGCTTACCGGTGCGAGGTTTTTGTACGAGTACGTACAAAACAAGCGAGGGACGGGTGCGAGGGATATGTGCGAGAGATGTGTGCGAAGGATATGTGCGAGGGATTTGTGTTAGGGATGGACGCGAGTAAGAAATCGTATCTGAAAAGAGCCCGCTACACATCCTCGCAGTGCTCATCTGCGCACCGTTTCACAACGTCGCTACGCATCCTCGCACCGCTCAGTGGGCTAGCATATCTCAGGTGGAAACACTCACATCGTTTTACAGCTTCGTTACGCATCCTCGCACCGCTCAGCTACCTCGCACATCTTTGTTGTAAACACTCACATCGTTTCACAGCTTCGTTACGCATCCTCGCACCGCTCAGCTACCTCGCACATCTCTGGTGGAAACACTCACATCGTTTTACAGCTTCGTTACGCATCCTCGCACCGCTCAGCTACCTCGCACATCTCTGGTGGAAACGCAGTCTAAGTCTCGTTCAGTAGAACTGACGGGGTCCGCTAGGGCCGATGCCTGCCGGGGTTGCGGAAAAGTCCGAAAGGGATACCGTGGCCCCTGGCAACATGGCAACTGAAGGAACATGGGTGGGTTTTAGTCAGTAAGAGTCTGACACGCTGTCCCGCTCCAACCAGAGCGGGAGAAGTTATTTGATAATTTCACACCCAAAAAAAGTCTTAAGTCTCGTGTTGTCTCGCGTCGACGTACTATAACCTCGCCTGCCACGAACTTTGACGTTTTGTATAAACTCGTCTTTAAAAATTTGCGTGCACGACATATTAAGACACGACACTGATAACAATATCGAGCGCTTTCACAATAGCATGTTCCAGAATTACGGGACAATCAAGTTAGGGGCAAGTTAAATGGTAGACTGCACTATGAGAATTAAACTTATCCTGACACTTGACACATCGTAAATCTTTATATTAGTCGCTTGCGAAAGGAGTTCGTGACTAAGTACGCTTGTCGTGGTCGGTCCGTGGATGGGTGACCATCTTTACATGAAAAGACCAGGCAAATAAAGATGAGGTACAGCATGCTGAAGCTTGGTAGGTAGGTATGTGATGATAGGTCCCCAAAGACTGTTAATTTTGCATTGCACGCCATTCAACTCGATTCTCGGCAACTCTCTACGGCAATATTTTATCCCAACTCCCAGTAGACGGTCTTGCGACCACTGGAATATCGAGGTAATTTAACCTGACTTTTCAATAATTACATTAGAAGCAGAAATAAAATACGGTAACCTGGCTGTTTAACAGCCAGATCCCACCAAGCTTTGAACTAACCAAGTCTTGAATAATAATAACAGGTCAATATCCAGGCGTCGGACGGATACTTAAGATTCTAAGCTTTAAGTATAATCACGACCATTACCATAAAGTTATCTTAGGATGAGCGCAAAAATATATAAGTTAGGGAATCCACCACGATTCCCGCACATTCCGGGGCGTTAATCCCGCGATTAAAACCCTACGTTTAAACCTCTTGACAGAACGTTTACGTGAAACTTTGCATAAATGAAATAAATTTTAATGTTTTTGTTTTTGTGGAGATCAGCACGTCTCTTCTGATGAAGAGAAGATATTTTTGCTGTAACTTGGGCCCTAGTACCTTTACGATTATAAGACGGAGGCTGATACCTTACTACTTACATTTATGGATATAGCTGGAATTATGCAACCAACATTTAAGACCAAGATTTTATTGGAATTATGCATCAAATAGATTACTAGTGACGCCCGCCCCTACTGTGCACCGACGCGATCGAGTAATATGAGCTAAGAATAATAATTAAAGGCCTTTTTAGGGTTCCATTGCCAAATGGCAAAAAACGGAACCCTTATGGAATCGTCATGTCTGTCTGTCCGTCCGTATGTCACAGCAACTTTTTCCGAAACTGTAAGAGCTATGCTGTTGAAACTTGGTAAGTAGATGTATTCTGTGAACCGCATTAAGATTTTCACACAAAAATAGAAAAAAAACAAAAAAATTGGGGGTTCCCCATACTTAGAACTGAAACCCATTTTTTTTTTCATCAACCCCATTCGTGTGGGGTGTCTACGGACCACGCACAATGAAGGGTTCCGTAGTTGGGATTAATTTATTCCAAAAACAAACTTAACTTTGTAGTTGAAAAATATGTTCTCCCATACGGAATGTATGGGAAAACATGTTTTTGCAACTGCAAAATTAAGTTGGTCCATTATTACTCGTTAACTTGTAGAGCCTACTTAGCTGTGATAGTATTTCTTTTAATTTCGTTATATAAACTACTGCCGTGATTTTTTTCACACATCCAAAACCAACCATTTAGCTGGCAGGGGGGGGGACATTTGACTCTAACAAAAATTAGCACTTTAAAGCTTAATATTTCGCAAACGGATCCTTGAATCCAAAAAACTTTTTACAAAAAAATAACAACCGACTTCCAAAAAACACTACAAAGTGAAAAATAACTTTAATTTCGGAAATCGGTGTCTTTGGTTTTGAATTTTCGTTTGTTGTCACCGACTTCCGAAATAAAAGTTATTTTTCACTTTTTAGGCGTGGTACCTACAAATTCGAAAACCACTACCTGCTATGTAAATAACAGTGACACGAACTTATCATATCATCCACATACTAAGTGGGAAAAAGTACGTATTATTGAAGCTAACTCAAAAAATATCGAAGCAAAGTTAATAAAATTTATATGGGACCTCTTCGAGAGCATACTCTTTCAAACAAAAAAGAATTTTCAAAATCGGTCCACAATTGGCGGAGAAATCGGTGGACATACATAAAAAAAAAAGAAAAAAAAAAAAAACAAACATACGCGACGAACATATAACCTCCTCCTTTTTGGAAGTCGGTTAAAAATGGTTTTACAAACTCCCAATGTTTTTAAAGGACCTTTCCAATGATACCCCACAAAGAGGTACAATAAAAAAAAAAAACAATTTTATTTTACCACTTTGTCGGCGTAATTAATATAGCTTATACTAATTACGCCGCTAATTAATTATTAATTAGCTGTATATTAATACAGCTTTCTAGTACTAAGGGTCTCGGAGCTAGACCGCGGACAGACAGACAGACAGACGGACATGACGAAACTATAAGGGTTCCTAGTTTACTACGGAACCCTAAAAATGATATTGAGGTTTTTAAAATAATTTTTTTCTAAACTGAATAGTTTGCGCGAGAGACACTTCCAAAGTGGTAAAATGTGTGTGTGTCCCCTGTAACTTCTAAAATAAGAGAATGATAAAACTAAAAAAAATATGATGTACATTACCATGTAAACTTCCACCGAAAATTGGTTTGAACGAGATCTAGCAAGTAGTTTTTTTTGAATCCGTCATAAATCGTAAACCACAATTTACCTTTCATTCAATGTTACTTGCTGCTACGGAACTCTTCATGGGCGAGTCCGTCTCGCACTTGGCCGCTTTTTTTGTTTTACTTGTCGGTGGATTTGTACAGGCTATGAACAGACGATTCTATAGCTCTTTTGAAAAGAAGTATTTTCTCTGTAATTTGACAGTCAGATTTGCCTTTTTTCTGCGTTTTCATCATCGTTACGACGTTCTAAACGTTTTCTGTTTGCATTCCTAGTTCGATCTCGGATAACCTTTAATTATTACCTATTGTATATAATCCATTGCATGGAAAAAAGAAAGTTAAAAACTAAAATCAAACTACGAAAAATTGCCAACGAACATGACATCGTAACAAAATAACATCATCATCATCATTTCTTATAACCGGAGTCACACATAATCTGTAGGATCTTTAAGCTATTTATTTATAGTAATTACTTGTGACTTTATACGAAAACTGATGATAGTTGCGTCTTAGTTTTTAACTTTCTTTTTGGAACGAATTTCTCTAACGCGGCGATTATTATCTTTTTATAATTTACACTTTCTGAGAGAGAAACTGTGAAGTTGGTCAAAATGAACATCCAAGATGGCGGCTGCGAGATTAATTTTTTGTTCCAAATCGTACGTGAGAAGGAACTTCGTTCCTGACGGTGGTCCCCCCGTGGCTCACGTTTTTTAGTTCCATTATTTTGGGGCAAGGGATAAGAGAACATCGAGATCGTTGGGAATTTGATGCCTATGATTAGAGTTAAGCAGCCTAGATTACATTTTAGAAGAATGTTTAGTTTTATTGATAACAGTCAGAGTTCACACTAAACTGTAACCGTTTACATCCGCTATAAGCCGCCATCTTGGATTATAAAATCCGCGGGTCATAATAAGACGTCACTTATGTGACGTCTTATTATGACCTATAACCCGCGGAAGAACATAACGCTTACAATGACACAGATGGACATACATACATAGCCTGTTAAAATTATAACCCTCCTTTGGCTTTACCGTAGTCGGGTAAAAATACCTACTCTTCTTTTCTCGAAGCCTCCGCTGACGCCATGATCGCTGCACAATCCTCTTTTGCATTATTTTCAAGAAATTTTGTAGTTAAGGGTTCTTAAACAGTACCTCAGTATATTCAACATTTCCGTCCACTCCAAATTAACACAATAACTGTTCATCAAACTGTTGTGAACTACCCCTAATCTTACCTACGAACGTCAAGAAATACTCTGACAAGGGTACGCGCAATCCCGTCCAACGCAAACAATACAGAGCGCGGGAATTTGTAAATCCCGGGAATTTTAGTCCGGGAATTCATAATTATGGACACGTGACCCTTTGAAGGTGGTTGCAGTGTGCGTTTAATGTGGGATGAAAAGTTATTTTTGGCGTCTTCTTAGAATCCGTGGCAGATAAACTGGTTAGTAGCAAGATAAGTAGCTTCAGGCGCAGCGGAGCTGAGTTCCGAGGACAGGCTATTAACAGTCATTAGGGTTGGCTTCCAGTCTTTCCGGATGCAGCTCAATACCAGTATTTAATATAAAGCGACTGCCTTTCTGACCTCCACAATCCAGTAACTAGGTAATACGATACCCCTTGGTAAGACTGGATGTCAGACTTTCGGGCTGCTGGCGACCCGTATTGACTGCCAAAAATCCACGAATGACAGCCAGGACCAACGGTTTAACTTGCTTTCCGAGGTATGTATAAATAGTCACCCATCCACGGACCAACCCCAGCAAGCGTAGCTTAACCTGATGGATCGACTCGTGTATGTAGGTACACACACTCATTACAGTCATATAAATACATAGGTAATATAAATTAGTTGCTTTTCGTGTCTGTCTGTGACCGCATTGTTCTTCTATACTACGCAACGGATTTTGATGCGGTGTTCTCCATCATCATCATCTTCCTGCCCTTGTCCCATGTTACGTGGGGTTGGCGCACACCTTTTCTCTTTCCATTCTCTCCTGTTAACCGTCACGCTATCATTCACTTCCTTCTCTTTCATATCATTCCTCACACAGTCCATCCATATTTTCTTTCGGTTTTCTCCATCATTTAGAGAATTATTCCTGTAGTTTTATGTGTATAAATAATAATAATAAACTTCAATAAAATAAAGAAATATCGATTTTTTGTCAAGTCGTAAAATTCGTGAGAAGCAGGGACGGCCTTTCGCTAGTTACATAAAAATGAAGACAAGAACGAGCAAAAAAACCAAAGAGAGATTAATAAAAAGAGCTCGCATTTTTCGTTCATTTTTTTCTTAAATTATAATATTTTAATAGTCATCATAATCAGCCTATAATATTCCCACTGCTGGGACACAGGCCTCTTCTCTTGAGAAGAGAGAGAGAGTGGACTATAATCTACCACGTGGGCCCAGTGCGGGTTTGTAGATGTCACATGTCTTCGAATTTTATAGGATCTTCGGACATGCCGGTTTCCTCACGATGTTTTCCTTTACCGTTTTAAGAGCAGTGGTGATAAAATTATTTACACTTAAGTAAAGCGACTGACTGGGTTCAAACCCACTACCTACAACGCATAAGTCGGGGCATTACCACTGGGCCACCACTGCTCTCAATATTTTAATAGTTATATAGTGATTTCTGCACTAACATTCATTTATTGTTAAGACAAAGTATAGATTATGGCGTCCTGTTGCCGCTCTCTCACAAAATGATCATAAGTCAATCCTATAAACGTCCATAGAGACTCACAGACCACCATGAAAGGGACGGGAGTCCATTTCTTTTCAAAACGTGATTCTTTTTTCCCCTACAAAAGAAAAAAGGACTCGCGAACGATGTACATTTCCTTCTAAAGTACACTTTATGAGCTACGAATATCCCTTCAATGGTGGTGACCGCTCGGACTCCTCATTTAAACTGTATTTAATATTTATTCGTCCGTGGGGTTGCCAGTGGAATTGGATTTTTGCCTACATTAACCCATAAAGCACTGTGTACGAGTGAATCGGGGATTATTGTTTTTTACAACCTAAATGGGGAATTTGTCGCTTGTGGGGTATGAAAAATGTTACATTTGTCCGTGGTTGGCGAGAATATTCGTATGATAAAGGCATGTTATTTTAATTAAATCAATTCCTATATGCACCATATGTATAACATGATTTGCTAAAAACTGTTCTTCCATACAAAATTACAAAAATAACGCTATTGAAAATTCCATCAAAGTTCAGGTTAACCCCAAGGCGCCGTCGAAAATAATATAATGGCGAGCTAGCAATTTTTTCGGCAATTTATCAAAAGCTGGCAACAAGCGGCCTTTGCTAACCAATAGAGGACCCCTTATGGAACCCTTTTACAAAATTTATTGTACAGCATCCTTAAGGAGTTCCTTGGCGGTATAAATAATAAACAATCTTAAGGCACCATATTCCATTTCGCATACGTTAAATCGTAATAAGAATATTTGTACCAAAGTTCCGGAGAAAACGTCCGGGGACATATTCGCTTTATTTATTTTTATATTGCGTTGTTCAAAGTATTATAATATGCCTAAAAGAGAAATGTCATTGTGGTAGAAAATTTTGTATATTTATGTTCATGTGCAGTTAACTCACGTAGATTTTATTTTTAATAGAAGTCGGAGCTGTTTTATTCATGTATACATAGCTTATATGGCGCTGGAGCTCTGTCTTGCATAGGGACGCAGCATAATGCTGAGTGATGGCCTATTTGCGTGGATGTGACGCATGCTTCCCTCAACCTTTTCACATTTTTGTATTTTAAGCTCTTTTTTGCGTCTTGTTTACCGCAAATAAACGTTTTTTTCTTTCTTTCTGTATTTAACTTGTATTTTTTATCTATCTATCTTTATACATATAATTCTTCTGTACGTGTGTTTGTCACCTAACTCCTCCTGAACGGCTAGACCGATTTGGATGAAATTTTATGTGTATATTTAAGTGGGTACTTGGATGGTTTGAAAATACAATTGGACCCGGTAGGTGGCACTGTTCGGACAGGATAACGTCTGTCAGGTCCGCTAGTATTTTATAATAGGTAAATACCTAGAACTATGAAAATGAATACATTAGATCTAAGAAAAAAATAACGTTTATTTCCGGTAATCATGACGCAAAGAAATAACACCGAAAAGAACAAGTAAGAATAAGAATTAAGAAAGAAAAAAAAGAATAAGAATTAAGAAAGAAAAAAAAGAAGAACGAAATAATAAAAAAGCTAAGAATTTCTTCAAGCAAGCGTTGTCTGGTTTATGACAACAAGTACTAAGTTCCAATAGTATTTCAGTTTCCATAAATAATGTTGGCGTGAAAATAAATTCGTTTGCTAATGTTGGTTGGCCTTATCCAAGGTTGTCCAACCGTTACTCAGGGTAATAAATATACATCAACCGCTCACAGAACGATTCGATGAGAGAGACTTGTTTTCAAGACTTTTTGTAAGGATCGTAACACACGACTCGTGATAAAACGTAAGATTTTTTAGTCTGAAAAAGGGAATATTAATTTCTTTATTGAAAACCTGCATCTTAAGTTAAAACTTGTATTCCATGCTTTAAACCGAGGTTCCGATGGTGAAGAGACATCTTCTATATCAGGTTCATGATCGGCTACATCGTTTTGATAGAATCGGTTTTTACCAAGAACAGTAAAATTGGTTTGAAAAAGCGCAAATATCTGTTTTGCAAGAGCATAGATAAAATCCTAAGAACTAATACTAATTTATAGATCCATGAATATTCTAAAAACATTTTTAAGTAAAACCTAATACGACTTTCGAATAATCAGAATAAATGTTCGTCGTGGCATGAATGGGGCGCCGAATCTTATCGAGTCAGTTGGTAACGGCGACAAACGCGATTGTAAATGCGAAAGTAGAAAATTACGAGAACTGTGAACTTGTGATAAAGCTTTCTCTCTTACTTACAATAACCATTTATAACTTCCAGTCTTTTAAGAAACTCTCGATTTTGTGACCTCTAAACTCAATAAGAAATACATTGAAAGGAAGTAGGTACACAGTTATTATTCATCTACCTATTGGTTATCTTATTTTACACGGATTGTCTTTTAAAAATAGTATTTTACAGGTATGAGGAACAGGGTGTAAAGTTCACTCATCCTCTATAGAAAAGGGAGGATCCTCCAACCAGACGGGTGTCGTGTCTGGCGGGCAACTGCCCAACGAATGATGTCAGATAGTCATATACTCGTATAATTATGTCGCGCAGTAAACTCTAACTGCGCGATGCAGGATTGGTGTGACGTCATGATTTTGAATGACGTCAGGTCTTTGATGCGTATTTTGCATGTGGCGATGTAGATGCCGCCGCAGTCTGATAACTTTTACCAAAAGAATAAATAATGACAGTTTGACATCTTTTTTGTGTATTCAAGAAACAAAATAAAAGCGTGTCAAAAAAACCAAACCGCGGTATTTATTCCTCAGATAAAAGATATAACTGACTATTGCAAAATTAGCCCTTAATAAAATTTATCAAGTGTTTCCGATTCTGTATCAGTAACATACTAACAAAAAATTAATATGCACAAATTTTTGATCTCAAACAAACTCTTTAAGAGCCTGCCAGGGCGGGCAATCAAAAAGATTATTCATCAGGCACAAAAAACCCTGTATCGTAATAGCCAGATTAAAAACAAACTGATTGTACATTTATCCCGAGTTGATCGACAAAGAAACCACGCTCGCCGCCATCATTATGAATTTTACATTGTAAATTCATAACTCAATCGATACCTATCCAGCGAACAACAGGCGAGAACCAAGTGCTTTCCCGTGTCACTCCTTACAAAAAGTAGCCTTCAATAACTTGGATACAATACCCCCATTCAATACTTGCCCAAGTTTTTTCAACGGCTCAATTAACTGCCTGTATTGTTTATATCTTTTGTTATAACCAAAGTTCTGGTAATGGTGAAAGCGGATACAAAAGTTAATCATAATGTGCAAATTAATTGAAGTTTTTATTGTTGGTCGATTTCTTTACTGCATTTCGTACCAGTGCGCTTGACTTTAGGACATAATTAAATGGTACACAGTGTTATTAATGAAAATAATGATCTAGGTGTGTCATGATTTCCAAATATTAATTAATTAAGATTTAGTGATTTTAAATACTTAAATTATTTTTGTATCAGTGTATTTGACATTTACCGTAAAAAAAGCACTGGTTTTTTAATGGAACGGAATTGGAAACATGATTGACTTTAGGACATAATTAAATGGTACACAGTGTTATTAATGAAAATAATGATCTAGGTGTGTCATGATTTCCAAATATTAATTATTTAAGATTTAGTGATTTTAAATACTTAAATTATTTTTGTATCAGTGTAATCATAAAATTTAAAAGTATCTCATTTGACATTTACCGTAAAAAAGCACTGGTTTTTTAATGGAACGGAATTGGAAACATGATGTTTGGAGCGTCGCTTAGCTTTTAAGTCAGTTCGGTTTGAGCCTCGAAACCTAAAGATGGTGTCTTCAAGAAGTCTAAAATCTATAACGTTATTATATTAAAGACCTAATTAAATAGTTTGTTAAATAATGCTAAAAGTGTACCAAATTTGTATGTGTGCAAGATTATAAATACAGAAATATTAGTAGTGGTGTATTCAGGACATCATTACAGGTAAATAATCATAATTGAATGTCTCATGTCCCTCAACAGGGCAAAGGCCTCCCTACCTCCTTCCATTTATCTTCATTTATTGTTGTCTGTGATCAGTCTTTGAGAAGCAATTCTCATCATGCAATACCTCGTTGAAAAAATATTACCTACTACCATGCGCCAACATAAGTGCTCATATACACGAGTAGCACGCATCAACGGCAGAGACTACTTAAGTTGTATTAAAATATTAAGTTGCGCGATGCTATAGCGGCTGAGTTCTGCTTAATTTCGGCACAATAACACAAATTAGTACTCGTCAATCTATAACACCTCCATTTGTATTTTCATTCAAATCTAAACACAAAGCAATCATTCGCGTCCCAAGTTATGCGTTAACGTTGACAACATGGCCGACATTAATTGTATTCAGATGCGAGACAGCTAATGCTTGCACTATGTGTTTATTTACTCGGCAACGTAAACTAACGACGCGACATCTAGTACTGTCGGAAGATTTGCTTAGCAGGCAAATAAACAAACAATAAATGCTTTTAGAGACAGCCGTAACCCGGCGGAATTTGCGTCGCTCAAAATGAGTCGGGAACATTATGTCGATTACGTCGGAAACCGCGTATACAACGACACGACGTTATTTTGGCGACTGGCTTTGAGTAACCTAATAAATAACACTACTATGTCTAAGCTTCACTGGCGCCTCCTCAAGTGAGAATGTTACTATGGTCTTGACATTTTCAGTACACCATTTAACAATACTCTCTGAAATGAAAATAATATCTGAAAAAATTCAGATCGCAACGTAAATCCTACAACCAATGGAGTTGTTTTTATTAAACCATATCTGCGCTAACATAAATTGCTTATACATGTTTCAGGATAGGGATGGGACACGACACAACGTTTATATCCAATGATTTAATTATCACATATTTGATGGTATGTTTTGCGATTTCAGCGGTCTCCCCAGTTCTGGAGCCATTGCGCTAGATGGCGCGCTTCTCCTCGTCTGCTCCGACTTTTGGTATCTCGGTTCACTCGTGCAAAGCGTTGGCGTAGTAGATCTCCTACTGAGATCCAACTGTTGAGCGCAGAATAAATACTGAATAGATGAAATTGCGGCAGGTTACGGGAAAATTCTGCGACTCCCCTCAAAAGTTGAGGGGATGATTTATAAAACAATTGTCAAGACCTGCTGTCCTGTATGGATCTGTGTGTCATTTTAGGCCACAAAAGGGATGAAACTGAGATGAGAATGCTAAGAGGGATATGTGTTCTAGGTATCGCTTTATAGAATAAGAATAAGTATTTAAGAGAAACTTTGGTAGTGGCACCGGTGACCCAAAAGTTGTGCCTGAAAATGCGATGCTGAGGATTGAGGAAAATATCATGAGGAAAGTTTTCGAGTATGAATGTGGATGGCTATTAGAGTAGAGAAAAGCCAAAGGAACGATGGATGGGCTAGGTGAAAACTGATATGGGTAGAAAGGGACCACCGAGATGGGCATTAATAAAGAAGTAAGGAAGAAAAAAAAATTGGGATAAAGGCAAAGAGAATAATGATGATTATCCTTTCAACTGTCATTAACGAGACACAATAGAATTTTAATTGTTATCCACCTCAATGAGGCATCGTGACAGATAATGAGTTATGGTATGCTTGTTTATGTTTTCTAACGAAAATTATATTTTAGCTAGCTATCGCCTGCAGATTCGCCCGCGTGGATGTTGGAAATTATCCCAGGGGAACATACTACCGAGATAAAAAATATCCAATGTGTTAATCCAGTTGTAAACTATCTATGAGTCAAATTTCATTCCAATCAGTTCACATCCAAACATACAAAATGTCACATTTATAATATTATTTATATAGTAGGATTATAAACGGAAATCAGTTTCTGCATGATGAAATCATGAGTCAACTAGGTATCAGGTGCAATAATTTATTAAACCAAATCCATAATAAATCGATCTAATTCATTTATTAAACACTTTATTGCCTGTGCAACAAATTGTTTAATAAATAAATAAAATACACTATACAATACAAAAAGGACAAACATAAAATTTGTGTACTATTAGACGATCTTATTGCACAAGGCGATCTCTTACATACAATCTATGGATGGACTAAAAGAAAATATATTAGAAACATCTTAATGACAATTGAAAGCAACGTTAACGATAGTACTATAGGAAACGGACAAAATATTTAACTTTGTCTTATATACCATTTGATGGTTAAAAAAGTTAATCGATTTTAAAATAAGGCGCCTGACCGTGAATCGTGTTACTAAAAATCATTCGACAGTGAAAACTCTCCATTTCGGATATCGATAGTAGCTACATCACTACTGCACATTACACAGCCGACGCGACGGTCGAAGGAAGGGGCAAACATTAAAATGGCGCGTTTTTATTCGCTCGCGATAAGGATGCGCGGTCGCGTGCATCCAGTCACGTCCGTATGAAGCGTCTTTATTACGACTATATTCTATTCTGTACGTTTTAAGACGATTCGCAATCTTATTCTTTGGTGTTGGCTTTGTATTTTCTTCGGTAAGACTGATCATGAAATATTTTGTAATTTTTTTTATTGCCTTTTTCGTTTTCAGTGGTTTTAATCGTGATTGCTGGGCATCGGTCCATATATTGTCCCTTGGACAGACACCCTTGTTGGGTTTTCTGGATTTCGAAAGAAATATTTAAATGAATGTTATAAATAGTAAAAACAAAACAGTATTCTGAATGAAAAGCATCTTTTCATCATTAAAGCGCAGACCATACTGGGAACTGCGCTATAAACGTCATAATTTAAACACCAAACCTGCATTACATTTTTTCCCTAAATTTTCAAGCAAAACGCTCAAAAAATAAAATATTTAAGAAAACGTCACACTTCAAAGCAAAGTTATAAAATAAAACGCAAAAATGCAGATAAAAATATTTTATTAAACATTTACTGTGTTCCCATTTTATTTTGGCACTTCAGAGAGGCGCCTCTTGCAAAAACGAAAAGCAAGAATATGTCAAATCCAGTACATTTTCATTTAGTTCGCTATTTCGTCGCGTGCTTAGATATACTGGGCGTACTGTATAACGCATAAAAATCCTATGTAATTTACTCGCGGTGCATTTGTCGAGTTTATCACCTTCTTGTAATGGAGTGAAGATATGGTTGGGACAAGATTAGGCGCATGAAAAAAGACCTTGTTTACTCCGTCATTTTGTGCTTATCAGAAGCACAATTTTGCCAAAATATTGTGGTTTAATTTTGTTATTGTAGAATAATATTTTTGCTTTAAACGGATTATGAGATTTGTGTTGCTAGATGAAAGATAGGTAATGCTATTGAAGTAAGATGGAATTAGTTGTTTTAATAAGGAAGATGGATGTATTGTTTAGCTATTAAGTGCCTAGTTGTTTTATGATAAGTTTAGTTTAATTTGTGATTTCTTGTGCGAGTCCCAATAAATACTCATTCTTTCTTTGTTTTCTTTTGTAGTAAGTAGCGGTCCGTGTGAATGATATTGTCTATGAAAGTATTCCCGCCAATTATTCAAGATTTCGTAATATTCGCTCCCACGAGTTTAAATTTTTCTTCTCTGAGCTTCTGACTGGCAATCACTGTTTCGAATTGAACAAACCAAAGACGGGACTTGTCTTGCCAGAATTGTGGAATATGCGACCTGATGCCGCCGGTCTATGTACCGAGAAGACTGGGAATGGTAGAAAATTAAAGCTAATCCAACACTTGCCTGTGGCAACGTTGCCAATCGATTATAGCTTTGTGAGCCATGTTCTGATTGATGGCTCTACATGTAGGTATGTTCTTAAACTCAGTTCAAACGCGGTTCAAACTAAAGAACACACCTAAGAGCTTTATCTTTAACCTTTACTTATTTTATCCAATGTTCCTATTCGATATCTCTAACTATTAAACTAGTGAGGCGCCTGCTAATGGTGTGCTAACTAAATCTCCATCCTTGTATGTCATTTACGTCTAATCATTTACCCTTTTTGAACGAGTCTTTGAAATGTAGGCAGGTATCTATGTAGAGTGTGTTTGAGAAGATTAATTAAACTATACAGGGTATAACAAGATCCATCACATAACCTAAATCTACGCACTCTGTATATTAAAGTAAGTAATATTAAGCAAAAATGTTTGCAGGGAAATCACTTTTATTTTTGGTGTGAAAAATCGTTGTTTACGGCAGCGCGCAATGTAACGCAAAATATTGTGCTAATGAACTTTGACCTACAATATCTCCGTAACCAAAAGGTTCCCAGGTATGGTTCAGTACAAAAAAAATATCAAAATGACAGGGAATACAAGTATCTCTCGGATTTGTTGATTTGATTTGTTAAGCGTCTTTTTACACCGGTTATTGTTAACTAGAAATGTGTTGGTGTGCTTACTGTATTGAAAGCATGCTGGGCTAATAACCTATTAGAACAAGCGTCAGTTTTGGAACAACCGCTAGTGAGTAGGTGTTCGAAAACTGACGTTTGTTTTTTTTATGACAGACTACCACGACATTTTGAGCAGCCAGTAGTTCCGTTAAAAGGTACTCCCTCACGGAGAGCATTCTGCCTGTAATGTAACGTTCAAGCATTACAGCGCGCTACCTGTAATGATACAATTCGAGCATTACATCAGTCAGGGAGGAGAACCGAGCATTACAGTGCACAATGTCTGTACCTAATATTTAATCTGAAATGTTACAGGCGAATGCTGCCGATGAGGGAGCACCTTTAGATTTTTTTATTTCCGTAATTGGTATGAATCCTTGGAATTTCTCCTGCTTGATGTTGCTGTTGTAAGTAAATGTAGACGTGTCAAATTTCAAAACTGCTACGTTCAATCCATGGAAGTAGTAAGTACCATATATACCATCCAACCGAGCCACTACTTCGATGGTTAATCAAAGTTTAAAACGGTGGTGGAAAACTGTATTGCATAAGAATTTTGTACTTGATTTTTGCTTCAAGAAAATTTGATGTAGGTTCAAATTCAATTAATTTTTTTTTTTTTGGTATTGTTCGTTGAATCGTTGAGCTCCTTAAATTCTGAGTTGAGCTGCACGATAACTGACAAATGCGTGCACTAACTGGACAGGCCCTCTCAATCTGTGTGGTGCTTTCCTCAAAAGACCACTTCAGACACCAATCCACATGGCCTTCACATGATCTGACCAAAATTATGTCAGGACTTTAAAAAGAGACTGAGACCTCTGAGTTTGTTTCGGCCTTTCTTCTCAGAGTAGTCAGATAGGAAACGCCGACCTCATCTAGTTTTAAAATATGATTGATGTGTAAAAGTGTTTGTACAAACCTACACACAGAAATAAAATCATTTATCATTTAATAATTACCTATTTAATTTAATCGAGGTTAAGATGATTATAATCATTAACCTCGATGTTTTATTCACCACAACTTTTTTATTTAATTTTTTCTAGGAAAACGGAGTATACCGTAATGAATTACATATTATAATGTTATTTCTAACATTCTAGGAAAGTCCGCGTACAAGCGAGAGACGGCCAAAATTGTTTTATTAAAGCATTCCCTTGACCTAAAATGCAAATTAAGTTTTATTAATTGCAACCCTGTTGGCTAAACAGTGTTTCTTTTTAATTAAAATTCGCATGTAGTGCGCTGTTGCTTTTTAAATTCGTAGTTTTTTTTTCTTTATTTTCCCAGTCATTTTTTAAAGTCGTGCCGTAAATTTTTATTGCGCATGTTATTTTTAGCGTTGAGGATGAATTGCATGTTTAGGCAAAAAATTGTCTGTTTTGGGAATAAGCAATTATTCTCATCCTTTATTAATAAACGCGTAGTAAAGTTATGTCAAACTTAAATCCCGAAAAATCCTTGGTTAATCTGGAGATAATATACTGGATATAAATTTTTTCAGCGTTTATTAATAAGGCGTGTTACGAGTATATACAGGTATTACATACAAACAAATGGAGAATTATTGTAATATTGTTTAGTGTGTGTAGTGCACCTTTATGTACTATGCAGGGTAGTGTTGTTATGTCATTCAACTGTTTGTTCTTCCTGTGTGTTGTTATGTCATTCAACTGTTTGTTCTTCCTGTTTGTTCTTGTGTGTCCTAAATATTGTTAATGCTGCTGCCGTAACTGCGTCTATCGTGACGAAGCAATGCATGCCGAAGCTTCGTATATTTTGCTGGCTAAAAAGTTATCGCGCTAATGCGGTAGCGTTAGCTCGGTAAAACCCTTATAAGTACCCGGGCGATAAGTGCTACGCAGCCCGAACTATCGCGACGATAGCCGATAATGGTGTGTCACATCTGCGTGTGTCGTATCACACAAGAAGCGAAGCTTCGTCACGATAGATGCAGATGCGGCCGCAGCATAAGAAACGTTTATTATTCACATACGGTGAGGTCAGAGCGTGTATACATGCGTAAACCAAACTCTCCACAGACGAGTCGATGAAAGATCAGATCAGAGCCGAGAGCCAAATCTAGGCGAGCCTTAGGTCATTTCGAGTATTTAATATATTATAAAAACACTGAAGTAACGAAGCATATATTTTTTCAGTAGAAAATACATTGTGAAATTAAGGTTTCTCTCAAAAAAAAACAAATACGAATATTAGATAAACGGTGCCTACGTGATTTAATAACAGCGTACGTACGAGTATTATTGTTGAAAAGCTATCACAGGGACATGTGTGTTATAATCATATTCGGTAATCTGACACGAAAAGAGTTTTACACCAGTTACTGGCTTTACAGTTACGGCTTTACAGTTACCGGCTTTACAGTTACCGGTTTACAGTTACTGGCTTTACAGTTACGGCTTTACAGTTACTGGCTTTACAGTTACTGGCTTTACAGTTACTGGTTTTACAGTTACTGGTTTTACAGTTACTGGCTTTACAGTTACTGGTTTTACAGTTACTGGCTTTACAGTTACTGGTTTTACAGTTACTGGCTTTACAGTTACGGTTTTACAGTTACTGGCGTTAAAATTACTGGCTTTACAGTTACGGTTTTACAGTTACTGGCGTTACAATTACTGGCTTTACAGTTACTATACTAGCTTCACTATCGATGTTGTAGTTTTACGGGGCTTTCATTCTCTACGATTTAATTGGACATTTGGAGAGCCACGCTCTTATTGATGAAGTATCCATCGATTACTAATTTCTAGACCTTCTTATCTGCCCACCATTTTGCCTTTTAATTTTTTGACAATCTTTTCTCCCCTTACTTACTCTTGCTAGAACGCAACCTATAACTACGCACCATGTTTAAAAGCTTCCAGTGTAATAGCAATGTATCTGCTTAGCTATTTTGCTTAACAGGCGTGACATTTCCATAAGTACCTATGTTTACATAGTATATAAGACAAAGGGCAATAGCTCGGAGGCGGGAATCGTTCGCGATCTTAACGTGCCATTACTGCCGCACGTGATCAATATGTCAGTGGAACTATGTGATCGAGCTATTACGTTTTATGTTATCCTAGTACTCTCGATTCTGTCATTCGGTTTATATTTGGATGTAGACTAGGTATTTATTGTATACGCGTAATACCTATTAAGAAGCTGTACTTCCGATGGGATTATTCATCGGCTAAAATTACGAACTTCTATACAAAATTTTGATATTTATGTTGAATAAAAAAATGGGTGAAAATAACAAAACTTGTTTTTAGTGTAAACATGCTCGTTTTATTTTAAACCAAATTCTTACAAATTCTATAAGAACCAATAGGAAATATTGTACAGACTACGAAACAGTTATAATTTTACATGGGTTTCATAGTAAAATAGCGAGAAATCGGGGTTTATACGCAAGCAGTTCCAAAAAGGGCGGGGCCACGCCAAGGTCATTTGCAGACATTTTTATAATGCGTTTGACAGCTGTCAATTGAAGGGATATTAAACATACATATTATAATGATTTTACAGATTTTAATGAAAAAAAAACAACTCCACTACAGCACACTAAAAATATATAAATCTAAAAAACAAAAAATGTGGGGATTGGATGTAATGACAAATTACAAGATTACACTCGATTTTTTTTTTCACTCTTTAATCAATTTTATCATGTGTAAAATAGGTACAATCAAAGCGACCGTCGCCAAACTTTCATTTGATCCAAAATCCGATTCGTTGATTAAAGAGAGCAAAAAATGGCGCGTTTAAAAAAATCTTCGTTAATTACTAAGGATTACACGACCTCGCTGAATCTTAATTTAATAATAGGGGATGTTACAAAAAATAGACGTAGACTAGAGCTTGGTTGTGACTGCAAGCGAAAGCGAACTTCTTTTATTTCGATAAATATTTACTACAAACCTACGGGTTTTTTCTCGTGGACCTACTTTTTTGTCCTACCATTAGGTAGTAGGGTATGTTATTTCTAATGGTCCTACTAAAGTGTTGAAACCAACATGAACCTACTGTATAAAGAAATTACGACTAGGCGTCACTAGGTGTGACTAGCTGACTTCCAGGCGTTTTTTCGCCGGGGAGTGGTCTGTTCGCTTCAAGCGCGCGGTCGGCGCGATGCTTGCCGGCTCCGCAGCTTGCCGGCTCGCAGGATCGCGCTGCCCGCGAGCTAGCCACTTTTCAGCGTAAAATTTACTTTAATGCATTTGATTTAAAATCCTAACTTGAATAACAAATTATTTGCTGTGACGAAGCGTTGCTGTTATGGGTATAAGAGCCATGAAAAAACACCCATACCTACTAACTTATAACCAACATGAAGGAGCTACTTAAGCCCATCGTCTAGACGTCTATACGGCTGGCGCCTAATTTTCCAGCCTATGATAATCCCTATTTACAATATTTTAAATGTAAAAGTGTTACTGTATGTCTGTTTGTTACAATTTCGTGGCCAAACCACTAACCTGTTTTAAATATTTGGCTCATCTTAACCTTAAAACAAAAGAAATCATATAGGCAAAGTACAAAAATCAACCCGTAAGGCCCGGACTCCACCAAAGCAGAGATGTTCGAAGCAGAGATGAGAAGAGATGTTTTTCAACTAGGGTGTGCGGAGATGCGTACTGGCTAGATTGGAGCGGAGATGTGTGCTGGTTAGAGCGGAAATATTTATTTATTTATTCATTTATTAAATTTTTTGGAAAACTTACAGCTAAACAGACACAATAATTAATAGTTTAAACAAAATATGGCCAATTACAAGTTTCCACATGTAGTTTATACTCAATTAAATCATCTTAAAACGACAAAAAAATAAATTGACAATAAGACTATACACAACAAAAACAGAAAAAAGACTATTTACGCTCGAAGAAGCCATTAGATAAAATTTTCTTCAATTTAGCAATACTAGTATAGAAAATGTCGATATCAGCTTCCTGGCAGGTTGCGTTGTACATGCGACTGGCTCTCATCATGTACGAGTTCCGTCTGTACGTAGTGGCTACCACTGGGGTGTGCAATAAGTGAAGTCTACGCAAGAACACAGACGGCACTCGCAGCTCGATTCTGTGTAACAACTCTGTAACACCAGTTGTTCCATTGGCAATCTTGAAAAGAAACACAAGATCTGATATTTTTCGCCTTTCGTAAAGTGGAAGGATATGAAATTTTTTGCAACGGTAGGTATAATTCGTTGAAAACTTTTTAGACCGATACTGAATGTGCCTTAAAAACTTTTTCTGTATGCTCTCAATACGATTTATATAGACAGAACAGTACAATATTTTAATAGACTTTATATTTTTGAACTCAGAGGACACCCGGAGAATGAAACCTAGTGCCTTTGATGCTTTCTTAACTACATTATCTATGTGTGCATCAAAGAGGAGCTTAGTGTCAAAGGTAACTCTCAATCCCTGATAGTGTTGACTTTATTTAGTATTGTATCCAAAAGCGTGTAGATATGGACAATCTGGATAGGTTTCCGTGTAAAGGAGCAAACATAATACTTGGAAACATTCAAATCCAACTTATTATTAATACAATAGCCTTGAAAACTATTTAGGTCTGCCTGTAATAGAAGAGCATCTGCCACGGTATTTATTTGCTTCATTATCTTCATGTCATCAGCATATAGTAACAAAGTTGAATACCGGAATGAAGAAGAGATATCGTTAATAAATATATTAAATAACAGTGGCCCTAGCAAGGATCCTTGAGGAACCCCTGAAGGGACATTCATAGGCTTAGAGCAGTAACCATTCAGAACTACAATCTGACATCTGTTCTCCACATAGGACTTGAACCACCGGTAAAGATCGCCTCTGATGCCCACCGATAAAAGTTTACGCAACAGGATCACATGATCTATATATGTGCTGGTTAAAGCGGACCTGACCTACGAGGCACAGCTTACATCTCAGTTTTGTAGGTACCGCGCCAGTCAGCTCAATCTTGGCGAAGCACAACTCACATCTCCGCATCGATCGCGCCTTACAAATATATGATACATCTCCGCTCCGTGGACTCCACTGAAGCTGAGAGGAGACGAGATGTGTGAGTAACGAAATTCTATTGGTTGTTTAAAACACATCTCCTCTCCTCTCGTCTCATCTCCGTTTTGGTGGAGTCTAGAAAATCCGAAGTCACGCAGATGAAGTCGCGGGCAAAGCGCTAGTTGATGTTAAAATTCATCTTGACATATTTTTAATTTTGCCTAATAAAGTCACAATTCAATTAACTTACATTTGTTTATACTTCTGACCGACTTTCATTCGTGAAGTCGTTAGGCACGGAACGAAGACAGATGACGTATGTGTACGTGATCAATCATCACTTGTGACGTAATTATATGATCTCGCGCGCCTCGTGCGGTATTTGTAGAATTGCAAAAGTTATGCTCGAGCCGTGAGGAGCAGGCGGGAGTAATAACAATCAAGATTTTAAGTAGGTATGGACTTAAAGTATTGAATTTCTTTCTTCTTTAAATAAAAGCTTTATAAACGTACTAGCTGTGCCCCGCGTTTTCACCCGTATAAGTCTCAATCCCGTGGAAATACCGGGATAAAAAGTATGCCTATCTTAGGACTTGGGTTAGGACCCAAGTTATGGTCTACCCATGTGAAAATTTCATGCAAATCCGGTCAGCCGTTTTAGCGTGATATCGTAACACACAAACTCAGTTTCGCATTAATAATATTAGTTAGAATTAGCAAACCATAGGCAAAATATTTGGCAGCTGGAATTTTTAAACGTGTTTGTTTATTCAATGACACATAAACGGTTGGATAGTGTCGTCGTTGATTAGCATAAAAAAATCAATCTGCCTAGCCTTTTCCCAACTATGTTGGGGTTGGTTACCAGTCTAACCGGATGCAGCTGAATTGTATTTTACATGAAGCGACTGCCTATCTGACCTCCACAACCCAGTAACTGGGTAATATGATACTCCTTGGAAAAACTGGTTGTCAGACTTTCGGGCTTCTGACGACCCGTAACGACTGTCAAAGATCCATGAATGACAGCCGGGACCAACGGCTTAACGTGATTTCCGAGGCACGGAGGAGGAGTCTCGGTATGTAAAGATGGTCACCCATCCACGGACTAACCCTGGCAAGCGTAGCTTAACCTGATGTATCAACCCGTGCGGCTGTTATTACTTAGCCATGAGCTCCTCTCGTTGATGAGCATAAAGGATACATTTAATTTTGTAAAATGATATTGGTAATTTTCCTAGGATCTTTTAAAGGTGCATTCATACCGAAGTTTCTTTTTGTGGAGCAACGTTTGCAAGTGTTACTAGGCCACAAAGAATAACAAAGAGTTATTTAGTAAACTTACTAAAAGTAAAAGTTACTTAATGTTAAATATTGCTCTAAAAAAAGTAACAGGTGTGCATCCACCTTAATACGTCCTCCAATATTTCATTTTACCTACGTAATACTTATATATTTTATAATGATGTCTATGGAAAATACCTTCTAATCATAGATTTATTTCCGCCTTTCGCTTGCAGAGTAACTGGAACGTTATGCGGAAGTTCGTAAAAACGTTAATGAAGAGATTTTCAAAAGAAGTTGGTTTTAAATGAAGGATTCGTTTGGTGACTAAAACATTTCAATATAATGTAAATGTATTATTATAAATTCGCTTAAAAACAACTCTTGACAATCACTACAAAACATCGATGCGAATACGAGAGCAATGGGGATAAAAACTGCCATTTGCTCACTTCAGATGTCGCTATCATTGTCCGTCTTTAAATTTGACAGCTAGCTGTCAATATCCATACATTTTTTGTAAACAATCAACTTATTTTACGCCTAATTAAATAATATGCCCCCTTGCGCAGCTGTTGACTGCAAAAATCCGGGGACCCATGTATTCCCCAAAGATCTTAAAAGAAGAAAAGTGTGTGAGAGAGCTCTCCGAAGAAAAAATTGGAAACCAAATAATTCGTCGAGGTTATGTACATTTTAAACCTGAAGACTTCTATCAGACGAATGCGTATACAGGTGATGCTCTTTTTCATAACACAGTGAACTTAAGTGTGTTTTCATTATAGGCATTTGTGGATATTTATTTATATACATTATACTAAGGTTGTGTTTTTAAGATTATCTTTTAATCGACCAAAATACTCGTATGTCTAAGTAGCAAGCATCTATGCAGCATTCGCTTTATTGCATTGTATTTAATACCTTCATACCAAACTACTTACTGCCTAATATTAACACATATCCTGCACTGAATCCTACCGAAAGGACTGGCCCGCAGTGGCAGTGGACAAACCTGTGTGGAAAAGGGAATGGGAGGCCTTTGCCTAACTGTGGGACATTACGGGCTAAATAGATAAATATATCTTCCACTCATCATATTTGTATTTAATATTTTGCACATAGATAAGTAGATCATAAATCCTTTTTGTCTTTTCTAGGTGATGAAAATATTTACAAAAGGCTCAGGAAGACTGCTGTACCCTCTATTTTTTCTTTTACTAAAGTCAAACCACTCCACCCCTTAGCTGAAGACAGAGCAAATAGACTGTTACAGAGAAATGAGAAAAAACAATGTTTTGATACATAATAGTGGTCAAATTGCTGGACCTACATACTGTATCATCAAGGCATACTCAAGTGAATTGGGTGTACATTTATGGATCTGTATAGAACTATAAAACAATGACAGTATCATTGCTTTCTACACAGGTTTTCAAACCTATCAAAAGTTCTATTTTGTGTGTTCGACATTAAGTGTAATGGCTCACAAAATAAAGTATTATGGAAGTCATGTGAAGAATATTACTGTTGAAAATGTTATTTATTTCAATGTAATTTAATTTTTAATTTATTGTTTAATGTAAACTAAATATTTGATCCTAGTTTATTGCATTATTGCTTTGTTATTACATAATTCTAAATCAGCCATTATTAGAAATTAATTGCAGTCATAAAAATGTTAAATTCAAATATACAGTGCATGTGGTGTTAGCTTTTAAGTAATTGTTGCACTTTTAAATGTATATTGTGTAGTTTTAAAAGAAATGTAATGTGTAAACAATTGTAGGCTAACCTATTAATAAATAAATAAGTCAACATGTTCATATTGAACGTTTGTTAGGTTTGACAAAAACATCACAATTTTGTGCCCCTCGCATCAAAGATATTTTTTGTTTGTCTTATGTGCTGTAACTTTAGGGAATGTATTATGTAATATGCATTGTGTATAAGGAGATAAATAAAACATTGTATATAATATTAATTTGGTTTTATTACAGTATCATAGTATTTATCGTAAATTGCTGGTTGGAGATACTCAGTATAAAATGATGTTCTTTTTTGGTTGTTTGAACATCATTAATTTTTCTGTGCATAATTTATGCATAGGTAATTATAATTTTTGTACATACTACATCCTCTATAACATGGAGGACTGTGAAGATATGTTTACAGTGTGCTTCCAAGCCACTTCCAGCTGCACATTCACAATGACTTTCACATTATCATACCAGTTTTATTCATTAATCTTTTCATTTGTGCCTTGCATCGTGCATGAAAATAAGCATGGTTATGATCATTAGCTTGACCAAGCTCCTATTTTCATAGAGGATTTTCCCTTTAGGAGATATTTGAAACCTGAAATAAAATTAACATTAAATTAAGTATATTACACGCTTTTTTATAGTTGAACTCACAAAGGAAGATGAATGCATCATAGGTAAGTTGATAACTGTATGAAAACTTACCTTTCAGCAAACGTTTGAATGTGGGTTTTAGATAGCGCTGGAAGATCAGTGCTAGAATTGACATCCCTGAACTTTTCCAGGGCAGGAATGTTAGGGTTATCATCCTCAAGCTCTTCTTCAACTCCGATCAAGTTATTCCTGTCGTATGCCTCCAGTCTTCAACAAAAAAAGGACTTTTAAATAATGTAAACAAAACAATCTATCAAATATAAAATGGTCATTATTTGTTTACCTTTCCACTAAATCTGCTTTTTTACCCGTAGTAGACGCATCTCTTTTCCATAACTCCGCTTTTAGTTGTACTACACTCCAAATCGCTTACATTTTTATCTAGTTTTCGTATAAACGATATCGACACAACAGTGATAACATAAACAACAATGGCGGACTAAAGACGCACAACTGTCATCTGCTATGAGCTTTCAGTTTTTAACCCCATTACTGTTATTTAAAAGCGGAAAATAAAATGATATAAAAAATACAAAAATCTAATTTATGATTAATTATATTCTTCATCAAGAAAATAGAGCAACTCAAAGGCGACAAGGATCCACTTTTTCACGTGAAAAGTGAAGCTGGCACAAAAAATAGTGCTCTTGATAAATTGAATAAAAAGTGTATGACAGGACCACCCCTCCCTGGGCAGGTGTCACGACGGTAGAACGGTTAATTACTATGAAAATTATCCACCCTGAGAGGAAAGGGGGGGGGAGTGGGACAAAGTGCCTTTACGTTTAAATTTTAGAACTTGAGAGGTCTCTTTAGTGTAGAAGTGCTTACGCTGGCTTGTTTGTAGGCACTTGGTGTTTAGAAAATGGCGGAAGAAATCCAGCCGTTCTACTCGATATTTGAAGCAGCGAAAAAAACATAATCTTACTCCAAAAACCACGTACCTACGTAACCAGTACGTAGTCGTTAATTAGCATTTTAACATCTCCACAACGCACAGAATTGAATGGCCCTGAGTATACAACCAAATTTTGTCGACATGCATAACATACCAATTGGTAATCGCATGGCATGGTTAACAGGGTTATTGGTTATACGTCGACAATCCGTTAAGCCCCATAGCTCATGGCATCCCCATGGCATAGGGGTCATCAGGGGTAATTACCCCTGATGACCCCTATGCCATTATCAAGTAATTTGACTTTTTTATGTATGAAGTAAAAATATAATAAAATGTACCCAATAACCCTGATATACAGGGTTAATGGTTATACGCGTAACCATTTTCAAGTAATTTAACATTTATATTTTAAAACTTATGAAATAAAAATGTAACGAATAAAATAACCCTGATATACAGGGTTAATGGTTATACGCGGCAATGCATTAAGGGGATGTAGGAGGCGTCATTTACGACCAAATGACGCCGATTGACTCCTATGCAAATGTCAACAATATTCGCGTAATTTGACGTTTTATATTTTTACTTCATACATTTTAAAATATAAAATGTCAAATTACTCGAAAATTGTTGACACTGGCATAGGGGTCTTCAGGGGTAATTTGGTTGCAAATGACCTCCTACATCCTCTTAACGGATTGCCGACGTATAACCAATAACCCAGTATATCACCAATCCCAGCAGACAGAAGATCGTTCATGTCAAATTCCTTAAAATAAGGCTTTTTATTAAATTATAGGTACCGATTTATTTAAAAATCAGCAAATACAATCTGCCTAAGTCGCATTTTATGACAAATACTACAAATCTTATTAGAAACCACTTTAAACATAAAAAGTCCAATTGTTTTATTTTAAGAGCGTTCAATTAAGGAGGTAAACAAAAACGTCTCGATCTTATAATTGAACTATAAAACAAGGAGCCTCCATTAAAAGTGAATGGCAATAAAATTTGACTGGCCTGATCCTGTTGAGATTGACGTGGTGTGAGACGTACTCACTACCGCAGTACTATTATTTAAAAACCACATTTTTTTAAAGAAATTGTGAATAATTCAATGAAATTCAATGTTTTAAATTTTTCTGAAAACAACATACTACAATAGGCCTACACTGTCCTCCCATACCTATTAACACTGTTATTTGAAAATATTGTAAAAGCCAATTATTTTTAAAAGAGTAACCGTGGAGTTTCTTGCCGGCTCTTCTCCAAAGGAAATGGCCAATAGGAACCTTGCACCTAGCTTCTGACGTTTCACAAGTGCCCATGTAGTTTATGTTAAGTAAAATATTTTGATTTGATTTGAAGCCCAAAATGAGCAATGAATTTTTCCATTCTCTAGCCTTCTTTAAGTTTTCTAAACATTTCTCATAACGCAATCCCATAAATACACCAAAACATAATTTAATAATAATAAATACTAAAAACGTACCGAAACCACATCTGTCCGTTGTATGGTTGTACCACACGTCCGTGCTTGAAGGGAATGTAATTAAAAATAAACATTTATAATACGCGGCCCATTCGTTTCTCTGTTATTTGACCGCGAACATGACAGGCTGAAATTAAAAACCACTTCGTTTTAGATATTACTGTGCAGTTATTATTATGTGTTATGGCGAAACCAAGTTGGAATTTTAAGGTTAATTTTTCGCATTGTCGCGGGAAAAATCACACTAGTACACACACTATTTGTAACCGACTTCAAAAAAAGGAGTAGGGTGTCATTGTTATTTACATAGCAGGTAGTGGTTATCGAATTTGTGTGGGGTAGCTACCACAACTAAAAACTGAAAAATAAAAACTTTTTACAAAAAAAAACAACCGGCTTCCAAAAAAAAATACTACAAAGCGAAAAATAACTTTAATTTCGGTAGTCGGTGTCTTTGGTTTTTTTTTTTACTAATATTATGGTTCTGAAAATGAATTTGTGAACTGGCATCGTTGTCTAAAAAGATATGTTGTATGTGTGTCAGTGTGTTTAACGTGAAAACTGTCAAATCGATGTCGGAAAAGCTCAACACACACGAGGCGGGTGCGGATCGGGCGCGGGTCGGGACGGCAGTACGGCGGGCTTTTATACAGTGTGATTCTTATTATTTTTTTCCGTCGATAAAATTAAGCATAGATTCCCTCATTTCGATATGTGCACATTATGAAGAATCGTAGTGTATATCTGTATACTGTAATTGCACTGTAATTCCTTGTATTACATGGATGTCAGCACACGAAACGCGGTCGGGGGTCGGGCGCGGCGCGGGTCGGGAGCGGGAGCCGCGCAGGTTTTTACCTCGGCTATCTCGGCGGAAATGTAGTCAAATACCTACCACGAGAAAAACGTAGAGTTTAATACCTTTAATTCCGGAAATTTTTAATACTTACACGCAGACACAACCATGGGGCTAGTTCTATATGTATAAATTAGATAAACCATTTATGCGGGAACCCTTAAAAAACAAACAAAGAGCGCTCATTTGCTTCACCCTGGTTACGCCCGTAAGGGTAAATAATGTACCAAAGGGAACCTAACACGCAGTTAATATAATTACTTAAATGGCTTAAAAATCGTGGTATTTTTATGAAATACTTAACTGCGTCCGTCCCGAGGTTTTATCCGCATGTGCCTACGAACGTGTATTTTTCTAACATAAAAAAGTATGTCACTCGGGAATAATCAGTGAAGAATTTATTGGAATCAGATCAAACCGATTTTTTTTATTTTTATGTTAAGGCTACTATTTTATCTATCCAAAATTACGTCAAGAGTAATACTAAAATTGATTTTTTTACTGTTGCTAAGCTACAGGGTGTAGGGCTTGCATTCTATGCCTTATTTCTAACATCATTATAATCCGTGACGTCATTCCGCGCTATACAGAATACAGCCGCGTTCCGTATCCCGCAATAAAACGCGTATTAATGATTGTTTTAGAGTTGCTCGTAAATTTTACTGTTGTACTGAAATGTCTACTGTATCCAACATACGCGTATAGAGACATTTTATATGACGGAAATACCTATGTCGAAATGTTCAATCTTTAAAAAAAAAAAGTTCTCACTTTCTAATTGCTAACGCTGTGGCTCACTTTCTAATTGCTAACGCTGTGGATGAGAACATTCGTAATTAGGTTAATAATTGCTTTATTTTCAGGCAACTAAGACCCATAGACAAAATACATAAAATAATCTTACAAAATAATAAACTAATACATAATATAAAAAACATCTATAAAATCTAGTAACGTTGGGTCGGGGCGACGTATTGGTGTCATGTCACCCGTCGGCCAAAATTCCTCCTGCATGAAAGTCTCCAGGTGCAGAGTCGGAACACGCACCACAAAAGATTTGAAGTTAATCTTATGGCGCGACTCGAACTTCTCGACTCTCAAGTTGAACTTGGTATTCATCCTGATGTACTTCACAACCTCCTACCTTTGTGGTGTGATGTAAACGTGACACGTACAGCTAAACGTACGTAAACTATATTTTATTCCAACAATCAAAACATAAGCACAAAAAATCGAATAACCACACGTAAATTCGAGAACACAAGACGTAAGTAAATTGAAAATTAATCGGCATTTTCACAAAAAGGCTTATTCCCCTATAAAACGAGAAACGTTTTTCCCTCAGCGCTTAAATATATCTTCGAGGGATGTATTATACGGGGTGCTTTATCTGCCGAATAGAGGATGGGTTAATTTATAACCTCCTACGCCGTAGCTCCGTAGACGTAGCCGCGCGTAGATGCTCTACGAAGCTACGAGGCGTACAACTTTATGTGGTATACTTTATGAATTCATTGCGTATGAAATAGGGTTTATCTTTTTGATTTAGTGACTTAGAATTAATATGATGAGATAATTAATTATTCAATAAGTTTAAATATTCGACTATAACTGTTTATTTATTATCTATACCATTTTTTTTAAACATACAAGAAGTTACCTACCCTTCAAAATGGATGGCATTAAGAAATACAAGACAAGAATTTATTTAAGGCGAGGTAATTTGACGCAGTGTTCAATATCCGTCAGAAGCGAGACGTCGTTGGCACGTACTCATATCTATCATACTTTAATACTTTCAACACTTGGCTGAGAGAAAATGGTGGCGAAAGTGTAGGTAGGTAGAATTTTTTTTGAAGTATGTCTGCGGTACTCGGTTACGAGCACAGTGTACTTATCAATCAATCTGCCTTGCCTTTTCCCAATATGTTGATGTCGGCTTGCTGTCTAACCGAATTCAGACACCTACCTAAACCTGTATTTTACATGGAGCGACTGCCTATCGGATCTCCACAACTTAGGTAACACGATACCCCGTGGTAAGACTGGTTGTTGGACTTTCGGGCTTCTGACCACCGTAACGACTGTCAAATATTCTCGAATGACAGCCAGGACCAAGAGATTAACGTGCTTTCTGAGACACGGAGGAGTCTTGGTATGTAAAGATGATCACCCCCTTCCACGGACCAACCGCGGCAAGCATAGCTTAACCTGATGGACCGACCCGTGCGGCTGTTTTTACTTAGCCACGAGCTTCTCAATCGGCACAGTCTACACATGATAATAATAATACGAACATAGTGTGGACAAACTTATTAAAGTTATGTTTGGTCTTGTGTGTCGGTGTGACCGTACATATTATCATAAACCGGACACAAATTTAGACACCGAGCTACTTAACTGTCAATTTCATAATATAACATCGAATAACACAGCCGAATCCGGGGATCGAACCCGGGGCATTACGCTCAGCAGTTGTGCTTGCGTCCACTAGATGACTAGATAAACGAGGCATTACAAGTCAAATATCAGAAATAAAAATAAACTTTTACTAGACTAGCATAGTGCTAGAATAAAGTTTACTTTTTGTCAAAAAATTCTACCAAAAAATGGTTATAAAAACCACTGGCAGAATTCACGCTCGAATAGATAGAATTTTATTTGATATACGTGCCTATGCTTACGCTTCACTGTGCATCGAATAACTGCAAACAAAACGTTTTGGTACTCACTTTTATGTACATTGTAATATCAAAACTTGGTATAGAGCAGTCAGAACAAGACGAAAATCTCCATTATCCCTTTACGTACAGACTTTTATAACAAACTACTAATCTAAATCTATTTTAGTCAAAGCTCAGTACTTCCAAACTGTGTTTTAGCGTGTAACACCTACTTATGTTTAAAAATATATTACCTAAATAATAGAATAATTATAGAAGCCCTTCGTTGATATCCCTTAATGAACTTGCTTCGAAGAAAATTACTTTACAATTATTAGAACCAACCACATTACTAATCAAGCTAACAACATTTATTGGAAATCGATGTTCTTCGTGAAGTTGAACTATTTGCACGGACGGTGTACGAACTCCATGCATGTGATACTGATCCCGTAGAAACAAGGAGTATGAAGTAAATGGAGGAAATACGCTACGTATGTTAAAATATTCTGGCAAAATTAAAGTAATGTCTAATAATGGATCATAGGGCTCACCGCTGTTGCTCCGGGATAACAGTTTCTTCTTCTTGAACATTCAAAATTATGTTTCTATTTTAACCCAGCAATATTGCGGGAATTTATAGCCAGTCTTCAACCTATAATGTCCACACTTCTGGAACTCAGGCCTCCCCTCAGTAAGAGGAAGCGGCTGTCACGCGTTGCTAGTGCGAGTTGGTGGATGATCCAAATTTTGGTTTGGTTTCCTCGCACCTGCACATGATCACTCCTTTTAATCTGTGAAGCAGCAAGGTTCGCTCTCCGTTCATTTGAATGTTTTAACAATGGGAACGGCTTCGAGTGCATTGCTCGTGTAACTAATACGTAGGGTGACTACAATAAACGCATTTCGAAGACAACTCTGAGATATCTATGTATCGATTAGAACGGCATTTTCAAAAGTGCCTGTAAATGGTTTATGTGAAATGGTTTGAAACTAAACACACAATGATAAAAGTATAAAAACAAAATGACATAAAAGAAAATAAACGCAGAAAGTCCTGTACGAGGCCAAAACGCTCCTATCTCAGCATGATGCTGCGACATTTAAAAATAAATGTCGTAGCGCTGGTATTCTGATAGGGCCCGCTGTGATTTTTGGCACTGACATCGTGATTTCTCTCATATTTTAACAAACACAAGTCGTAATTAATATATGCACGAACACTGCGAACGAAACAAATAAGTTTCTTTCACACAGTTATAAATCATCGCAGAAAATGAACCAGTATAATTAATTATACCTACTTCGACGTTACGAATTCATCAAGATTTCAAATGATATTTAAATAATATTGCGTAGTAACAAACGCTTTTTACGGCAGTCTTGTTGAAACGTTAATATTAAATATTATCTAATCAACACTTACTATTCAAAAGGAATTCAGGTGGAATTGTAAATTCCACCAGATTTTCTTAATGTTTACAAATTATAGGGATAAGTTGTTAACTTAAGATTTGGTAAATATTAATTGGATAATTTTTATAATTAAAAATGTACTCGATCCCTTGACACTTTTGATGTGTTTACAAACTTAATAAAAATAAAGCTGAAGATTTTGTTTTTTTTATTGAACGCGCTAATCTCTGGAACCCAATCTGTTAATAGAAGGTTAGTAGAAGATTAAGGTTAATATTATCAGAAGGTTATATTTAACATCACGCTACGACCCTTAGGAGCCGAACAAAAAGAAATAAGTCAGAAAGAAGTAAGTGAAATATCTATACTAATATTATAAAGAGGTAAAATTTGTTTGTTCGTTTGTATGTTTGTTTGTGAGTTTATATGTAGCGGGGTAATCTCCGGAACTATCCGTCGGATTTGAAAAATTATTTTTGTATTAGATAGCCCAATTCTTGAGGAAGGTTATAAGCTATGTAACATCACGTTACGACCCTTAGGAGCCGCGCTTTAAAGGAAAGTCTGATAAAACGCTAAGCGAAAACGAAGATATAACGCGGGCGGGCGATGCTATGCGACGCAGTAGGTCGGGGTCCAAAATTTCACGTGGATGTAGTCGCGAGCAGAAGCTAGTCATCATTGGCCAATAAGACGCGTCGAAATGTAGCCACTATATAAAACGTAATACGTTTTTTGAGGATGATATTCTCGTAACATAGAATAAAGTATGTTAATTTCTTTTTTTACATTTATTTAGTATATTGCATCACACTACATTTAAAAAAAAAAAACTTTAGTTACGCTGTACTTGTACAGCGTCATATTTGTTTGCTGCACCGGTTGACGTCATTACGTCGGCGCCGGCTGTCGCTGAAAACCAGCGCTGGGGCTCTGTCTTGCATAGGCTCGTAGCATAATGCTGAGCGATAGCCGATTTGCGTGGATGTGACGCATGCTTCCCCCAACCTTATCTCATTTTTATATTTTAAACAATTTTTTTCTGCGTCATGTTTACCGCAAATAAACGTTTTTCTTTCTATATTTTATGTTGAAACTAGAAATTTAAAATCATGAGCAGAATAGTTTTGTATGTTAATGGAAAACGGTAAATCTAGTTTTAAAATTATAATACGCATTTTTGAAAACATCTGTCAAATAACATTTAAAAAAACTAAATTAATCAATCAGTCAGTGTTTTAGTTCCAATGAGGTATTCATTTAAACGCGCACTACAGCGACAGCTTGCACAGAGGCACATCAGAAACACTTTACACTAATGATGTCCCAAATATCTCCTAGATCATCGCATGCACACAGTGGTGAAGGCTGGGATATATCGTACATACGGTCATATACCGGCGAACCCCGTGAGAACAACCGGCTCATTGCGAATCGACGATCGTACCGCATTCAACTAAAGTAAGATAGAATTACGCTTTGAACGCTCATTAGTTCTTCGCCTGAACTATTGTTTTCCCTTAAGACTGCCTTGTTAACTTTCATACATATACATGACTAGACTCGCAACTGATTATGTTAATGAGCTAAAAGAACATGATTTGGTCTAGGTATAACAAATTAATACCTAAATAATTAATTAAAATAGCATTATAATATCCTAATGTAACTAAAACCTAATGTAACCAAGAGTCTGGCGGCCTCAGGCCAAGGTAAAAGCCAGCCAGAAGTGTTAACTAGCCACTTGGAGATTTCCTTAAAGAGACCACGAGCACTCGGACTCCACGGAGGTTTCAACCCCAAACGGCTCGACAATATACTTACCGATAAGATTATTATACTTACGCTACTTGAGGCTTTTCGCAGCCGCAGCAACAGCGCCAGCACAGCACGCCGAGCCAGCAAGAGTATCGATCGATACACGTTGCGGCCCACATTAAAGGACCCCACCAAAAGGTTCTATGCAAAAAAAAGACATGCTATCCGAGTCTCTTGCCATCGTCGCGTGCCAGGCCATAGTAAATGATTCTTATAGAATAACAGCTTTAATTTTATTTATTTCAGACATAATTCTAGTTCATAGTTATACACTCATACATTTAAATTGTAAACTATTTATTATAAACTATTTTAAATTCTAAAAAGATAAAAACTCAAAATTTAAATTGTCATTAATTAAATTTAAGTTATATAATATTAAGTAATGTTTATTTAATAAACCGTGATATGTAGCGTTTATATTAGTATGTATTATGCATTTGTAACTCAATTTGGTTTGCCAAAAATACATTATTTATTTATTTATTCTTTAGAAAGCTTACAGTCTAATATATATGTAAATATTGTTCAATTAACGCTTACAGTTGCCATTTACAAAACTTCTATAAATTAAATAATAACTAACACAAGCAAAATAACTTTTAACGCGTGAAAAACAAACATAAGTATAGATTATCGCACGCCATATATCACAAGTGGGCATTTGTTTTGTTCCCATCCTTAGTTTTATTCCCTCTCGACACCTCCGCTGAATTTAGTGGAGATAGAACGAGTGATATATGTACATAAGGCCTGCCGCAAACGTCGCTAATTGTACCCTCTTGTGTAAGTACATCTTTTACCTTTTATAGCCTTCGTCTACGAAATTTTCACAATTCCGTAGATTTCAACTGATTTTGGGCATACGAAGCATTTCAAAATTTACGACATGAGAAATCACCACGTGGTACAGAAGAGGTTTAAAAAAAAACATTCTTCTTTTAATAATAAAACGAATCGTGCATAAAATGAGAACATTGTACTTAGAGATGCTTTAAAAGAACGTATCCATGAAATCACTCAACTGCTACGGAGTAGAACTGAGTAAAATAAATAAGTACTTAGAGTAACGAGGTGCTCTTGTAACCATTTAGTTTCAATGCTCTTTTGTAATAAGGAAAAGAAAAAGATAATAATTGGAAGCGTCTGAAAGATCTTACGTAAGTTGGGGATATTTTATTACTTGACTAGCTTGGTCTGGCGACCTTCCCAGCACCGTGCGCTTATTGAAAATGTTTCTGTATTTCTCATTTGCATCTTAAAGTATTTATTGGGACTCGCACAGGATGATCACAAATTAAACTAAACATACTCATAATAACATAAAAATTAAAATAAAACAAAATCCTGTACGCGGCCAAAAGGCTCAGCATGATGCTGCGACATTTAAAAATAAATCAGATCAGTGCCTATTTTGCAGAATGATCATAACAATAAAAACAATATTTTGGATTAGTTTCATAACAAATGCAAATGTTCTCAGCTAACCATTGTCTTAAAGGGATTAAATAAAAAATAAAATAAATATCAATATTATTTAATGCTTTACAAATACGTAAAAATATTGGAATAGTAATCATGTGCATAGAATAGTTAAGCCGTGATAATGTCAAACATACTTTCACATTATTTTGTAATATTACTGTGAGTTTTTGTGATCTGGTGTAAGGATCTTCTGGTTTTTGCTGATGACAGTCAGAGGCAGCTGAAGACTCAGAACTGTAATCGGTGTTCAGAACTGTTATCTTTGGTGTTTTTTTGGCATGTGTCTGACTAAAGAACTCATGGCGTCCGTCATTTTCTAGCGACTCGAGGCTTAGCGACTGTCTCCCCAAACCGAGGATATATATGACTCGTGAAATTCAGAGTTCCCAGTCTCACTTGCTAAGGCTGCAGTCACACTTCCAGTTGGTTCGTTGAGTGATGGAACTGCTTCCAAGGTCGAACTCCCGTTTAACCTTATATGTCCGTCCTGCATTGTCATTGAGTCTGACAAATAATTAATAATAATATATATTTCATTTCAGACCAAATTACACGATCCATAAGTTGTTAGTAACCTAATGTTAGTAAAAAACCACACTAGCAGCCGTATCCAGTGAGCCAGCATGGGGCTGTCCCACTTATCACACAATACACTCAGGATGCTGTGGGAGCTAGCACGTATTCTACCGAGAATAGAAGCGCACCGTTTCCGTATAATGGCATGAAAACCATCAACCCTGGCCTCGGTGAACATCCCGGAAACGCTACAAAAGCGTGGTAGACCCAACAGCATCCTGAATACATTGTTATACTGGACACGCAGGGCGTTATATGCCCTCAGCGTATACCTGACCCACAGACTGCACGTGTAAAAAGACTGGCAGTATGCTCTGAAAAGGGTTATTTTGACTTGCGTCGTGCAACGTGCAAATCTGCGGATCAGCATATTACCTCGGACAGCCATCACCCTGCGTTCCCTTTCTATGTCTAGGTCATCATTCAGGTCATGATTGAGCAATAGTTTGAGTTAACTGTACTGCTAAAATGCATTCCTTTTTATAACACTAGATTTCGGCATCGCTGCTGATCACACATCGATCAATCAATGCATAAAGCTGGTAATGCACATGCCAAGTAGCAAGTACAATAGTATTCAAGGCAGTTGGTTGCATGCTGTTGTCCCAAAATATGTAAGTGTTTTTGCTTTAGGGACGAAAATAGTAAAGAAATTGTAAGATAATTTATTTTAAGTTTTTGTTAAGAAATTGTAAAAGCTTACATCCCGAATGTGAGCATATTTAGAGCTCTAAACAAGGATTTTGAGGGTATGGTACAACATACCTAGGGCCTAAGTCTACTAATTTACGAACATTACAATGGTCTCGCCATTTTGTGAGTTTTTGACAGATTTTGTATGGAAAATCTGTCAAAATTTGACAATGGAGAGATGTCATGTGTATTTCCGGTTTTATTCGATTACCAAAAAGTCTCTTGAATATTTATAAACAACCAATCTTTGTTTAACCGACTACGAACGGAACGTTTTCCTTATATCTACTCTTTTTTATTCACTCGGAAAGATAAGCTCTATTCCTCAGTTTTGTTTCAAAGTTCGGACATTTTACAAGTTGATGTATTTATCTTCAATCTGACCTCTGACCTCTGAACTTTGGGTCCTGGGATGTTGTCCTCTGGGCAGAATATACATAGAATCAGGCCTATTCCCAAAAGGGATAGGCAGAGGGAGGGTGTACTTGATGTACGTGTTTTTTTAAGAGCGTTTATACAGAAAGTGGGCAACGTCGCAAATAGCTGTCAAATATTTCGCTGTTTTGATTAATTTGGCAATATTACTGTATGTAAATAAGAAATATGGCTAACTAGTGAACTAAAATATTGATTATGAAATGCAATAATTAATATTGTTACACCGAATATTTCGTTTTAGATATCGTAAAAAGTATTTGGAATCTTTCCAAATACTTTTTTTACATCTAAAACGGTGACAACATCAAATTCAATGTTATAACTGCAATTCATTATTAATATTCTATTTCACTAGTTAGCCATATTTCTTATTTCGATACAGTAGTATTGCCAATGAGTTTTAAAACTGAAAGCTCATAACAGGTGGCAGCACAGTTGTTCGTCTCGCCATTGTTGTGTTTATGTTTACTTTTGTGTCGATCACAAATTATACGAAAACTACATAAATATGTATGAAACTTGGAGTGTAGCACTATTAAAAGACGAGCTAAGGACAGGGGAAACGTCTACCACTGGTAAAAAAGCAACTTTAGTGGAAAAGTCAATAAATTATGAACGTTTTATATTTTATAGGTAATTTTGTGTTTGTTAACTTTAAGTTCGTTTTTTGTTAGACTGGAGGCGTACGATAAAAATAACCTGATCAGAGTTGAAAACCAACTTGAGCATGATCTTCCTGATTGAAAAACCTCAGAGATAGTACTTCTAGCACTGATCTAATATGATAATATAAACAAGTGCCTGTATTTAATTAAAACAGACTTAGTTCTCTTGGGAGCACCTATAAACCACTTTCTCCCATAAAAGGCTTAAAAGATAGCACATTGTCTCGACGAAATATCGGATTGCAATTTTTTTCGGAGGGCTTTCTCCCACAGTTTTTTTCTTATAATTTAGAAATACATGGGTCCCCGTATTTTTGCAGTAAACAGCTGCGCAACTGTGCTCAATAATTATTTATGCGTAAAAGAAGTAGCTTGTTTACAAAAAATGTATGGCTAGCTGTCAAATTATAAGACGCTGGAGATCAGCACCATCTGAAGTAAGCAAGTGGCAGTTTTAATCCCCATTAATCAAAACAGGTAAATATTTGACAGCTGTTTGCGACGTTGCCAACTTTTTGGACGAACGCTCTTAAAACGCTATATTATTTATCTGGGCTTAAATATGTACTATAATCTGGACGTATTATATATGTACCTGGGCTACAACAAATATTTTTTGTTAATAACGAGAAAAGGATTAAGATAACTTACTACGATCACAAAGCTTTGTTTTAAATATATTTTCATTCCAGTTCAAACAGTAGTGAATATAACCTATCTTTGGAACTAGCTTATGTACTTGGATATATGCAGGGACTTTAACCGTAGCTCGGTATTTCCATTAGTGACCGCTGCAGATCCTGCATGGCTTACTGCAGTCCCAGTAGCTAGAATATGTAGCCAACTAAGACTCAAATGCAAAGGTACTATTTTATTTTCTCTGTACATCGTTTAAACCTGCTGGGGGCTTAAAACGGCCGCTTTTGCAGAATCATAATATGATCATATTATGATTCATATTAAAAATCGTAAAATGGTCACAAACTGACAATTCATATTATTCCAATTCACTGATGACAGTTTTGTATGGAGATTCGTAAAATGGTTCACAAATTATGAATTGCGTTGTTGAAGTTTATAATGTCAAAAATCGGAATCATATCAAGTCGGCCGACAGCAATATTTTACAAATCGTATTTCGGTTCTTTTAAAGAAATATTGCAATTATGGCAGATTTAGCCCTATATGAAAATTTTCTGGAGCACGCGCGGGTTATGGAGACCATTGAATATCGCTCGCAGCTCTTAGAAAAATGGGCATAGTCTTCGAAATGAACCTCGAATTTATTGGCTTATATAGATTGGATAAAAGTGTGTGTCGCGACCTCATCCACGAACTGGAGCCGTACATATGCATCCGCCGCGATAGCATAAGTACTACCTCCAAGGCAAGTAAAAGGATTTTGATAAAAGTAGTCTGTTTTAAATATGTGGTTCCAGACAGACACTATCATCTAATATTGTAGAGGCTTACCCTGTATCCCCTCGATGTTTTTTTTTTATGGTATAGGTACCTAAATGACAACTTACTACAATCTTCTATTCACATTTTAGGTGCTGAGTACACTTAGTTTTTACGCCTCCGGATCATACCAGAGATTTATAGGAGCTAGTGCACATCATAAGATGCATCAAGTTACTGTTTCCAAATGTGTGAGAGCTGTGACACTAGCTCTTAATAATAACTATTTCAGGAGGAAATATATTCGATTTCCGCAAACGCAGGCAGAACGGAATACCATCAAAAGGGGGTAAGTAAGAATAAATTTATTAAATCACTACGATATCTACATTAGGAATACTTGACCTTTCGGTTCCTTCTATAAAACACGCATCCTAATCCTAACTAATAATATCATAAATGCGAAAGTGGTTTATTTGTTCGTTACGCTTTAATTTGGCCCATGAGTAGACCATGGACTGGGACATAGGATACTTTTTCTAGGATTGAGACTTATGCGGGTGAAACCGCGGGGCCCTGCTAGTCTATTATAAATAAAGGGAACCTACAAGTTGTGCCATTAAAGTTGAGACTTTCCGTCGCCCTGATGACGCCCTGGCGCGGGACCTCATACAACTAAAGAGACCCATAAATCGTCTATTGCGCAAGTCAAACCACGTGGTGCGTCAAGTCTCAATGGCACGTACCAGTAACCTTTTTATGTTTTCAGGTTTTACCAGAAGTTTGGAATGCCTGGTGTTTTGGGTTGCATTGATGGTACACCTTGATGACACCGATATTGGACACAAAGCCCGATACCCCTCAACGGTACTACACTGAACAGCATTGGACAACACAATACAGTGGAGCGTACCATCGGACTGCTTAAGTCTCGTTGGCGGTGTCTGTTAGTTGATCGGAAACTAAATTACCACCCCACTATGGCTGGCTATATTACCAATGCTTGTGTGGTATTACATAATATCGCCAATGCAGCTAGGATGAGTTACATAGATGAAGCGAAATGCAGGTAATCACGAAATTCAGTAAAAACAAAATTCAACCATTGTTATTTATTTTAAAATAAAAAGATGTCACACATGTGTAAAAAAAAATATCCGATTAATATGACATGGAACAAAACTAATTATTTTAATAAACTAATTATTATAAATAAATTATTCATCATTCAAAAATCTGTTTCAGTTATTTATTTACAACACCTTAAACCTATCTTTACAGGTTGCCCTAATGCGATAGTTAAGTCTACATATAAATTTATATACTTACTAGTCACTAAATTAAATAAAAACTACAAAACTATAATATTCTTAACTAAATTCCCAATAAACTAAACACCTAAATTTAACTTAATTATAACATAACACCCTAGAGGTTTCCAAAGTAAAGTCGTTCAGAGAACAAGAAAACAAGTCAATTTTATCAGCTACCTTGTTGAGCGTGCCCAGCGCGCGCGTCAGCGGTGCGCGTTGAAGCAGATTGGTGCGCGCGGACGGCACCACCAGCAGCGGCGGCCGCCGCCGCCTGCTCACATACTCATCTGGTACACACAGCCGAATTGCTTGTAAGTAGTATGGCAAGATTTGAAATTTTACCCCTCATTACATGGAACAAGTATCAAATACACAAATAGATACAGCATCACTCCGAAGAAATCATCACCTCGCTGTTGGTGAATCGGTACGAGATGTCCTTGTACACCGGCTTTGGTCAGCACTATGATACATTTAGATAATTTTATTTTGCCTTTATTTTAAGTTTTTGTGTTAGTTTTAATGTTAAAATATAGTTTGTTTTCCTCATTGTATTTCTTTATATAATTATTAATACTCAATACTCAATACTCAATATATTTATTGCTTCCACATGTGAACTTAGGTGGTAGGTTTAACAAAATAATATGATCATTGTGGACCCTGTCGGGCACAGCAAAAGTAGGAGAGAGGAAGAGGGCTTTTCATTTTATTTATTATTTTATTTTATTACATCAATGTTAAATGATATACTAAAGTTTTTATTGTTTCTAATTTCCTTTTTCAGGGCTTATCTCCGGTCTTTTTAACAGTTGTAAGTATATTATAATCAAATAACATTTAAACTGTAGAAATAAAAAATAAAAAACGAATTTGATTAATAAAAACTGTATAGAAAAATTAACCGGTAAAATTATGGTCTTTATTTTTTTCATGCGGCAATATTTACACCAAATATGATTCAGATATGAATTGAATTGAAATATGATTCAGCTATTAAATGTCACCATTTTACGAAAATTAGAGGAATTGCTAATGAATTGCTAGGAATTCAGGAAATTAATCGCTTTTAGCAATATTACTAAAGTGGCCGTTTTAGGCCCCCTGGAACTCGCAATAGTCTAAAAAGAGGTATAGACTAAATAATTTACAATTTTTTTTTTTTTTTTTTAAATCTTTGTTTAAGGAGCTTGGTCAACAAGACTAAGTCGCTCCGTAAGCCTTTCTTATAATTTAATATACCATTAAAAAAATGTAATACAGTTCTTTTATGTGAGTAATTATCTCCTACGAATACCAATCTGCACAAGTTTATATAATAGCCTCACTGTTTTTGACAAGGTTAATGCTATGCAATAGTCTAAAATGAGGTTTAGACTAAATCATTTAGTTAAAAAATAGTAAGTTATAGTGATAATTAGAAAGTCTTTAAAAGTATTTTAACGTGTAATTACTTTTTCTATCTAAATGAGGTTTAAAAAGCATTGTCGTTTATTTATTACGGCTATTAGAATCTTAATTATAGCCCTTACTTAGCATTGGAATGATAATTAAGCATTTATTAAAACAAATAATAAATGAATGAGCTACTTTTAAATGACAACTCGTCATTAACATACATATCATATCAAATCGGAAAAAAGCAACAGGAGGTAAAGAAAGGAGTAGTAGTAATACTTCCCCGGACTACCGCCTTGACGAAGTAATTGCCAGCGCAGACTGGCGGACGGGACGGCAAGGATTGTTTTTCTAGAGAAAACTTCGCTGCGATGCTCCTAGGTCGATCACCGAGCATTGAAATATATACCTTATTTCGATTGGATAAGTATTAAAGTCAATTGATAAATTTAAAATCCTTTGCCATCCCATCCGCCAGTCTGCGCAGGCCCTAATACTTCCCCGGGCGAGCACCTTGACGAAGAGCTCTAACATATAGACCTTTTTTTTTCTCTTTTTAGGGTTCCGTACCTCAACAGGAAAAAACGGAACCCTTATAGGATCACTCGTGTGTCTGTCTGTCTGTCTGTCTGTCTGTCTGTCTGTCTGTCCGTCTGTCACAGCCAATTTACTCCGAATCTAATGGACCGATTAAGTTGAAATTTGGTACACATATGTATTTCTGTGACCCAAACACGAATGTGTAACGTAAACAATTTAATTTTGAATATAGGTGTCACTTTTGGGGCGCAAACAAGAAAATTAAAAAAAAAGTTTTGCTAACAGTACCGTGTGACATATCAAATGAAAGGACTTGTTGCGAGGATCTTAAATATATTTTTTATATAATTTTAAAATAAATACTTTTAAAGATATTTAATAAATTCAATGAAAATTGACCATTCCCCCCCCCTTATCTCCGAAACTACTGGACCAAAAATTTTGAAAAAAATACATAGTATGGTTCTTTACTCATAGATTACAGGAAAACCTATAAGAAGTCTATGGTCTTAAAATAACATGGTAAATCTCTCAATATTGTGCGCGAAAACTTACATTTCGTCGCTCGGCATCCAAAAGGCCCATCTCTAGCTACTATAATATCAAAATATCAAGAGTGTTTGACCGTCTGCTTAATACACAAATAAATAAAACTGTAAATGTTCATGACAACCAATTCGGGTTTCGGCGTGGTTTGTCAACAGAAAGTGCAGTGTTGTGCCTTAAGCATACTAACACATACTTACTATACACAGCGTGGGACGCCGATTTATGTTCGATTTATTCAAGGTTTCTGATCTGGTTGCTTATGACGTATTGTGGAGAAAGATGGAGAAGGATAGGTTGCTAACGGAGCAAACATCTTTAAATAGTGGTATGGTAACCAGATCAATAGTGTACGATGGGCTGGAACTTTTTCCAAGCCATACAGGTTGGAATGCGGGGTGAGGCAGGATTGGCGAGCTCAGCAGCACCAGAGTGGGTTGCTATATAGATGGTATTTGTGTAAATAATATTAGCTATGCAGATGATATGGTGTTTCTGAGCGCGTCAATCTGTGGTCTCAGAAAGTAATTGGTCGCCAAATATGAGCAGTATGCCAAAACATGGTTTGATGTATAACTCCAATAGGTCGGAGATCATGGTCTTTGAGGCTGGGGGCAGACCGGGTTATGTACCACCTGTATTACTCAATGGGACTCCACTACAAAGAGTATTTACGTTTAAATATCTTGGTCATATATTGACCCCTGGCCTCAATGACGGACTCGATATTGAGCGGGAGCGAAGGGCGTTGTCGGTAAGGGCAAACATGCTGGCTCGCAGGTTTGCACGTTGCTCACTTAAAAAGCCAAAATTACTCTGTTTCGAGCTTATTGTACAACGTTTTACACGTGCATCCTGTGGGCTAGATATACCCAAAGGTCATGCAACGCCCTTCGTGTCCAATACAACAACGCTTTCAGGGTATTGGTGGGGCTGCCCCGTTTTTGTAGCGCATCGGGAATATTCGCGGACGCACATATTAATTGCTTTTACGTAACGATGCGAATGAGGTGTGCATCCCTGGTACGCAGAGTACGGGCCAGCTCCAACAATATCGCTAACAGTCTGGATTGCATGTACATCAATCACTGCAGTGCCATCTCCCATGGGGTGAAGTAAATTTAAACTAGATTACGTGGGATATTCAGAAAGTTTTGTGATACTAGAAAAAAATATACTACAGGTTATAATTTTTTTTATTATATCTTTTCAAAGAACTGTTCATTGGCGTCTATACACAGTTTTATACGTCTAAACAAATTTTCATAACACATTTTCCAGTCCGCATCAGACACCTCTCCAATCTCCTTCTCAAATGCACCCAGTGCATCTTCAGATTTGATTTTTTATTTTGGGGAACAAGAAAAAGTCGCACGGAGCCAAATCGGGACTGTAAGGAGGATGACCTATAAATTTGACCGGTGTGCTGTCCAGAAAGTCCCTCGTTTTGAGCGCCGAGTGAGCCAGCGCGTTGTCGTGGTGAAGCAGTAGCCCACGGAGGCCAGTGTTCGGTCGCTTGCTGCTTGCAAGAAAAACTTCTGGCAAACATTTGGTAGCCATTCAGCATTGATGCTTCTTTGATCACGTCAGGGTACTGACACCAGACAAACTGGTAGAAAAAAAAAAACTTGCGGTCAACATTTTGCCTGCACTTCTGGCTCGCTTCACTTTGGTAGGCGTTGGTTCATTTTGAAACAGCCACACGGTCGACTGACGCTTCATTTCTGGATCATATTGAAAAATCCAAGATTCATCACCCGTAATGATATCTTAAACGCGCCGAGACGAGCCTGCTACCAATTTTGCTATCATGTCTCGGCACCATTCTACTCGAACCTTCTTCTGACCCTGCGTTAGATTTTGCGGTACCAGCGTGAAACTATCTTTCATAACCGAAGATGCCTGTGTAGAATTTCATGCATACTTCCCGATCTAATCGGCAGTATACATTTTAAACTTTGCTTTTTTTGTGTTTTTTCAAAAACTAATTATGTTTTTTTTTATTGGATGCTGTAGAATGGTAGTAGACCATGGTCTGAACAACGTTTGTTCTAGCAAAACTGTGATTCAAATTTCACGGTGTATGCTGAACCTCTTCATGTGTAATTCGCCTATTCTCTTGAATTAAATTTTTCACAGCCAGCACTTTTTGTTATGTAACAACCGTCGTAGGGCGGCCACTTCTTTCTTAGTCTGCCAAAATTACTAGACCACCCATAAATTCGTTGAACCAGCGAAAAACAGTCGCTTTGGAAGGACTTTTTTCTATGAACACCATTCGAAGTCTTTCAAACGATTCTTCTGGTTTTAGTCGACATTTGAAATCGTACAAAATCATCGCGCGAAAATGTTCTCGTTATAAATCCAGTTTTCAGTAAGACAGAGTATTTTGATTTTGCTCGTAAAAAAATGTGGAGGGAATTTCGAATTTGGAATGTTATGTTTTTTTGTAATAAGTAGTCATCGTTTTAATTGACATCAAAACCAGCCAGTATTCTATGGACAAAAACTGTTAGTCGCAAAACTTTCTAAGTGACCTCGTAAAATAAGTTAACATAGTTCATAAGTTTACTAACGCAATGAGTCCCTGTTACTTGAATAAAGAAAAATATCTGGATGATAATTTTTTTTTGAACGACGTTTTCTAAAAATGAAACCTAGCTAGATTGATTTATCGCTCCTGAAACCCCCCTGCATACTAAATTTAATAACAATTCTTGGAGCCGTTTCCGAGATTCAGATTATATATACATAGGTATATACAAGAATTGCTGGTTTAAAGGTGTTATTATTATCCCACCAAAAACATTATGTAAAAAACTAGCCAAGTCTCGATGGAGCTGCTTGTTTATCTCTAAAAAGTAATTAAATCTAGACAAAGTCGTGCCAAGTCTAAGGTTCCTTACTGCGATTTCTTTATTATTATAGTTAATGTTGTGTGACTTGGCCGTTGAACATTCTTTATACGTTAGTGGGTACAAGTCAGTTTTGTTTACACGTAATGTTATATCTGTTGTAACTACCTATGTTTGTTAAGCGAGATAATAGCCCATACTGGTATTGGTAATTGGACGCTAGTGTCTCATTTTAGGCTGTTGTTGATTGTGCAACACATGCATTCAGCATTGACAATGGGTAACGGTTCTGGCGACAGATTGGTGCAATGGTGTCATGGAGCACCTGGTTTTGTACCCTTGTGTAACCTTCAACGGCCAAGTCACACAACATTAACTATAATAATAAAGAAATCGCAGTAAGGAACCTTAGACTTGGCACGACTTTGTCTAGATTTAATTACTTTTTAGAGATAAACAAGCAGCTCCATCGAGACTTGGCTAGTTTTTTACATAATGTTTTTGGTGGGATTTCACTTCTTTTTGTAGAAACGTGGGCATATTGATTTATTGTATTAGATTTTCTTATTTGACACAGTTTCTTTCTTTTTAGGAGTAGTTTTTTCTTTTGCTTTTTTTATTATTACAAATCTTTCTTTTCTTTTTTTCTGGTTCTGATTCTTGTAAAGTAGCAACAGTTTTTCGTATTGCCCATTCGCGTTCATTATTTATTCCTTTGGACGGTTGAATTTCTGAAAGATCGGCGCGGTATTTACCTACGCCTAAGCCGGCTATATTCGGTGATCGCTGAAGCAATGAGCTTTTATACTCTTGAAGTCAACATTTATGAGGTGCACCCCATGAAGATTGTTTATTCGTGAAAGCGCCACGTAGGCTTGGCCACAAGAGAATATGGAGGTGCCAATGTCCATGAGGGCATTTTTTAGACTTAGACCTTGGCTCTTGTGAATTGTTAGGGCATACGCCACACAGATTTGGAATTGTTCTCTGTACACGCATGCCCGGGGTATGATCTCAAATTTTGACTTAATAGGCAATAATTCGTGAATCAAATTTATTAACGAATTTCTTAATTATTAGACAAGTGTCAATATAATTAATTATCAATGAACTTTCTACCAAAGGTATTACCTACGTAGTACTGAAATACAGCTAAATTAATGATATTTTAAACGAAACGAAGTAATATCTAACTAAATAAACTAAACCTAGAATACTAGAAAAGTACTTATAAACACGAACGCGATTCGAAGTACCTACTGCCTAACTGTAAATTAAACCTAGAAAACTAAGAGTACTAAATAACTAACAATTAAATAAATTATTCAATTAAAACTTCTTTTAAATCTAATAATTAAGTAATAATCAGTAATCCGTCACTAAAGATAAAATTCCTAACCTATTCAAATCTTCGAATAGTTATAATAACAACCTGCTAATTAAACTTAGCAAACCTCACGAAATAATAAGCGAAATCAACGAAATGCAAATAATCCCTCCTAATCCCTAGCAAACGTTTTCAAGCGCAGTAGAAGAATGTCGTAAACGACTGTAACGCGGCCGGTTGCCACTTCGCCATATAAGGTTATCGGAAAACAAGCGTAAGCGCGTTTTAAAATACAGTCAGCGGTATCTAGCGACGTGTGCGGGTATCACCGCCACTCTTAGTCCAATGCTAACTATATTTTTACCAAATTTTGAGCGAAATTGAGCAAAATTAATATTTTTGTGTAATTTGTTTATTTAATTTGTGTAATGTTCGAGTAGAATAAAGTTAATCGTTCGAATATTTCTTCTTGTAAACTTGTAAGTATAAAAGCCAGTCTAGTCATATCCAGAGTTTTCCTTTAATTTTATTTATATGCGTATTAAAAGCAGAAGGGGAGGCATTCGCCCAGCAGTGAGACGCTATAGGCTAGATTAAATTAGATTAGAAGATGTGTCCCACTACGCTGGATTTTTGCAATGACAGTCGATTTTTTTATATACCAATAGTAGAAGGGGGCATTACCATATCTCTAATACAGCTGAGACCAGCTGAGGGTTCTTCATCAGATACTTCAGACCTTCGATTTTTGACATCAAATGAAGCGGCCCACCAAGTTGAATATTTTTTGTCAAGGCGGTATGTCGATCTCTAATAGTTTGGTTGGGCTCTTGTGTTTTCTAATCAAGGTCACCAGGTACTCCAGATCTTCGATTATCCTAGTTTTTATAGTTTTTCCTTTATGTGGCCATTAAACCCTAACTCTGTACCAAATTTCAGCTCTCTGAGTTTATGGGAAGTACTAGTTCTATTCTGATGATCACGAGTGAGTGAGTGTCATAAATGCGAAACTTTGCTTTCGCTTAACTTCGGAACTAAATGACCTACAGACTTGAAATTTTGGATTTTAAGTATGTGATTATAGCTTACTGGATGACGAAAATTTCTGCGTTCTGATCTTATCCAGAGGTTCTCAAATAGGGGCCTGAAAATGCGGCGAAATGGTTCCAGTAAAGGATGGTACGGCAGTGTTTGCTTCGCGCTCGACTTGGCGGGGGCACTGCCGTGCCCCCCAATATTAATACCGCGAATGTGAATTTTTTTACGAAAATCTGATTTTTGTTTTATTTCATTCTGCACGTTCAAATAAGTGACCCTGCAATTTATTTTTTTTAAATGTCACATTCGCGGTATTGGATGCCGAGCGAGGATTTGTTTCTTTCTTTCTTAAATGTATTTGCAGTTGGAATGTATGGGAGAACATGTTTTTCAACTACAATGTTAAGTTTGTTCTTGGGATAAATAAATTCATCTCAACTACGGAACCCTTCATTGTGCGTAGTCCGACACGCACTTGGCCGGTTTTTTATGTTTAGTGTTTATCAGTGGAAACTTGTAAATGGCCTTCAATTTTTATATTATTTAAGAACACTGTAAGTTAGCTGTAAGTTTCCCGAATAGAATAAAATAAAATAAAATTAAAATAATTATAAATGTAAAAACGTTTTTACAAAAAAAAAATACAGTCTTTGGATCTGTATTTTAGTCTTTTTCCACCGACTTCCGAAATTAGTAAGTTTTTACTTTGTAGTGTTTATTTTGGAAGAAAGTTTTTTATTTTCACTTTTTAGCTATTGCACCTTCCCCACACCAATTTGTATATACCAGTACTTGATGTGTAAACAACAGTGACAGGACAGATTATACTATAACATCATCAAGACACAAAGTGGGTTAAATACATATTATCGAAGCACACTCAAACACTTCCCAAGCAAAGTTAATAAAATTTATATGGGACCACCGCGCAAGCTTCCTTAACCAAATGAAAAAATAATTTTCAAAATCGGTTTACAATTGACGAAAATATAGATGAAAAAAAAAACAAACACGAGAATATTACACCCTCCTCCTTTTTTGAAGTCAGTTAAAAAAAGATCATGTGGTTCTCCACCCAGAGCAGGAGAAGTTATTTGATAATTTCCCACCCAAAAAAAAAAAAAAAAGGAAGGGTCTTCATACCCGAAACAATGACAACTAGAATATATATACTACGTGCTCTCCTTGGTAGCATTAAGGAAGATTAAAAGAAAAATTGCCATCGCGCTGGGGCTCTGTCTCGCATGGGGTCGCAGCATTTAGTTGTTAGTACCACAATAGGTAAAAATAATAAAAAATGATAATGATAAAAAAATAATTATGTAATGGATACATGGTGTTCACAAATTTACAAGCATTGTAAAAGTACCTATAGGATATTCCTAAAAAAATTAGAAGTAAGTAATACTAATAAGTCCTTGGATAGATAAGAAAGATTTAAAAAACACGTAAATAACAAATTGGGGGAAAATGCGCGTCACATCCACGCAAAACGGCCATCGCTCAGCATAATGCTACGACCCCATGTGAGACAGAGCTCCAGCGCTGGTTTTGCAGCGACAGCCGGCGCTGACGTGATGACGTCAACATGTGCAGGATATAGTGAAATAACAAATCAAAAATAAAATAAATACAATTCTTAGTCCTAAATGTTCCGTGTTTGTGTTGTGTTGTTGTAATGTTGTTAATGTCCTTTCTGTGAGAGGGAGCGGGTCGAAATCCACCACGTCGGCTCACTACGGGTTGCTATTTTACTGCTAAAGCAATGTGAAAATGGTATTTTCTGAACACAAAACTCGAGAATAAAGATAAACCAACTTGATCAGCCGAAACCACATTAAAACCTAACTAAGGTGTTTGCCAATTCCCAATAGGTCCCTACTTACTTAAGGCCGGCGACAAGCTGACGACTTTGGATCACTTTGGCTGATCACTTTGGCCCAGTGCAACTGGGCCAAAGCGATCGCTGTAAGTTTTATTACAGTGATTTTTATGGCTTTATGCTCATAATGTTTTAAGTGATCAGCGACTTTTATGATCTCCTGCGAGCACGAGAAGTTTTTAAGTTGAGTTTTATGAGATAGATAGATGAATCGTTTATTTGGTGCTCACAAAAATTACATGAATATTAAGAAAATACTTACAAGGTGCCAATGCCGTGTCAGACCACGCACAATGAAGAGTTCCGTAGTTGGAATGAATTTATCCCAAGAACACACTTAACATTGTGCTCAGTAGATTCGGAGCAAATTGGCTGTGACAGATGGACTGACAGACAGGCAGAGACAGATGGACAGACAGACACACGAAGGGTTTTATTTTTTCATTCAGACGTACGGAACTTAAAAAAGACTTTATAGACTATTTTTGACGTGGATTTGACTTAGGGTCGTGAAGTTATGAATTGTTTGACTAATAGTATTAACCACAACGTTAATATATGAAATGACGAAAGTGGACTAGGCGTTGTTATTTTGATTGCATTCTTCTGCTTATTTCCATTATGAAAATAACAAAAAATATCATCTCGTGCAATTAGTAACAATGTTTTTAAAAAAACTGTAAATTAATCCCGTATAATTTGCAAACCAGAAATGATAAAGAATTAAAAAACTTATCACATCATAAAGCAAATCGTGTATAAACACTCCTTACCAATAGATTTTAATTTTCAAGTCCATCTCTCCATTTCAAGAAAAATCACGTTAGAAACAACACCGATTGGACTAATATTTTTCTCCGAACGACTTTTACTACGGAACCTAAAATCGGTACTAAGTTAAGATTTATAACCTACCGAGGTTAGTCGTAAATGTATCGACGGCCTTAGCTGTAGATTCGACCCACATACAGGTGTAAGGGTGCCGATCCATAGAAAGCAGAGCTTAAATGTAGCGAAACTTTATATTATCTGTATTTGTGGAGTTTCTTGCCGGCTCTTCTCCATAGGAAACGACCAATTGGAACCGTGCACCTAGCTTCTGACGATTCATAAGTGCCCATGTAGGTTTATGTGAAATAAAATATTTTGATTTTGATTTATATCTAAATATATAGGTATTTTTAGTTGACTGCTTCGTTGGCCTATTGGTCGCAAGCGCTACTGCTGAACATGAGGTCTTGGGTTCCATTCCCGGGTCGGGCAAAGAGTTATTCGGTTTTTCCATCTGGAATTTCTCCGTAGCAGCCCGGAGTCTGGATTTGTGCCCGGTTGGTGGCAACAGGCTCGCCCCCAATTACATGGAACTTAAAACGTAATTGTGGGTGTACTATAGGTACACCTCTGCCTAATCCTTCGGGGAATACAGGCGTGATGTTATGTATTTTTAGTTTTTAACACATACCTACCTAAATTTTTAACCTATGAAACCTTGAATACAATACTGCAGCGCTAGGGCTCTGTCTCGCATGGGGTCGCAGCATTATGCTGAGCGATGGCCGTTTTGCGTGGATGTGACGCATATTTTCCCCCGAATTGTTATTTACATGTTCTTTTTTCTCTTTCTTTGCGTCATGTTTACCGTAAATAAACGTATTTTATTTATTCTTTCTTTACTAAGACAAGATAATCTATTGTCAAGATACTCCCAACGCGCAAACAAAGAACTAATTCAAATACTTCAAAAAAGGTGGCTAGCAATACGTTTCTTTAAAAAAAATGCTTGCGGTCGGGGGCCCCCGCCAGGAACGAAGTTCCTCCTCATGTATGATCAAAAACAAGATTTTCGCAGCCGCCACCTTGGATTTACATTTTGACCTTACTATCGACTTTAGCACCCTCGAAAACAATGAAAATGACACTCATTACGAAACAAAAAAAAAATCGCAGCCAACGTCTTGGATTTTTCTTATTAACTTCTGATTTCTTCTTCCAAAAATCTGTCTGATCACTGGAACTCAATCCCAAACTTCAAGCTGGATTCGGATCCAAACTCGTGTCGATAAATCGGGACTCGTAAGCGAGGAGGATAATCCGGATGTACGGGCCCGCTTTATTAATTGCAGCAAATGTTTCGTCTCTGCACTGCAGGCACATCAGGTTAAATAGGACGATGCCCTTTAAGATTTAAAAATGTTTAGATTTATATGATATAAGGACTCGTGTATTTTGCTTTAAGGGTCGGCTATAGGAATTCGTGTTCTGGGTTTTAGATAAGTTTATACAATATGTAAAAAACCCTGTCCGATCCGAAAGGGGCACATAGGTACTGCAATAACCTAAAAGTAATAAAAAACCTTATTATTACCTTAAACTTATTGTTGGTTATTTACTTACTTATCTCATTTTAATACCAAAATTACCCCAAATTAAAAAAAAAATGCAAATTTGCAACAGGTGTATTAGCGGCCGCCCGCGCCTCATTTAATAAGCCGGTAAAATTCCCCATTGAAAAAAGTGTGACGATTTTTTTCCCCCTGAAAATTACCACATTAACAGACTCTCAGTACGATACCTAAGAACACCCTCATGGATCGGAGAGGGTTTTTTTTACATGCTGTATAGAAAACTAAAAGTAGTAGCCACGAAAAAAAAACGTTTGGCTACCTGAAGAATTTCACCTAATTCAAATTCAAAATAATTTATTTGCTTAAATACCCATATTAGCAAATAAATTACATACAGTTGTAAAAAATAGAGCATAGTTCAACCATATTACGCATTGAGGCATGCAAATCTCAAGCTTTGACTGTATCACAACATTATTGTCAATAATTTATAATAAATAACACAATTTTGGGTAATAACAGCCGGTTGGTAACAACAATAAAAAAGAGAAGCTCGTGGCGAAGTAATATGACTGGCGCTTCGTACGGCATACTACTGTCGTCATTGTTCAACATAAATAAACAAAGACTACTTACACAATTTTTCCTTATAAATAACACACAATATAACTGTAGAATCTAAAATTAAATTAAAATATCAAAAAATACATATCAAAAAATTACACAGCTCGATTGAAGCACGATGACAGCGGCGCAGTTACGCTGGGGCGGCCTGGGGCGCCGCCGCCGTATGACATTTTGGCGCAGTAGGCCTGGAACCGTTGCCGTGAGACAGCATCGCGTCCAAACGTCAGTTGGGGCTTTTAAATTGGAGCACTATAGTAATTGCAAAGCTGTTCGGCTACCGAAATTGTGATTTTCTCTTGAATCAGCATGAACTATATGAGAGAATAAATTATTGCCGCTGTCAAATATTAGCCAGTTAGCTATGTAGTAGTGGATTTTACACCCCAGGGTGTAAGCCAGTCATAAATCGTCGATATTTATTTTAAGCTCATCGATATAATTATTTTACCAAACTGAGTAATAACGTAAATATTTAATTACGTATAGATTCCGTCTGCACGTCTGTGATATAATGTCACTTTTTTTTAACAATTGTCTTCAAGCTTTATCCTCAATCCGATTTTTTCACTGACTGGTGAAACTCTTCAGCTAGCCAGACGTTTTTTTCCGTGGCTACTACTTTAAGTTTTCTATATAAACTTATCAAAACCCATAACACGATTTCCTATAGCCGATCCATAAATAAGATATATGTATTATTATTACTTCCCTTCGAGCTCACGCACGGTGCAGTAGTTGTAAATTTTTATGACTATCATGTTCCGTGATCGATTCCCGGCTAGTGCGAAATCCATCAATAAGATCTTATTTAATAATGTTGAGCCGCCTGATTGTGGCGGGGATAAATTTTTCGTAGAATATAAACACCCAGGTCACCACCGACCCCTGTGAATACTAAACGTTTGTTTAACGAAATGTCTCCATCATACATTTCGCCCGATGATAGATCCAAGCGACTGCAAATATTCGAATCCTTAGTCTAGTCCTCACCAATATTAAATGTCAGTGATGTTGCATTGCGAGCAATACCGAATATTACGATTTAGTTTCTGAACTTGACATTATGTATTGTATTGCTTATTTCAAATTATTTACTGAATTTCATCTTGACATGGTAAACTTGTATTGATTTGATTGAATGTGTTATTAATTCATATATATTGAGTGAGTCTTTATTATTATACCTTAAACTATTTGCATGCCTTAGTTAAGGTACTTAACTTGTGCCTACTTTATGTGCAAATAAAGAACTATTTTATTGCACGACTCACAAAAACCCTGTTCAGGTTAAATTCTTACGCAATCACTCAGTAAAGGCAATTATTAACACATTCATCTGTATTTAGAAGGTGTCAACTTCGCTTAATTGATTTTCCAACAATTATCGTTTGACATTATATATATATATATATATATATAATTATCTTTATTTCGGACTACACATGCAAGTACACACAATCCATATAGTGTTAGTAACAATGACTTAAAAACTATGTTAGTAAACTTTTACAAAACTAAAACGACTAAAACTGACGTGGCCCAACACACGTTGGCACGTGCCTCCGTACCCAGTGCCTTATAAAGGGACTGTCCATTTTGTCTAATAATGTTTTTAGGATGCTGTTGGAGCTTCCGCGCAACCTACTCATTATTGACGCTGTTCTCTTCCTCATAATACCATGAAAATCGTCAACACGGGACATGACATTGTTAATGAAAAATCATCGACGAAAATTAACGTTATATACAGTTAAAGTTGTGGAAACTTTAGCAATCTTATTAAAAAAACAGAATAAATGGAATCGGCTAAATATATTTCTATTACTTTTGTCAATCGTCTGAATTGTCAGTTGTTTTGCATTCAACACCACAAACAATAATTAATAAGAAGGCTTTATGCCTTAACATCCGGCTCTGTTTTGAATGCCTGCCATCTTGCAGAGTTCAAGAATCCTGGCTGAGTTGCTCTTATCCTTGTACCAAACTTTTGCCTATGGGCCTTTCCGTACACAAAGCCTTCGCACAGATCTGTATGAGCGAGCCTCTCGTGATGAACTTGTAGAGGATTAGTCATTGCCATGTTAACTTCAAGTTCAAGTTTCAGATTGTAAACTCCGCCATTTCTCTGCCTTGTTCCTATTAACTTAATGGTTCCATCTACTTTCAGTGTACACTTGTCTGACGTTGACTCGAAGATCGTGTTGTACGCGTGATCGTGTGCAGCAAGAACATAAAAAATATTCATTTTTGTATTTGGACGTATCTTTGAGTAGAACTTCCTGTCGTCTTCCATAGATATCAGCACGGATGTTTCCTTTTCCTAATGCTTGTATGGTTTGACCATTGGCTGCTGTCACTGTGTGTTGGCCTTTGAAGTATTCAAATGTCTCGAAAAAATCACCTTTATTCGTGACATGGCTTCTTGCACCATTGGCTATGAACCAATTTTCTTTATCTGCCACTTGATTATTTCCTTTGGCCAAGACTTCTAGGGTTACGTTGACTGTGGTCGCCTCTTTGGGTGGCCTTCCATTAGCAATTCATTTCCTACACTGTCTTACTCGATGTCCTGTTTATCCGCAATCGTTACATTTAATATCTTTTCTTTCTTTTTTTTTGCTTTTTGCAGTTTTCACGAATAGTGCTTCATTTGTGCTATCATTTTCGGTTCTATTCAATAAGGTTTTTTCATGAGCACAGATTTTCTACAGTTCTGTCTTTCTTAGTCATAAGTAACCAACTTGATGTAGAAGCGAAGAATTCTGCTGGTAAAGTGTCCAAAATCTTGCAGATAAGTAGCATGTCTGGTAATTTTGAATCTAACTGACCATTTAGTTCATGCCACATATTCTTTAATGCAGAAATATGATTCGCCATACCATGTTTAGGTTCTTTCTTGTAACTGAAAAATAGAAGACATAGATTACAGCTTTTAAAATCTTCACCACTTTCTCCAAATAATCTATTTAGTTCTTCCCGCACCTCTTGTGAACTTGTAAGACGCATGACGTGATTCAGTGTTTCATCTGTCATATTTGTCGTAATTAGAACTAAGGCTGCACTGTCAATATTCATGAATTCTTGCAAATCAATTTTATATTTAGCTAGCTCAGCTTCTGCTACTTTTTCAGCGGGTGCTTGTGGTCTACATCGCCTACCTTCAATAATATCTAAGACTGGATGGCTTTCATTACAACCATTATTCTGTATCTCCATGACTTGAAGTTCTTTGAATCTAGGTATCCTATTTGCAACCTTGATGCTTCAACAATCGCCCTATCCATAGCGGTTGATCAGATTGTATCAGATTTCACTGTATGTAAATTTTCTATTCTCGAAACAATAGAATGAAAAAGAGTTCCTTGAGTAAAACTTCGGTCACCATATTAAAGTTTCAACTTTATGGAATCAGCTAAATATATTTATTTTGTCAGTCGTCTGAATCGACTGTTGTTTTGCACTCAACACCACAAACAATAATTGATGAGAGGGATTTATGTCTTAACACTTTAATGTGATTTAAAATTAGTATTTCGGGTTTAAATAATTAAATCAAAGCACTCAATTTGAAAATGGCACTACAAAAAGGACATCCAGAAATAGGTTTTCTGATCCATTTGTTTACATTTTCATCAAACACTTGTTGCAAGGACACAGACCATAGGTCCCTGCAACAATTGACAAATAACAAGTTTAATGCAGCAAAATTCAAAAGTGATCAATGTTTTCAAAAGGAGATTGTTTACTAACTACGAATTCTGCAAGCAAACAAAACTCGAATATGAAACGTACATACATACATACGCATGTATGAAGGATATTCGGAATCCGTTCAGTTTATGCCCGCCGGACTGCCGGTACATCTTGAGATATCTCACTTAATTGGCAGAATATGTGCAACTAGATAGTCTAGATACATATTTGAACGGACTAGCTTTATTGCAGGCTAGGCTTGGCATGCTTTGAAATGAAATTTTGTTCTGATTTTCTTGATACAGAGAAAAAATATAAATTCTAGTAACTTCATTTAAATTTGTATGCTTTAAAAGTCCATTGAAACTTAAAAAATATGCTTCTTCGTTATCATTGTAACTTTTAACAGCTGAGTAATCGATCGTGTAGTATACGAATGAAGGTTTTCCGAAATGACGTTCACTAATCACTAGGTGGCAGCACTGACACGCCAGGCACCTGTCAAAAGTGTCAAAGCGCCTCTATTTTCTTTACTCGTGACTGAATAATGAACGAATGAATGAAATGAATGATGAAAGTCATCATATATTTTATATTTATTGTCAAAATGGAAGACCCCTTGTCAAAGTGGCGCCAACTGGCGGCTTGAATTTTCATGAAACTCATTCACTACTCGATTTTTCATAATTTATTTATAGGTACTTAAGTAAAAACTATAAACTGTCAGTACCGCTACCAATTTTGCTGACTAGCTTACTATCTTCTACATGAACTATCTTCGTGTCAGCCGCCTTTTAAAAAACCGGCCAAGTGTGTCACGCACAATGAAGGATTCCGTAGTTGGGATGAATTTACCTCAAGAACAAACTTAACATTGTAGTTAGATTGTAGTTGAAAAACATGTTCTCCCATACATTCCAACTGCAAATGTAATTTTGTACGCACAATATTGTGTTGTATTGTGTGATTTACCATGTTATTTTAAGACCAGACGGAAAAAAGGGTAAATTTTCATCTATTTTCATAAATATATTTAAAAGTATTTATTTTAAAATTGTAAAAATAATATATTTGAGATCCTTGCAAACACTCCCGACTCGTAGTCACACCAGTTATCACACCAGTATGACAAACAGGTTTTTATATTTCTTGTTTGTCACACTATTGATTTTTCCACACCATTTATTGCATTTATTTCTTAACTAGTGCTGTCCTAGGTATACTACTTAGTAAGCTTATATTTTTAACGCAATGTTTAAAGGAAATGTCCCAATGATATTTCACCATTTAAGTTTTAAATGGCAGGAAATTATAAAATTGTCGTTAAATTATCTGTTTGGTTGACCCTTTTTTTATATTAATTTCCTGTTGATTGAATAATTCTGTTAATACTTTTAGTATGGTTACGTAGTTTTTATTTATCTTTTTATTTAATTGGAAGTGCCAACTTTCACAAACGTTTATTTATTTTATTAAAAAACCAACTTATATTAACAGTTTGCACCACACATACAAATTGCAGGTCTATCTATTAGTACCTACGTAATTATAATTACACATTTAATCATAAAATTAGATTAAATTACATAAAAAGTAGACAAAATTTGTTGAAATTAAATGAAATTAGTCATCTAATAAGATTAAATAAAATTAGATATTTCTTATTTATTTCAGACATAATTCTAGTCCATAGTTATCACTCTTACATTTAAATTATAAACTCACAGATAAAAACCTACCCTAACCTAAAAATATAATTGGAATAAAAAAATTGAATAAAATTATTAATAACAAGAAACAATTATATTGGTTCTATTCTTTTTCTTGTTCTTTGTACCAACAACATTCCAGTTGGCGATATATTGCTCATCATTTAGCCATTGTCGGACCATAATATATGCTATGAACTGTTTCATCTTTTCCCTGCTCAATTCATTAGATTCAGTTTTTATGTACTCCTTCCTATCCGTGTTTAACAAGTTCTTATGGAGTAAGCGGCAATGCCGTACTAATCCCACAATTCTTTTATGTACTTTACTTTTCAAACCAATTGATTTCGCTTTTCGCCATAAGCTCTGACAATAATGATAGTAACACTTTTTTATCGTTATATGTGGAAAAAAAATATCTTAAGGCATTTGCTACGGCGATCTAGAAATTTGCGTGGGACACCAATCGGGTTTAGATTTCAGGATGTCGAACAATGCAGCGTACGTCGACTCTTTTTTGTCACTCATAAGCACTAGCACGAATTAGCGGTATCAGTAAAGTTGTTTGAGTCATGCTCCTTAATTCGCCGAGGATAGAAAGCAATTATGGAAAGGCTGTGGAGAACTCTTAAATATCACATCTACATTTTTTATTTATTTATTTAAATCACAATTATAACACCTTTACAGATTCATCCGAGGCGATGTTATAAGTCACAAAATATACACAAATTTCCAAAAAAAAAGAATAACCTGTAAGCAGAATTACAAAGAATGATATAATATTATGTAAAATAACAATTATTCTAAACATGACAACTTTTATTCTATCAAACCTTTTTCAATTATTATTTGTGGCATTTGAATGGATTGCGGCAGGTTTTGCCCCAAAATATTATTTCACACTTTTTAATAATTCCTTTGCTTCTTTTTACGGAGGTAGCTTAGATCACGAAGGCGGGCAGACTACTTCTTACGGTGGGAAAAACTCTCATTCCCACGAGAAAGCCGCTGTTTTGGATATTTCGCTTTGCGATTGTCGGTGAAGAAAGCCCAAGAAAAAAGAGACAAATTGAAAAGATGACTTCGTCATTAATACGCAATTTAAACTAACATAATAACATATCTTTTATGGAAATGCTGCATTAATATACCTATACCTACATTCAAACGTCTTTGTTTATTTGACAATTTGTACTTATCACAACATTGAGATATAAAAGGTGTAGTAAAACCCGTAGTGTAACAAACAAGAAATAAAAACCTGTTTGTCATACTGGTGTGATAACTGATGTGACTACGATTCTTATTTGACCCCAAAAGTGACCCCCATATTCAAAATTCATTTATTTACGTTACACGTCCCCGTTTGGGTCACAGAAATACAAATGTATACCAAATTTCAACTTAATCGGTCCATTAGATTCGGAGTAAATTGGCTGTGACATACGGACAGACAGACAGACACACGAGTGATCCTATAAAGGTTTCGTTTTTTTTTTCTTTTTAGGTACGGAACCCTAATAAACACATTTTACAAATAGACCTTGACAGAGCTATAACATTGTTACAATTAATTGATCAACGTAGTGCTAACATTACGTTCTACACCACTCCCTGCTTACCCCCGACGCAATCAGAACCCGTTAACAAAGAAACCATTTCCACAAATGCTCTCGCGATTTCCAAGGCTCCTAATTGTGATGAACGGCCCACCTTACCAGTATTACAGATTTCTTGCGTAATTTATGTTGCAATTTACTGCCTTTTTTTACTTGCCCTGAGTTTTTTACTTGGCAACATTTTTTATTCCCGCACCCGGATTTTTGCTTCAGCGCTTGTTTTATTTTTTTAGGCTGACAACTTTGACTGGCTGTATGGTACGTTGTTTTTGCCTTTTTTAATATACTGAGCATTGTGGTGGAATTATTCATGTGTTTGCATATTGGACACCTACACCAATCTATGGTCAGTAAAATGTGACCAATTCGAAATAGGAAATCACGTGCAAATACTTTTCTCATAGGTACTTAACGCAAGTGTATTTTCCATAGTGTGTCACTATTTACAGGAAGTCAACTATGTTAGGGTCGGCTTCCAGTCTATCCTAATGCAGCTGAATACCAGTATTTTACACGGAGCGACTGTCTATCTGATCTCCATATCCCAGTAACTAGGAATTCGAGTAATACGATACCCCTTGGTAAGACTGGTTGTCTGACTTTCGGGTTTCTGACTACCCGTAATGACCTGTAATGACGAGCCGAACCGGAAGTAACTTGTCCTTAGTTGATATTTTTACCCGACTACGGCAAAACCAAAGGAGGGTTATGATTTTAATTCAGGTATTTTATTTATATTATAACAGCGAATCGATACGGCCCATACAGTGATCGAGTAGGTTTTAATATAATGCATATCCTGTTTTTTTTTTTACATTTTATATTGCTTGTAGCACCGGGAAACACTGACAGAACCTCATTATTATCCAATAAATAACATTCTGTAAAAGTAAAACTCCGGAAAAAGCCTTATGAAAACAACCCACAAAAGTGTGAATTATTAAGTAACAGACTTTATAAATAACTCGAAATTAAACTTTTAATTGATTCGCTGACTTCGAGTTCCAACTTCCGACTGCGAAACATAGGTTAGAAGGAATATTAATTTTATTGGAGAATAATTTACGAGTCTTAAAACGAATGTCGTACGTAATTGAATATTTCTTCGAGTTATTGAAATGCCTGTTTTATTTGCACAGGTTTGTATAATTTATACGACAATATTGAGGTGTACTATAAAGTTGTTAATTATATCGATAAAAACATTTAAAACTGTTTCTTTTATATAGGTACCTAAACGTACGGCAAAATGTTTCGAAAATTATTCTAATATTATTTGTTTTATTTTCTGCTCGGTTTGGTTGGCGGTAGGGCTTGTTCTAAGTCCGCCTGGCTAGCTACCACCATCTTATCTAAGTTTGTCGCCATAACAGCAATGTTAACAGCATTGTTGTGTTTCGGCAGTTAGAGGTAAGATAGCCAGTTCGTTTGTGGTTGAGGATTCCGGATGAAGCTCGCTTCCATCTTCAGCCTGATCATCACTTACCATCAACATGCTTAGCATGACTATAATAGAAACGGGTTTTGTCGACGGAAGAATAGACAAAATGACAGATAAACAATCACAATCTGTCAATTTGTCTATTCTTCTGTCGATAAAACCCGTAAAGAACTTGCCGTTTCTATGGTTGTCATGCTACGTGCTGGTGAGATGCAGGCCAAGAGCTACACGGTAGTGTTAAAAAAAACTCGATATCGGCTGTCATTTTACTCGGATATCTATTATGGTGATGTTTTAAGCATTGATGGCTGATTGTTACGTGACTTTAATACATAAGAAAACACGACGAACTTCCCACGTGTAATTTTTCATAAGAACGAGTAAGTGTACGACCCGAGTGAAAAAGCGTCCAGCACAGCGGAGCGTTCAGCGTTGCGTGCAAGCGGTGAAAGAGCGTTCGCCTAGTGGCCTTAGTGCACGCTTAGTTTATGTTGAATTTCTATAACAATATCTTCGAACGAAATGGCGCGTACGCTTCCGTCACCGCTACAAACAACTGATTTGAACGGGCACGCGACACCACGCTCACCGCAAACAAGCACGCTCCCTCCCCGCGCTGCTCGGCCGCCACTCAGGACACTCGCGAGTGTTTGCATGGGTTTAACACGAACGTCGCACGCTCCGCCCCGCTGGACGCTCGAGTCGAGCGTGCACTCAGTTCGTACACTCAAGACTCACATAACACAAGAGGCTTTTCCTCGTAGCAATAACAGAAAGATGTACATTTTTCGTAATTCCTTCTCCCATCGATTCGGAAAAGAATGGAATTACGAAAAATGTAACGTACAAGACGACATAATGAAATCCATTCGAAATTAACAACATATTAAGATGCGTCACCCGGGATTTGTTGTTTCACAATCCCCGAAAAGCGAGGATTTAGAATCGCGGCAAATCCCGTATCAGGCATAATGGGTGCAAATTTGCGGGGCTTCGCGGTGCCACCCGCCGGAGCGGTGCTAAGCTCAGATTTGTTGCTTACCTACCGTATTTTAAGCCCCAATAATGGCATAAGCCATATATTATATGATACAACCGCTAATAATGTCTTTGATAATCTTGGAGTAACAGTGTATCTTCTTAAATTATGCTTGCTAATAATATTTAAGTAACTAGTTTATTTTAAAGGACTCTGTAGGATAACTCTACATTAAGAGTGCCTTGGGAAAACTTTTAAATAAAACACAGAACGCAATACCATATCCTGTGTGACCTACGTAATCATAATATATCTCGAATCAGTACTTACCCTAATTGCGTAAATTATTTTCGTAAACGATTATGACAAATTTGTTTCATTTTGAGTTTCACAACATTCATTGCGTTATTTACGTTGTTGAGCAGATTTTTTTCCAACTTATGAAGAAATCTGTTTCAAATCGAAACAAATTGTGATTGATCGTGTATTACGCAATTAGGGCAGAAGCTAGTATTTAATAACGTGTTTCGTCCACGTGAAATTTTGGCCCCGCTCCACCGCGTCGCTTCCCACCAGCGGCAGCGCTATTACTTTGTTTTCGCTTGGCGTTTTTTCTGATTTTTGATCTTTTTGCTCGGCTCCTAAGGGTCATAGTGTAATGTTACATAACCTTCCTCAAGAATTGCAATATGCAAAAAAAATAAACAAATCTGACTGGTAGTTCCGGAGATTACCCCTACATACAAACAAACTAATTTTACCTCCTTATAATATTAGTATAAATAGCAAAATAAATTAAAACACACCCATTTAAAGATTTGTAAAATAAACATTTGACATAATTCGGAAATGCAAACTAAACGTCGAAATCTCGCAGAGACGAATTCGGAAAAGTAGGTACTTAAGTAAATTATATTCATTGGCGATCTTTGATTTCTCGTTTAGAATTTATGAATAATTCAGTGCACCCTTCATCTCTCCTTGTTTTTCATGGAATTATTTTGTGCCGTATTTTTTTTCTAAATCATTTTGTTTTTTGAACTCTAAATATGATTATGAAAAGATCTGAAGTTGATTTGCTACCGTGGCGTAGTAAGTACGTTATTACGTAACAGGGTCACATATTACAAAGTTTACAAACATATGTCTGTCTTATCAATATAATTTTCCCACTCAATATTGGAAAGTAACAACGATAAGTTAAAAATATTCTGCCACTTCACTTAACAATACGATCGTATATTTTTTACAAAATGTGCTGCAAAATAAAGTTCGTTTTTACAACCGCGCACCGCTGCAGTCGGATACCAATTTGCTATAAAAGTAAAAATGTATTGGAATCAAATGAACATATTCGTACTGTCGTGCTAGTGCTGTAACAAATATCGATATAAAGTATCGACATCGTAATGCGATTTTAATGCAGCACTACGGGGCGGTTTGTGGGCAAACGGTGTTTGTGTGCTACTATTTGTTCGACCTTATTAACTAGAATGTGGGTGAAATTGTAGAATTACTGAATGAATGCTGTAAATATAAAGTATTGGAACTGGGAAATCGATAACTCGCCACAATGTATGTTATGAACTTTGACTGTTTGTACTTACAGGGTTAAGTAGGTGTATTAATAAATACGCAGAGCTAGCTAAGAACATCCCTTAGAAAACTAAACGTAGCTACTGCATAGTTGTCTATCGTTTAATTTACATAAAATTACTTCAAGGCAACATGCGACTCAATGACGTCTTCTGGTCAGAAGATTATATGTACGACGCTACATGCATTTATGCATGCATAAATAGGCGCCTAAAGCGTTAGGCACATACTAAATAAAACCTAACTTAGAAACTTAATTAATTAATCATTAAATAATAAAATAGAATACATACAAACTAAAATGCATATTATTCCCAAAGTAAGGTCGTGTGACAAACGAAACGAAATTATTAAATAAAAAAGGGTTTCTTTCTACAAAAAAAAACCTGTGCTTCTTGCTCACAAATCAACGAAAACCGGCACCAACAGTAGTGGCGCGCTTGGCTTCACAATAAAGCGAAATAATCACCGTCCCACGCACAACGTTATGCCAGTAATGAATGAAGTTATTGTTTTGTTGATGCCATTATAGACCTACGGATAGCCGGACCGGGCCTGCCCTCAATAGCCCCAGTGAATTGTGGCCGAAGCCGTAATGTTTGGGAACTTCCTCTTTGTGCTTTACTTTCGCGGAAGAAATATTTTATGGCGAATTTGAGGTCCAATAAAGGCCGAAGAAGTGTTCGTGATAAATCTTAGTGTTTCGGATTCTTGTGATAGTTCCCAGGTGCGGCGGTAACGAGGTGGCATTGTTTGCCACTTACAAGTTGTGAAATATAGTTCGTGTTACGGTATCGAGAAAAGTTACAGTTTTAGTGATATTCGCTTCCAATGTTTTATCCTCTTGTCGAATCTATCGGAAATGTCTAGGTACCTACCTAAAAAAGGGTACCAAATTTAATGAGAATCGGTTTAAAATAACATGTGGTAACGCAAAGCCTAATTAAAAGTTGAACTAAGTATAATACTTTGCATTACAATCAAATTGATTTAAACTAAACAATAATCCAATTAAAAATGTTTTCCATTGGCTCTGAACATTGAATGCATAGCTATAAAGAGCGTAGGCATATATATATATATTCAACATATTATTACGAATGAATAAATAAATAATTTAACCGTAATAATTTTGCACAGGGGCGTCGCTGAATAAATCAAACTGAGTGAATGGAACGCAATGCCCCCAAATCCGGCCCTGTGCTAATGGTGGTTTAAAAAATAAATTTAGAATTTCTGCAGAAGGCAAGCCCTTTTTGCAAAAAAAAAATCTAAAAGAAAATCATATTTCGTTTTAGTCTAGATTAGAGTAGCAGACAGTATTAACCACAAGAATCCGATGAATCCGGTTCTTCAGTATAATGATCCGTTTTCTGACGGAAAACAGATCGATTGACGCAGTGGCTGTGCGATCTCTCCACGAGTTGCTGGTTCAATTCTCGCACGGCACAAATATTTGTATGGCCTATGAATTGCCGTTGCATTGCATAACTGGACATACAGTACAAATTCAAGTTTTGGGCATTATTTAAACAATAAGCAATCGTCGCTTCATCTAACAGAATGTTCCACCATTCAAAATAATTCAAAAGGACTTCGAATTCTGCCCACCCCTTTAGGGATTACGTGTGACAAATTAACGGGGCGTTCGCAGATACACAAATTGAAACGACGGTTCCTATATGGCAGCGAGCTTCAGTTTCACCGAGGAATTACGGTTTGCATTTCAGCTTCAATTAATTATCTTTTCAATTTAAGTTTTTAAATGCTTCCGCGTTTGTTGTGTAAAACTTTGGTGTCCTTGGAAAGCGGTTCCGTCATACACCCGTCATGAAAATCTGTCATAGTGATGGATTGTGTCCATTTTATGCGCTGCACACTTCCACCAGGTGCTGCGCTATCGAGAAGCCGACGGGCCTCGAGGTTCCAAGCCGGTGTCGGGTGTACCTGTGTAAATTAAATTAAATTAAAAACTTTATTTCGAGCCAAGACTCATAGAGGGTTAGTAACAATATCCTTAGAACTACGTGTTAGTAAACAACACAATACGGTGACACATGTAACTGACAACAGTGAATTATATAAGGACAGTCCACTCTGGCAGCTATCATTTTCAGAACCCTGTTGGGGCTGGCCATGACTCGTGCCACCATTGATGCAGCGCGCTTGCGCATTATAGTATAAAAACAATCTACACGCGCCGCCGCAAACATCCCTGACGCACTGCAACACCACGGCAGCCCCATCAGTTTTCTGAACGCATTATTAAATTGGACACGAAGGGCTCCATACGATGCTCGCGAATACTTCTCCCACAAGCTGCATGTGTAGAAGGTGGTACAGAATGCTCTAAAGAGCGTCACCTTTACGTCTGCAGTACAACGTCACAGCACTCATGGTGGGACTGGGTTCCGGCAGCGTGGCGAGGCGGAGCTGAGCGAAGAGTCTGGAGGAGGTGGGGTGGCCATCGTGCGGCCATCTCATCAATATTTCCCTTAATTTTCATTCCCATTTCCTCCAGATAGCACCTCCGATTCGGCAGTTTTTTTTTTTTATCGATTGATAATGCGCCAATCCTACAAGGGCGCCAAAACTGTTGTAAAAAAGAAAAAAATAGAAAGATTTATAATTATGTGCTGGGTTAGTGCACTTGTCTGCTACGCAATGTGCGGTCTTAAGACAACTGATAACTGTATTCCCTATTTTAAATCGTTAAATTTTTTAACTTTGCCTTGTTTATATATAATGGAAACGGCTTTGTTTGTGAAATGTAACTCACATCTATTTAAAAAATTATCAGAGGTCAGAAAAAATCCAATACAGACTCAATACATCAATCAATTATATCAATTTAAATGTAAAACCGCGTTATTGCAAAAAAAGTTTTTTTTTTGGTATTGCCCCACTCATATATAATAGAGTACTTAATATTATAAAAAACATGACTACATTAAAATTTAAGAGGGCGCTAAACGAATTTTTAATTATGAAAACTTATTATACGATTGACGATTTTCTTAATGATGATTTACTAACTAATTGACATACTATTACCCTGATTGACATAATTATTGTGAACCTGGTTCGCTTACTTAGTCTTATTATATATATTTTTATTGCTGTGACCACACTGACATTTTTATTGTTTTTTTTGTAATTCCAATGATCTGCATATTTCTAATGTTTTTATTTGGAATTGTAAACCTTTGCATGCCCACGTGACGGTAAAATATGGAGAACTTTAGATTTTTTGCAAAGAAATAAATGATTTGATTTGATACGCCTAAATTTAGCGCCCCCTGAAGTTGGCGCCCGGGGCACGTGCCCGATTTGTCCTCCCTAGATTCGCGGCTGCGGGTTTCTTATAAACTGTAAAACCGCGTCGAAAAATATTATAATTGTGAAAATTACTGAAAATTTGGAAAACTTTGGACACGTTCTGTTGACGTTGACGTTGCCAGCTTCTTTTTTCCAATTACAATAATAGTGAGCGATTTCTTGTCGTCCCAGTGATCAATAGATCACAAAGTGTGTGTGATACTGTCTGCTTGTAAACCAGAACAATTGCACCGGTCCGTTTTCCTACAAGAACACCAACTTCCTACGCCTTCATTATTATCGCAGTACCCACCTACACTCTCACTGGTACTACTGCCTACCCTCCGTAGTACACGTAATATCACAGCTCGGCCGCAATATTCGGGCACTTTCAACGAGCTCTGATTTATAACCCACACGCCACGAGTAACGACCAGGAACTGCTAAGATTACAATATTATCATTTCTGTGTTATTATCATTTGATTTAATGCTGAGTAAAGCCATCATTGGACGGTTATAAGCTGAATTGGTTTGAAAAGACAATTGTACGGGACATTTCATTACTTTCGATCCCAAAAACTGCTGAATGGATTTTGATACGGTTTTTATCTCTTCACCCAACATGCTCTATAGGAGGTTTTGGACCTCTCTATAGGAGATTTTGGACCTATCTTGACTTTCATTTGTTTTAAACTTATTATAATTTTAAAGTGTCATCTAAACTAGGTAGATATTGTAACGTTAACCTCTTATTCATTTTATTGTCTTTTTCTTATTTGATCTGCAAGAAATAGTGAACAAATTATGGGGTCGGTTAGATTATTGCGGATTTTTTTTTATTTCAACAAACTAAACTATATTTTTACCAATTTGACAACAACTGTCACAGACTCAAATAAAAACAAAGTAGTTAAAAAAAAGTGGCACAGAAGTGAAATCTTGAAAAAAATCGGCACCGCGGTAATCAACGCGTTGATGTCTTTTTAATGGTCAAAAGCTGGTGTCGTCACAGTGTTGCGAAATCAATGGTTTAGTCCCATCTCAAAAATGCCCAACGCGCCAAAAGTTTTCACTTCAATCAAATTAAATACTTAAAACTCATCGGTTTTAACAAATAAATATACAGCTATAAAGTTTAGTCGGTGCAGTACCTACGGACGCTTGTAATATGTTATTATCGCGTGGGTTTCCTTGTTTACTTTCCACACGTGTGGGTGGAGATAAATCCTGTACATACATATATTTGGTAATTGGCGAACAGGGGTCAATTGACCAAATACATGTACCTATGTACATTATATCAATATCCATTACTTCGAAAGAAACTTGTGTGCAAACGAAACACATGCAAATATTAGTATTTTAGTAATAGTGCGTTATATTCTTATATGATTTTTAACCCATTAGTTGGTTACGATGCTCAATTCTTCTGGTCTGTTTGTTTCGAGCACAACCGAGTTTTTTAAATTAGCAGGGATAAGGTTTGTCTCAAGTGATCTTCAGCTCCTGCACTGGCACGAGAAGTTCTCATGCCGTTATAAAAATATTTGTCATTCAGCAAGGTGGTAGCGGAGCTGACTGACCAGTTTGCGCCAGAAATACATTCTAGCTACCGTAAATGTCTGTTCAACCTTAAAATCCGTCTGATCTGACCGTCAATCCGTATCGTGTGTACTGTAATTGCGAAGCTATTACGGCTATGGCCAGGTTTAATGTTTAAGTTCTAAAGACTCCTCTCGGATTTCGTAGCTCCATGTAACTGAAGTAAGTAGCTGAACTTACTAACTTCGTATATAATGGAATGAGATAATTTAATGCCGTACCACTGCCCTCTGATACTGCTATTATGTACTTACTATTCACACTTATATGCTTTTGTGAGCAGTGATATATTTGGTTGAATGCAGTAATTGTTTGGAGAAGGAAGTACAAGAGAAAAGACAGCGATAGAAAAACAGAAAAACCAGCTTTTAATTACACGCCAACTATAAAACATGGCCTCAAACACCAATACAATGTTTCACTTTTTAACCGACTTAAAAAGGAGGAGGTTTTCAATTCGTCGGGATATATTTTTTTTTTTTATGTATGTTCCCCGATTACTCGAAGACGGCTGGACCGACTTGAAAAATTATTTTTTTGTTTGAAAGGTCAAGTTGGTTCCATTGTCATTTGATCACGATCTGATGATGGGATCTTGGAGAAATCGAGGGAACTCTTCAAATATTAAAGGCACATCCATAGCGATTTAGGTATTTTGATGAGCAGTTCACATAAGGCTATTGTAACTTAGATAAATTACAAATCAAACCTCTAAAAAGTGAAAAATAAACTTTTTTACAAAAAATACAACCGACTTCCAAACTACAAAGTGAAAAATAGTCCGGTTAGTCCGGTTAGTTGAAATTAGTTTGTTAAAAAGTCGGTAAATACATCTATGTATTTACCGACTTTTTAACAAACTAATTTCAAATAACGTTCTCTTAGCATAACAAGTAGAAATTAATTTACTTAGACGTTTTATTCCGGTGGCTAAACATTAATTTGGTTGAGATGTACTAATTTATTTTATTAATAACCAACTTATATTTACATTTTGCACCACACATAGGTACAAATTATTTTAATTCGAGTAACATAGACTCATATTAGAATAGCATAATACACATTTACAAATAAAATAAAATCAATATTAAAAATAAATTAAAATCAAAATTACAGTCAAAATTAAAACCTAAATTAAATTAATTAAAATATACAAATAAAATTAATTTCAATTAGTAATATTGAAGCCAAGTTTGTGTCCTTACGAGGGTCATAAGATTCGTCTTGAAAAATGGAATGGGTGACGAAACGTAATCAGAATGGTGACCTACAACATTTATATTAGAAAAGCATTTTTTAAGTTCAACAAAACTTCTTTTGTTTAATTTTAAAAGGTGAACAGACCTGACCAACATTCGACCGTTGAATATTCAGATTTATTCGCACTATATTGAAAGCGACTCAGACTGAACGCAGACATAAATCTAGATCTCCTGAGATTTGCGACTGAACAACTTGTAGTGAATTATTACATCAGTTTTGCTTCATCACTAACTTGAGGGAAAACTTTGAACTGCAACTGGAGACCACCTTACAAAACAGAGGTAAATTAATAGTTTTAAACTTGACGTAATAGTCTCAGTCTTTGACTATGAAGCAGTTATCTTGATCAGCCGAATAAAAATTTTCGATCGATTACTGGTAGCAGCTGGGCAAGGAGTGAGAAAAATGGCGTGGAAATACTTAAACTACTATGAATGAACATATCCTTTACTACTGACTCTGCTGTCTCACTTATGGTCAAAGACCTCCAGAATTCTTTCAGGAAGTTCCTCATTTTCTGCACCATGGTCCTCGAAACAATCCTCACGATGTCATTTTTATTTGATGTTTCTACAAGTTATTCGTTGCTTTCCTGAATGCTAAAATGTTTGGCATTAACCGAGGCTTGATTGACGAGTAATCAAACCGCAAGCCAGATGCGTGTCGCTTAATTTACTGACGACACAGATGCACTTTCTACATACACATAATATCTAATTCAAAGTTATTTACAAACTAAAATATAGCGTCGAAAAATTCATCCGCATCGCTGTCGACTGGTAATATACCCAAGAGACTGGTCGCATTGCCACATTGTATGGCAATGCTTAGCCTCTGGCCAAGGTAAAAACCAGCCCTTGGGTCACGTTGGTCAAATAGTTTTAGTTAAGTTAGTATTTTTTTTTTTTATTTCCATGAAATTAGTTAGGAGTTATTTACACACTTGTACATAATATATATAAAAACCTATAAATAAAAAAAAAAATCATATTTTGATACAAATTGTAAAAATCAGCATCTTTTCAGTCGATGTCATCAGTTTCAGTCAGCATCAGTTACAAGTATCTATTACTACTGTTCATTTCCATAGATCGCCACAAGTTGTTGTCGTCATTGATGAGCGGAGGCACTTTCGGTCCTTTACGCTACCCCGCATTAACAGAGATATCGATGGTGTTTGACAAAGATGATGTTCTACAAAGCCTATGTTTTACTAAAATTTAACCCCATCTGCCGAATGAGGTGGTCATTCGGCAGATGGGGTTAAATTTAGGCATGTAATGTTTTAATTGTTCACTAAATTAAGATACCGTCATTTGATGCATTTATCGTTTATCGCAGTCCACTGTTGGACATAGGCCTCTCCCAGGCTGCGTTATAACTCCCTGTCCTCCGACTTCTACGTCCAGTCTGTCCCAGCTACCTTTTTAAGGAGTCTATCTAGCTGGAGGGCGGGCGTCCCACACTACGCTTGCCGATACGCGGTCTCCACTCCAGGACTCGTCTGCTCCACCGGCCATCGGTCCTTCAACCAACATGGCCAGACCAATGCCACCTCAGCTTGCTTACTCTGCATGCTGTCGGTAACTCCGGTTCTTTTCCAAATAATTTAATTCCTAATTTTATCCTTCAAAGAAACTCCGAGCATAGCCCGCTCCATTACGCGCTGAACGACTAAATTTGTGGACCAGCCCAATTCGACTGTCAGAGTTCACGTTTCTGGGGATCTACTACCTTAGCACGAATTCCGTAGTTTAAGCCGAAGTAACGGGCGTTTTGTACTCCGCATCACTACGGGCATAAAATTAGTTCTTGGTCCAAACAAAGAATGAATGACAACATGATTTGACAGTTGTCTCTATTCCCGATGTGTTTGTGCCCATTCGAAAAAAATTGTCTGACTATTATTTTGACGGTTAAACCACTTTCGGGCAGGACGCACTGGTTGAAGACCTTAGTCGACACTTCGTGACCTTAGTGGTAAGTAAACATTTAACTGAATTTAATTGCGGTAAGGCGACTCTTGGATTAATTAGAAAGATCTAAGAAGAATTTGATTACCTCAAAACCAACTTTTAAGTAAACTCAAAAGTATTCAAAGCTTTAAAATTTACTTAAACATCGCTTCCAATAATTTTGCGCCTGGAAAATAAATACAACAAAACTTGTGTTGGATTAAGTTTGCTATCGTATGATAGCAAACTTGGAACGAATTTCCTTCCAAACTTGACAGACTTTCAATATTTTATGAGGCGATGATATTCGTCTAGCTTATACATACATACATTATGGAAGCTTGATAAAAGTTCTGCGAACATATAATTTGTAGTACTAACTGCTTCAGCCCAAAATGAGGGAGGACTTTCTGCTTAATCCGCATCATTCATCGTGCCATTTCTAGAAGAAGTCTATTTATCCCCTTAGTTAAAAAAAATAAAAAATACTACCATCAATACATAGAAAGAACATATTAAGCATATTATTTTTATATGAACACATAATGGTTTATTACATTTTGACATTTCATTATCATTAATATGAGCTCAACTGTCATTAATCACAATAGAATTTTAATTGTTATCGATCTCCAGGAGAGCTCGTGACAGTCAAGGGGTATTGTTTATTATTTGAGTTAAATTCATATTTATAATTGTATTTATTATTCATAGGTGCTTGTAAGCAAAATAAAGAAAAAAATGTACATAAGTATTAAAATATTATTATTAATGTTGGCATGCACGTGAAATAATTACTTATGGAAGTCGCCTCTGCAGCGTAAACCTCCCCCAACTTTCTCAATTTTTCCCTACCACTAGCTTGTCTCCTCCAGTCTGATCCTGCCTCTTTCCTTGGTCTTTTCTCTTAGTTACCCCGTTTTATTGTGGTGTATGTGACACCGACAACCTTCGAAAGATTCCACTCTTCTTCAGAAAGTCATCAAATTAATTGCACATATAACCCGCGTTCCCACTATCAATACCCCAAATAGGTTTTTCCTGTGCACTTAACAGTAGGTCAAATAGAATAAAATATTATTTATTGTTGTTACAGGTGGTTAACGAAATAAAATTGGGCAAATATAAATAAGTTTCTCTGTAACATACCCTTCGGGTGGACAGTAAAAAAAAAAGAATATTCCAGTGTGGACAACTGGACATACAGAAAACTACTATCTATTTAGATGTATAAGAAACTATGCTAATTAATACAAGGCGGAAGATAGAAACATTCCAGGTTGCTTTCAAAATATTCACTAACCGAATAGTATTTATGCAACAGAGGTGTACCTGAATAGGAGAAAAACTATTGTGGATGGTATTTTTTTCTTTGGTATTTCATAAAACAAAGAATAACAAGGTTTACCTATTAGCTTGATATTCTTAGAAATTCATAGAAGTATTCTAGCTATACACGATTTAAACGGAAACCTCGTTTCCAACGTGTCTGACGAGCAATATAAAAAAGCCACTAACTTATCATGAAATATTTCCGAAACCACGCAAGATAGCTTCTTGTAGTAAAAAGCAACATTCAAGTGTGTTTAATAGCGCATAATAACACCAGTATAAAACTGTTTTAAAGATTTTTACTAGCTTACTTGTGTGGTTTAGGAAATGTTTAGATTTTTTGGCACTTTGCAAGTGGCTTTTTATATCTCGTCAGTGTAGGTACATGTAGTTCTAGGAACCCGTGAACATCAAGCTCCATTACAATTGAAACAATTTATATCATTCTCATTATGTTGTATTAAGTTGCTAAACTACAATCCCACACTATTCCATCTAACTTTGTTCGTGCTAAATCCCGGACGCAGGCAGTCCCGCGCCCCGGGGCCCGGGAATTACGCTCGAATCCCGTTGTTACGTGATTCACGAATTCTTGTACAAACGTAATAAAATCTGCGGATAGTTCGGACATGTTGAAAAATACCGGGAAAAGAATGGCGGGCGACGATGTAGTGCGAAAGTCAAAGGGTTATCGAGGTACGGGATGCCAAATAAAACGTGCCCAAAGCTGAATTTCAAATGCAAGTTTGAAAACAGAGATATCCCGAGAAGTGTCGATAGTTTTTGGAACTCTTTGCTTTTGTGAAAGAGCAAACCGTAACATTTATTTGGAATGGATTCGTTTCTATCTTTTACAAACAACTGAGCACCGTTGCAATTTGAAATTGCAGATCTTTTCGTAGATAATCTTTTATGTAAAAATCTTTCCATGATCGCAATTTTCTTTTTATTATTGAAACTTATTTCAGAACTATTGAAGTACATACTTGCTTAAATTTTAAATGTTTTTTATTTTCATAACATTAAACATTCAAATTACACGAATGATAACACAAATTGAGGAACAAACATTTGTAAGATCCATAACGTATTAAGTACCTAGGTAATTAATTCATTCGCGGTAAACAATAGTGCTAATTTGTCAAGTGTGTCTGGCTTACATTATTATTAGCGTATAATGAACGCGTCTTGTGATGTCATTTGTCATTTCGCTGGTTTGAAACGCTACGTAAATTAATTTATAGGAAGTGCCTACGCTCGCGCCGGCATCAAAAAGAAATGGAAACCGGCGGTAAAGAATCTTGGCACCCTAAATGGGAACTGTGAAAAGAGGGGAGTCTGGACTGTGTACCTATTACGGTTCATGAGATACAGCCTGCTGACAGATAGACGGATGGACAGCGGAGGGGTAATAGGGTTCCGTTTGGCACCCTTTGGGTACAGAACCCTAAAAACATAAAATAAAAAAAATCGCCACGAAATAAGGCCGGCGGAAAATTCTAACTATATTTTTTTATTGCTATGTGATGCAATGACATAGACACTAGCGCCGCGTCAAAAAGAACTTCAGCAGATTTTTTTTTTTTGGGTGGGATATTATCAAATAACTTCTCCCGCTCTGGGCGGAGCGGGAGGGCGTATCAAACTCTTACTGACTAAAACCCCGGGTGGGTTTTAGTCAGTAAGAGTCTGACACGCCTGTTCCTTCAGTTGCCATGTTGCCGGGGCCACGATCTCCCTTTCGGATTTCTTCGCAACCCAGGCATCGGCCCTAGCGGACCCCGTCAGTTCTGCTGACATCTCTTTGAGGCGCGCGTGGAACACAACGCGCTGTCGACCCGGGCCTGGTCCTTATCGGACGGCGAGCTACCCATTGCTCACCGTTCACAAGCCCGCGCCTACGGTGGCCGGAAATCGGCCTGCGATTCCCGACGCCCAGGGCGTCTCCTCCTGCAGCGGTAACTTCAGCAGGCTTAGCATGACGCTTTCTATTTCTATGAAGAATAGACACAACTCTTTCTATATAAAGTGACATTTCGTTTCCCATTTTTGACATTGCACCGTAGAAATCATTCTACAATCTGTCATTTTGTGTTTCGTTCCTAGCGATCTTTGTCTAGGTCCTTTTTTATGTAGACTATTTCAGAAGAAAGTTTTCTATCCCAAACTGTCCAAAACACACTGACAACTAACAGTTGATTTTGTAATCGCCATGATAAAGACAGTAGAAAACTTTCTACTGAACGACCACAAAGTATATACGGTTATCTACACAATCATGATTTTACAGGAGAGCGTTTTGAACGCAAAACTGTTTGCTGCCGTCGTACTGTCTACACGGAACGTAATTTTTGTCTACTCCTCCGTCGACAAAACGGTGCTGGTGCTAAGCCGCAGTGGTGGCGCGGACTCTAGTGAAAGATAGAAGTCTGCTGAAAGTAAATAATTTACACTTTACCCACTATTCGATTTTAGTTTAATAGTAGAAGATTTACTGTCGTAACTTTAGAATTATTTCATTTATGGCCACAGGTGGAAAACCTCACGTAATGTATAACGGATTATCTACTGGTTTTTCTCAACGAACGAACAAAGAAAACGTTAAGTTATTCTCTAAGAATACGGTTTCTAGTTTTTATTATTACTAAAGCTACGCATTAGTACGCTTCACTTTAGGTATATTAATTTATGTATTTCCTTCATTCAGCATCTTTCACTAGGTGCACCGAATGGTCAAAAAATTAAACGTCTAAAATCAAAGATAACGTCCACTCGGGTTTGACCATTTTGTTTAGAGTTCTGACGACATCATGTATACCGGTGTCATCAGAGAGGGCAGTTTTCCTGCAAGTAGACCGCCTGGCAGCCAAAATATTCCGAATTTCTAAAACAATCGTCCGTAGCAAGGCATCTCAGTATTAAAGTTTTATTCATGTGGGCATGCTTTACATTATCTTCTTTCGTTATTTGTTACGTCCAAATTTATTTATTTATTGGTGTCATTGCTAGGCATCTGTAGCATTCGAATACTACAATGCTATCGGTGATTCGAATACCACAATGTTATCGGTGACTGAACATGTCGTCGTCACCTCTCGCTGCAGCAGGACCAGGAGCAGAAGCCAGTACTAACGTCGATGCAGAAGCTGCCTTCAATGACGTAGCCGATTTTTCAGACGCTTTTTTAATTTTTCTCAAACATAGGTACATTATTTGTTGTTTCTACAGTTTTACTCGCCAAACTTTCCAGTTTACAAAATTTAGCAAAATTAACCTTAAAACTATCAACCATGCACTAATTTCAGTCAAGGATCAATCACACCGGAACGGACAGATTGCGGACGAGCCGTGGACACCGGACACCGGACACTGACAGATTCTAAGTACGTACCAATCCATCTGGAGGCGTCCGCGTCCGGAGCCGCGTCCGCAACCCGTCCGCTTGTTTTAAGTGAAGCCACTCCATGGGGTCACCAGAAAACAGTAAATCTTTTGGTGTACAAATTCTACTTACCAGGTTTGCGTTTCTTTAAAGCACTTCAAGTTCATTTTTGGTGAAGTATGGAACATTCGAGGGCTCGAAGGACCAACGGTAACTGTATGGTCGTAAAGGGCTCAAAACTGAAGAAAATAGCGGATTCACAAAGTACATAACTAAATAAACAACTTTAAAGATATTATAAAAATAATACAATCGTTTTTACAGAGTATGAAAGACAGCCAACATAAAAAGTGACGATCACTATGACAGCTAAGAAAAAAACAAAAGTATTTGTCCTTTTATACAAAAAAGTATTTAGTTTAATAAAAAGTATTTATGCGATTTGCGTCGCTTATAAACGAAGTAACAAATTGTAGAAGTTGTTCAAACGAGAATGCCGGCCAATATATGGGGCGCCCAGTACCAAACGAAAAGTCCGCTGTCACAACCAGAGAATGTTTTCCTTATATTGCGAATTATTTTTACATTGATTTACGAGAATTTGTATTTTTGAAGTGAAACTTCTTTAGGCGCGTTGGGCATTTTTGAGATGGGACTAAACCATTGATTTCGCGACACTGTAACGCAATTTACCGACACCGTGGAGTAAAAGACACCAACGCGTCGATTACAAGACATCACTTAGGTACTTCTTGATAAGCCTACACTGTCCTCCCATACCTATTAACACTGTAATTTGAAAACATTGTAGAAACCACTTATTTTGAAAAGAATAACTGTGGAGTTTCTTGCCGGCTCTTCTCCATAGGAAGCGACTAATTGGAACCGTACACCTAGCTTCTGACGTTTCAAAAGTGCCCTTGTAAGTTTATGTGAAATAAAATGTTTTGTATTGAATTGAATGGAATTGAATCAACGCGTTGATTCCGCGATGCCGATTTTTTTTTAGTTTCACTTCGATCGGCACTCCCGGAGTGCCACTGTTTTTTTTTTGTCATTTACTTGCAAGTGCCGCGTGGCCCCGCGACATGTAGCACGACTTTGTTCTTTTATGAATTCATGGTTTCAGGTAAAAAATGAAAAAGGTTGATATTATTAGCTAGAAATTACTTTTAATCATCACTTGCGCCAGCCATGCCATAGACAAAGAAAGTAGGTAATGAATGATTAAACGAATATTTGTCAAACAGTAATCTTTTTGCCCCACTCCTCCTGACCTCACAATAGCTACAATTTATTGTCCGAAACCCTGCTCATGATACAATATAATATATTTATTTCTTTTAACATCACAATAAAAAACAGTAATTCAAACAAACGACCCGCTCAAGTATCTTGATAAATATCGCCGTTTGAATTTTTTTATCGCATTTATTTCTCACTTTCTAACTACAATAAGTTCTTTTTCTTCGTAGCAATAATGTAAACAACATTTTCTTGCGTATCTTTAGAGTCAGAAAGACTGTGATTTGAGACAGCGTGGGATGCAATGCAGCTTATATCAAGGGTGTTAAAAATGGTCGAAATTCAAATATAATTCAGGCGTTTCCAAGCTATGCCACGCCAGTGGAAACAATATAAGTATCTAAGTATATTTAAGTATATTGAGTTCTTCCAAAAGACCGGCTTCCATGCATATAATCAAATTAGCTTTCCCTTCAGGAATCCCAATCACCATGCACATCATATCTTTATATTATTTATATAACTGTGATAAGTATTGAAAAACATTACAAAATATTGTTTTAACTTTATGATCCCTTTTTTTTGGGTGGGATATTATCAAATAACTTTTCCCGCTCTGGGTGGAGCGGGAGGGCGTGTCAGACTCTTACTAACTAAAACTCACCCGTGTTCCTTCAGTTGCCATGTTTCCAAGGGCCACGGTATCCCTTTCGGACTTCTCCGCAACCCCAGCAGGCATCGGCCCTAGCGGACCCCATCAGTTTTGCTGACATCTTTTTGAGGCGCGCGGGGAACACAACGCGCTGTCGACCCGGGCCTGGTCCTTATCAGACGGCGAGCTACCCATTGCTCACCGGGAATCGGCCTGCGACTCCCGACGCCCAAGGCGTCTCCTGTGGCGGTTAGGGGCGTGAGGGCGCGAAATTTGCCTCTCCCTCACACGTTCCGCCTCCTCCTTCGCGAACATTACTGCTTCACAGAAGGAGGTGACGGCCTCCCATGCCCTCTCGCTCCGTACCATTGCCGGACGCAAGAGATCACTGCCGCCGATCGTCTCCACGAGGACATGGCTATGCTCCGCCCAAGCCAGGCAGACCTCCACCGTATGCTCCACCTTGTCCTTCGGGAGATCCACACAATGGTGACACCCGGGCGTTTCCTCCCGCCTTATCCTGAATAGGAATCTCCCGAAACAAACGTGTCCAGTGAGGATCTGGGTCAGGCGGTGGTGCCTCTCTAGCCACTCCTAAAGAGTTTATGATCCCTTGAATTAAACTGTTTACGTTTTTGGAAAGAACAAAAAAATGTAGTGTACTTCCCTTTATTGTGATTTCAAAGTGCTCTAAGCTAAAACGTCTGGTAAATTACATCTAGAAAGGGCAATTACTTAGAGACTATTGGTATCATTTGTTATTCTAGATTTCTTTAGCTGGAATTTCTAGTTTATTTTAGTAATTTACTTGACTTTGGTTATTTACTTACGGCATTACCTTGGACTGAAAAATAACCGTTATAAATAATAGATTCAGTGGTGTTATAGTTTTATAATTCATGCCAAAATGTTAGCAGCCAGAAATCTGGATTTTTGCCTAGTCGTTAGCAATATTATAGGCTCGCCCCTACTACATGGAACATAAAACATAGGTACTTATCTGGTGAACTGAGGGTGTGATGTGGTGGGGTCGTAACTTAAGTGTGAAGATTTACCAAAATTTAACTTAAAAAAGCACCTTTTAACTGCAGACTAATAAAATATTCTGTATGTTCCTCAAGTTCCTCTAATTTTGACAAACCCCTGTAACGCGACCTTTGCTTCCATTCATCAGCGCTACAAACAGCTATTTTCTCACAATATGCACGTAAAAAACATAAATATGTTCACCCCACTGAACCCTCGATATATAACTATGAAAAATTGTGCTTTAACTCGCTGAAAACGAAATGAGAGGCGTTCTTAACTTTAGAGATTTTTCCAAATGTAGGCTTTGCTTTCGGGAAGCCAATATTATAGCGTATACATAACAAGCCATAAGAGACACATTCGATAGTGAAAAGCTAAAGTATTATACTTACCTACATCAAATTTATTAACACGTAACATAATAAGCCTACAGGCCTCCTATCTGTAAGAGGGAGTGGGCCAAAATAATGTACCACACGAGCCCAGTGCGGGTTGATAGATGTCACATTTCATTGAATATTTTTTTCTACGACGTGCCAGTTAATATACCAGTGGAATAAAAGTGGCTAAACGTTGTTTTACTCTTAATTACCCACATAAGAATCTGGCTTTGAATAAGCATTGTAAGGTAAGTCAAAACAAAATCAGAAACTTGAGTAAAATGCCGCACGCTAAATTAAGAGGAATTCTCTTAAACGAGTCGTTCAAAATCTAATTACAAAATACTGAACGAACTTGCCTTCAACATTCAATAAAAGCGTGCAAGACTCCAAAACATTTTAAGGAGCAAACACATCTACACAACGGTACGTATTCCTTCACATTGCGTCGTACAATCGCACAACTTTTTCGTTACAAATGAATTCCTTTCGCAGTTGCGCGTGACTGGCATGAACCAGCCAAATACGCTATTGTGGCGTACTCCGACAATGTGTAGTTGGACCCTTAGCACCTTATTGTGTGAACTCGTGTTTTGTCCACGCGATTTTAGGCTTAAAGAGCCAAAGAATAATGAGCATTTTCCAGTAAATGACTTTGGAAGGTGGATAGAAAATTCCGTAATGTAAAGCTTTCTATTCGTTATTAGTTTGATTACATTGACGTTGTTTAAAGTAAGTGTGTACTTTTCCTAATTAGCTTATTATGTACAAGCCTAATGTAAAAAAAAATATTTATAAAAAAAAAACTTTGGAGCTTTTTTTCACATTTATTAAGAGAAAATACTGACTATAAAAAATAGTAAAGTGCATAATAAACATAAAGATTATTTCCAAAAAAATAAATCAAACTGTAGGAATTATATACATAAACCCGACCTCGAATTTAGAGACATGCCTTAACCTTAAGGTTGTATGTTACTTTGCAAGTTCAATTGTCGATGTAACAGTTAGATAGTTGCAACCCTAGTACCTACTGCAAATTGTTGTCAAAAGGAATATCGTCGACCGTAGGTTCAATTGAGGTACCTAAGGGACAAAATTACCCAAAATGAGTTGAGTATACAGTTTTGTTCAGAATTTTTCGCTCTATCGAATGGTGAATATGAAAAAAAAAATCTTATTTTGTCCCTTACCTCAATTGAACCTACGGTCGACGATATGCTGGATACGAGAAGCACAGAATCGGTCGAAGTGGCGGTGCTTGGGGGAGGCCTATGTCCAACAGTGGACGTCTTTTGGCTGAAATGATGATGATGTTGTCAAAAGTGGTAAATTACGAGGGTTGACTATATTATCGAAAAATTTTGCAACTGTAAGCAAACAGCACAAAAACAGAACAGATATTGAATGATTTTGCGACGAAAGGGAATATTCGGAACTGTAGACAGTAGATGTAGTAATAAAACTAACAGGACTAGCAAACAAAACTCACATTAGACTATAGACTAGTTCGATTTTGGGATGTATGTAAAACAATAGGTACCTCGGTTTCCTGCATTCGTTTTCCATCACAGTTAGAATGGAACCATCAACGGTTTTACCGTGGACTTTGGCGTTTCCCAATAAATTGGAGAGTTAGAAAATCGAAAATATGAGCGACTGTTACAATTCGTAGACCGAAACAATCGGCCCAGAATTGATAAAAATTTTTGAACGTATAACGAGTTTACAATTTTCCATTGTTACAAATTGTGTTTTGGTGCACTGTGCAGTTACAGCTAAATTGTCATTGAGTGTTTTAAGAGACGATTTGTGGGATTTTTTTGTGTCCAAACTCTATTATCGTTTTAACCGTGTACATACATCTCGCGGACTTCGTATTTTTATCTCAAGCTAGACAACAGTACAATAATAGCTTTCAACATGTTCTTAAATAAAAGAAAAATACTGATCAGACATAGTCTTAAATTACTTCCGAGAAACCCACTTATATCAGCGACGCAGTAAAACTTAGTTCTAGGTTCTTTCTTTGTATTATTGTACAAAAGAAAACTTTGCGAATTTTCCCAGGAGTTTTTATCATTTCTTCTAGCACTAAAGAAGATATTATTGGAATCCTCGTTTTTATCATCAGACCCTAGAAATACCGCATTAGAATCTTATTAAATGTCAGTTTTGCAGCGAAGAAACAGGACACGTCATGTTTTTTACCCATTTACGTAGGTACATAAAGTCTCGTCACCCTTTCAGTAAATGGGTCAAGCTGTCGAGTACTCACTGAATATGGGTGCGAGTGACAAGCGAATGGTAGGCGGTTGCACTGACCACACTCGTACTCGTACAATGAATGGGCCATATCGGACACCACTAGGTTGTACGTGACGACACTTTTATCGTAAGCAACAGTGAGTTTACGACAATAGAGGCGTGACTTTGGCGACACCGAGAATTAAGGCTAAAGCATATCGTGGCGGGCAACGCAACGCATCGCACAAAATCCTCATTCATCACTTTCAACGCACACTACAGGTGGCCAGCACCGCACTATTTGTATGAAAATGCGTTGCGCTGCGGCCCGTTACAGCTGTAATGTGCGCTTGGCTTTACATTACAATTTTCGTTTTCTTGATGAACTGTGGAAACCGGCTCTAAGAAAAACACATATAACAACACTGATACATATGCGGACATTGCAGAGAGCGAAGCGCTTAGGACTTATTAAGGGGAAATGAAGTGACGGATAGCTAGTAGCACTATGACGTTTTATTTTACAAATCTAGATCACAGATTATCAAAACCATAGATCAAACTTAAACTGAAGTGTCTATTTGTAATGTCAAAATAACAGCTTTTTACTAAATTCTTAAGAAAATATAAACGGTACTAAATTAAAAGACTATCTGTATAAATAAAAACAAAACGACACTTCGGCGTCGAAGTATTCGTCCGCATCGCTGTAATCCGGAAACGTGCCCAGAAGACTGGCAGCATTGCCACGTTGAATGACAATGCTAATTCTTTGGCCAAAAAACGAGCCAGCCCTCTGGTCACGTGAAGTGTCGACCAGTCCACGAGAAATTTCCTTAAAAAAGAGACGCGCACTCGAGCCCCATGATCCGAGCGTTTCAATACCAAACAGCTTAAAACTGTAGTTACCCATAAGTTTACAATATTTCCGCCACTTGTCTCAGCAGCTCCCGAGACTGTTGACAGCTTCACCGCAGTGACACCGATGCGGAGCAACACAAGGTGCACCCAAGCGGAGACACGTAGCGAGCCGAAACGATGAGTCATCCATCATATAGTGCCTATGGTGGATGACTGGAGTTCCTGAAGCTACAAGCCTGACTCCCATTCTCCCACAGCCAGCAGACTAGCGCGCTCAACAGTATTAGGTGACGTGTTTAACAGGGTATTCCGTATAATACTCAGAGCGGCACGTCCCATCGTCTCTGGGAAGACGAAGTGTCGGGCAGATCCGTATTGGGAAAAGGTTGCGTTAAAGATTTTTTATTAGCTACATTTTTTTGCACAGAATTCTAAACGGGAAGGTGAGTAATTGCTCCCAAGCACTGAGAGAGTTATCTCTGGCGCCGAGACGGATACAACGCGCTAAACTTGAAGCCACGGATGGTCTCACGCCACGAGGAACTCTCTTTAAAACTGGAGTTGAAGTTTTTAATTTTGCAAGGATTTTCCAAAAGGGTTGAGTGGGTAAATCAGGTGCTAGGGGAGTGAGTATTGACGGCCTCGTTCAACTTTAAAAAAGCGTGCTTGGAGACAATGAGGGCATTTCACTAGGACATCCAGCGATGTGGCAGGTTGACTGACGCTTCGTACTACTGTTGTCATTGTTCAACATACGCGCCGTAGGTCATTTTGGCGCAGCCCTGGCAACCGTTGCCGTGAGACAGCGTCGCGTCCAAACGTCAGTTAATGTTTATAGATACCTAGTAGTGTTCGTAATTGGTACTTAAATAGAACAGAAGCCAACGGTTTATATGGCAATTAAGGGATGGTTGCTAGTAATAATAATTATAGCCTTTCTGCATAACTGTTTTTAAGAAAACTTCACCAGCACGCTTCCGTAACACATGTTCAATCACAATCCGAGCGTTTTTCTATATATAGGTAGTGTACAATACGACCAATGTATCAACTTAAACTACATATATAACATTATTAACACACGTTTAACATAAATCAAAAACTTTAATAAAAACGCTTATAATCTACTCTAGGCACATTTCTCAGATTTGTCCCATCAACCGTTTGTCTTATTGGCCGACTTAATTTCACAGGAGTATTCCCATGACTTGCATCTATTGCATCAAAGAATACTTCGTCTTCTGTGGAACTTTCTCTATTTCCCTCCCCTCCAGTGTCCGACGCACTTCCATCTTCTGGAGGTTCGGTTCCGACTGTTTCGAGGTGTCTTTGAGAGTCTTCTAATTGAATAAGACATTCATTCGGCCCGTAAATATTTTTTGTTGTGCCGTGGAATTATTATTAATTGATTCTTGTGTTTTTAACCTTCAAGAAGGTATTGCAGTCCTGGACAATATAAACGACCTGTCCAATTTTTTTAATTATTACGCCTCTTATCTAATTCCCTTGTTTATTTGAGCAATTTTTTTATACAATACGTTATCTCCTTGTTTAAAGAATTTAATTGTTTTGTCATTTTCTCTTTAGACTGCAAACGCTGTTTATTTTCGACGATTCGGGTGAAAGTGACAGACGCCGGTGACGACGGTGTAATTAAAACTAACCGTGATCTCAGTTTATGACCGAATACAACCTTATACTCCTTCTTACCTCACTTCCCATGTTCAATACCTATGCTCTGCCCATAGTAAAAATCTTCGTTCTACCAACAATCGTCTTCTACGTTGTCCTTCTCACCGCTCCGGTTTTATTCACTCTTCTTTCTTTGTCCAGGCGGTATTTCTTTGGAATGCGCTCCCTCTGAACATCAGGATGGCAACCAGTCGGTTATCTTTCAAAGTGAAAGCACGTGAACATATTCGTGAAAAGTTGGCAGAATCTTTGCAGCGCTGATTTGCTGGATTTGTTTTCTCCTCTACCTATCGTTATTTCTCCTGACAAAGTTTAATTGGTTTATATGTGTGTATTTATGTATCTATGTATTACTATGTATTCATTTTCAAGTTATCTGTCATTTATGTTGCACCTGCCATGTTTTGTCTCTGCATCACCCTAAGGTTGACTGGTAGAAAATGCCTCAGGCATTAAGTCCGCCTTTGTACAGTATTTTTTTTACTTGTGCATAAAGTTTTAATAAATAAATAATAAATAAATACAACTGGGCAGGTGAACAGCAGCCCGTTGCAGAATGTATAGAATTCCCATAATCAAATAGATATTTAAGCAAGTTATTATTTAACCCCGTAACATTCCTACATTTGATGCCTTTTTTAACCATCTTCACGTAGTAGGTACCCGTTACAAGCGGGATGATAAGCCGGCGACGACACATGCGAAATACCGTTTGAAACACAAAATGTCCTAAATTTTGAGGAAGTAAACTGTGTGCCATTGTCACTGACTATAGCACGGGTTCCCAACTTTTTAACAGAGCATTACCGCTTTGCAGAAGGAGGTGACGGCCTCCCATTTCCTCTCGCTCCGTACCATGGCCTGAACTAGGGCCGGACGCGAGAGATCACCGCCACCGATCGCCTCCACGAGGACACGGCGATGCTCCCCCCAAGCCGGGCAGACCTCCACCGTGTCCTCCTGGCGATTCACACAATGGTGACACCCGGGAGTTTAATCCCGCCTTATCCTGAACAGGAACCTCCCGAAACAGCCGTGTCCGGTGAGGACCTGCGTCATGCGGAAGGTGAGGACGCCATGACGCCTCTCTAGCCACTCCTCAAAGAGGGGTCTTATTTATTTATTTATTTATTTAAAGGCTTACCAACTAAACACATACACAGCATTTGTGGCAATTTGTCGCAATTGTGGCGTGCCCAGCGCTGGGTTGCGACAATCGCACTCTCCATGACGCCATGAGATCCCTCCGGAGCTCTGTCCGCTTTGCCGTGATTTCTCGCGGCAAAGGAGTTAAGCCCGGCGTTTCGCCTCCTCGCGCCACTCCCAGATGTGCGCGAGGACCCATCATCAGATCGTGACCAAATGACCACGGAACCAACTTGAAAATATACCCTCTCAAACAAAAATAGAATTTTTTAAATCAGTCCAACCGTCTTCGAGTAATCGGGGAACACACAAATATTTGTATTCTGACGAACTGAGAACTTCCTCATTTTTTTGAAGTCGGTTAAAAATAGACATATACATTGTAAGCAACCCGTTTCAAGTGTGTGTCGTAAATGCTTTAGTAGCCTATCCTACGACAGCCTCCGACAGCTTTGACGTGCTTTTGTCAAAGATCTCTACAATTTCAAAGGGTGTTTTAATTCATAATATTCCTTCATCCTTCAATCCGCTCAGTTTTCACTCCACATACCACACAACCCTAAAATGTCTAGCAGCTAAACTAAGTGTTCTTGACTTGTTTGGGCACAAGTCGAAACATCAAACGTCAAGCACAGTCCTCAGATCGTTCCCGATACCCGCTCAGTGCTGGAAAATACTTTCGTCTGAATTTCCCTTGCGAAGTTGTGAGGTGAACTGAAGAGAACGTTGGGGCGACGAAAGAACCGACTGTTATCGGTCTAGTGTCACCGATTTTTAAAACGATTAAATTTAAGTTAAAATAATATAATGTTCTTGTCAAATAGGCAAAACAAGAAAGGAAGAAGAGACAATGATGACCTATTCTCTCCCTTTTCTTTTCTTTTGAATAACTTCAATATGATTTTAAGAAAATAAAAAAATACGTTTACTTTCGGTAAACATGACGCAAAGAAAGAACATAAAATATATTTTTTTAAAGTTGGGGGAAAATACACATCACATCCACGCAAAACGGCCATCGCTCAGCATAACGCTGCGACCCTATGCGAGGTAGCTGGTTTTCAGCGACAGCCGGCGTTAACGTTATGACGTCGACCGGTGCAGCATACAATGAGATATAAATAATACATGTTACTTGTTGTTCTAGCAGCGTAATCTTACTGAACTTTTTTCGCATTTTGAGTTTCACTAACCTAACTTTTCGAGTCTATTCAGCTTTTGTTAATCCTTGGCACCTATTGTCCAATTTCCTTTCCGATAATGTGATAGAACATAAGTATAAATACGCCAAAGCTCCAAAACATGTACACAAACAGTTTTTCTTACGAGTATGCCTCGAGTCGATTAGAAATCGGATACCGATTTTAATCGATCGTCTGTGGTAGTCTTTAGATGTCAAATGTCAAAGAAAATGGAGGTAAGTCAAGTGAAGAGCATCGAGAATCGAGGTGGAGACTTGAAGCTCATCGACCGATTGGATAGGATTGCGTCAGACTGAGACATTAATTGACAACCCAAACTGAGCCGGAATTTCAGCGCTTTACTGTGCGGATTTGTCGCTGAACGGATTTATATTACTATAGTTGCATGTATTGGTGCTGTTGTAGCCGATGAGTAGTTTAAAAAAAAAATACTTTACGTCATTTTCTTAGTATTTATTCCTTTTATAGGAAAACTCTTAAATATCTAAGTAATGGAATCAAGTGGTACTTTGCGGGGCGACTCATGTCAATCAAATGTTATGCAATTTGCATATTTTTTAATTTCTGACAAAAACTAGATCCAGGTTTGGAGGGCGGGCGGTGCTGAATTCTGCTACCAAGCCTGGATCTAGTTTATGGCGGAATTAAAACTAAATAATTCATCTGCACCTTCAATACTAGCCAAACGATTGATGTTCAAGTTTACACATGGAACGTCAAACACATTCGTTAGAACGCCGGATCCGTTCAAACCGAAACTGAAAGTTTTTATTAAAACAAACTGAATGCCCCACTCAGTGATTGTTTTATTTGAAGTTAAATATTACAGTCATTGTCCAACTTTTATATGGACAATGAAGGACTGTCATGTTTTTTTTTTTTGGTATTTCGGAATGTGGCGTTATTTGGTGTTGATATCGATGCATCGTCACACATTTTTTCGCTTTTAGATAATATATCATGCCGCAGTTGACAGATTATAAGCCGCAACTCGACGTATCAGCCTGTAATGAAAACTCAATTTTCTCGTTTTTAACCCGCATTGCAACCACCGAGGTAACCGTATACAGGGTGGCAGGGACATCGACGTGAAAACTGTTACCATGGATTCAGTACATGATTCAGAACCCACCTGCGTTGAAATATTTCGTCGGTTATTTAAAAAAAATTCTTCTGTTCCATACATTTTGACCGCATAGGTATTGTAGTTTTCTATGAAACAGCTTTTTTTTCGTTTATAACCTACGAATAATTTCAACGCAGGGGGTTCAGAATCATGTACTGAATCCATGGTAACAGTTTTCGCGTCGATGTCCCTGAATTCTTCAGAAACTAAACATAAATACCTTAGTACTTTTAAACACTTCTCGGAAAATACCAGTAAAATAAATGGAACTTACTTTAAAAGCTGATCAGAGCCAAACTAACAAGACTCCAATTTAATTGGACTTTTGCGAAATATCTTATTCCATCAAAATAATTTTCAGTAAAGTTACTTAAAGCTGTTACTCAAAATACTTAGGAAGTTACTAAGTGCTTAAGAAAGAATAAACAAGATCTTTAACTAATAAACTCCATTATTTATTATGCGAAGTGATGGAAAATTGATAGTAAATCGAATTTAATTTTCTTTGGCCAATAGGAACATTTAATTACTTTTGTTACTGTTCCGTGTTTAAAACGTTTCACGGAAATAATATTACAGACGGAAGCTTTCACAAAGAAATATTCCGGGAATGGGTAGCAGCGATCATTCCTGTGATTGACATAATAATGCTTACAGAATTGCTCAATGTAATGTAATGAAGCGATGTTGTAAGTTTATGGATACCTTAAATCGCTCCTGAGCAAATTCTATATTTTAATCTTCGAACATCTTTTTTCAATCATCATTATCGTAAATAACACTTAGTGATAATTTATATTACTTATTTAATTTTACCAAGGTGATATCTAACAGAACTTTATAATCACATCTTCAAAGTTTTCAAACTTTTAATCACACTTTGCCAATTCAATAGGGAGCTCACATTCACCCACTTCTATAAGTATTTCTTTCAAACTTCGTAAATGTCGCAGCCAACTAGCTTAATTAGCCTTTCAGCACAGGTGAATACATATGGTTCACTTCGCAAAATCATTGAAATAAAAAGCGACACAACAAAGTGTAATTCAGGTCGCACAGCGCTAATCACCTACAGTTAAATTCACCTAGAAGTTGCCTCTCTTTCTATATCGTCTGACTCCGTTACGCTCACTGAATAGCTTCTTTTTTTTTTTGGGTGGGAAATTATCAAATAACTTCTCCCGCTCTGTATGGAGCGGGAGGGCGTGTCAGACTCTTACTGACTAAAACCCACCCGTGTTCCTTCGGTTGCCCTGTTGCCTGGGGCCACGATGTCCCTTTCGGCCCATATTCGCAGCCCCGGCAGGCATTGGCCCTAGCGGACCCCGTCAATTCTGCTGACATCTCTTTGAGACGCGCGTGGAACACACAGCGCCGTCGACCCGGCCTTGGTCCTTATCGGACGGCGAGCTACCCATTGCTCACCGTCCGTAAGCCCGCGCCTACAGTGGCCGGAAATCTGCCTGTGATTCCCGACGCCCAGAGCGTCTCCGCTGTATACCTAAGGCTGGTTTTATAGTCACGCCGCTAGACGCGCCGCTAAGCAGCGCGTTGTTAACAGCGCGCGCTTGAACAACTATGCACTGTGAAAAGAGATTAGTACCGCACGTTTCGCTGCTGTGAGATAGTCGTGTACAATATGAAACGTCGGCACGTCTCAACGGCGTCACACTAAAACGCATACTGAGTGTAGAAGCGCACGAGCGGCGCGTGCTTCGGCAGCGCCTGCGAACAGCGCGCGTTTACTGAACGGCGCTGCTCAAGCGCGCGACTTTCAAACGCAACTGCTACCCCATACATCTCCGAACGCGCGCTCTCCAACGGCGCTGCCGAAACGCGTAACAATAAAACCAGCCTTAAATGCGGAGTGAACCATCTTTATTCATCTGTAAGTACTTTCAGTTAACAGCCTCGCTATTTTTAATAAACGGCGCCGTTCAACTAGCAGCCGCATCCTAAATTATATTCAGTCATTTAATCAAACAGCTAGGCAAATGACTTGGATCGATAACGGTTAACTTCTTGCCTAGCCCAGACATTTAAATTGGCACTAATTTATAGTGGTAGTTGTTTATTGTGGTTTTTGTAAATAAAAATTACAAATTGCATGTTTATTAACAAGTTCGGCAGTTAAAACTGAGCTGCAAACTATATAAAAATTGGTGGTAACAATTATTTAAATGGGTAATTAAATAAATAGCGCTCGCCGGCCGCTACCGCGGCACCGCTGGCTTCGCTCGCTCGGCTCGCACGTGGTTGGTCACAGTTCTAACCTAACCCATTTGGTTGGGGTGGCCTGGTTTAGTTACTGCGACCAATTCGGCTCACGCGTGGTTGGTAGGATAGGTTGGAACTGTGACCATCCACGCGAACTGCCGAACTATTTACTTAACTGCCCATTCCAACATTTTTACTGGCCATTCATTTATTTAAGTATTTTTTGTACTGACATTGTAGGATGAAATAACCGACCAATTTTCTTTTTATTACTGTTCATGTTTTACTGTCACACTAATTTACCAACCGCCGAAAAATAAAATGACTGCCTGTTATATTTTTCAACTAATCATAATAATCTCCCGAATGTTTAAATAAGTTATTAAAATTATTACTCACTAGCTTCTGCCCGAGACTTCGTCCGCGAGCCTATAATCAAGAATTGGGCTATCCCAGTGGTCGGCAAACTCATAGACAATAGAGCCAAATATCAATACTATAACGACTAAGATTTCTGATGAGAGCCAATCCTTTCTGTGTGTCCAAACTGTCTCAATACACTTTTCTTAATCCTTAAAAGTCCCATTCTCTTCCAGTCCAAAACGCTTCCTAAAATTAATTTCCTAATAAGTAGGATGCCTTCATCATCATCATCATACTGGCTGATAATAATATGATGAAGGCATCTTGCTTATTAACAAGTTAACCTTGGAAAACTTTGAAAGGCATAGTAAATTATAAATGTTCGATGCCCTGTTCGTTTTTGGTGAAAATGTTTCGGATACAAATCTATATCTACGCTCGCAATCATCGACATTTGTACAGAGCTGCACTCTATTGGCCAAAGAGCCGCGGTTTGCCAACCACTGGGCTATCCAATGCAATTTTTTTTTATCAATTCCAGAGATTATCACCTACATACAAATTTACAAACAAACAAACAAGTTTTACCTCTTTATAATATTAGTATAGATTTAAAAGTTCAATTAATATTTTTTTCGTCACCTGGTTATTGTATAAATGGCCTAAGCATCAGCCAGCCAGTCCACTAAATGCCGTATTCGACGCATCGGCTAAATGTCATTCCGGCCGCTAGTTGAACGACGCCGTTTAGAAAAAGGCAAGGCTATACCTGAATGTGCTGAAAGGCTGGCTAATTAAGCTAGTTGGCGGTGACATAAACAACACTATCCAAAAAGTGTAAGAGTTCTTTCAGCAAATTCCGCTACGCATCTTCCCGAAATTTCTACCAGTTACGTTTAGCCTATTGCCATCAACCGGGCACAAATCCAGACTCCGGGCTGCTACTGAGAAATTCCTGATGGAAAAACCCAATAACACTGCCTGACCCGAGAATTGAACTCAGGACCTCAGCATCAGGAGGCAGTAGTACTTGCGACCACTAGACCAAAGAGGCAGAGGAATCTTAATCATACCCATGAATAATGTTTTATATCTACGTCTATTCTATTTATTAACTACATAGTTTTATCTCAACGAGCGAGCGTTAATTACTTTGCACCGATAGAAAAACGCTGGCGTTTCTATTTTTAACCATTTTTCTCAAGTGGTTGAGTAGGATGCGTTATCTCTACAATAGGTCTTCTCACTCATATGTCTTTATCAGACGAACTAGGATGTTAAAGCCAGCACTTAACATCCAATATTTTAGTATACATTGACACATAGAATAACTAAGTGTTCGTGAAATTTCTTGCCCGTTCTTCTCCATAAGTACCTACAACGCTTTGGAATATGCAACTAGCTTCATCTTTCTGACTGACCGACCCCTTGACAATTCGAAAGTGCCTGTTATTGGTTTATCTATACTAATATACCAATACTAATACTAATAATATTATAAATAGGTAAAATTTGTTTGTAAGTTTATATTTAAGGGATATCTCCGGAACCGCCAGTCGGATTTGAAAAAATATTTTGGCATTGGATAGCCCAATTCTTGAGTTACGGTTTTATTCACGTATTTATTTCGGGTTTGCTCGACTAGTGTCGAACTCAACAATAAGTCATGAGCTCACCTTACGGCCAGGTCCGCGCCATCTTGACACCATTTTAGGCCAAGTTACGACACACTGTCCTTTACGCCTACAAAAAAAAGAAATACTGGTGATAAATGCATATAATTCGTTCATTCATAGATGATGTGACGTAATCCTTAGGGCATGTTACTACCGACGCCTACTAGATCTACAACAACATATTTCCGCCACTTGATTCATAGTACTCAAGTGGACTAGCTGCTGATACAATATATTATTATGTTATTCAGTCTCACAGAGAGAAACGTCAAATGTAACGCCGTAAGTCCACACCCCGTTTCTGAAAGGCTTTCAACACACGTTAGTTGACAGACTGTCAAACTCATGTCAACTGCCTGCGATTGAATAGCAACAGACGTAGGTACATTTCAGTATCGCCAGTGAAGGGTTTTAAATAATAGGGTACCTAAATAACTGTCGGTCTACACATATCGACCGGCAGACCTGTCAATTGGTCCATCGGCTGTTCCCCTAGCCTGTACTGATTTGTACCCTATATACCTATATTTAGACCCTTATGGGTTGGGTGCGTGTAGACAGCACTGAACTATCTACAAATGTATGCGAACGTAAAGGGAAAATGGTATATTCTCCTACTGGTTAAAACAATGACGTTCCTGAAAATTTAAGAAGAGAACTCCGCAAAAACGAATCTATGGAGAACAAAACAAATATGTAGGTAGCATATGAGGCTTTTGATAGGAGACGAAACTAAGTTGTTTCCCCCTAGGGAACACTGGCCTTATCCAGTGTCAAATCGTTTGTTTTATTAATAAACTTTTTTTTAATAATAGCTGTATCTACCAATTAATCCCATCTTTCGGGAACTTCATAAATAAATTTATACAGCGCTTATGGCCTTTTCCAGTGTCAAATCGTTTGTTCTATTAATAAACTTTTTTTTAATAATAGCTGTATCTACCAATTAATCCCATCTTTCGGGAACTTCATAAATAAATTCATACAGCGCTTATTAAGCCAAGGTCGAGGATAGGATTCCTTGACCTTCGCTCAATAAGCACTAATTGTTTAGCTCGGAGTATTGACGGCATCGTTCTTATTATAGTGGCTTACGGTAACCCGTCGGTAGCTCACAGTGCTCATGCTCACCCTGACCTCAGCAATTGTAGGAATTACTCGAGAATGTGCGAGTAAGGACGGGATCTTGCGTGTAACGGAAACTGCGTCTGCTCTGATAGACGAGACTAAAGTTTTGTGGTAGATATACGTATTTTTAAGTAGGCACAATATACATTTTATGTTTTCCTCTGGAGGACTGGTGACAATTAAATAAAGAACTTCTCTTATTTACTGTATATTTTTTATTAATTTACGGTCTACGGATACTTAAGTGAGATACACAATATTTGAATAAAATTAAAGGAAATAAAATAAAATGTTTGTTTAATGTTAATATTTAAATACCTATAGATCAAAATATATTAATTTATTATAATTTGTTTTAATGTATGACACCTACACTAAATTGTTAACTATACTTAGGTATTTAAAACAAGTTTATAATATCAGAAAAAAAACTTTAATAGGTATTGCTTATTAAAACTGGTAAACGTTACCCTAAAGAATTTAAAGTATTTAATGTGCTCATAATTCAAAATGTATTTAGTGCATTTTGATGGTACAAGTAAGTATCACAAAACTAAGGTGCAGAATTTTATTTAACAATTTTTAAGACGGGTGTAGAAATAACTCATCACCAAACCGGGAGTAACTTTTCCCGTCCGTCTGTTTAATTATTTTTCCTAAGGGCTCCTTAGTTACATTACTGAATGCATATATTTTTAAATCCTGTATAAATTCTTAATACAAGAAAGAGTAGGATCTACTTCAAAATCACAGGTACTTTGTCTTCGAATCTTACATGTCTATGTTACATTAATTAAGTAATACTAGTTAAAACTACGTTTTTGGTGAAGCATTATACTATACAAAGCTGCAGAATTTAATTTAAGAGTACCTAATAATTAATTTATAAACGTCGACATGAATATAAAGGCAAAAATTGATATCAGAATAAAATAGGATCTGAAATTTTAATAACCTTTTAATTAAATCAAATATGTCTAACTAAACTTAAGAGAGAGAAAAATAAACAATCTTCAGAAACATTTTTTTAATGTAGAAATACTGTAAGTGCTTACAATATTTCTACATTGAAAAATGTTCTAATTGTATCGAGGATGGGGTCGTACATACAATAAATTGCCGCAAAGCACTACATTTTTATTACATCCTCACTACTTCTTGTTCCTTCACCACACCACAACTGTGTGTCGTTTTCTCCATGATATACAAAGATTTATCAGAAGTGAAAAGAATATTGTTATTATTGTCAAAAGTCATGGCACCAATAGAAGGGAGCTTAGCTACTCTAACAATTTTGGAGTGAATAATATTCTTTGTGAAAATAATTTTGTAAATACCATCTATCCACCACGCGTACACATCTCCATCTAAATCAATAGTTATACCTCTAAAATAAGCATTTTTAGAAATACGATGCACAATATTGCCCTTACTTACAAATAAACCCAAATTGGTTAAGAAAACCACAACATTAGTATTATCTTTTTCAACTACCACGAACTTCCTAATCGGCCAATACTCAAGTATAGTTTGAAAATAATCACCTTTCTTAACAATTATACCTCGGTCCTCGTATTTGACAAAATAAACTTGGTTTTTGTAAAATACATTCGTTATGGTATCCCCACGACTGCTGTATGACAACATTTTATTCGAATTAGTATCTAGGACAAATATTCCATCATTGCCTCCGAAATAAATTAATCCATTAGCCTGATCTATATCGAAAGTTCCCAAATTAAGTATCTGACCGCCAGTAATGATTCCAACTTGGTTGGGATCCTCTAAGCTTACGAACCCAGTCTTGTAATATTCTTCATCTTCAAAGGTGGGTTCGAAACTGAAGAATAAGATGTCCTTGGATCGAAGGAGGTCCATCTTGTGAATGACGATTTGTTTCCTGAAGGGAGCATTCAGGTCGAAGCGATAAGAGACGTTGTAGCACGTAGCATTCACCAAGATGCATGACGGACATGGTGGTTCTGGCTTTTCCGTGACATCGACGACCGAGGCCGCAGTGACGGTCAGAAGAAAGACGAGGAGAATCATGGTGTTATCTGCAATAGAGAATATAATAGTTAAGCAAAGATTGCAGCCCTGGGCATGAATGTGGATGGCTTTATTAGTAGAGGAAAAAGAAACGACAAATGGATTGTCTGAAAGATGAAATGGCTAGAAAGGTAGCGACTACTGAAATCAAGGGTTAAGTGAGATGTAAGGAACAAGATACACTGCGTCGAACCCAAATAAATTAGGCTACGGACAACATGATAACGATGATGAATTAATCGCAGCGCATCTTGATATTGTTAATACTTTACAGAAAATGGTACTTCAACATACTGAAACCTCATATTATGCTAACGACGTAAACAAAGTTATGAATAGTTAAAGTTAGTGACAAAACACTACAAAAGTTCAAACTACGTGACAAAGCATTGTCTATTTGTTTTCATGTTGGCCTAGATTTGAGTGTTTATTATTTGTAGTCATAGAACAGCACTTTACAAAAATAGGAATATAACTTCCTTGTTTACTAACAAGAGAGTTAAAAGCTAAAACTACTGGATTTAAGAGCAATTACACTGAAACCATACGAGACAGCTTTTTTCTCTTGATCACAAACTTCATATTCATTCACGATTCTCTGTAACTCAACATTTCGACGAAGGCGGGAAAACACAGTTACATTAAACACTTTCATTTCAATCTCAACCATAAGCCTAACACAAAGATATATTTCGTCTGATATACCTGTTCACTTTGCCAGTCGCGAGTCACAATTTGAACAATACTTTTATCGGCATTCACTATTTTCATTTTTAAAACCCTCACGTCACATCGTTTTCGATTTAAAATGAGTTCCGAATAAAAAAAGTTTTGAGTAAATACGGGCCAAGGCTCGAGTAGCGGAAAGCTTATGAACGAATCTAGGGCGCGTTTGTGTTAAGATCGATAATGTCACGCGACGTACGCTCATTAAATATTAAACGCTATCAGTGGAATTAGAAGTGCACTTAGCGCATTGAAAACTGTGTCACTGGAAGGAACGGGGGATCGATTTATTGCTTTTCTTTTATGGCGTAGAATATAATGTACTTAGGGCAGAAAGTCGACTGTAGCTGCGCGATTTACGTGACAATCTAATTGCAGCGTTATATTCCCAAAACCTTATGACCACAGGGCCAGGGACTATGATAGACTCACTAGATGACTAAACAATGAAAATAACTAAGTAATATCCACAATTTAACACTACCTATTCTTATACAAAAACATTAGACAAGCGAGTGGAATAGAATTAAGGCTCGCAAATTGTCATCATCCATGCATAAAGCATTAAGTTCTTCCATTATGTGATCAGCATGGATATTACACAGTAAATCTTTAGTAAACAATCTGGTGAAACAATCCCTGTACAACTTTGTTGATAATAGTTTTTCTTTTCTCTCTATGATTCATTTGTTTTGTTAGTTTTCTTCTCTTTGTTTATTTCTGTGCTAGTTACGGCATGAATTAAGAAGTTTCGTGTGTAATTTAATGTTACTTGGTTTTCTTTTATTTGGTATTTAGAATCAGATTTAGGGAATTCCTTGCAATTGGATTGCGTGAAAAGTATAAGAAAATAAAGTTAGTGATGTTAATTTGACAACTTATGGCGCAATAATTTTTATTTTTAACAATACAATTGCCGGGTATATATTATATATTTTTGTATTACTAATGAGAGGCCAATGGTCCAGCATTGTGTGTGATGATTGATTGTTTTAGTAGTTTAGCTTCATTTTTCAACTACAAAGTATCCGGAATAGGAAAATCATAGGCCTTGTCACATGAGTGAAGCCCGGCACAGCTTTAAGACGGAACTCTCAGGGCGTGACTCCTACTCGCACTTCTCCGGTTTTTTTAATCTTAGGGTGTCCAAAATATAATCAAATCAATTATGTTTAGGTATTTGTGTACAAACAAAAACGTATTTACACAACTTGGAACCCAAGTTGTGTAAATACGTTTGTAAAAAATGGAATTACTCGTTCCTCGCTCTAATTTCATGTTCAGGATTTCGATTCTATGATCAGAATCCTGAACTTATCAGATAATATGTTTTGTCCCGAGTTGAACTATGGCAGCTTGGGACATAAGCTTAGGAAGAGCTTTATATTAATTTGAACTTGATACCTCCACGCGTTCCTGAGAAAAAGAGTCGTGATAGACAGACAGACGGACAACGAAGTGATCGTATACGGGTTCCGTTTTTCTTTCAGAAGCACGGAACCCTAAAAAAGGTATTTCTACATCATAAGCGCTGAATGGAATAAATTCTCGTTATAATTTATTATACTCGTACAGTTTTAAATCTCTGAAATGCAGTTTTAAAATATTGTCATAGCTATTTTACTTTGCTCTTACGTTTGAAGCGAAAAGGAAATGCTCTTGTCCTGAGCACGTTTCCGGCTTACGGATGCGACAGCTTTGAAGAAATGTATTATTTACGATACAATAATTGTCTTTTAACTTTATTAATATCAGTTAACTTTCTTGTTTCAGTAAAACATCGTAATAACCCAGACCCCGGAGGTTAGTTAGCTCACTTCTGAAATCCGAGTTGGAGACCAGGTATGTAACTATGTATTATTATTTTTTCAAAATCATAAGTAAATATTTATTTAAATTTAATTTTAGACGCCACTGACAATACATCAAGGAAAACATCGTCATCGTCATGAAGTCCGCTGAAATCGCCAAGTCGCAAATTCACAAAGCACTACAAAGCACACTCTACACTTTGTGAATTTGCGAATTGGCTGAGAAGAGGCTTTTACCTGACTGGGGAAGACATGAATACAGGCCGGTTTGAGTTCTGTAAAACATCGTAACTACCGTATGCAAGAAACACATTTGAACAATCGACAACCTCATCGTCATTAGTCAACCGAAAGACGTCCACAGCTGGACATAGGCCTCCCTCAAGCATCGCTGTAACGTCCAATCCTGTTACGATAGTGTATGTTTAGGCAACTGACGGGGTGGAACGCTTCAGGAAGCTCGAGTCGGCTCGTTTAATGCTATCCAGAGGAAGAGGATAGCGTCGTTCATGTCCTAAATTGGTGGTGTAAGAATACTATTATTAGCGGTTTGTGCTGGCAGGCTTATACTGATAGCAAAATATGTACGATGGGTACAGATTACCCACCTACTTGCCTTTATGATTTATCTTTTTTAGTAACCGTATTTTATGTTTATTGTATTATGGTGTGCTTGTGTTTTTTTTTTATTCCTATAATATTCTAAATATGGATCTGTGTCCGAAATAAAGAATTATTATTACCGTCTTTTACGTTTTTCGGGACCCTGAGGTCCCGAACCTTTAGGAGTGGCCCGTTATAGTCGTTTTATACGTTTTATTATTATAACCGTGTAAAGCGTGGTAAGTATAATTATCCGCATAGTATGTGGTGATTGTGGATGACACATACATCCAAATAGATACCTACATCCACTCTGAACACATTAGAATACTGTGTCAATGAAAGCACCGTTCATCGAGGTTCTTTTGTTGTTATTCTGTGAACCATACCGCGCCGCGTGTGATCGTTATTTTATTTTTCATTTTTAAAACATCAGCTAATTGTTTTTACTTTAAAAATGTAGCTGGATCCGGTAAGAGTTTTTGTGAAAAACATGGTTGTTGTTAAAGTATCATCACCTGCCTCGCCTTTTCCCAACTATGTTGGGGTCGGCTTCCAGTGTAACCGGATGCAGCTGAAAACCAGTCTTTTACATTAAGGAAACGCCTATTTGACCTCCACAACCCAGTAACTGGGTAACACGATACCCCTTGGTAAAACTGGTTGTCAGATAACAAATGCCAAAGATCTACAAATGACAGCCGGAACCAACAGCTTAATTAATTTAATTAAAGTACCACTGTCTTTTTTTTAATAAATATAGATTACGGATAATAAAGTAGAAAATCTAATTTTACAAGGGAAGCTCTTGTAAGAACCTTTATAATCCTTATTACTATGTTAAATCTTAACTTAAAATTAATCGAAAAACAGCTCACCTTTTATATCAAAAAAGAAAATCCAAAATCAATTGCCACATTATCACATCGCCATACAAGAAACAAATGAAAACTAGACAATAATAAAACGCGCGCTCCCGATACAATCAGAAGGCACAATGTGTATCGCTACCAACAGTTACCTTTTAAATACTAAATTACCACATATATTGACACAAACACAGAAAGAAGAGAAGGTATACTTTATTTAATACGCGAAAACACACAAAAATTCGTTGAGGACAAATATGAACGATTTTATTCATAAATCTACCATAAAGCACATGCAATATGTGACAGCAGTAATTCTAGACTGTTTTAATATTGTAACTGCCTACACATTTTGTTGGGCAGATCCTACTATGTAGTAATTGGGTTTATATTACATATACCTCTAGGTCTGGTCTGAGTGAATTTACTACCATATCTTGCGTTGTTTTTTGTAGTTTTCTTTCGAAAACTATATGTTACAGAATACCTCTATTTCACACGGAGCAAATGCTTTTCCTTAACAAGCAACATATTAAAAACAACCTAAGAATTTTGCTCAGCTACGTACGGCAAACCTTGCTTGCGAGTTTTGGCGCAGCTTGGTAAGGACTTATGTCCAGCTGTGGACTGCGATAGATTACAGTGGTCTTAGGGCAAAGTAAAAAGGAAGGAGTGTGTGGTCTCCTTTCTTTTGATGGTGAGTAATTTGTGACATTTTGACTTACCTTCATAGTACCTACAACGTTAACTTCTGAACCAAAATCAGCAACAGTGGGACACAATCGGTTTCATAGTATTAATGAAAACTGAAACCCATTTCTTTTTCACAGATGAGTTGTTTGTATAGTGGCTCGTGTCTAAATAATAACAACCGTATGGTTCGGTCCATCAGGTTATGCTACGCTTGCCGAGGTTGGTCTGTGGATGGGTGACCATCTTAACATACCGAGACTTCTCCATGCCTCGGAAAGCACGTTAAGCCGTTGGTCCCGGTTGTCATTCGTGGATCTTTGACAGTCGTTACCGGTCGTCAGAAGCCCGAAAGTCTGACAACTAGTCTTACCAAGGAGTACCGTAATACCCAGTATCGGTTGTGGAGGTCAGATAGGCAGTCACTTCATGTAAAAATACGATATTCAGCTGCATCCGGTTAGACTGGAAGCCGACCCCAACACACTTGGGAAAAGGCTAGGCAGTTTGATTGAGTTGTTTGTAAAGATATATTCGTAGTCATTAAAGTGGACCTTCTACATTTATTGCTTTGTGACTATTAAAGTCCTTCACACGCGTAGAGCAACGCGACATGATATGGAGTTTTTACACTTATAGAAGTTAATTATTAATTGTTTTCCTACGGTTAATTGGAGCTCAGAATAAGTTCAATTGGTCCAGCAATAGAATTGTTTACTAAAAGACTTATTTAAAAATAAACTCTTTAGTGTCCAATGATAGTCTAGACTAGAATTAGACTTCTCCGAAGGAGCCATAATTCAAAGTAGGTCTCGTAAAAAACTTGTATGTAAACTGTTCGAAATAAGTGACACGAATATCGAATTCTACGGAATTAAATGTTTTTAGATCCTACTTTATAGACTTTATTTGCTTTTATGAATAGAATCTCTGGTTTTCAATGAGGATATTGAATGATACAATGCGAGGCACACGGGCACAAGGCAAATATGGCAGAACGATCTATAACCTTCTAAAAGGACCGGGCCGCATTTATAACCAGCAGAAATGAACGGAAAAGAAAATAGAAGCCAGTGCTTTGCAGATCGACAGTCACATTACAGACTATAATCAAATATACTAAGTATCTAATAGCCCGCGGTTTCACTCGTGTCCTAGGGAGACTACTAGGTACATGTACCTGCCCGGATAAACAAAATATCATCCTCTACCACCTGTGTCTTTCATCCCTATCCGTATAGATATCGAAATTCGGAACTCCATGCCACTTCTGTTCTATCCAAAACCCTCGGACGCAGCGCATGGCCACGAATAATAGAACGACACGCTACCTGAACATGTTGTAAACAAAGCGCCAAGCTTGGCCGGTGAGAGACAGATCGGTATTAATTATTGTGTGGTCAATTGTGGGCCATGGGTCAGCATAATTTACCGTTATAGCCTGTACGCTGAATGGGCCACAATCACAGATTTTTTTAAACGATTTCCGTGTGATTTTGTGAGTACAGCAATTTTCATATCATAAAAGGCGACTTCGGGATTATTTTAGAGCTGGACCATTCCTTCCTAACAACCGCATTTTTTTTTTCAAACCTGACGCTGATGCTCTTGGCCTGCATCTCACCTGATGGTTAGTGATGATCAGGCCGAAGGTGGAATCGAGCTTCATCCGGAATCCTCAATCACAGAGGAACTGGCTATCTTACCTCTAACTGCTGAAACACAACAATGCAAAAAAAAACAATAGACGCGTATATATTTAGTAACGTGTTCCGCTTAGCTATTTCTAAAGAGCCATAAAAAACCCTGAAAGAAATCGACACGTGTTTCACCTCTCAACGAGGCACCCTCAGGATGACGATTGACTTGTCGCGAACCCAAACACGTCGTGTTGCCACACCGAGCGCTGAACGCAGAGAAATGCTGAATGCTGTTAACATTGTTGTTATGGCGACAGACATACCAACCACACCGAGTAGAAATTTTTTCCCCCAATGGGAATCGAACCCGGGACCTCTGGGTCTGACACAGGTGGTCTAACCACTAGACCACAGAGGCGGTTACTATAATCAAAATGCGATCTGCCAAAAGTCGTGAATATGGAAATTTCTCCATAGCCAGTTTTTCCCATTTCGCTCGTCTGACGAATTGGTGATCGTAGTACTTTTTCACAAACGGGATTACGCTAGGCGTGCTATACACTTTTTCGGGACATGATTTGACACTTTCGGCCAACTCGAACATAGTGTGTATGCGACTTTTGCCTTGTTGAACTAGTGATTGCAGCCATTACTGAGCACGAGGTCCTGGGTTCGATTGCCAGGTTGGGCAGTGTTATTGGGTTTTTCCATCAGGTATTTTTAAGGAGCAGCCTAGAGTCTGGTTCTCTTAGATAGGATTTAAACATGACTGGACGAAATGTGGGGTAAGTACTATGGATACCTACGTCTCTCAATCCTCTTAATTCTTCCGGAAAAGCGGGTGTGATATTATGTGTGTCATTTAAGTCACAAACGGGTAAAGCTGGTTTTTCAAGTCGTTATAGCCCAGTGGTCGGCAAACTCATTTGTCAATAGAGTCAAATATCAATACTATAACGACTAAGATTTCTTATGAGAGCCAATCCTTTCTGCGTATCCAAACTGTCTCAAAACCCTTTCCTAATGTTTTTATTTATGCTTCAGTTTACAAAAAAGGGTTTCGTGTTTGGAGCCTCCTTTTAAGCAAACAATGCCTGTGTTAGGAGACTCCGCTCTTCCATTACAGCATAATCTTAATCTGTTCAAACAAATCCGTAGGTACTTAAAATATCAAATAAAAACAAGTATGTTATTGAGTGTGTGATTCGAGTGTGAATACCAGTGCGTAGTGTGTCTGTATGCGAGAGTGTCTATGAGAGTGAATGAAAGAGTGTATGCGAGAGTGTATGAGAGAGTGAGTGAGTGTGTTAGAGTGTAAGTGTATGTGTGAGTGTATCTGCTACTTTATGTGCTCTAAAAGTGCCTCCGTTTCAACATTATGTAAGTGTCTTTATCCAACTGGTTATTGTTTTTTAGCATTCATAGCTTTTTTTTGTGTAACAAAATATGTCTGTTTATTTTGTTGTACAGTTGAGCAGACCGTTTATTAAATTGTCTTCAAGCAAACATGGTTTTAGTTTTTGGAATTTGTGCAAAAATGTCGGTCCTCCTTTTCCGTAATAAGTTTGGATCATATGGCAGGGTTTTATGCTTTTTTTTAAACCATTTGGATAATGTACAGTTTTCTTACGGAATTATTCTTAATCCTTAAAACTCCCATCCTCTTTCACTCCACAACGCTTCCTAAAATGAACTTGCTAATAAGTAGGATGCCTTCATCATCATCATATCGGCTGATAATAATATGATGAACTATGAAGGCATCTTACTTATTAACAAGTTATCTTTGAAAAACATTGAAAGGTACAGTAAATGATTAATTTTTGATGTCCTGTTAATTTTTGGCGAAAATACTTCGGAAATAAATCTTTGAAATAAAGTTCGACCCCCGCGCGTGTCTACGCTCGCACTCATCGACATTTGTACAGAGCCGCACTCTATAGAAAGAAAGAAAGAAAGAAAAATGCGTTTATTGGCATTACTGCAGAAAAAATACACCTTATAACTATAAAAAACAGAAAACAATGATTATAATGCCAAAAGGGCCTCAGCTCAGCATATTGTCAGATGTGTCACAAAGTGTACCACCTGACGCTGATTTTCAGCTGCAACCCACGAGTGCCATACGCTAGAATAATAAACAGGGAAGTGTGTGTCCGCTTAGTAAATTAGAGGATAATATAAAAAATTGCTCACAAAATCAAATATACTGTAGTGACATACATGTGTGTGTGTTGTGTTGTGAATAAATACCCAAAATCTGTCATAATAACTACTTAAATTAAACTATCATCTTTTCACGAGCCGTGGTTTGCCGACCACTGGTATAGCCACTTACGGAAATACTTAATCGATTGTCAATTATAGAGAAAACTTGCACTCTGAACAGCCAGTTCAGTTCCCGTCAATAGATCATTCTCAACATGACAGACGATGCTTTCAACAAATTATTCGACCACAAACTCCCATTACACCAACCTAAAGGTATTTTAATCACAATAAAAACAAATAAAACAGCTGCTTCTTTAAAATTACGCCAAAAACCGCAACGGAAATGTTCCTAATATTCTAATTGTTGGACACGGCCATAACACGCCGAAACACTTAGCGAATTGGCGAAAAGCAAATACAATTATATTAAATTAAGCGCGGTTTTAATCTCAATATCTTGTCTGGAGAAAACACGCACCTAATGGATTCCAGGCTGTTGATTGTGGTTACCAAATTCGCGAAGATAGGAACTTTATTATGAACCTAGCCTTTAAATTACTTAAATACTAGGGGTACCTACTGATGTTGTACTAGATAGATAGGTACTGCACGGCAAGGATGTCTTCTCAAACAGAGAAGGTACGATCGAACAAGCATGGATCACCATTCTTAAGAGTGATAATATTGCTGCTTGTTCTGAAATGCTTATTCCACCGCGCTTTGGTGGGTTTTACCACAGCGACGATAAGAATAAGCCCAGATGATGAGCAACAATAACAAAATATATGTGAGTAATCTTCAGACTGCGATCATCAATCCGTCTGGCAAGCGTGATGACCGATGAATTAAAGCAGTTCATCCAATAGAAAACCCAGCTCAGGATGTAGGTTTTTGCATCTACGCTAAGAGATGTATTGTTTATTTCAAATGTACACAATACAGTCCATATTTTCTACAAAGATAGCGTTAGTAAGGGTTGTACACAAAAAATACAAATAAAAGGTGTTAGTAATTTGTTAGTAAACAAGACAAGTTACACAATAATTCTACTTCATATTTCTGTGCAGGTGTACACCTGCCCAGTGCACATTGAAAGGACTGTCAATCTTGCACGCTAACGTTCTGAGCACAGTTTTGGTGCTAGCACGGACCCTGCTCATCATCGATGCTGTTCTTTTCCTTATGATGGCAAAGAAGTCATCGATGGATGCCTCCGTAAACATTGCGGAAGCACTGCAGTACCGGGGTTTTCTCAACACTGCCCTAACCATAACCATGTCGCTAACCTTTTAAACATTTTTGATCTAAAAAGCAACAGTAAAAATCCGTATTTAGGTACCCATCGCGTTTCTACGGGCCCAACCGCAACAGTGTCGCCCTCTGGTAGGCCATTTAAGAAGAACCTTTGATGCGCGACCCAGATCCAAGATTTTTGCATTTTTCATCGCACATCGCTGCTTTATGAGACATTGCCATAAGTAGACATTTCTCGACTTGTTCATTTTGAACAGAAACGTTGTCACAGGGCTAAGTGTTAGAATTAAGCATAGTTCCATCAACTCTCATTTTAGGTACCTAACTGTTTGATAGGTTGACAACTAACTAAGTAGATAAGTGAGTATATATTTTGTGAATTTTGGCCAACCAATAATAATATTGTGTGGCCAATGTTATTTGGTTAAACTAAATTGAAATTCGACAGAAGATTTATTAATTAGAGACTACAACACAACAACACACTACACAACTTACAGTAGGTACAGACTAGAGAGAGTTGGGGAAAGCAACCAAATGATTAATTATGGAACTACCAGCATAGACTGAGTCATAAGTCTAGATGCCTACCGTTGCTACTGCTTCTTAGGCCCTGAGTTCCATTTCTAAGTCGGTCATGCAGACGATTTAGGACGAATGTCACCAATGAAAATGAACGCGTTCAGCACATCTGTACGGTGAAACCATAGACTACCGACAACTAAGCATTTTAACATAACTTAATTAATTAATATCAATTTAGCAATTAGTCCTCGATTAGCGGTCGTCGCGTGTGCTCGCTCCTTTGTATTATAAACCTTTGGTCTTATTTTACCTTAAGAGCAGCAGTACATGGTCCTTTGAGCCGGATCTGAACCAGCGACTTATGAATCGCCGTATACCTATAGATTAACCGCGTTCAAGAGCTGTCAGTGTCAAAATTTTTGAGGAATATTGACACTGACAGTTCTTGAACGCGGTTTAGAAGTGCTGAACGCGATCAATTTCATTGGTCAAATCCGCACTTAGAATAGAACAAAGGTATATCAAATTCACCGTTCATAACTTTTGCCCTCCGATCATCACGAACCGAGTATTTCAACAAACCTTTACCTGTTCCCTGTAAGGTTGCTCACGTACACCGTAACAAATAAGTTGGCCCCGAAAGTTACGGCGTACGTTACTTAGATTAAATAACTTGGATACTAAAGGAGGCAATATCTGTCCCGTAAAGGAGGAGAATCGCAATTAATGACGTTTGTTCCACTAAAATTTTGACTCTGTGACATTGTGGAGCGTTTTTAGTGGAAGGTTCGTCAGGATCGATATTAGGTAGGGTAGGGTTGCGTTAGATATACCAGCGCCTAAGTCGTACCTACTTACTACTACTGCAATATCTGCTCTCCTGTTCATAAAAACTGATATCTAAAAATGCAAATACTTACGTACAATTTAATCCCGTTAGTTAAAAAAAAACTAAAACTAAAACAAAAAACTTCATGCACATCTGTAAGCTATTTTTGAAAAGAATATGACAATACAGATAATATTTTTGTTCATGGCCATTTTCGACATTCATTTAAGCATAACCCAACGGTATAATTTGATTAAATTATGCCAGTGGTTTGGGTTTTCAACTTTGAAGGCGTTTTTATATAATTCGTACCTGTGGAAAATTGCTAAAACGTACCTTGTGAACAGAACAACATTTGGTAGACCTAACAATATGAAACAGATAGGGGAAACCGAGGAGGGTTGTAATAATTTTCACGCCAATGGACATATGTCAGCCGAAAGCAGTCTTAGTTCTATTCACTTTTATATACAAATAGCTAGTTCTATCCTACATAGGATTTTCATAGAAAATTTTTACAAATTATCTAGATTAGATAAAAAACGACAAACTGAAATGAGTCGTTATGTCACAACTCTCTTAGTACTGACTGTACCAAGGTAGGTTGTGACAGTGGTGGAGGTAAGCTCTGTTACAGGTGGTTTTTGAGATGCAGAGGAAATAAATTAAATTTAAAAATATAAATGTGAATAAGCAATATTAATCAAAAATCAACTTTAATAAACTTTCAATAATAAGAAATATCTACAAAAAATCACATTATTGCAATACTTTAATAACTTTGGTACGAAATTGAGACGATTTGTGTATTTCCTTCTAAGAAGGCATTCTGAAACAATAAAACAATAACCCATGCAAAAACACAAAACGCATTTAGAAACCTTACAAAGTATTTTTTTTTAAACGACCCTCCTAGGCGTAGGTAAAAAATCATCCTCGGTTCGGAATAAGGTCAAATAACCTCGAGATCTGCAGTAAAGCTAAGAATATCATGAATTGAAACTTATTCAGTTCATATACGGGTTACTAAAAAAATACCAACAACATAACACGTATTGATGAGTAGGTTGTGAAAAACTTACTTTCGTGATTTTTTCGCCATCGACGTCGCAGACACATTCACTCCCTGTAGGCCGCCGCGACAAACTGCATCGGATAGCGCGTCAAGAAAGACATAACGCGATGTTGCAGGCTCGCTAACGATTAAGTATAGAATTAAGAAATGGACTTTGTAACAACTCTCCTCTGTAACAATTCTCCTCGGTCTCCCCTATACAGCAGAAATGGACGATAACTTAACATAACACAACATTTAATTCATTTAGAGTATAGTTCATTTCTAACTTGTAGGTACAGAACTAAGGATTTTTTTTTAAATTATCTAGTTGTATTATTCCAATGACTCCAAAAAGGGAATTCCACTTGATCCCCTAAGTAATTATTTCTAAGTAGTTTTTAATTTCTTTAAATATCATCTTGTTTTATTATTCTATAGATTTACGTAGGTATCGTTTCTGAGACCTTATTCTAAATATGACTTAGGATTTAGGTGGTACGAATTTAGGTACCCATAACCCTTATCTAAACGTACCGAAGAAATTTCTTAAATCCCAAAGAAAAACCATTATGATAAAAGATTTTTGTTTTTTTGTGAATGCTGTTTGGTAGCATTAAATAAAGATTCAGTGGATGCAAAAGATCTTGGTGAATTTAAATTACATTAAAACTTACTTACGGAACTTACCAATCACGCTTACCTACCCTTTTACACCGAAAGATGTCCATCGCTATACAGCGCCGTCTCGCGATGACCAGCGCTACCTCGCGCCAGCTCGCGATGTCACGCGCCAGACATCCCTATCTAGCGCCGGCTTTGACTATCACGCGCCGCCCGGCCAGCCGTGTCTCGCACGCTAGCCAGCCGAGAAAATACTATGCAGCGATGTCTCGCGATGGTTGAAGCGAGCCGGCGCTTGCCAGCGCATGCCAGCGCGAGACAGCGCGAGACATCGCGAGATATCGCGAGTCAGCGCTTGATGGAGAGAGACCGTGCGGGTCCTCGATGGCTGGTGCGAGATTTATATATCCGTTTTACAATGTAAATAAATACTCTATACTTACAACAATAAAGTTCAATATTGTTCTAACAAACATTTCAATTCTCACCTCACACATCCTGACAAGATGGGCAGGGCGTGGATAGAAATTTTGCCATACAAATTTCAACTCTCGCCCATCCCATCCACGTCTCGCCTCGCCGGTGTAAAACCACGTTAAAGACCCATATTACAAAACGCAATCACAGAATAACAAATATCTGCAACACAATAAAAGAGCATACGAACTGAGGAGCGAGCCTCCAGAAACAAGGAGAACACCCAAACTTGGCGAAATTTTTAGATTTTCATGAACAAGTCATGGTTCTCATCCACAATGTAATCCACGGGTAGCACTTTGTAACCGCTACGCCTCGAAACCGCTTGTCGTTCTACTCACCCACGCCGGAAAAGCTTGAAGATAAGTAAGGCTGAAAAATCGTGTCGCGATCAACCACCACTCAAGTCGGGCCAACAGATTGCCAACATCTATCAACTAATAGTTCTTTGAAAACCTTTTTTACGAGACCTTTTTTCAGCGCATTCTTAAGATAAGTTTGAATTACATCGACGCGAACAGCGAAGTGGCTTTTTCTCGTGATTTTGTTTGCGGATTTACTGGACTTTCCTACCATTTTATTTTCTGATCTAAAGATTTAGAATGTTTTCTTATTTTTTTTTTTGTAAATGCACATTCTACTCTATTCACAACTAACTTACAATTTTTCAGTTATCTTATTCCAGGTGCATCGTCTTCACATACGAGTATATATAATTAATGTATACAAAATATTGTAAAACATTTTAAAAGGGTACCTAACGCTGGAGTTTCTTGCCCATTCTTCTCCATACGAAAACTACCTTTTGGAAGGGGCGACTAGAATCAATTCTATTTTTTGTTTTTGACGTTCAAAAGTGCCTTTTTGTGCCTAATTGAAATAAATGATTTGACTTTGACTTTGTGTATGTAGTGGTAGGTAGGTATTTTGTTGACTTTACCTACATTAGACAGAGAACAATTATAATTAGATTCCTACCTACCATGCATCTACGTCACAAAACACATGTTATCAGATTGAGTGACAAGGCTGGACTGATTACTTCTGACCTTTCACCGCTGGGATGAATACAGCTCATCAATCCACGCGGCACGACACGGGTTGACAATACAGTTTCATTACCTATATCTCTATGGTTTTATGTGCCATAGATCTTATGGCGTGACTTGGAAGTTTCGGTGTAATTGTTGTTATTTACGGATGCGACACAAACTCATGGTTAGACTGCCTGATCGTTGCTGGTTAGTGGAGACGAGCGATTTAGAGAGAAGTACCTATACGGACTCGGGGCAGTACCTATGGCTACTAAAGCTTGATGAATTGAATTTATTGGAATTCTGTTGGTTTAATTTTTCCTAGTAGGTACTGCACTTCTCTCTTCTTCGCTCAATACACAAACTTCTAGGTATAGTGTCTTTATAAAATGCACATATCGAAATGAGGGAATCTATGGCAATATTTTTTTTTATTCTGTTTGGTATCTCATTGAGAAATTTTACGATTATTGTAAAAATTTATGAAAAAAAGATTTTATGTTTATTTTCAATTGAGGGTAGTTTTTTTTTACCACAATTTTCATTCAATGAGGACGCCTAATTACTTCAAAATCATTGTGGAGTTTGTTTCATCGCGATAGATCATTTAATTTAAAAGTTACACCGTTTTATTATTATTTTTTTTTAATTCCATAAAAGTGATATAAAAAAATACTTATTTAGATTTTTTAAATATTTTTTCGGTCAATAAAATTAAGCATAGATTCCCTCATTTCGATATGTGCACATTATAAAGACGAACGAACGAACCGTATTAAGGACGCAATAGAGCGGAAAAAGGGCTCCAAGGTTTTTGCAAGAGATCTGTCTATTGGATAGAGCCAGCTTGCGAAACTCAAGACCAATGATGGCATAATCGTATCCGCTAAACCTGAACTGTTGAGAGATCGAGAGTTCCTATGGACAGTTATACACGTCAACCAGTAACCCCGTTAAGAATCTGGCAAACGACCCAAGAGCTAGATTGAGCCGACACTACACCGAAGACATCCCTGACGTAGCTTGTACGAGATTAGGATGGCTCTGAAGCAGCTTAAAAACAACAAGGCGCCGGGTGATGACGGAATTACGGCCGAACTCCTGAAGGCCGGTGGAAAACTCGTTCTTAAGGCCCTCCAGAAGCTTTTCGATTCCGTCATACTCAAGGGTCAAACGCCACAGACATGGAACAGAGGTGTGGTGGTACACTTCTTTAAAAAGGGCGACAATGCTTAAGAACTATAGGCCCATCACACTTCTGAGCCTTGTCTACAAGCTGTTTTCAAGAGTTATCATGAACTGTCTCGAGCGCAGGTTTGACGGCTTCCAGCCTCCCGAACAAGCCGAATTCCGTTGTAAACTACGAGAAAGCCTTCGATTCGATCGAGACATGGGCTGTACTGCAGTCTCTTCAATGGTGCCAGATCGACTATCGGTACATCGAGGTGCTAAATTGTCTGTACGAAAACGCCACTATGTCAGTCCGACTCCAGGACCAGACCTCAAAACATATCCTTCTGCAGCGGGGTGTGGTGGTCTCTCCGAAACTGTTCACCGCTGCACTGGAGGATGTCTTCAAGGTTCTGGATTGGAAAGGGCTAGGCATCAACATCCATGGCGAGTATATTACTAACCTTCGGTTTGCCGACGACGTAGTTATCATGGCTGAGACCATGGAGGACCTCAGTACAATGCTCGATGACTTCAGTAGAGCCTCCGAAAGAGTGGGTCTTAAAATGAACATGGACAAGACAAAAGTCATTTCAAATGCCCAAGTGACACCCACTCTCATGAAGATCGTAGTCTAAGTTAATTTTTGATTGACCTTTTGTGATAAGGTCCTAAATAAGTTTCAGTAGCAATGGAATTTGAGCTTTGTGTTGTATGACACTGAGCTTATGATCCCAAAATTTGATAATTATCTGCGATTCTGAATTCAAATAATTAGTGTTTTGCGACCTTTCATGGGTAGTCACAAAGGTTGGGTCCTTTGATTTACTAACAAAGTTCGTCACTTGAACCACACTCCAGGTCAATTAAATACATTAGCTATCAGCATTGCTCGTTTATGGGATGTTCGTAGGTATGTTTATACGTTTAATTCCCGAAACTAAATTGCGTGTAGTGTAGTATGCCTGTTCGTGTCTGTTTAATTTGTAAAGGTCATAATGGTTTTTCCCAGAAGATTTTTTATAGAACTGATGCAAAGGGGCACTTTGTAATGGAATGATGTAGTGTATGCAGCCAGAATTGAATTCTCAGTAAATGTAGGTAAGTATAGTGAGTGATAGGTATACTTAATCCAAAATGAAGGTAATAAATGAAACACCCAATAATTTAGCAAGAGTTTAATAAAAAAATGCAAAATAATAAAAATATCTCCAAATATTGAGCCTTAACGCTAGGATATCTGTAGGTTTACAACATCCAAAAATACAAAAATTACACGCACTCACACAATGAGGGTATCGTCTGTGATTATATTACATTACATGTAACCTCCTTCGATAAAACTGACAGATATTTTGGCGCCAATTCTTAATGTCATAGTGTCAACAAAGTTTACTTACACGTGTCTCGTTACTCGATCAATTTTATCGAAAAAGGATTAGGGAAAAGATTCAAGACTTAAACGCCGATTTCATAATAATCAAACAAAAAGGAAATATTGGCACTAGATTCCCAATTTTGCAGAATACATTCATGTTTTGGACGAAACAATTTAAAAAGTGACAAGGAAGGTTTAAAGTTACAAAATAAATTTATTGTCATTTCACAACTTTGGTAAGGGAATTAATTAGAGAGCAAATTAATGCTGGTAAGATTTTGTGCAACCAAAAATAATTTATTTGACGATTTCCGAATTACGAGTAAGTGGTTATAAAAGATAAATTATTATTAATACGACTCCATAAATATGACCAAAAAGACAAATTAAATGTTATTTTCTAATCGTTACCACCATGCTATTGTCTCAAAGTTTATTAAATTATACTCATTTATCTACCTTGATAACACAGTGAGTATAAAAGTTAACAAATATTTTAATCTCAACTTAACAAATTAATACTGCTGAGTTCACAGAAACTTGAATAATAGGAACCGTCAAATAAATGCTACTTTTGATTTGAATCTTTCAAACAATGTGGAATGAATAAAACGGTTCGAAAATAGATAAGGACTTTGTAGAAACGGGTTCAAACAGGCTAGTCATAGATGGTATTTTAAAAAGTATATTACGAATAAATATGATTAAATTAATAAAGAATATTAATAAATTATAGGTAAATAAAGAGACTAGGTATGCTTACCAATTTACTGTCGATTTCATATGTCTTACAACCTCTTTGGTGATATGAAAACAATTTCTTTACGTTTATCTCGATTAAAAAGAAATCTTCGATGACATTACTTTCTTTTTAGAAAGGTAGTAAGAGTCACACGGCATTAAAACATACATCCTATACTACCAGGTCCCATTTTGTTTGCAGCAGTATACAGGCTGTCTGGTTAAGAATGTATAACCTTGAAATTGCATATAACAGACCTCATCTTTTTTAACCTTATTTTATTACATTCTTCTTCAATTCCATCAGTTATTTGTTGTTGTAATATTGTACGTTGACTATAGTAGCAGTAAATAATGTACTAGAAATGGCACAGTATTTTTTAAAAGTGTCTTAGATACTACTTAGGATAATTATTTTTTGTATTTTTTTAACTGGTATAAGGTCTATTATATGCTATTTCCCGTTGCTATTTCCGTTTATTTATGCCCGTTCAGTCTAAGGAGGTTGCGCAATGGTAGAAAGCGATTTTTTTTAAACCTTTTTGCAATTCTCTCTTCATAAGGAACAAATCTAACTTTGAGAGATGTATTAATGATTAATATAATTCGCGGGCTAACACTGCGGATCCTCCATAAACGCCCGCTGTTACAAAGACCACAACCCTTTCTATACCTTTTCTTATTCTCTTGCCATATTTTACTGATTAATACTTGTTTTACCAAAGGTGCGTTCTTACAAACAAACGATATAATATGGTGATTTATTTTATTTGATATGAATACAATGTGCAATAGTATGTAGCGTCTGTCTGTTGTCGGTGATATATTGATAGATTTTCTGATATAGTTCGACCAATTTGGGCTGTTAAGTGATCATTGTTCAGAGCAATAAAGAGATGGAATAGCTCCATCTCTTTCTCGCCCTGAACAATAGGGTAGTTGCCTAGGTAAAAAAAAAGAAATTATATTTAGTGTGTCTTTCAGATAATAAAAAAATATTAGACACGTATTTTTTGCTTTATCATATCAAAAATAACTTAGAAAACACGCATTCAAGTTGGGGTGTGGGGGCTCGTTACGTCACAACGCAGTATTAAATCTCGCAAGGCGTGACGTCATGCCACATTTTAATTCAATGTATCGCCATAATCTTTTGATTACGTCAAAAAAGAAAAAATACGTGTTCAATATTTTTTAATAACCTACAAGACGGACAAAAAAAAATTAGACAGGCCTATTATGACTTTGTGTGAAATAGCTGTTTTAAGAAAGAACACTTTGTTTAGGACATAAGGTTGCTAATAGCGCCGCAAGTTATTTAACAGATAAGTTGATCGAACTATTAGATGTGTATCTAACACATTCATGAATCAGGGGCGGCCACGGAAGATGGTTGTCAAAGGATTATAATAATAGAACCGTGTAGCCACCTTGTTCGTAATATTTTACGTTTTGTTACTAAATAGCGCGTCAGTGATCGATGGTCGCTAGACAAATTTCATTACATACGTTTCATTATTAAAATATTTTAATGTCTAATGTGTAAATCTATGGTTTGAGCAATCCGTGACACCTTCAGTCTCCGAAAGCTATGGGATGCTATGGTTTTCATACTCTTGTTTAATTTTGGTCCGCTTTATAAAGTTTATTATCGGAGTTAGTAATAGAAATATCGGGTTACGTACTAACTTTGGTTAGGGTTAATTTTTAAATGAATAGTTTAATAAGAGAACGTAGGATTTATATCAGAACCGCACCGACAACAAACCGCTTAAAATCTAAACTAAAATATACATAGAAATCTTATTTATAAATTAATCGTAAAGTAATACATTTTGAATATATTTTTAAGAATCTTCCCATTTAAAGTATATATTTTTGACTAGTGAATAAAATTACACCTATTCGTAAATATTTAAGTAAATACGAAAGCTTGAGTATGACATTCCTGACTTGTCTCACTCAGACTTGGCGAGTGTGAGTGAGAGAACGCTATACGCGTCATACTCGCTCTTGTAGGCCTATTGATGCACTTTTAATTACATGATTTTAAAGTTAAATTTTGAATGGGAATATTTAATACATAATTTTAAAAAATGAGATTCCATTTTAATACTAGGTACAAAATCTAGCTATCTAGAACTTCTGTCAGTTGCAGCAAGGACAGACCTTTGCATTAATAGAGAAACAGGGGTGACACGTATTTGAAATAGCAGCTTTTACAGAATTTCGTCAACAGTCTCATTTTGACTTTAAATAAATACTTTTGACTGATGACGACTTATTGAGTTTCGCTGTATCAGTTACTGTCACATCTCAAATAAAATACAGGTAAACTAATACAATTTCAACACATTGACAAGAAAAACATAGTCTTTGGCGTTTTGAGCAAAACGTGATGTGTTTATGGCATCAACTAGCGGTACTAAGTCGCGCTTTTATTAGTTACAGGTATATTTTTTTTCATATACAAAGACTAAAATGGGACACACCGAATGCGAGGCATTTCTGTATTCAATTTTTTGTGTGGTTAATAATTAACCTGGTGTCAGTTTTTATGCTGTCCATGGGCCTCTGACTTGGCTTCAAATGCCTTCGGTTTTCTTCGATAGGGCAACCGAACCCCGGCAACAGGGCAACCGAAGGAACACGGGTGGGTTTTAGTCAGTAAGTCTGACACGCCCTCCCGCTCCGTCCAGAGCGGGAGAAGTTATTTCATCATTTCAAGCCTTTTTTGATTAAAAAAGGCATGCCGGTTTCCTCACGATGTTTTTGATTTATCCAAAATAAGAATATTTTGTTCATTTAAAAATGAAAATCATTAATTGCACTCGATTGAAAAACAAGGTTCTAGAAAGGGAGAGTAGTAATTTTTTGTTTCCCTGTATCACATACCCCGACTTCGATGTGTCTCCAGACTAAGTTGGTAATCACTGCAAATCTTATTTTTAAGTAACAAAACCTTTTTAGTGCACCTGTTTATATTGAAATATTATAAACATGGCTGTTTATGCAGTATAAATAACATTAAGTTAATAAAGAGAGGTATATTCTGTTATTTTGAATTTAAGATTTACAGTGACTACAATTCAGTAAAGTTTCTAGCAATATTAATGGTGACTATAGAATAATATCGGTTACATTATAAAATATCAATTCCCTAATAATTATGAGTACCCTACATATCCTTACATACAAGTATTAGATACAAATCATACGTATAATCAATATTTTTTGTTATTTCATATATAAGTAAATACGCAATATAAATAAATGCATTTTTTTTATGGCAAAATGTAGGAATGTTGCGCTGACACCTATTTGTTTAATAAAAACTTTATGCGATAATCGATTTAAATCGATAAAGTTTGTTATCAATACTATAAGTATCGATATGATTAGTTTACAGACAAAAGTCAACTAATGATTTGTGTAAATTTAAATTGGAATTTTGAGCATTCGAGAACTTTTTTTATAAACTTCTTGCAAGTCCTTATTATAACAAATGTAGGGTCACTAAGAAACGCGATATAGTGAGCATTCTATGAGCATGGTTGGTTAAGTTTTGGTCGACAATCGATGAGATCACGAGTTAGCGATAAACAGCAAATAAATTATTTAGCGGTGCGGCGATGAAAATGTGACTGGCCGTGAGCAATGAATTTGATATTTTTTGAATCGTCAGAATTTGAAAATAGAAGCCGTTTTGCAGAGGATTTGCTGATTGATATTCTAAAATTCCTTTGCTTGCTATGAAAACGGGTAGTGTTCAAACCTCCATGCTTATTTTCTAACAAAATTCATATTACGCTGTAACATTGTAAGTATCAAAATTGAGGCATAGCTGATTTCCAGTCAGTTCATTTGAAATTTCCATTTTTGTTCAATAAAACCAGTCTCTTATTACCTGCATTTTTAATTCATTGATTATGTAAAGCTTTCATTGTTAAAACATCCTCAAACTTTGTTCGACGGCTCTTATTTCCAAATCCCGCGATATATTCTGACATATTATGACTTAACACTATAATCAGTACATATTATTGGACTTATGTGCCGACATATTATTCTAGTACTCTACATTACCACGACTATTTGATATCTAAGATTAAAATGTAAAAGTGGGATCGACGGGAAAAATCTCTATAAAATATTCAGAAATCCCAAGTTATTATTAGGTATAAAAAGTTAATTTAATTCTGCGAGGGGGGCTATACCTGTTTTGGTTTTAGCGGTACGAATAATGATGGCAGAGAAATGTGTTAAATTGTCAACTGCCAAATTACTTTTATGGTTGTAATGTCTCCTATCTAATTTGAAATAAATTCAAAGAAAGATTATTTTGCAATGATTATCTTGAGTCCACGTCAAACTATTGCTTTCATACTATAGCGCAACTCAAATAGTCAATTTGTCAGATTCCTAAACGAATAATCCGGAGCATTAGTGTGTGTAACTGGCAATTTACTTAATATTTGATACATACTGGCACCTCACTGCCGTATTGGTCCAAATATTCGCTGTATTTGGCCAACACAAAACGTCCCTTAATTCTGTATTAGCGAAATAACGCGAATGTTTGTACAAATACACAAATAGAAAAGATCTTCACGATATTTTTTCAATAACTTTCTTTACTCGTACCGCCACAACTTCACTAACGGGTGGTCAGTCGATGATACATATAACGCGACCGAGTACGGGAGCCTCTAAATAACACTACAAGCTAGGGTTGATCAATTGCACTTGATTTAGTCGGGTTACCTCTCACTGTTCCCATTCGGCTTCGTCCACTCCTTCCATGCTGTCTTGTTCCAGTTTCAAATTAATCTGCACTTTGGCGCTTATGGATTTCATTATCTGTTGAAAATTTAATTGGTTAGTGGAGCTGGCTGGTAAGATTTTGATGACTTATGTTATGTCGTGTTTTTTGTTTTATTTACAACGCCACGTGCGATCTACGCATCCCACTGACGTCACGCAAAATCCTCCATCGCGCAAGCAGAGTTTACCACGTGAATAGCATTTATATAACGGCAGCTGTTAGCCCACCAGACACGACACCTGCCTGGTCGGAGGATCCTCCCTTTTCAATGGTGGATGAGTGAACTTTACACCCTGTTCCTCATACCTAATCAGCGCTGGGGCTCTGTCTCGCATGGGGTCGCAGCATTTATGCTGAGCGATACCGTTTTGCATGGATGTGACGCATATTTCCACCAATTTGTTATTTACGTGTTTTTTTTTAAATCTTTCTTTGCGTCATGTTTACCGCAAATAAACGTATTTTCTTTCTTTTTTAAACCTCTATATGTTATACTAAGGCTCGCTTGCATCATAATTCACTAAAATCGTTTAGCACTAAACAAATTTGTTTTTTGTTCTGTAAATCGTTTCAAAATAACCCAGACAGTTGATGTTTTAGACCCACTTGCACCACAAATAACTAAATGATTTAGCGCTAAATGACTTTAAAACATTCTATTTCTGTCAATCGTTTGAAGATGACAACCAGAACGATAATTTAAATACGTTTAGCTTTCATTTAATGCGTTTAGTGATTTGTGGTGCAATGGGCCTTAAATATGTTTAGCACTAAACTAAAAGCAATCGGCCGTAAAAGTTTTATTTTATTTTAAATTTGAACAAGAATTAGAGGTATTTTTACAGACATTTCCTATCGTCAAGTTGAACTCAACACTACTTTCCAGTGCACACGACGCAATCAGACAAAAGAGTAAGTACCTAACATGGGATGGGACACGCGTGCGACTAAGAAGAGCCGTCGGTAAGTCAGTTTTATTTTAAACAGTCATTTACTGAAAATTATCTTTAACAGACAGAGAAATAGGAACACTCAAAGAAGTGCAAGCCGCTCCATCGGCAACGCTCACGGCGTCCCACCGCTCATTGGTCAACGCTGCCCCTCGTCTTGCCTTGCATTCCTAATGCGCGGAACAGCGGTCTCGGTCAAACTATAGGCTTTAAAACAAGATTTTGAATTTTGAACTTTACCAGTGTAAGAATAAAGTTCGAAATCCAAGAATGGCTCAATGGTTTAAACCTTGGTCTAGAGAAAAATAATAATTTTTTAACAAGGCATTGGCTTTTTCTAATAAATAAGCCATGAGTCCGATGGCATTCCTATCGGCAAAAATTACGAACTTCCATACTAACTTTCATCCCCTATTTTAACCCCTTTAGGAGATGAATTTTCAATGAATTTTCATGCTTCTAAACCCAACAATATAGGTTATCAGTGAGTGAATAAATGAATTTAAGATTTTTATGAAGTAGATTGTGTACTTACACTGTCCTCCTTAGCCTTGGCGTCCTGCGGGACGTGCGACTTGATGAGGTCAGGTTTGGGTTTCTGCGCGGAGGACTTGTCGCGAGCCTCGCGCGTCACCGGCGACGCTGCCGTGTGCGCAGACACTAGTACATACATACACGACTCTTTATTATCCTAACATATAAACTAAGAAACGAATTGACAATTGCGGCCAAACAACACTCGCACTCCTCTCGCACTGTGCAAGTGAGAGGGCGTGATAAGTGCCGTCATTTTTAATTCGTTTCCTAAAGAAAGGCACGGGTTATATTAAAGCGTGGGCAGAAGTAAATGGTAAACATTTCGTCATCTAGGTTAGGTTCGTACGGTTAGTGTTAAAAATATAGAGACGAACTTATTTGAAATGATCATAAGAATTAAGAAAATTAAGCTTTAAGCTTTTTTTAACACAGTAACACTCAACCGTTTTTCTGTACCGAAGAACATCACCAATAAGGTCACTTATAATGATGTCCTTCGAGGGCGTCCCCTCCCCGCGTTAGATCTACCAAGTGTAAGTGACGATAAGACTCACGCGGCTCCATGCCGGGCGGCTGCAGACTGACGAGGTGTGGCGCGGCGCCGACGCCGGCCAGCCAGTCGGCGCCGCGGAGCCACGCCTGCCACGTCACCAGTGTCGGGGGGAACAGGTCGTCTTGGAATAACTCGCTCTGCACACATAATTATACACGGTTACGGCGAAAGCGCCAGGTTAACCCGCAAAATTCATATTATCTTAAATTTTTTGGTTTTTGCAGGGCACTGTCAGGTTGTCGGAATTATAATCATTGGAAAAATCAATACAACTCTCTAAGTTAGAATTATTGATTGACTATTTTATGAAATCATGACATTTCAGGCCAATTCTAACTAAGAGATTTACTTGTATTGATGAAGCTAATAATTATAATTCTGTAAATACATACATTTGTTATTGTCGCGAATCATATTTTAATCAACATACAACCCGACAATGGCCTCCAAATTACAAAAAAACGTAATTTAAATTTCGCGGGCTCCCTGTACGCATTCCCCTTAAGTTAAATCAGCTGGCGAAATTTCAAACACGTTTCGAGTATCGATATCAAAATATATAAAGCAAAAAAAGGAAGATTTCCTAAACTCATCATTTTTGAAATAACTACAGCTAATGCGTCCACAATTTATTTGCCAAACATGTAAACAAACACGAGTTTTTCACTTAGACAAATATCAACTTTATGTGTGTTAATAAAGTTGATTTTAGACCGACTAGTACTGTTGAAAGTCATAAAAAATATGAACTTGTAGCGCAAACTGAACCTTATGGATAGGCAGTTTCAGTTATTTTTCCTAAAACTCTTGTTTGTTTACACGTTTGGCAAATGAATTGCGAACGCAGATTATTTATTTGTTTTTTGTTAAATGCACAATTTCGATTTTATCACATTAACAGTGTGAGAATACATAATAGATCAGTTTTACAACACACCTTTATTCTGGGTACAGTGAAGGAAAGGGGCTCGATGGTTCCATTGGTGAGTCGTAGAGCTCGCGCGAACTCCACCTGAAATGAGATTTTAAGTTGAAAATTGTTGCTTTAATGACAATTGGGGCAAAGAGAGTTATGATATTAGTGCTATAGCACACATGTGCATTGTCAAAATTATAGATTTATTGCGAAAACTGTTGGACCGAGAATACTGCCCTGTGAAATCACATTGTAGATTTTCTTATCTTTACTACAAATCTTTTTTTATTTTGATCCATTAGCACCACCCTTGGTGAGTGGTACTAATGGATCATTGTATATGAGTGCTGACACTCATACACCTGCCCGTTTCCGTTTAGTAAGTATTCACGGAAGCGACATAGTGTCAAACGTCTTTACAAGATCTGATATTATAACACAACTTATATCGCTTTTTTTTAACCCGATCTCATATTGTTGAAGTAATGTATTGATAAATAAATATGTTAACTTAAAATAAGGCATACCTTCTCTACGGCGACTAGATTCTTCTGCAAGTAGGCGATGCCTTGATGCAGCGTGGGCGAGCGGTGGTGCGACAACGCGCACAAGTGAGGCGCCTCGCTAGTCACCTCGTAGCAGTAGATCGTTGAGTCACCCTGAACAAGGAAGCAACAATATTACTCATCATCATCTACCTGATTTTTCCCAACTATGTTAGGGTCGGCTTCCAGTCTAACCGGATGCAGCTGAATACCAGTATTTAACGTGCAGCGACTGCCTCTCTGACCTCCACAACCCTGTTACTGATACCCCTTGGTAATACTGGTTGTCACAGACTCTCAGGCTTCTGACGACCCTTAACTACAGTCAAAGATCCACGAATGACAGCCGGGACCAACGCCTTAACATGCTTTATGAGGCATGAAGGGGCTCGGTATGTAAAAATCGTCACCCGTCCACGAACCGATCGAGGTAAGCGTAGCTTAACCTCAGCGATCGACCCGTGCGGCTGTTATTACTAGGCACAAGCCCATATTCTAATAAGGAAGGTAATATTGATAAATGATAGTCTCACACTAAGGCTTGCTTGCACCATAAAACAATAAAACATCATTCTGCCTCTGTCAACTACAAAAGATTGACAAAGACAGAATTATGTTTTCAATATGTTTAGTGGTTAATATACACCCGTACCCTAATTGCGTAACTTATTTTCGTAAACGATTATGACAAATTTGTTTCATTTTGACAGTTCAACAATATTCATTGCGTTATTTACGTTGTTAAGCAGATTTTTTTCCAACTTATGAAGCAATGGATTAGCAATCTGTTTCAAATCGAAACAAATTGTGATTGATCGTGTAAAGTTAGCTATGTGTCAGTCATGTTACAGCCCGATGCAAACTTTATGACGGCACTGAACACGAGGCGAGTAGCTGCGCAGGACGGACGTAAAAATATCGCACACTAGATTTTCAACGCTCTGCTTAGCACCGAGAGTTGAAAATCCAACAGTGTTTTTTCGACGCGCTGGGATGTTCTACGTTGAATTCTCAACGCTCGGTTTAACACCGAGAGTAGAAAATCCAGTGCGCGATAAAATCCCGTCGCGATATTTTTACGTCCGTGCGAACGTGGACTTACTGCTGTGATTGGCTGACGAAAATAACTGAAGCCAATGAAATTACATCGACATGGGATTTGAAGACAGATTAAATAATTTTTCAAAAACCTTGCTTAGGCGTAGGCCTAGCGACATCAGCGCAGGAGGAATGCAGATTTCTCCTGCGCTGATGTCGCTCGCGGGTACGAATATACATTGTGTTCTATACAGGGTGGCAAGAAATCGACGCGGAAACTGAAACCATGGAATCAGTACGATTCTGAACTCCCCTGCGTTGAAATTTTTAGTAGGTTATTTAAAAAAAAATCTGCTGTTTCATAGAAAAGTGCAATACCTACGCGGTCAAAATGTATGGAACAGCAGATTTTTATTTAAATAACCGAGGAAAAATTTCAAACCCTGCATTGAAATTTTTCGTCGGTCGTTCAGAATCATGTACTGAATCCATGGTTTCAGTTTTCGCGTCGATGTCCTTGCCACCCTGTATAGCACCACACTGCGACGCTCACGTCAGCAGCACGTACGTTGCTACGCGCCGCGTATCGCGCGCCGGTCTCGCTCGTCAGCGCCGCGTGCGTACCGTAGAGCGGTCAGTATTGCTATCGCAGTACGGTATTTTATTATTTATTTCTCGCTGACGTACGCGACCGACGTCAGCGTAGGACGAATTCAGGCAATAGGTTACTATGAAAAATATCAGAGGTAACATACAATTCGGTAGGTGGACTTGAAACATGTTCCCGGAAACCGGGAGTTGCATAACTTTTGTTCGGAAAAGTTGATGATTGGCTGTCGATCAGAATCTTAGACTTCGCTAACAAAGAACTAGCGCAGACAGATCTGTGGCCTTGTACAGGAGGACTTAATAATTAATGTGTGTGTACTCACCCGTCCCGTCAGGAACAATGTTCCGGAGTCGTGGTCGATGTGCGTCTGCAGTATAGCGGGCGACACGTCTAGTCCCACAGTGCAGACAGGCGCAGACAGGTCTGTAGCCTTATAAAGGAGGATCTGACGCTCTGATACTCTGTTAAAATTATATTTAATATGAAGATTAAACTTTCTATGTACAAAAAATCATGCTACGGTTTGCCCCAAACTAGGAAATCTTTTTCTTGAGATCCAATAATAAGGATATACAGTTTTTTTTTTAACATTAACATCGGTCCTATGACTCGGCCGTGAATATGACGAGTGATTTCGGTCATCCATTCAAAAAAATCCACCTTAAGGTGGATTCGCGGAAACGCATTTCAGAGAATTCACAAGCCTATAAATTCCGTTTATTTTGAGTTAATATGACACATCCAGCTTTAAAAAGAGACTCGGTCAACAACTTACTTGTCAAAGCCGGTAACGACAAGATGCGTTCCATTGAGAGCCCAAACGATGCGCGCGCCGCGGCTACCGGCCGGACCAGGGCCGCTCAGGGTTGGCTCTGACGAAGAGCGGGGCTTGTATACCTGTAAAAATGATTAATGTTAATATTAATGGACTTTCGCCAACTTAGGATATGGCCCGGTTAACTTATCTGGCCAATAATTTAATATAAATTATGTTCGGATAATGCCTATCAGGATTCCTGAGTCACTATCTGAAAAGAGACAAGCCTCTGTTCCGGTTAGACAAGCTTTCTGCTATTCCCACAGACTACTAATTCAGGAGTTTGTGGGACAAGCCCCTTATATTAATGTTGGCTAACTTTCAAGCCTTATCTGCATAATTGATTTAAGAGATTGCGGCCGATCGACGCCGACCAGTCAGTCCACTTCATATTGATCACTTCAAAATATGTCTGAAGATATGTCACGAATACAGGATGTCATCGATTAATGTCTAGAACTCACCCTAAGAAGTCCATCTTTGCAGACAGTCGCGAGATATTCCCCGCAAGGTGACCAGTCCAGCGCAAAGATCTGTTCAGTATGGCCAGTCAGTACAATGGAAGCCACTGGGCTCTCCGGACTGAGGTCCCATATCTTGACGTTCAAGTCGTGTGCCGCCGTCGTCAATAGGTCGGAAGCGGTCGGGTGGAATCGGATAATGTATATCTTGTCGGGGTGGGCCGAGAATGTACGGGCTGGCTCGTTCGTTGATTCTTGGAGGCCTGATGGAAGAATTTGTATGTTAGAAGTTACAAAATGCTATATGTATTGTATGCATGTATTTTTCACTTTAAAGTGTTTTGTGTGTTAATGTATAAATAAATAAAGAATTCAAAAGGAAGAAAAATTCCAGATTATAAATAGAGTATAGAAATATTATAAGACTAGCTTTTTTCATCACTTCTGAATAAGTTCTCATTAAATGACATGGCAGATAAGTTCATATAAATAATCTTTCATTTTTTTTACATTATTTGGTGAGTAGTAGCTATTCGGAAATTGTGAAACAGGTCCTGAGGCTTCCTGAACATGACGCCGGAGCCGCACCGAAGCCGGACCACATGTTTGTGTATACGAATGAATATTACCTATGCACCGCACCGCAAGATGAAAAAAAAATCAGAATATGTCAGAATGAGTGTAAAATCTATGCGACGCCGGTGCGGTTCCAGCGTCCTGATTCAGGCCATGGTACGGAGCGAGAGGAAATGGGAGTCCGTCACCTCCTTCTGCGAAGCAGTAATGCTCGCGAAGGAGGAGGCGGAACGCGTGAGGGAGACGCAAATTTCGAGCTCTCACGCCCCTAACCGTCGCAGGAGGGGCGTCGGGATACGCAGGCCAATTTCCGGCTACCGCGTAGGCGCGGGCTTGCGGACGGTGAACAATGGGGAGCTCGCCGTCCGATAAGGACCTGCAGTGCTATTCTGTTAAAATCTCACCGTGAACGCTAAGGTGAAGTGAGCTATCATTCCACCATATGCTAGGAATTGACACTATTGACAGCTCACTTTCAAGCTCACTTCACCTAAGCGTTCACGGTAAGATTTTTACAGAATAGCACTGCTGGCCCGGGTCGACGGCGCGTTGTGTTCCACGCACGTCTCAGGGATGTAAGCAGAACTGACGGGGTCCGCTAGGGCCGATGCCTGCCGGGGTTGCGAAGAAATCCGAAAGGGAGATCGTGGCCCGGTAACATGGCAACTGAAGGAACATGGGTGGGTTTTAGTCAGTAAGAGTCTGACACGTCCTCCCCGCTCCGCCCAGAGCGGGATTTCAAACACAAAAAAAAATGTACAGGAAGCCTAAGTGTTAGTATGCGTACAGATTTAAGGTACGTGTACAGATTTATCAAGAAAAGCTTGCGCTTCGTGAATTAACGTTTATTTTTGGAAATGAAAATACGAACGCGCGATAATGAGATCTAATATTGAGCTTTTACTATAGAAGTACCTATTATGTTTTACCTTGATTACAAAATTATAGCCTTTATTATAACCTTTTATAACAAGCTACCCTCTTCTTTGCTAGATTTGCCTTTTAATGCGTTTAAAACTAAAGTAAAATCCAACCTTTGTTCAAAGGCATACTATTGTATCAACAACTACTTAAATGATAAGAATAGTTGGTCGCTGTGATTAACTCAAGACAATGTTTATGTTCTTTCTCCAGAAGTAGCTTACCTACTGACAGTTTATATGAGTTTACATAATTGTTTATTTTTATTTTTTTTACTTATTTTTTACGAGTCAATTTATTTTTATTTTATTTTTTTGTTGACATAATCTACTCATTACAATGTTTTTGTTATGAGTTATATTGCAATTTGTGGTTAGCTAGCGACCTCGACAATTGATCATATTATTTTTTGCTTGAGCAACCGGCAGCCAGTTCGTCATGCTCCCTTAGATGTCACTGCTTTCAGTAGCGTCGGGGGTCGGGTTGCCTCCTTCCCTCAAATATGGCGAGGGGGGTAATGGCTGACCTTTGCGTTATGCTCGTGAACGGGTGCGTCTTGCTGATCATGGTTTTGTTATTGTTACTAGTAATTAACTGTTCATTTATTTTATCTCGATGGTCCTAGTCCCCTTATGTCTGGAGGCTTTTATTTAGATATTTAGTTCTATTTACGTTTAGTTTTTATTTATTTTTTAAATAATGCTTGAGTATAGTTATCGATGTTTTTGGTTGGTATATTGGCGTGTGCTAGCTGACATATGGCCTATAATTTATCATTTGAATTATGTTTTGTGTTACATTATGTAAGTTATTTTGTATACTATTGTATAGAATCATTCTCTAACTTGAACAGACAGCTGTGCTGCTGGGGAGTTTGTTGCGCCACTTCTTCTTCCCAGCTAAAGGCACTAGGAAGTGGTGAAGGGTGGGCGTTTTTGGCGGACTGTCTTATGTAATTTTGACGTTCGAAAAGTGCTGATTCTCAGCCTAGTTTGAATAAATGACTTTTGAATTTGAATTTGAATAGATTAACCACTCAATGCAATTCCAAAGGACTAAAAACAATAGCAGAATATTGCGCGACTAACCTCCTTCCGGTATGATCCACTCGCGCACCTGTCCGTCGTCGCAGGCCACCAGCAGGCGGTCTGCGCGGAAGGGGTCCCAGGCCCAGTCCTGCAGCGGCGCGGGGTGCAGGAGCGCGGCCACGCGCGTGCTGCTGGGGTGGCCGGGCGGCGCGCGCGACACGCGCGTGGCGCCCACCGGCAGCTCCACGATGCCCACGCGCCCGCCGCCACCCGACAGCGGGACGGCGCAGCGGGTGCCGTTGGCTAGGGGGAACATTGCAGTGTTTATGTGACTGATAGACCGGAATGAAAGGAAACTAGCAACTTGACAAAACATATTTTTCCATTACATTTTTGATTCTTTATTATATGAAAGTTGAATATTAATGTATTGTACCTACACATCAATTTTCCAGAATAAATTTTCTAAACGACAGTGAAAACCGCATCAAAATGGCGGTTTCGATTCGAAAAGATCGGAACTTCCAATTAATTTTACACCGATTCCGACTTCGGTTCCGATAATTTTGAATCGGAGTTATACTGAAGTTTGAAACGCATCGATGCACGTGACTAAAGCGCGTACAAACAAGTTTTAACTCGTCGCCAGTGTAATTTTAATTTATTAAAAAAAAAAAATTGAGTCTGCGAGCGCGAGTGGCTCGCAGTTTGTTTGTGGATGTTATCGCTAATATTTGACTGATTAAAGAAACTGAATTATATTTCAATTGTTTCATTAAACCTACCCATACATAACACATCTTTCTTCTACTTCCACCTTCAACTCCGGTTCTGGTTCCAATTCCAATCAATCAAATTTAAAACCTCCGATTCCGGTTCCAGTAAAACGACTTCCGTAACATCCCTGCTTCGGATACAAATCCCTAAAAATATAACTGACAAACCAGAGGAAGCATCTGCACCTACGAGTATATTAAAATCTTTCCATGGCCTCAACAATTATTTTAGTAGATTCACAAAACGTATTGATAATATCCACGTTATTAAACAACAAGCCGTGCTCTCGATGGGATTTCCCATTGGTAAAAATAGCGCGCTTCCATACCTTTCATCCCCTATTTAATTAACCCCTTTAGGGGATGAATTTTCAAAAATCCTTGCTTAATGCTCACTTTGGTTATAAAAGGAACTCTTGTACAAAATTTTATGCTTTTAGACCCAGCGGTCTAGGCTGTGCGATGTCTGTCAGGCGCCATCTTCACGGACGAAAGTATCGCGGTGACAGTAACGTGCCTGTGCCTTCAAATTATCGCCACGATGATATCGCCGTGTTGAGATTGATTCATAAGTTTCTATTGAATGTGATTTTCTCGCCCGTGGAGATGGCGCTTTAGTGAATGAATTATGAATTCAACAATTTTATTAAGTTTTTTTCTAAAATATTATTTTTCTCTTGTGTATACGGGCATGCATACACAGCAAAGTTATTTAAACTTGTATATTACAAACTTTAATGACACTCACCATAATATACATCAATCAATCTGCCTAGCCTTTTCCCAACTGTGTTAGGGTCGGCTTCCAGTCTAACCGAATACCAGTACTGTACATGGAGCGACTGCCTATCTGACCTCCACAACCCAGTAACTGGGTAATACGATACCCCTTGGTAAGACTGGTTGTCAGACTTTAGGGCTTCTGCGACCCATAACGACTGTCAAAGATCCACGAATGACAGCCGGGACCAACGGCTTAATGTGTTTTCCGAGGCACGGAGTAGTCTTGGTATGTAAAGACGGTCACCCATCCACAGACTGACCCCAGCAAACGCAGCTTAACCGGTCGGATCGACCCATGCGGCTGTTATTACTTAGCTACGAGCTTTTCATCCACCATAATATACATCAATTTATTACATATAATTCCAAACTCACCATAGAAACCATTGCATTCACCGGATATCTGTCTGCTAATATTCTTGATATTTTCCACTTGAGTCGACTTGTGACCCGGAGTTCCCTTGAGATGACGGAATTTTGACACCTTGCCTGTACAAACATTTTCAATTGATATTTAACTTTCATGCAGGAATCCACATCAAGGCCCGTTTACACCACAAATCACAAAATGCGTTTAGAGCATTTTTGTTTTTTTAACATTATTTTGTCTCTGTTAACTTCAAACGATTGACAGAAACAGAAGGATGGTTTTAAAGTAATTACAGTTTCTTTTTAAATTAAGTACAAATTACAATTTCTAGTAGTAATAAGGATTAAATTTGCAAAACACATTCGTTTCAAACAATTTTTCAATGTTTCAACCGACAAAAAATTTCAACGCATGGGGGTTCAGAATGGCATGGGATACCGTCACCTCCTGCGAAGCAGTAATGCTCGTGAAGGAGGAGGCGGAACGTGTAAGGGAGAGGCAAATTTCGCGCCCTCACACCCCTAGCCGCCGCAGGAGACGCCCTGGGCGTCGGGAGTCGCAGGCCGATTCCCGGCCACCGTAGGCGCGGGCTTGCGGACGGTGAGCAATGGGTAGCTCGCCGTCCGATAAGGACCAAGCCCGGGTCGACGGCGCGTTGTGTTCCACGCGCGCCTCAAAGAGATGTCAGCAGAAGTGACGGGGTCCGATAGGGCCGATGCCTGCCTGGGTTGCGAAAAAGTCCGAAAGGGATACTATGGCCCCTGACGATTTACATCAATGCCCCTGACAACACACAGGCAACTGAAGGAACACGGGTGGGTTTTAGTAAGTCTGACATGCCATTATATAATTTCCCACCCAAAAAAAAAATTGGGGTTCAGAATCATGTACTGCATTCATGGTAAAAGTTTTCGCATCGAAGTCCCTGCCACCCTGTATAATTTCGTTACCACTGCTCTCAAAACGGTGAAGGAAAACATTGTGAGGAAACCGGCATTTCCTAGAACCAAAATTTCGAAGACATGTGACATCTACCAACCCGCACTAGGCCCGCGTGGTAGACTACGGCCTACGGACTACGACTCCGGTACCGGGGTCGGAGTCTTCTCTTACGACCTCAACATTAAGATATCCCGACCGCTAGGAATGTTCAACACCGTCTATCAGGCGGAGTGTGTGGGCATCATACAAGCGGTCCACGCCATTGAAGCCAGGAGAGTTACGGACACTCACATACGTATACTCTCTGACAGCGCCTCAGTTCTCCAATCCTTGAAGAAAAAATATATTACCTCAAAGTTAATACTAGAATGTCACAATGCACTAGAACAATTAACGGTATCTAGTCGCAACACGGTGACGCTACAATGGATAAAAGGACACAGCGGTTCACTAGGTAACGACGCAGCTGATGAACTTGCTAGAAGAGGTTCTGGCACGGCAGTCTGTGGACCCGAACCTATCGTACCAATACCTTTCAACCAAATACGCAGGTGGCTACAGGAGTTCACCCTCACACAAGCGGAGTACTGGTGGACCTCGACACCGGGCTGCAGGCAGTCCAAGGAAGCTATGCCATCCCTGGATAGCAGACTAACCAGGCGCTTATTACGCCTGGACAGGAACGGCCTGCGCCTGGTGACGGGAACCATCACGGGACACTGCTCGCTAAACAAACACTTCCACACAATAGGCATAACGGACAGCCCTCTGTGCAGGGCGTGCATGGAGGCTGAGGAAACCGTCGCGCACGTGCTCTTCGAATGCACAGGCGTCACCCAGATGAGAACAGAAACCCTCGGGTCACCCAGATCTTTCACAGATGTTCTGAACAAACCAGGAGTTTTGATTAACTTCTGGAGGGAGGTGGGCTGGTTGGAATAACTACCAAACGGCCGCCATGGCCCACGCACAATGGTCCACCTGACGGACTAAGTGCGGAAACCAAACCCCATAACATAGAACATAGAACATAGACTACGGCCCACAGCAGTGGGAACATTATAATCTGATTATGCTACGGGCCTTAATATTACAGCTTTCAAAATAGACATGTCCTGTAAACTTTACTACATTTCTTATACCACTGTCACCATAATAATTTACTTACCGAATACAGTGGATGTCCTCTTAGTAGCGACATTCGGTACTGAAGCCCTCTTATCTTCGCGATCCGGACTTTTACGTGACTTGAGCGAATCTCGCCGTCTGAAACAAAAGGGGCTTTGAACTAAGCTTAAATTTTATGTGGATAAATTAATCATAATGCTGAAATAGGCGATTGATGACGTTAAGAATACCTCTAGGTTTTCTGAAAAAGACGAATTATTTTAGTCTAAAATAAGACGCAGTATTCTAGACTTACTATGTGGCTCTTACAGTGTAAATAGACCACATAGTAAGTTATGATTACTTATGATTTATGTGTAATAAAAATTACACAACACACTAAAACAAAAATTATAGAGTCCAAAAATTCAACAATCATTCGATTCTGTGTAAATCAACTACCTATCTTGAAATATCTGTCTTGTTGTCCGTTACCACAGTTTTTAAAGATAAACATCATAAAGAACATTTTAGCTATACAAAGATCTAGTGACGCGCGGCCAAAATAGGAACTACCGCCGCCATCTTGTTTTTTTTTCAAGACTTCACAAATTTATAGTATTTATATTTTCTTAATGTCCCTCGGGAATCATCGCATTTCCGAATACAAACGAATGCTAATTTATATGTCCATCAATTATTAGATTTATCTTGATAATAATTTGAATTCAGAACTAAGTACTTTATTGTTGTTTTGTTTTGATTTTCGTGTGAACTACATAGAGCTGTAAAACTATTTTCCTATCTGTCATGCCTGCGACTTTAGCAGCTTTCCTACTATTTTTTAAATAAATTACATAAGCTAAAAGAGTATTAACAACTCTATATACTTCCAGGTCGATTGAGAGCGTCCGGTCTGCACCAAGTGCAAAGGGCAACTGATAGAAATCCGAAGACTGACGAAACACGAGGTTTGCCGAGGGACACTAAGAAAATATTTGTACTGTACCCCCATGTCAGTCATTCGAGCGTCAAAAGATCTTTGTAGCACTCTAAGGGATCTCGCGTACTAGACGGCCATGACCACGACTTTTGGTCGCACCGAGCATGTAAACTATAGAAACCGATACGAATTACGCACTTGATCGCAACGGCCAACTAGCCGTTTCTATAGTTTACCTGGTCAGTGCGACCAAAAGTCGTGGCCGTCTAGTACGCGAGATCCCTAAATGTAGAGGTGCAGGTTGCTGTGTAAAGACGCTGAGTAGGTTTACTGAATTGTAGATCTGTAGACCATTTTCTATTTTGTTAAGTACTTAGTACTTATTGAAAGACCTACACTGTCCTCCACTACTGTTGGGTATTTTACTTTGCAACACCAACATTAAATGTAATTTAATGTGATATCTGTGGCAACACTCCCCTTCCAACTGTGACTCTGGTCGATTATAGATGTGAAAATCATTAGTCCGCCTTTTTTATTTACTTTTCCTCGGCACCACGCTACCAGCACCTCAATCAGCAATCACCACCTAATACACCGCTGCACACATACCTAGAAACACTGTTATTTGAAAGTATTGTAAAAGCCAATTATTTTTAAAAGAGTAACCGTGGAGTTTCTTGCCGGCTCTTCTCCATAGGAAACGACCAATTGGAACCGTGCACCTAGCTTCTGACGTTTCATAAGTGCCCATGTAGGTTTATGTGAAATAAAATGTTTTGAATTTTGAATAGTTTAAGATATTTTAAATTTAAATAAAAACAGTTGTTATACATCCTGTCGTTTAATTTCCTTCCTGTATTTACGTATATTCTCAGTATGTTTATATTTAGATTAGTGAATAGTTAAGTTTTTATTTTATGTATTGTTTTCTCTTCTACTCTTACACACGTTGTCCACATCTCTTTAACTACTTTCCTGTCGCAGGTATGCTGGAAGAGATTTCTTTAGAAATAAGCATCACCTTTATACGTATTTTTCTGTTCCTTTCTGTGTTTCTTTTTCTTCTGTTAAATATAGTAGATTGTTATACAAGGGTCGAAAGGAATCAATAGCCATACGAGGTATTTAGACGCCCGAGCGCAGCGGGGGCGGCTATACTCCGAGTAGGAATTGATGACTTTCACCCGTGTTAAACACTCTACTTTTCATTTCCAATTTAAGGAAAGTAAAAAGTTGTAGTTTTTCTAAAATATTAATTGATAATATTAACATGAGTATTCTAGTACCTATAAGTCTTTTTTTAAATTTTAAATATGGGACACAACGCGTCACCGCCGCGGGTCGTTCCGCTTAGGGTCAGTTCACACATGCCGCCGGGTTTGCCGCCGGCTTTCAGGCTGCCTTGTCGCTGAATAGAAAAAAAAGTTGGCCGCCCGGCATGTGTGGAGCGCCATTAGGTATTTTTTTAATTCACACTGACTGTTTATACAATGACAAGACTGCAGCATTTTTTTTAATCAGTATTTTTCTATAAGGTGGGTATTACACCATCATATCTACGATCACAGATCCATGATCAAAGACATAAATTGTAAAATAGACATAACATGGGTAATTTGTGAGCTTCGTAGATAGGTATATGATACAACATGATAGTGTAATATCCCCCAAGGGGGATATACCCATAACAAATGTCTATTTTACAATTCCATTATATCTTCGATCACAGATCCATGACCACAGACTCGACAGTTTTCGTAGCCGACTACCTAACCAATATAGTTCTATTTTTAAAATTCATTCCCGCCCTAGAGAGGGAAGCAATTACTATGAGTCTTTCCCGCCCAAGGGTGGGGATCAGCGTCTTCCACCCGCTACTTAGATCAAACAAACACTACTTTCCGAGTATGAGAAATGAAAAATAAATTAGTGACGAAAACAGTAGTTTACCTGAGCGGCGCGGGTGAGGGCGGCGTTTCGGACTCGACGGCGACGCTGACCGAGCGCGACTCGTACGCGCGGCGACGGTCCGCTATGGACTGTGCACCGCTGATAACATCATAAAGGTTAAAAAATAAAATTTAAATCGTTCGCAACTTTCCAATGGGCGAAATTACTCATGAAAATGATCAATTTTTACTACGGGATCATAATATCTCGGAAATATCAAAATAACCATTGGTCCAGGAAGGAAAGATTCCAATGATTTTAAATAAGCCCTACATTATGTTTGAACAATAATGTGCTCTTATCACCAACGGGCCGTGAGCCATCGTGGTGACCAACACTCGCCCTTTTCCTGTATACCTTTGCAGTGGAACAATGTACGCCTGAAAATAATATTACTTTTCTTACTGAGAGCAGTGGTGGCACAGTGGTACCCCCAACTTCGGCCCCAACTTACGCTGTAAGGTCGCGGGTTCGGACCCAGGCGCTTTACTTTTATTAGATATGGAAGTATTTATGCAGGACGGTGACACTTGTCAATCAAACTCGCTAGTCTGTTGCAAACTGCTTTAATCCTTGGAAGTTACCACCCGGCGGAGGGAGGGGCGGGGCGCAGCCCGTTCACCTACATAGCACTCGTACACATACATAACAACTTTGAATAATTTATTTCATTACCACTGCTCTCAAAACAGTGAAGGAAAATATCTTGAGGAAACCGGCATGTCCTAGAACCAAATATTCAAAGACCCGCACTGGGCCCGCGTGGCGGATTACGGTCCACTCCCTCTCACAGAGAGGAGGCCTGTATCCCAGCAGTGGGAACGTTATAGACAGATTATACTGTATTTGAGTATAACGTACATCTAGTATACTGCAGGATTCCCAACTTCCAAATTATGATACTAAAAAGATCTGAAACCGACCACAAGCTAACGTAAAGACTAAGCCAGGGTAGGCTAGGCTAGCTCGCCGTCCGATAAGGACCAAGCCCGGGTCGACGGCGCGTTGTGTTCCACGCGCGCCTCAAAGATGTCAGCAGAACTGACGGGGTCCGATAGGGCCGATGCCTGCCGGGGGTTTGAATAAGGCCGAAAGGGACATCGCGGCCCCCGGCAACATGGCAACTGAAGGATCACGGGTGGGTTTTAGTCAGTAAGAGTCTGACACGCCCTGCCGCTCCACCCATAGCGGGAGAAGTTATTTGATAATTTCCCACCCAAAAACTTACTCAGTGTTCTCGAACATCTTCCTGCGCTCGGCCGTGCTGGGCGTCTTGGGGCGATATCCGGAGTCAGACGAATTCACCTCTTCCTCTAAACTCGTGTCCGATTTGCCGTTCGTGTACTCTTCTGTACATGTAATTAAAAACAAGATTATAAATATTATATTTCTGGTACTACGGTCGGTGTCACAATACACAGAATGTGATATTTATGAGGAAAATAGAGCATTTTTTTTTCCTGTATTAATCGTTGAGGATATCATTAGTCAGTGAAATTGGGAGTCACAGGATTTAAATGAATAAATGAAATAAACTTATCATAATATCACAAAGTGATAACAAACTGCAACTTTAGTATTGCTCTCTCACTCACACATTTAGGTGAAAGATATTTTCTTTAAAACTGCATTATACGAAAAAAACATTTCGAAGAATGTCCTAAATTTTTCTTTGTAAGTGAACTATGTGGACTTATAAGGCTGCCTGTCCACTGGAGCGGAGCGAGGCAGCGGAGCGGAAAAATGTGCCAATATTAAGGGCGCGTTTGCAAATCGGACAAAATTATGCTGTTTTTCGGTACATTTTGTGACAAAACTAAACCGAATCAAATATAACTAATAACTACCACATATAGGTTGGTTCTTCATCTTCAAAGATAAGTAATTTTTTTGTTCAAAATAATAGTTTTTTGTATTGTAAAAACGATCTTCCGTTGGCATTTTCCACAAAATTAACGAAATCGGTTTGAGTTTCGGTACATTTTTTGTTCTATTATCAACCAAATTTAGGATTTCTAAAAATACTGTAAGTAGGCACACATATTCAATTCTAAAGATAAGCAAAAAAATGGATCAAAATGTCACAAATAGTCGTAAAAAAAAAATTAAAACCGAAACTAACTTTTTCACATATTTTGCTATTACGGATGAATCTTAAGTGAAAGGAATTAAGGGTTATTTTATTTTTGGTTCCTGTTTTGATTTATTGTATACATTCGGAAAGAAATCTCAGTCTGCGCTCGGCCGTTGTCGTGAGTGGACCCTGTATTGCTTTGCAGCGGCTCGTGTGGAAAAGATCGCTGTACAAATACAAAATATTCGATAATCCAAATTTGATACTTGATACCTACGGTAAGATAATTTTATGATCTCAGATTTTGATTCAAATATTTTTTTTCGGTAAAAGTAGGTAAGGTTTATACATAAATGCCTATTCGTCTAGGACTTTATGAAATTACCTGAAGGTGTACTTTGATGCCTGCTACTGGAACTCCTCGAGGAACAGAACTAGGTGTGCCGAGTTTGGGCTCGTTTTGTTAGTTATGATGAGACCTTACCTCTGGACCTGATGGAGTGACCTGAAGGTGTACTTCGGTGACTGCTAGTGGAACTCCCCGACGATTAGAACTAGGTGTGCCGAGTTTGGGCTCGTTTTGTTAGTTATGATGAGACCTTACCTCCGGACCTGATGAAGTGACCTGAAGGTGTACTTCGGTCACTACTAATGGATCTCCTCGACTACTAGAACTAGGTGTGCCGAGTTTGGGCTCGTTTTGTTAGTAATGATGAGACCTTACCTCCGGACCTGATGAAGTGACCTGAAGGTGTACTTCAGTCACTACTAATGGATCTCCTCGACTACTAGAACTAGGTGTACCGAGTTTGGGCTCGTTTTGTTAGTTATGATGAGACCTTACCTCCGGACTCGATGGAGTGACCTGAAGGTGTACTTCGGTGACTACTAATGGATCTCCTCGACGAGTAGAACTAGGTGTGCCGAGTTTGGGCTCGTTTTGTTAGTTATGATGAGACCTTACCTCCGGACCTGATGAAGTGACCTGAAGGTGTACTTCGGTCACTACTAATGGATCTCCTCGACGAGTAGAACTATGTGTGCCGAGTTTGGGTTCTTTTTGTTAGTCATGATGAGACCTTACCTCCGGACCTGATGAAGTGACCTGAAAGTGTACTTTGGTGACTGCTACTGGATCTCCTAGACTACTAGAACTAGGTGTGCCGAGTTTGGGCTCGTTTTGTTAGTTATGATGAGACCTTACCTCCGGACTCGATGGAAGGACCTGAAGGTGTACTTCGGTGACTGCTAGTGGAACTCCCCGACGATTAGAACTATGTGTGCCGAGTTTGGGTTCTTTTTGTTAGTCATGATGAGACCTTACCTCCGGACCTGATGAAGTGACCTGAAAGTGTACTTTGGTGACTGCTACTGGATCTCCTAGACTACTAGAACTAGGTGTGCCGAGTTTGGGCTCGTTTTGTTAGTTATGATGAGACCTTACCTCCGTACCTGATGAAGTGACCTGAAGGTGTACTTCGGTGACTACTAATGGATCTCCTCGACGAGTAGAACTAGGTGTGCCGAGTTTGGGCTCGTTTTGTTAGTTATGATGAGACCTTACCTCCGGACCTGATGAAGTGACCTGAAGGTGTACTTCGGTCACTACTAATGGATCTCCTCGACTACTAGAACTAGGTGTGCCGAGTTTGGGCTCGTTTTGTTAGTTATGATGAGACCTTACCTCCGGACTCGATGGAGTGACCTGAAGGTGTACTTCGGTGACTGCTAGTGGAACTCCCCAACGAGTAGAACTAGGTGTGCCGAGTTTGGGCTCGTTTTGTTAGTTATGATGAGACCTTACCTCCGGACCTGGTGAAGTGACCTGAAGGTGTACTTCGGTGACTACTAATGGATCTCCTCGACGAGTAGAACTAGGTGTGCCGAGTTTGGGCTCGTTTTGTTAGTTATGATGAGACCTTACCTCCGTACCTGATGAAGTGACCTGAAAGTGTACTTCGGTGACTGCTACTGGATCTCTTAGACTACTAGAACTAGGTGTGCCGAGTTTGGGCTCGTTTTGTTAGTTATGATGAGACCTTACCTCCGGACTCGACGGAAGGACCTGAAGGTGTACTTCGGTGACTGCTAGTGGAACTCCCCGACGATTAGAACTAGGTGTGCCGAGTTTGGGTTCTTTTTGTTAGTCATGATGAGACCTTACCTCCGGACCTGATGAAGTGACCTGAAAGTGTACTTCCGTGACTGCTACTGGATCTCCTAGACTACTAGAACTAGGTGTGCCGAGTTTGGGCTCATTTTGTTAGTTATGATGAGACCTTACCTCCGGACCTGATGAAGTGACCTAAAGGTGTACTTCGGTCACTACTAATGAATCTCCTCGACTACTCGTCTACTCATCGAGGAGTTCCAATAACAGTCACTGAAGTACACCTTCAGGTCACTCCATCAAGTCCGGAGGTAAGGTCTCATCATAACTAACAAAACGAGCCCTTACTCAGTACACCTAGTTCTAGTAGTCTAGGAGTTCCACTAGCAGTCACCGAAGTACACCTTCAGGTCACTCCATCAGGTCCGGAGGTAAGGTCTCATCATAACTAACAAAACGAGCCCAAACTCAGCACACCTAGTTCTACTCGTCGAGGAGTTCCACTAGCAGTCACCGAGTACACCTTCAGGTCACTCCATCAGGTCCGGAGGTAAGGTCTCATCATAACTAACAAAACGAGCCCAAACTCGGCACACCTAGTTCTAGTCGTTGGGGAGTTCCACTAGCAGTCACCGAGTACACCTTCAGGTCACTCCATCAGGTCCGGAGGTAAGGTCTCATCATAACTAACAAAACGAGCCCAAACTCGGTACACCTAGTTCTAGTAGTCTAGGAGTTCCACTAGCAGTCACCGAAGTACACCTTCAGGTCACTCCATCAGGTCCGGAGGTAAGGTCTCATCATAACTAACAAAACGAGCCCAAACTCGGCACACCTAGTTCTAGTCGTTGGGGAGTTCCACTAGCAGTCACCGAAGTACACCTTCAGGTCACTCCATCAGGTCCGGAGGTAAGGCCTCATCATAACTAACAAAACGAGCCCAAACTCGGCACACCTAGTTCTAATCGTCGGGGAGTTCCACTAGCAGTCACCGAAGTACACCTTCAGGTCACTCCATCAGGTCCGGAGGTAAGGTCTCATCATAACTAACAAAACGAGCCCAAACTCGGCATACCTAGTTGTAGTAGTCTATGAGATCCAGTAGCAGTCACCGAAGTACACCTTCAGGTCACTCCACCAGGTCCGGAGGTAAGGTCTCATCATAACTAACGAAACGAGCCCAAACTCGGCAGACCTAGTTCTAGTAGTCTAGGAGATCCAGTAGCAGTCACCGAAGTACACCTTCAGGTCACTCCATCAGGTCCGGAGGTAAGGTCTCATCATAACTTACAAAACGAGCCCAAATATAATATAAACAGCAATACGGAATGTTTTTTGTAGGTTTTCATGTATTAGAAACAAATAAAAATAAAAAATAAACTTTCAAATATCAAAATTTGTTCACTTGACTACTATTCCCGCAGTTTACCGTGCTTACACTTGTATGTGTGACCTGTGTCAATGTAGTAGCTCGATTCTTTACCTATCAATTTTGTAAACGCGTCCTTAACCAATAGAATCTAAATCTCCGCTGCCTCGCTCCGCTCCAGTGGACAGGCAGCCTAACAATAGTGACAGACCTTTGTTAGGCGCTATTTCAACGTCGCTGGTCGGCGACAGTGACTTGTCTTTCTCTTCGCTGCCATCTTTGGCAGTGGGCGTCGAAGTCGCGGTCGGGGTGGTCGCCTGACCAGACACAGGCGACGTTGCTGTAAACAAACATATAACTTAAAACCACATCATTATTCTCTGAAGGGCAAGGCAAGGATACGGGGTGGCAGGGACATCGACGCGAAAACTGAAACCATGGATTCAGTACATGATTCTGAACATGGATTCATGGATTCATGGAACATGGATTCAGTATATAAGTAAAACGAAATTTTGCCCGTTTTTAGTCCCATCTAAAAAGCAAACGTGCCTATTGCAACTAACTGGGTATAAAAAACTCTGGGTACCTACTGAGAAAAACCCTAATTGCCCAACAAAACTGCCCCAGCCCCGAATAGAACACCACAGCCCAGCACCCTAATTACGTCCCATACTTTCAATTACAACCCAAGGGAATTATTGACTTTTGTAATTGAATTATTGACATTTGTAATTGCATTTATTGTCTTTTTAATTTAATTTGGTGACATTTGTGCCTAATTCCGAATGTTTTTTGAATAATATGAGTATTTTTGATAATGATAGTAATGTTGCTTTTGTGAATGGAATGCTTTTTGTTTTATTTTAATGTTGTCTAGTAAATGTATTATATTAAATAATGTGCATGCCGTAAGGCAAAATGTATCGGGACTCTCATCAAAATAACCATCATATCTGTATAAAAATAAATTATTTCTATTTCTATTGATTTATATTTCTATAAGGGTTAAAAAAGAAATTCCTATTACATTGCTTCATAGGTTTGAAAATTCGTCTGCTCTACAACGTAAATAACGCAATGAAGGTGGCTAACCGCCCCAGCAGGAGACGCCCGGGGCGGGAATCGCGAGCCGATTTCCGGCCACCGTAGGCGCGGGCTTGCGGACGGTGAGCAATGGGTAGCTCGCCGTCCGATAAGGACCAAGCCCGGGTCGACGGCGCGTTGTGTTCCACGCGCGCCTCAAACAGATGTCAGCCGAATTGACGGGATCCGCTAGGGCCAATGCCTGCCGGGGGTTCGAAGAAAACCGATAGGGACATCGTGACCCCGGCAACAGGGCAACCGAAGGAACACGGGTGGGTTTTAGTCAGTAAGAGTCTGACACGCCCTCCCGCTCCGCCCAGAGCGGGAGAAGTTATTTGATAATTTCCCACCCAAAAAAAAAAAAAGGTGGCTGAACTGCCAAAATGACATTGCGATCTAATGTCATTTTATTTTAAGTGTGTTACGCAATTACCTCAGTCTAAGCAGTCGCGCGTGCGACACCAACGAGGCAGTATTTACATATTTTATAAATTCACCACTTTGAATATAAAAAGTATTTAAGTAATTAATTTTACTAAAATATTTTTAATAGCTTCTGCCCGCGACTTTGTCTGCGTTTACCGGTATAAAAAGTATCCTATGTCCTAACCCAGGTCATAGTCTACCAATGTGCCAAAATCCGTTCAACCATTTTAGCGTTAAAGCGTAACAAACAAACAACATCACTTATTCGCATTTATAAATAAAAAAATATTTAAATGAAACTCACCAGAATCAGATTTAGTCATTCCGGGCACAGCTGGCACCGAGAAAACTTTATCGAAGGAGAAGTCTTCATTGCCCGTTGCCGCTGAGAATGGCTTCGGACCAAGACGAGGCTGTTGGACATAACGTTTTATTTTAAAGGTTTAATCTTGTCAGACTCACATGTTAAAGATATCTTCGGAATTTTTCGTAATGTAATGTGATGCGAGAGTAGACAATCGACTTATTGTCTATTATTGCTTAAGCCACAGTATAAATAACAGTATTACATCTCGGCAGTGACCTAGAAATAATTATCTACGGCCGCTCGGTAGATCATCTTCCGTGCCCGTGCGTAACCGGCGCGCACTCGAGACTGTTGCGTACTGGTATACACTGAGATTTCTAATATTTTTGAAGCGCGTCGTTTCGGTCGTTTTCTACGAAGACGTAATACCGTTACTTTAATATACTGTGCTTAAGCTATCATATTACATATTGATTTACATTGAACGTTAACGAGAATTGGACTAATCATTTATGTAATCGAGAGCAAATTAGAAACTGTTTTAAAACAAAATTGTACAAACACGATGAAATAAAACACAAAACAATTTAAAAAAAAGAACTAATGACAAGCAAAAAAATTGCATTTCCTCGTTGAAAAAAAAGATTTCATACTAAAACGCAATATAAATTAAACAACGTAACAAGTAAAACGAAAACAATACAAATAAAACGCAAATCAAAATATATTTTATGCATAAAAATCTTTCTCTAAGGTAACTTGTATCATCGCCCTTCAAGCCGGATTTACATTAGGAAACTAGTTGCTCAAACTTAGTTATTCATTGATAGTTTTACGTGTAATTAATTATCTATTAACACATGGAACTATCAATGAATAACTAAGTTTGGGCAGCTAGCCGGCTTTCATATTACCCAAACACCGTCAAATGCGCCCACTTTACGCCCATGAGAACAACTATCTGTAGACCATACAAATATTTATACCGTGTAGGAATCGAATCCACACGGAACGCAGAGAAATATAAATATTTAAAGTGCACGAATACTAAAAAAAACTCACACTCACTCAAAAACATCGATATCAAATCTACAGGTCTACACTTCAAACCACAAACCTCATGTACCTTATAACCAGACCCAGGCACCGTTGTGGTCCTGGGTTTAGGTTTAGGGGCTTCCGAAGGCTCGTCCATGGACCCTGGCTCCGAAATTGAGGACCTGGGCATAGGTTTCGGTACCTGAACGGGTACACCGTTGATCAGACTATTGCTTCTTGATAGAGAAGATTCTGTGGACTCAGTACTATCAGTTTTCTCAATGGTCTTTTCAGTATTTTCGGTCTTCTCCGCAGTCTTTTCAGTCTTCTGCGGAATAATGTCCGGTTCGTTCTTCTCTGGTTCAGAATCACTCTTCTTCTCGTTACAGTCGTGACCGTTATCAGTTATCTTTTTGTGAAAACCGTTCGTTTCCTTTTGGTAATCTACTTTGCTGGGTTTCTTTTTTTCCATGCCCTTGATTAGGTCTTTTACGTTCACGAAGTCGATTCGGTCTTCGTCTATCGGCTCTGGTTGCGCCTGAGGTTTTGGTACTGTCTTCGCCGACTCTTCATTTTGAGCAGGGGTAATACTAGGCTTTTTAGAATCTGTCTTTTTCAGCGGAGGCATCGCTAAAATAGCCTTTGCCATTTCTTCTAAATTACCTCGATGAATCTAAAAGGAGAATAGCTAATCAATTTACTAATAAGTAGCAAGAAAAAGAGAAAAATAAAAAAGTTGCAGTACTTACGTTACCCATGTACACCCGCAATGTTAAATAATACAAGCACCACACAAAATAACTAAATAAACTGAAAATAACACCAAATCACTGAATAACAAGCGACTAAACTCACCTTGCTCTACGGAAATAATAATAAATAAACATTTTAACCACTCATTCACAACACTAAAATAACAAAAAGTTTAAAAAAACCATGGGTTAATATTCCATGTAAACCATTTAAAAAATACGCACAACACTAGCTTTTACGAAAATAAAGAATAAATTACGAAAATAAAACATGCGGCAGCAGAAAATAAACATACTACAACAACCAATTTCGTTATTCACTACATTAATAATCTTTTTCAGCTGGTTTACTTCCGACATCTTGAATTCCAAGTCGAGTTTTAATCGATTTACGTTCTGTTTGACACTTATTTGTATCGATTAATCGTCATTTAGACAATCAAGCTCGGTTTTGAACACGAAAATGTCGGGATTAAACCCCAAGTTCAATGCTTCCCCTAATAAAATTATGTTAGTTACCTTCAACGATTTGATATTCTAAAACTGCTTATGAAAAACTATCCCTACTTTAATACCAAACCCACTGCCAAATGAGCAGGGCATCATACAAAAAAAATACTATTTTCATCTTAAACATCAATAAAGTTAGTTTTTCCCTCATGCAATTCTCATCTCTATTTCATCGAAAATTAAACTTAGATATAGAAATATCGGATGGGGCAGTAAGGTCACACCAAAATACTACTAGAAAAATAACAATGACCAATTACGTGTTCGTACTCGTAACCATTATCCCCGACCTTCAATACAATGATATAACAGCTGGGTACACAATAGCTCATTCTAAAGGCGGCCATACAACTGCAAATCGTTTACGATCTATCTTTTCAGCCGTGCCGATCGAGCCGTGTATGTCAAAAAGTTGTCAAATATTTTGGCTTGATCAGAGGTGCAATTACTGTATTTTTAAGATCGGATGCATTCTAATCTCAATCGTAATCCGTCAAAAATAGCCCTAATTCAACAAAAATGTTGAAATTGATTGTCGCTGAGATCAGATTCCGATTAGATTTTGAACGTTTTCAATTACGAGAATTGGCATTATGAACGTTCAGTCTTATCTAAAACGATGATCGTTACGATATGCAGCTATGTGACCGTCCACCTTAATGCATTCTTAAAAACATGTACCTTTTCAACCATAAAGCCTGATTTACACAACAGTTAATAAGTTCAAGCAACAATTTTTTGTTCCACCGTCTTAGTGTTTGGACGATGCAAGTCATTTCTTGCTTTAATTTTATTGTATGCAACAGGCAAGACACTTGTATCGTGTAAATGAAGCTTAAGTATGTACCTGTATTCCATTATTAGCGTCCGGATGTAAAGAGATGTTGGGAACAGGGTGGTCTTGATTGTCGAGCCACATCGGCGCACTGAGGTAGGTCACGGAACCAGCTGTCTCCGGGTAGAGGTCTGCGTGGTAGTCGCGGTAACTCTGTCGGAGAAAGATTTGTTTTTATTCAATTTCATCCGGTTTCTGATTGGAGAACTTGAAGTTCAGAACTTGTCAAACTCTACTTTAGCATTACGAGAAAGCCCGCAAATTCAAAATTTATTTGCAAAATGGTAAGATATTTTGAATTTCGAGGACTACATTGAAGGAATCTCCTTTAAGTAACGCTAAAGAAAAACTTCAATTGTCTTAAGGCGAAAGCGTCAAGGTAGCCCGCAAAATTCAAATTTTCTTACGTTTTTTGCAATTTGCAGGTCAGTATCATGTTGTATGTTGATCTAAATATGATTCGCGGCCGTAACAAATATGGCTTTACTCAATTATAATCATTACAATCAGCAATACAACTCCACAAGTTAGCAAAGGTGCATGATACTGACCTGCAAATTGCAAAAAACGTAAGAAAATTTGAATTTCGCGGGCTACCCTGACGCTTCCCCCTTAAATTCAAATTACAACTGTAATTTTTGACAAGTGTATGAAATCGCTAAAACACGTTAAATTAACATCATCACATCAATTTCCTTAATAATTGATTTCCCTGAATGTGCGTTCGGATCACAGGCTAATAATTTAATCATGGGAAAATAAATTCTCGTATATTTGATGCGAATACGAGAAAAGAAGACCCATATTTATTTTAAACTAGCTTCAGACAGCGGCCGCGTTATATTTATGTTACTCGGTGATAATATAGCATTCTACTAGTCAAAGATTTTTTTAAATCGGTCCAATAGTTTTTGAGTTTATTCATTACAAACAAAAATACAAATCTTTTCTACTTATAATATTAGTTTTTAAAAACCTGACATACCTTTCTCGGCACTTGGTACATAATAGGCACGACTGAAGACCCAGCAAGTTGCAGCACTCTGTTGACTTCACCCTCCATCACACGAAGAGCTCGCTTCGGGACAAGGCAGGCGCCCTTCGTTTGTTCACCTACAACATAGCATTTAAATTAGAAGAAACTAGCTTTTACGAAAGGACGAAAAAACAGTGGCACTCTGGGAATACCGACACAAGAGAAAACTTGAACAATTTAATAAAATACTTCCAAAACCTTTAAAGTAAAAATACTTGCATAGAACATTGATCCGTAACGTAAAACAAATAAAGAGCACAATCGCGTATACAAGAATGAGGTGTCGGTAACCTCCAACTCAAAAATGCCCAATGCGCCTAAAGAAGTTTTCACTTCAATATGAAAAAATACGGACAATAGTCGCGTAAAAATACCAACTCACCAGAATGTTTCAGCCCCTCAATAAGATAAGGCTCTCTATCCGTCAGCTCCAAATAAAATATGGTAGTGTCCCCCTTCCCTGCTAAGAACAGCATGTTGGTATCAGGATCAAACAGTGGCATCAGGATGCCGGTGGAACAGTCTAGCTCCATGGTCTTCTGCGTTTGTGACAGGTTGCGGATGTCACGGATCATTATTTGACGCAGACGGTTCGAGTCGAAACCTGTTCAAAGTGGATTGGGTAAGTTCTTGTGTTTCAGATTCTGTTTTCAATGGCAACATAATTTGAGTAGTTGTAAAATCGACACCGGTTGGCGCCACTGAAAATGTATACCTGACGAAACCTTGTTTTGTACAGAGTAGAGTCAGAAATAGAAGCAGCTGAATACAATAATAACACACAATTGACAGCGACGCAGACACAATAGTGAAACAATCGCCGTGAATTATTATGTCTGTAGGGCGCTGGAGGCAGTGTTTGATGACTTAATCAAACCACAAAATCGGTTCTTATTTCTTTTTATCGTGTTCAATCATTATATTATGTATCAAAAGAAAAGACTATATTATATTTAGAGGGACAAGTCAATTTACCTTCATTTTTGACAAGTATTTAGCATTGATTTTTGCTGAGACACAGATAAATGCAAATGGTTCACACCACATTTTAGGTGTGCAGCTACAAGTACGCGGTGGGCTCGTCTTGTCGGGCCAATTCAGTGAGTGTAACGTAGTCAGAAGATATAAGAGTTACGCGATAGAAAGAGAGGCAACTTCTAGGTGAATATAACTGTAGGTGATTAGCGCTGTGCGACCTGAATTGCACTTTATTGGGTCGTGGCAAGAGTCGCTTGTCGAACCATCTGTATTCATCTATGGCTGAGATAAAATTGCGACTAGGTTTTGAACGTTATTAATTACGGGAATTGGATTTAAGGTATTTCTTACCAGTAGTTAATATCCTATCCTGGTCCCCAAGCCAGACAATCCTGCTGTCTTTAATGCTCTGATGGCTATTAGCGATGTCGGCGACTGCAGTGGACGCTCTCGGGTCGATGATGCGAACTTTCTTGTCTTTGCACGACGTCGCGAGGAGCTTGCCGTCCTTCTTCCAAGACGTTGATTGTATCACTTCCGCGTGGTCTCTGTTTACTGTTGGAATAGGAAAAATATTGTAAAGGCTTGTTCAGACCAGCGCGACACGCGACGCGACACGAAGGCACCGCTCGTCGCGCGACGAGCGGTGCCTTTGTGTCGCGTCGCGTGTCGCGCTGGTCTGCACAAGCCTTAATACGATGTATCTATGTTATAGGTCCGAGGCACGGAGATGTCAGCCGTTGGTCCTGCCCCTAATCTCTCTCCGGTCGTGTCAGATTGTTAGTTATTAGAGAGTGCACCTCTCTGCGCACACACTTGTGCACTATAATAACTCCGCAGTCTAGATTAGCCGCCAGGGCCGAAATTCACTTTGAAGGATTATTATGCTATCGCAATTAATTTAAAAATATATCGCATATTTAAAAATAAAAAAATGTAATCGACAGTCTGTGCATGACTAAAGTAAGTTGAAAAAAAGTTGTGGTTCGTTTTCTGACTTCAAATCTATTTAATATCTTCGGGTTATTTCGCATTTCGCACTGAAAACAAAGTGTAAAACAACAAAAATATTTTCTAACATAAGTACAATTTACAAATAAATAATATACTGAAGCTCACAACACATCGTTATTGCATGTAACAAAGTATGAAGACGGCTCACAGAAACGACGCGAAACTATAACTTGCATAAGTATCCACGTCTTTCTGTATTCGAATATTATTTAAATACTTACCAAAAGCCTCCTTCTGCTTGGTAAGATCCCACAACGCGAGCTCATGGCCGGAGGCGACATGTATGAGCCCATCGGCCACCGGATGGAAGCCGACATTCTCTACCCGGCGCTGCTTCTGAGACAGCGTGCATTCGGGAGTAGATAGAGACTCCTTCAGACCCTCCGGCGGGATATGCCATATTTTTACCTAAAACAAATGATTTCGATTTGTGCCACAAACAGCCTGTTTTTTTGCACACAGTGGTAAAGAGAGGATGGATTCGTAGCTAAGTAACAGCCGCACGGGTCATATTGAGGAAGATTAAGCTACCCTTATCGAGTTGGTAACGTTGATGGTTTCCTTGTGCCTCGGAAACCATGTTAAGCCGTCGGTATCGGCTGTCATTCGTAGAGCTTTGACAGTTATTAAGAGTAGTTAGAGGTTCGAAACTCTGACAATCAGCCTTACCAAGGGTATCATGTTACCAGTAACTGGGTTGTAAAGGACAGATAGGCATTTGTTCCATAGAAAATACTGGTTTTCAGCTGCATCTGGTTAGAATGGAACTATTAGTGGGTAAAAGGACAAAGGGAGAGGTGATTGACTATTGAGAGGTAAAGCTAATCATTACAATCATTTTCACAACATAATGTGGTTATCATCATCATGATCATCTTCCTGCCCTTGTTCCATGTTACGTGGGGTTGGCGCACACGTTTTCTTCTTCCATTCACCCCTGTCAACTGTCATGTTATCATTCACCCCCTTCTCTTTCATATCATTCACACAATGTGGTTATCATACCTACAAAATAATTTGTCATATTTATAAATATACAGTGTGTCCGGACATGGACTAGCGATATTCTAAATAGGTACTTAAATATAAACTATTTTAAAGTACAATTATACTCTAAGCTTGGGTCCAATACACTTCCTCATTTTTGTGGTAATTAACAAATTATTGGTTGAAATGCATAATTTTTTGATTTTTTTTTCGACTTTCTCATTTTTTTTCGAAAGTTTTGGAATAGTGAATACATTGTTTTGTAATGCAGAGGGTAGACAATATTATTGCCTTTCGAATAAGCCTATTTTTATGTCAGTATGACTAAAACTTTGAGAGATATGATTTTTTTTGTACTCGCATAGTGAATATTTCAACAAAAAAAACAAAATGGCTGCTCCATAGCGGGGAAGTGTATTGGACCCAAACTTAGAGTGTAATTGTACTTTTAAATAGTTTATATTTAAGTATTTAGAATATCGCTAGTCCATATCCAGATACATTGTATAAGTAATATATTTAAAATTGTGAACTGTTTTCCTGTAAGTCTTATAGTACCGTAGCTAATAATAGCTATGTGTGTGACTCATAATTTCAATGCTACATAATATTTGTTTGTACACAATACATATGACCTGTGACCTAATATGGTTACCAACCTTGCCATCATAACATCATCACACCTCTGTATTCCTCCAAGGGTGGGGCAGAGGTGTTTACCTATATTCCTATACAAATATAATGTTGCCAAAAAAAAACGATTTTCCATAGTAGTAACAGCCACATGCTGTATGCGGGGTTTCATACTTACTGTTAAAGACTTTTGTATGCTGCACCAACTTCAGACTAACCTACAAATTCGCTAGCTTTAGCCCGCGGCTTTGCTCGCGAGGTGGTCAGAAATTATACCACGGAAACGTACTACCGTGATGCCACACCAACGGGAAACGCCGTTAATTATCGCGATGATGGACGTTAACTCGTAGGAATAAAGTCCAGCATCGCGATAATCAACGGCGTATCGCGATAATCAACGGCGTTTCCCGTTGGTGTGGCCCCAGCATAACGCGCACGCTAGTAGAGCTAGTCGGCATGATTTTTTCCGACACCTTTATGAATGATCCACCTAAACATTCCTATGAATCACTCCGTCTATTGGTAAAAACCGTATGAAAATCCGTTCGGTAGTTTTTGAGTTTATCGTTTTAATGCTGGGGCCACACCAACGGGAAACGCCGTTAATTATCGCGATGATAGACTTTATTCCGAGGGGTTAAGGTCCATCATCGTGATAATTAACGGCGTTTCCCGTTGGTGTGGCCCGAGCATCAGGCTGACAGACGCGGCGCGGCGGGCGGACCTTTTTTTTACGCGACTGTCTCAGAAGGAGGGTACTGTTTCATAAAATGTAGTTATAGTGATACATAACAATATCTCCACCTACCCCTTTCGGGATCGTAATTGCGACATTTACAATGCCATAGAAATGTGTATCAATTGAATAAGATAACATGACAACTGTTTTATCTCCAGTACAAGTTCCATGAGATAAGTATGACTTTATCTATTTGCATGGGTATTTATCAATTTTTATAACTTTCATACAGACATGTTACTATTACTAGCAGCAATGATTTTACTGGACTTGCCAACTATTGGCTGTATTTAAGAGTCCTTGTTGGTCCATTGTAATGTAGCTTATCACATGCACTTAAAAATATACAGTTGCTTAATGTGAAAAAACGACTGTTAGATAACTAATTGGGAATAAATGTATTCTGGGAACCTCATCAGTAATCTACTGTCAAAACACACATTAGTTCTTGTAAAATTGCAACACAAACAATACAATCAGTGACAATATTTTTTAAACAGCAGATTGAATACAATTCTCATTAAGAAACTTTATTATCTCTGCTTACTCCCATTTAAGATAAATGTGAACATTATGCATTTAGTCTAGCTGAAGTTACACATTAATAGAAATCTTCAAGTCTAAAATATTGCCATTGGAAAGTCAAAATCTAGTTTCCACACTCCAGTGAGTAAGGAGGTCTATGTAAATGTGTGCACATAGACAGTGCAAACATATCATGTGGAGCCAAAAAAAATTACTTTGTTGCTGGTCATGATATTGGCATAGCTAGAATCTCTTTTAAAGGACCTTCTCTAGAATTCAAACCTTTTTATTAATTAAAATAATTATTTCTGAGGTTGATGCATAAAACAGCCAGTTTACTGTTCTGCCGTCCTTACGAAAAGTGCAATAACTAGGTTAAACCTGATTTCGAGAAAAACGCGGGTAAAGATTTTATTTTTGGTTTGTTTGTACTAGATATTGCAGTTAGTTTTAGCATTAAAATCGACTTCGTCATAGATACGTAAAAAGTGTCTAAAAAGAACATATAGATCTCGTTCTGCAAATTCCGAATATGTACTTATCTCAATTCGGCGCAAAACTCGAGTTATTGCACTTTTCGTAAGGACGGCAGTGTTAATATGCATAATTTATTATTCCTTTGTAATAAGGAGGTTTGAGATTGGCGAAACTCATGCAATAGCATAATGTTCCCACTGCTGGGACATAGGCCTCCTCTCTGTGAGAGGGAGTGGGCCGTAATCCACCACGCAGGCCCAATGTGGGTCGGTGGATGTCACATGTCTTCAAATTTTAGATTCTAGGACACAACGGTTAGCTCACAATGTTTTCCTTCACCGTTTTGAGAGCAGCAGTGATGAAATTTACAGAAAGTAAAGTGCCTGGCTGGTAAGTTGCAGCCGTTTCCACTGGGCCACCAATGCCACTCTTAGGCAATAGCAATGTTTGCTATTGGATATTAGACTACCTGGCTCAATGTTAATCAGGGGTAATCATCCTCTTCAATATGAAAACAGGTTTCTAATATACATTTATTTGAAGGATGTAGAGAAAGGATAAGTTAGATAAAGAACTGACACATAATGGTGTAATGAATATGGCAACTTCATGCTTTTATTTTCATGGTTGTACAATGTCCAACCATAAACATATTATGCTTTACTACTTGTGTTTTAAATAATTGAATAGTACCAGAGGCTTCTGTAAATATTGTTCGAACTTGTTCAACAAAGACATTCATAACATTATTACATTTTAACACAATGATAATAATACAAGGACTTACCAGGGAATCCTGTGATCCAGTCACTAGTAATCCATCATGGAACGGTGAAAACTCCATATCCGTTATAGTATCAGAGTGTGCATGAAGCAAAGGCATTGTCTTACTCTTCCTGCCACAGTCGTCAAGTGGCAGTACGGCCATGCTGGACCCAACATGCTCCCAATTAAAGGCCATGAAGGCAGCAGACGCACAAATGTTGTTCCCATAAGTCTGATATGATCCAACACAAATATCTCGAATACATGCCTCTGGTTTAGGCACAATCGGTGCCGCATTTTTATACTTAGAGGCTTTGAAACGCCAAGCCATGATTATCCACTTTTTAAAAAAAGTTTCTCAGTCTTTAAATTTGGAATGTATGTGGAGGTGTCCTAAGTCTGAAACAAATTTTAAAAGTTAAAAAAAATACTTTTTATTGCTCAAAAACTAATTTAACACTGCCTTGCGGTATTTTTAACCAACAATAAACATTACACATACACTAATTGCATTTCTAATTAGAAAAAACCAGGCTACAAGCTACACATACATAGATACAGTATTTCTTTGTATCATGATCACATAAAGAAATTGTAACAGAAAATGGGTATTTTATTCGGAACACAGATTGTTTGTTTTACTGTATCACAAAGTTGTAACAGAACACCATAAATACCTGGATGGAAAACTACAAAATACCGTAAAAACACTTTTGTTTTGAATAACTCGGCCGGCTGGCGCACCGGAAATGCTTTCATCTATTATTAAGCCTAAGTTTTGGGGTCCACTTATGTTTTATATTGTTTTGTTTATCCTTACAATTATAATTTACGGTCAACCACTCACCTTCTGGTAAAAATTACTCAGAAATTCGATTTCCGCTAGACACTCCCCCTAAACGTCGGCCATTTCAAAGCGACATTAGAGTCGATCGATAAATAATATAAACATGATAGTCGATGCCATCCGATGACAGGTAAGTCTAAATCGATTAAACTGGGTCAAATTTTTTATGTGCTATTGCTGTTTTGGTGATTTTTCAGTTTTTCACAAAACCATGTATTTAATGAGATAACAACAATTAATTATGTTTCGAGACGAATCAGTTTATAGTTTTTTTAGTCGATTTTGAATTCTTAGTATTTTGATACATCACTAAAATTGTGCGTTCCAATCTACACAAAATTAAGCTGCTGGTAATAAAATGTTAAGTTTTAAAAATAAAATAATACCATTTTAGCTGGAGGTAAAAAATGATGATAGCGTAGACGTATTAAAAAGGTCTGACGGAACTCCCGATAAAGACATCGAAGAAATGCATAACTGTACACTGTAAGGACTATTCTTGCTTGCAGCGCTCGGACGCTATAGTATCACTTACCTACGAAAAATAAGGGTCATGTGCACGGGATTTTATTTTCAAAGTGGTTACCTACATTAGTTATGCCTTACCCCGATGGTACGTAGGTACAGCGAGCTGGCGACACTGACACAGTTTTTTTATTAGCGAGAATCCGTCCGACCTTTTTTAAAGTAAGTATGTACTTTAATAACCAAGCTATAAATCTGGTAAACAGTTAAGTATGGTGTTCGAACTATACATTATGGAAAGTTATGGCCACCACCGATGCTGGCATGACTCGTAGGTATGTAGCTCGTATGTACTGTATGTATTATTATGTTTCTTCTTATGTCTGCTGATAGGATAGCCTTACGCACGACGCACCCTATGAGTTATGAATAAATTGGACATTGAATATAAAAAGAGCACAGCAAATAATTTCCTGCAATCATTTTACATAACTATAGAATCTACTATAGAACCAATAGTGACTAACTGACCATCAGTGGCGGTCGCGTGTAGTCTGTGAGCGTCTTAATCTTAAGGCAGTGTCCTAATATAAGCGATCGTCGTGTTCGTTGGTTCAGTGACCCGAAAGCGTTGTCGCGCCGACAGGGGGCGCGTTTAGGTTTTATTAACAAAAATGTGAAAAATTATTGCGACGATCGCTTAAGCCGGGTCTCCTGCGCATGTTTTTTCGAAACATTACACAAAAAAGCTTACACATAAACATTTATTTTCATACAAATCATCGTATTTGCATAGACAAATGTGTATGACCACGCCTCTTTGTTGCGATGTTTTTGTGTAAAAACGCGCAAGAGACCCGGCTTTAGATTAGAAAACGGCCTAAATCTTAACAACTAAAGCAATTGAAACAACAGCAAGTTATATCCAAAGTGATCATTTATTATAATCCGAGTATTACAATAATTCAATTTCTTTGGTGAGGATTAATTTCAATATAATAATTATAATCAATGTAATATGGAATATTTATTCAATTAGATATTTCAGATCCAATAATAGTGCAACCAGCCACGAGCCAACTTTAAATTGTATCTGACAAATTCAACATTATAAAAAAGCATAAAAAGTACGCAATTTATAACATGACAAAATATATTATGTAAGTATTGATAAAACTTAGCGTTGTCAACTAGGCAAGTGTGGCCGACAAAAATAAACTTTATATTGCACAAAATTACGAACAACATGAAATATTTAACTATAATATAAAAATCATCTTAAACAATTCACATTTAAGTGCATTATACAGTTAGTGTGATGTTTAGTATAAAAATAACATATAAAATTTCAAAATAGGCACCTACAACAAGGAAATAATAAATATTATTGTTTAATGCTAAATTAAAATTAACAATTTACTAAAACACTATTATGTAGCTTAATTAAGTAGTAGCAAAATAATAGAAGTATTTTGATAATCGGACTTACAGTAAAACAATTTAAAAATCAAAATATTACGCTTTATTAAGAGAGATCACATTATCATATATTTCCCACCATTCAAAAATATGTATAGACAATTCATTTCCACCAGTAGAACTTCCTAAGTTTAGCTATGAGGAATGTAACAAAAATTGGCCTTATTTCTATCAACATGTACAACATTCTTGTCAACACTTTTCTTTGATTAAAATAAAATCTATCTTTCTATAAATGAAACTGAAGTTATGACACACGGTAGTCACGGTACTGACATTGTTTTGAAGCATGTGCAGAGAGACAGCATTGGAAACATGGCCGATTTAAAAAAAAAACTTATTGCTCTTTCGCAATGCTTGTTATATTTTGCCCAGAGTGCTACATTTGCAATATTAATTTAGGGGTTTTTACAAGTAACCTAGCTTTGTGACTTACCTTTAATTTCATTCGAAACATGCATTGTCCTGTAGTAAAACAGTCTCTGGTTCTGTAATTCCTGTGATTATTTTCAGTTCTAACTTTTAATATTAGTGTACATTAAATTCTAGGCAACTGTCTACAAAATAGTATTTCAGTAAGATTAACCTACATTATCTAGTTAACCATTCCGAGAGGCGATCTAATAAACCCTCTAAATTGTGTAAAAATGTTTCAAAACTATAATTAAATAATTTTAATAATACTTCAAAAATATATAACAAATAAAATAAGTACAAATAAAATAGTGTTTCAATAACTTTTTTTAAAGTTAGCTGCCTGAACATACAACTAAGTAATTTATTATCTTTAAATAAGCTGCCCAGAAACTAAAGGCGTCTTATTACATATTAACAATTTTAAAACATTTTTACAAACAATCAGGGTGTACACTAAACTGTATTATAATAATAATAACAAAAGTTGCAAACAGCAAAATTGTTTAACTTGATTACATTGAGACAATGTCATGACTCTGTTGACGTTAGCAGCGAAGACTAGCAACAATCTTGACAGTTAATTGATTTACAACATGCAATTATTAGTAATTACACCTTAACACGACCACGTTCTGTAATATAATCTAATTAATTCCACGCTACCTTTCTTCACACGAAGATGCAATATGAATTACTTGTACCCATTAGTATTCCAAAGATTTTAATCAATATCTGATTAAATAAATAATCAATGGTATCGATTTGAATCGACTAATATACATCGCAGTTGTTATTGAACATCTCTATTATAATTGCTCATTTTGTAATAGTTTGTAACAGTTGCGAAATTCGGAGGCATTCGGAAGTTATTGATAATTGCCTGTATGGTACCTATATAATTTTAAATTGACAATTTTTATGCATCAAGCCGCCAAAGAATAAAACAAATAATCAAAATGAGTCGTTTTTTATGACGGTTAGTTGCATGTTAGGACAGTCGCACACAAAATTGATAGGTAGACGTGTAATTACGAGGAAAAGGTGTAAATATATTAAATTCAGAACTGAAGCTACTACGTCATAACACGTCATACGTTAAATACACAAATTATATGTTGGGAAACGAGATCTCTATTAACATATTATGGAACATTTTGAAGTGGTTTATTATTAGGTTCCGTCAAAGAATTCACTATTCTTCGCTGACATCTTTTTAATAACGTTATATATTTATGCATGTATGTACATTGAATCGAGTAAACCTATGTTTGGTCTCAATTTTACACTATAAATAGAATTAATACTTGATATGCAATATAATGGTACCGACACACTACATCTACGAATTGACACAAATTAGTGAGTGACGAATGACAATAATGACGATGAAGTCATGACATTGTGACAACGGCCCAGCAATTAAAAGCGAGTGGAATGACCTCCGTTCTACGAAATACACGACACGATCGATGCGGTGTTGTTGAAAAGATAAATCAATTAAAAACAAAATATACAAATTATAATTCTCATCAGTCCTTCGTTCGTTGGCAAGAATATAAAATAAAATAATAAAAACAGTACAAAAACAAAATCGTAACGACTAACACAACACTAATAAAAAAAATCGTTAGCAAGAAAATCTCAATTCCTATATTGTCAATATCGTAAGCAATGGTAACTAATCTTATATCATCCCATTATAGTGTACTGTCATAAAGAAAAGTCAAACCTAAAGCAATTGCCAATAACTAAATAATCATTCATCTAACTTTTTGTTGCTTTTAGGATATCCAGTACCGTAATTGCGTAATACAACACAATCATAATCTGTTTCGATTTGAAACAGATTGCTAATCCATTTCTTCATAAGTTGGAAAAAAATCTGCTCAACAACATAAATAACGCAATGAATATTGTTGAACTGTCAAAATGAAACAAATTAGGCATAATTGTTTACAAAAATAAGTTACGCAATTAGGGTACTGAACAGTGTCATTAGTTTTGATCCATCACCAGCTATGCATTACCGTAATGCGTCGTATAAAATTCTACGTGTTTAAGTAGGTTTAAAATCCGTGGGCGTTCCGCACCCAACTTGCGAATCATTGACGCTAATGTCAATTGCTTTCATTTTGACAATTTAACACTATTTATTGCACCTTAAGTTTAAACATTCTGGGTTCACGTTTATCATCACAACGCAATGGATGTTGTTGAACTGTCAAAACGAAAGCGACTGGTACAAATGCGTTAGTGGTACCTAACGCATTTGTTACGCAATTAGGTTGCTGATTTTCCTCTTTGAAGCCAACTACTCAATGCTAGTAACAAAATGCTCTTTTCAAAAACACCGCAGCACGTTAATAGCTATAATAACAATGAGATAAATTCGTTTAGTCTACGAGCGTAGACAACATGAACCGTCACCTACCGACGTCGTCTTGCCGTTGATTGGTCCTAAGCTGCCGTCATATTTCGGCAGCTCCTTGCATTTAGCTTGCTGGAATGTAAAAATTTCAAGTAAGTAATAAAATAAAAATACACACGGAGTTGAGAGGTTGTTTTCAGTTGAGCAAAAAGATTTAAATCGTTAGATGTAACACATTTTCTTTCACAATCCGAATGATTTTGAAGGAAATTCCTAATCCATTGCTCCATTTGTTTAAAAAAATCATCTGCTCGTCAGCGTTAATAAAACAATGAATGTTGTCGAATTATCAAAATGAAAGATAGCAATTGTTAGTCTGTTATATGTGTCGAAGCGCGTACGGTGTTGCTTAGACGTGTTTTTTGCAGTAATTAGCTAATTACTTCGCAATCTATTGTACACTAAACGGTCGGCCGTTCGGCCGAACCGGTTATCGGTCGCGCGAATCTACACTTTATGCATAATGAGTACAGGCGAGAATTATAATGAAGAATTAATCAATACAATTACTATGGAGGACGAAGAAAATACACATTTAGAAGACATAACACAATTATTTGAGATTGAGGGTAATGAGACGTCGAAAGATGAAATGCGACCTACGAAAAGAGGAAGAGAAGCTGATGAATGGAGCGAAGTTAGGAAGAGTAAAACCAGGATGAGACAGGTGAGAGGGATAACAGAATTACGTGTCACTAGCAAAAATAAATTTCCTAAACAATTTGCACTTGCTAAATTATTTAAGGAACAATCAATAATGAATATAACAAAAGTAAAACACATAAATCCGTACAAAATCACTGTCGAACTTAATAATGCAGACAGCGCTGAGATGTTAGTGAGCTCCGAACATTTTAAAGGATTAGGGTGGAGGTTCCAGCGGCCTTTTGAAGTTGGTTTATCATATGGAATCATAAAAAATATCGACTTAGACATTTCTGAGGATGAGCTACTTTCATGTCTAACAAGTACATATAAGGTCGTGAATGTGAGACGCCTGCAACGAAGAGATAGAGAAGCAGACAGTTGGACTGAAAGTGAGACATGGAGAATAGGATTTGAAGGACCATCGTTGCCCTCTTATGTACTCATTTACGAAATGAGAGTATTGGTAGAACCTTACGTTTTTCCTGTTACGCAATGCTCCAGATGCTGGAGGTACGGTCACTCTGCTAAAATGTGTCCAACAACAAAAAGTGTATGCCCGAAATGTGGAGGTAAACACGATAACTGCGAAACTACTTCTTTTAAGTGTGTGAATTGCACAAAGAATCACATGGCATTGGACAAAACTTGCCCAATGTACATTAAAGAAAGGAAAATACGTAGTATTATGAGTGATTTTAATGTCTCATATAGAAAAGCATTGGATATGTATGTACCTCCTCATGTACCTGTACCCTCCTACGAGACAGACGGCAATAGGCAGACACTTACACCTTCCTATGAGACAGTCCCAGTTACGCAAAAACCTACCTCATCCTCAAGTACACCTATGTCACCTGTGTTACAGTCGAAAGGTACATTCGCACAAAAAACAACATGCCCGGTACCAAATAAAGAAACAGTGTCCACCCAAATCGATACCACAAATGGACAACAAAACAAAAATGTACCACAAAGGGACAAAACACAGACGGAGAAAGAAGAAGAAACAATAAAGAAAAGTAAGAAGAAAAAACATTAAAAGAAAGCGCCCCAATCTGAAGCTTCCCATACCCGGGATTGTTATATGGACTTTCAGGAGGATACGTGCAGGGGAGACGCAACTACGGAAGAGGACGCTAGTAAAAATGAGGATTCGGAAGACGATAGTTCATTTGGATGGCTGATAGATAAAATTAAATATATTTTATTTGTGAGAAATGATAATTTCAAGGTCAAAATTATATCTGTTGTTCAAATTAGCGTGGAGTGGGCAATATCCTGTTTCCTAAATAAGATAATACCTAAAGATTTCTCCTCTTTTAAAAAATATTTCCGTGATGAAGACTGTTAAAATAAACATTTTGCAATGGAACTCACAAAGCGTGTTACCAAAAAAACTAGATTTGGAACAAATTCTGTTTTTAGAAAAAGTTCATATTGCGGCGGTATGCGAAACTTGGTTGGATTCTGACTGTTATTTTAGTGTAAAAGATTATAACGTGTTTCGCTGCGACAGACCTGACTCATATGGAGGAGTCGCAATTCTAACTCATAAATCCATCAAAGCTCAACAATGTCATATTACTATTTCAAATTCGCGTATAGAGATGGTCCATGTCAGGATTATTAATTGTACTTTCATTCAAAACGTTATCTCAATTTATTGCCCACCTAACGTCCGTACTACACAAAATGAGTGGGACTCATTGTTTGCTATAGCTAACTCTAAAACTGTAATTTTAGGAGATTTTAACGGTCATCACTCAAGTTGGTCCACGAAAACAGATCAAAGAGGTACTCAAATTTTTGACTCCTTAATTGACCATAATTTCGTTACTTTGAATGATGGGAAGCCGACTCGTGTTAAGCTAGTTAGTGGTATTTTACAAAAGTCGGCCCCTGATTTATCTATAGTTTCTTCAGATATATCATTAATGTTGGATTGGAACGTAACTAATGAGTCCTTAGGCAGTGACCACATGATAATCAAACTGAAGACGTTGGATAACTGTGTACCACGCATCGTTAAAAAACGAAACTTTAAAAAGGCCGACTGGGTAAAGTATCGTAACTATATCCAAGAAAGACTAGCTGAGTGTACATTGCCTGTTAGCCCCCAAGAAGCGTATAATTTATTTTTAGATATCATCAACAGGGCCGCTGATGCAAATATTCCTTATTTTAAATTTAACCAAAGTCCCAGTAGTCAATTTAAACCGAAACCTTATTGGTCTCCAATATTATCTAAAGCGGTGGCGGAAAGACGATTGGCTTTAACGTACTTTAGAAAAAACCCAACTCCAGATAACTTACAAAAACTACAAGACAAAACTCGAGAAGCTCAAAAATTAACTAGAGGTGCTCGTGATGAGGGATTCCGTAACTTTTGTTCTTCAGTGGACGAGGTCACTTCGGTTAGTGTTATGTGGCGACGTATGCGCTGGTTGAAGGGATACCGTTCAGTTGGACTCCATGTGGACGAGACGTTGGCTGAACAAGTCCTTTTTAATTTAGCTCCTGATTTTACATGCCCCCCATTACCTACTTTTTGTTCTCAAAATCACATATTGGAAGTTGCTATAACAAGACAGGAGCTTGACAAATCTGTTAAATCTAAAGATACCGCACCGGGTTGCGATGATATTTCCTTTTCAATGATTAAAAATCTTCCGGACCTTGCTAAAGATATTTTGATACAACTTTATAATTTATTTTTTTCTTTAAATTTCGTTCCTGAGCAATGGCGCCAAGTCCGCATAGTACCAATCCCCAAACCAGGTCGAGATTTGACTTCCGCGTCTGCAATAAGACCTATTTCGTTAATGTCCTGTTTATGTAAAATCTTTCATTCCGTTATCAATAAGAGAATTGAGTGGTATTTAGAAAATGAAGGATTTTTTTCAGAAGAGACTGTAGGTTTCAGGAAAGCACGCTCATGTTTAGATAACTTAAATTTACTAACCTCAAAAATACAAATTAGTTTCTCAAAAAAGCTTGTCACGATCGGATGTTTCCTTGATATTGATAATGCTTACAACAACGTTGACGTCACTACTCTTCTGTTAACCTTGGACCAACTTGGTGTGGGAGCACAATACTGTAGATATCTATGGGAGTTTCTTAAGGAAAGATATCTAACGATTAATGGCATAGATAATACCGTCACTAGAATTGCCAGAAGGGCTTAGCGCAAGGTGACCCCTTGTCGCCACTGCTATTTAATATTGCGACCATTCATATCTGTAAAGCAATACCTAGCTCCGTATCTATCTCGCAGTACGCCGATGACTATGTACTTTATATAACTTCTCATAACTCCGATCAAGCAGCCGCTGAGTTACAGGAAGCGTTGGATATCTTATGTAGTCAATTTGATACCCTAAATCTAAATATATCACCAAATAAGAGTAAAATTTGTATTTTTAGCAGGGGCTTTAGGAGACTTTCAGTTGACTTGTCAATTGGATGTAATAGATTGGAGGTTGTTGACACGGTTCGATACCTTGGTGTGTGGTTGGACCGTTCTCTCAGGTGGGGAAAGCATATCAATGAAGTTTGCCAAAAGGTTCTTAAATTCATTAAAATTATCAAAGTGTTAGCCGGTTCAACTTGGGGTGTGCACCCAAAATATTTAAGAAAACTTTATATATCTTTAATTAGAAGCCGTATTGACTATGGAAGCTTTTTCTATGACAACAGTGCAAAAACTCACTTGGAAAAATTAAATAAACTACAGAACCAAGCCATGAGAGTAGTGGGTAGTTTTATTAAAACTACACCCATTCACGTAATGGAGAGCGAGTTATGCCTACAACCGTTATATCTACGTCGACGATTCTTGGCTAGCAAATTTTGGCTTAAAACGAAAGCTTTGCAGGCAAATACTGGAGGTATCAACTTACTTTCCGAGTTATCCACATTGTGTAATAATTCTTCATATTGGCAAAACAAAAGAATCCCCCTGTTAATCTTGGTTCATGACTCACTACACACTTTAAAAGTTCATTGCAGTAATAAGTTAGATATGTTTTCCCTGAATACATGGGTTAGTAGTATAGATAGCAACAATTTTATAAAACACGACGTTAGTTTTATGAGTAGACCAAAAAGGCAACACAATCCTGTTAGCTTAAGGAATTTATTTATTAATTACATTACTTCCGAATACTCGACTTATTTTAAAATATTTACAGACGGATCTAAAGACGGTGACGGTATGGGGGCCGCCTTTTACGAGTCTGAAGGTAACTCAATGAAATTCAGAATTAATGCCAGTGTATGTATAATGGAAGCGGAACTGATTGCGATCGCAGAAGCTCTGTCGTATGTAGAATCAATCCAACAAAACAATATTGTCATTCTCACAGACTCCAGAAGTTCGCTCCAACACTTGGCTCGGTGTACCTCGACATTTCGAGAAACACCGATAGCCTACACTATACTGAACATTATTTTGAAACTACAATCTGATGGGAAACACATAGTTCTTCAATGGATTCCATCACATATCGGAATAAGAGGCAACGATATTGTTGATCTACTAGCCAAGCAGGCCATTATTGATGGAATTCCTGTAAATTTTTCTCCTTACTATACTAATTTTATACCTAATATCAAACAGGATTGTTATTCGCTTTGGAAGGAGTACTTCAATAAAAGATCCCAAGAAAAAGGAATCTGGTACAAAACGATCCAACCACACCCCTTGAACTCACCGTGGATAGATAATCAGCTGTTGAACAGATGTGATACTGTTATCGCACTAAGACTTCGTTCCGGACACATCCCGTGTAATAAGTTCTTATACCTAATGGCAAAATCAACATCGACCTATTGTGACTTTTGTACTAATTCCGTTGATGATGTTTATCACATTTTAACCGAGTGTGTCCGCAACGAGGAATTCAGAAATAGTTTGGATGGTAGAATTAGAGAGGTAGGTTACTGTAATAGTGCTTTAGCTGTGCCATTGTCTGATGCAGCTAAAGTACTTTACAAATTGGCTATGCTGAGATTTTGTTAAATGGAAATTGGTATGATTTTGCTAAGCTAACCAGGGCGGCATAATCGCATGTGCGACAAAGCCCTTTCATTAAGAAAAAAAAAAAAAAAAAAAAAAAAATAGTCTGTTATGAAATTACCCCGCATGCCGCCAAACCGCGTCAAAAAATGGACACGTTTTTCTGTTTCGTTGACTCGTACTAAAAAAGCGGGATCTGAGAGCTCAATCTTATCTATGTAAACACTTTTCGCGCGTGAGGGCAGGCCGGCAGGGGCACATCTAACCATTTAAATCTTTGGTAGAGCATGAAATAAATGGTTCTGTTGACATCCATGACCCAAATGACAGGATGCGACTATATCGACCTGTGGCCCAGTGGCCTAATTTATTCAAACGTGTGAACCGCAAAATCGGCACTAGCTTCGCGGTTCACACCTGACACAAAACCATTAGATTTATCTGTGTACTGTTTATTCTTATTCTACACAACAGTTGTTTTTAAAAACAGAACGTCTTGTAATTTAATAACAGTTTTAGCAATATTTACGAAATTATTTAAGTACACCTGTTTAACATCTGTTTTTTCAGTGTCAAATGGGTTAAAAGTAATTTATCAGTTCTATATAAGTAAGCACTTTTAACATTTCAATATCCATTAGATATAACAGAAGTAAAATCCATTGTCAGATAATTTTCCACGGCCACTTTTGGTATTGAGCGTAGTCGGAAATAATTGTGGGTAGTGCCAAGGACTTTAACTACAAAGCAATAGTAAAGTATACCTTGTTTCTTAATAAATCTAACTATGAGTCATTCATTTCTTTTATGGTATGATTAACATACATAACATCAGGCCTTGTTTCCCCGAAGGGTTGGGCAGAGATGTCCCTGTAGCAGGTACACCCACATTTCGCCAGTTATGTTTAAGTCCCATGTAATAGGGGGCGAACCTACTGCCATCAACCGAGCACAAATCCAGACTCCGAGCTGCTACTGAGAAATTTCAGATAGAAAAACCCAATAACACTGCCCGACCCGGGAATCGAACCATCCTGAGAGGATTGTGAGGTCCTCTCACAATTCTCTCAGGATGATTATGTAAATACAATAAAATTGCTTCACCAGGCAACAGAACGTCAATATATGGATAATAGTTTTCCTTTTATTTGCAGCCATCAAAATTACACTTCGTCATGACGAGGCGGCTTTTGCGGTAATAGCATATTACTTAGCCGTCATAGCTTGCGGTTTCATGAAACCGCTAGAAGTTGCGGTTTTATGTTACCAAAAAAAAACGTTTTGGCGTTTAGCATTCTTTGAAATCCCATTTGCTATATACAGAGCGTCCCAAAGTTATGGGACATGAAGGGAAAGTACTTAAATATCGTAGATAGGGTATTTTGCTGAAAGAAGACATTATGTTATTTTTTTAAATTAGTAATTCTGCATTCAAAGATTTTCTAAAAATTACTTGCCTCGTCTGGGAATCGAACCGACTTAAATGTAAAAAAAAACACCCCTACTTTTATGATGCCAATCGAAAGAATGGCCAAAAAATAAAAACTCTTCTTAAGTAACATAGTATTTTAAAAGAAAGGAACAGCGTGAAATTAATCATTTTAATCAAATTAAAAACATACATGAAATTGCCGTAGTCAATTAAGTGGGTATTTTTTTTGTAAATTAATTAATTAAATGCTCAAAATGTGATCCCTCTTGTCTTACGCAAATCGCCAATCTTTTAATGAGTCCGCTGCCTGTTGATTTTCTTATCATTTTATGGTGAATACTCGATATGATATGGCACAATTCTGTTTGTAACTCGCCCGTTCTCGTATCGTTTTTTGTATAGCATATCTTTCACGTATCCCCAAAAGAAGAAATCTAATGGTGTAAGGTCCGGGGATCTGGCCGGCCATCTAATCGGTCCATTCGTACCAATCCAAGTAGGAAAACATTCACTACTTTTCGAACGTCGTCGTCGGCAATCAATAACTTTCTTGAAATTTCACTCAAACATTTTACGTTGTTCGTTTCTTTTAAAATACTATGTTACTTAAGAAGAGTTATTAGTTTTTGGTCATTCTTTCGATTGGCATCATAAAAGTAGGGGTGTTTTTTTTTTACATTTAAGTCGGTTCGATTCCCAGACGAGGCAAGTAATTTTTAGAAAATCTTTGAATGCAGAATTACTAACTTTTAAAAATAACATAAAGTCTTCTTTCAGCAAAATACCCTATCTACGATATTTAAGGTACTTTCCCTTCATGTCCCATAATTTTGGGACGCCCTGTATATCACCACACAGCACAGCCCGCACTACATGTCTCAACGTAGATTTTTAGGAACATAACATTCCCTACTAGAGCAATTGAGATCATGAGCAGAACATCTCAGACATTAAACTGCATGCTCCTCATATGTCTGGACTTTTAAAAGAGACTGACTTCTGAGTTTGCTAATATTTCTTCTCAGAATCGGATAGGAAGCACTGAACTATTTTTGAGACTATGTAAAAGTGTATTTTCCATTATCATCATCAATCATCTATACTAATATTATAAAGAGGAAAGATTTGTATTTTTGTATGTTTGTTTGTAACGAATAAACTTAAAAACTACTGGACCGATTTGAAAAATTCTTTCAGCAATGGATAGCTACATTATCAGTGAGTAACATAGGCTATATTTTATCCCCGTACTCCCACGGGAACGGGAACTACGCGGGTGAAACCGCGTGATATCCGCTAGTCATTTATAATTAGCTTACCTCCATAAGTTCAACAGCTATCTCCATGAACAATCTCTCGACATTCTCGGCCTCTTTGGCTGAAGTCTCTAGGAAGTACATGCCGTGGCGCTGAGCGAAGTCCTCGCCAATATGTCTCGGGATCTCCCTGTCTTCTCTATCAGTTTTGTTACCTGTAATTTATTATGCCAATTTTTGTGACCACTATATCTTTGGATTAAAGTATTATTGGTTTAAGGCTACGGCCGCACTAGTATGGCGGTTGCAAAAGACAAAAAGCGACCAAAGTGAAGGTTCCGTAGTTGGAATGAGAGATTATCCAAAGAACAAAATTAACTTTGTAGTTGAAAAACCTGTTTTCCCATTCGGAATGTATGGGAGAACATATTTTTGCAACCGAAAATGTAAGTTGATCGATTATTATTACTCATTAACTTGTAAAGCCTACTTAGCTGTAATAGTTTTCCTTTTAATTTCGTTATAATATACTACTGCCGTGGATTTTTTGACATATCCAAAACCAACCATTTAGCTGGCAGGGGGGAGACACGACTCTAACAAAAATTTGCTCTTTAAAGCTTAATATTTCGCAAACGGATCCCTGAATCCAAAAATGGTTTTTACAAAATCACACAATATTTTGAACGACTTTTCCAACGACACCTCACACCACAGGATAGACGAGAAAAAAAAACATCCCCACTTTACGTGTAGTGTAGGGGAGGTACCCTAAAAAATATATTTTTGATGATTTTATTTTACCACTTTGTCGGCGTGATTAATATGTGTATACCCATGCTAAATTACAGCTTTCTAGTACTAAGATTCTCTGAGCTAAGCCGCGGACAGACAGACATGGCGAAACTATAAGGGTTCCTTGTTTACTACGGAACCCTAAAAATTCACGAATTTCGCACGGCGGCGGCGCTTACCTACTTATGTGATACGACCTACGCCATACATATAAAAAACTACCGCTGGCGGGCGTGAGAACTGTCACGAGTGTCAAGACACACGTTCAGAAAGTCTTATAATTTGATTTACATGAATGAAATTCGACATTCTTCAAAATCAATAAATATTCGAAAGTAACACTATAAAGGTCATGTCCTTAACCTTAATGGGCCCCATATCATTGATCAGTTCCAGCTTTGGTTCTGGAATTAGGGTCAAATGAATCAATGAACTAACAAGTTCCTGTATAAGGTCATGTCCCCAATAAAATTGTACAGTTGGGTATATAAGGTTTGGCAAGGCAATGCACTTTCTCTTTTCAATCATTATGATAATTATTATGTCAATTATTGTACATCACACTTTCATTCCTTAGGGAGTTAACATAATTATTATTTTAAGTATAATAAAATAAGTAAATGTTTAATTATTATTACTTCACTCACCAACTAATATCCTAAGAACCTTATTGTTGGCATACTCCTCAATTTCCCGGAGCCAGTCCGGCAGACAGTCAAATGTTGGCTGGCAAGATATATCATACACCAATATAAGGGCATGGGCAGACCTGTAGTAGCTCTGCGTGATGGAACGGAACCTCTCTTGACCTGCTGTGTCCCATATTTGTAACTAAAAAAATAAGTTACATAATTTTATTTTTTTAGTACTTAGTGTTATTTTTTTTATCAACTTGGAAAATAAGATATAAAGCATGGGTGTCAAGGATCCTTCCTTGGATATTTTATTATAAATTTAATTATTGGTGATGTTTTTCAGAAAGGTCAGGTGGATAGTACTGCATGTATGCGAAGAAGGTACTAGGTTTTCTATGCATATATTAATATTAAATTACTCAAATTTTTTAGATAACATAACATAACGCCTTGTTTCCCCGAAGGGTTTGGCAGAGGTATACCTATAATACACCCACATTTCACCAGTTATATTTAAGTCGCATGTAATAGGGGGCGAGCCTATTGCCGTCAACCAGGCACAAATGCAGACACCGGGCTGTTCGAACACAGGACCTCATGCTCAGCAGTAGCACTTGCGACCACTAGACCAATGAGGCAGTCAACTTTTTAGATAATTTGTTGATTTGTGTTATCATGATTCATGCATGTTTTATTATCTAATTACGTAATTTGAATAAATAATAGTAAGTAAATACGTATTTTAAAAAGTGATTTGTTGTATTATAAATTCATAACAGTAGTTTCTATTGGCAATAGAAGATAATCTTTTAAATAACAGATGGTAATTTTAATGACTTTCACCTTTTCTTTTGTACAATGAAAAATAAATAGTCTTATGATAAAACTCAATCACATAGGTACACTAAGGATTTGAGATTGTGATTGTTTTTCTTGCATGATATTAACAAGGACACCTGATTTATGTACACAATGTCTTTGTTAACAACAAAAACATGAACAATGTATGTTTAAAGTACCAATTTCAGCATTAAAAATGATGCAATAGTGATGCCAAATATGTACAAGCGTTAAAGGAACTCACCTTCACTTTCTCACCGTCAACTTCTACAGTTTTAATCATAAAATCAACACCAATTGTAGCACCTTGCCCAGGTGGGAAGAGACCTTGAGTAAAGCGACGCACCAAACATGTTTTCCCAACCCCCGCATTACCAACTAACACTACTTTAAATAGAAACTTATAATCCTCCATAATGAGCACCAAATAACATTTGTCGCGAGAAAAAAATAAGAATTTTTTAGTAATCTTCACCTCTCACTGTTACGCTTTGATGAATCGAACGTTTATTACATTACGATAAATCACTGATATTTTATCAACAAGATTATTTTACGATCACACGTTCATTATAGATTAGATAGAGTAATCGTATTGTCAAATCAATTCTTTATCCAAAACAATGGGAAAGAAAACTCGAAGAGCGAAAATATCGACGTCGGTCGAGCAAAAAATATTGGATGCTTTTACAAAGAATGGTAAGTACATGCGTAATTTGCTACTCTTTCACTCAATTATTATTTTGTTGCTCTTTGGCAAAAATGGAATTCCATGAGTTTTTAAGCTAAAAAGTTATTTTAGTGTTTAATTTAAAATAATTCACTGTCACGACGTGCTCTAAGCACTTTTATTATTTTTCCGAATGACGAGTTTTACATGTGGCACCTTTAATCTATTTAAAACTAGCTTTGTGAACTACGGCGAACGTCAAGTTTTAGTCGATTATATTTTATTTAGAACTTTTTGCAAAGAACAACACTATTGCGGTTTTTTCATTGGTGAATTTCAACCAAGTTTACTATTCTTTGGTTTGAAGTTTGACATTGACAGTAGTAATTAGTAAAGATGAGAAATTGAATTTCTGTGTGAGTCGTAAATAAATAAAAGATTGTCCCCGAGTTTAAACAGTTAGTATAAACATGTCTAGTATAAATTATACTACCCGTACTGAGGGCCAAACTAAAATAAACACTATAATATGGACGGTGCCAAATTTTATCATCCTATTAGAAAATAAAACTACTCGAGAGTTTCGCACAGAGAAATCCAAGGATCCGGCTGATTTATCAGAATCTAGATTCCAATTAAAAATGCAATTCTTGGGGAGGGATAATGATATTATTGAAATCTACTATTTGTCTCCTACTCCTGTGTTCTTGAAGTCAATTCTGACAATATGTTTGAAACGGTTCGAAGAGCGATCTATAGTTATAAAGGAGTATCATACTGTTCAGGCGAATAAATGGCAGTATTTAGCTACGTTGTTCAAGCGAGATATAGCCAGTTATGATGGCAGAGACATATTTTTGCTAAGTGATGGTAGTCTAAGACTAAAATTCCAGTTTATGGTAACTAATGATATAAAAGTAGATCGCTCCAATATCCCTGAGGCACAATTGAGTAATGATTTCGAAAACTTACTCAACAATGGCTTGTTTTCTGATGTAATCATGAAATCTGCAGAGCTAATTGAATATAAGGTGCACAAGGCAGTTTTAGCCAGTCGAAGTGCTGTGTTGAAAGCTCATTTTGAGCATAACACAACTGAATGCTACACTAATATTGTTGAGTCTCCACTTGAGTCTGAAGTTCTGAAAGAAGTCCTTACTTTTGTATACAGTGACAAAGCTCCAAGGGTTGATGAGATACCAGAGAAGTTGCTAGCTGCAGCAGACTACTATCAACTCAGTAGGCTGAAGAGTCTCTGTGAGGAAGCTTTGCATAAGAAGCTGACTGTTGAGAATGCAATAGAAACATTACAACTAGCTGACCTCCACTCTGCCAATGCCTTAAAACAATTAACTCTGGACTTTATCAAAGATGGCCAGGCAAAGCTGATTACTAAAACCGACGGATGGTCTAAAGTGAAATCTGTTGAACTTATCAAAAGAATATATGAACACATAATGGCTGATGATGTTGATGCAGATATTAAATAAACTGTTTAAAATAATATATTAGAAAACGGAGATTATAAATCATACTACATTTAAATTAAGTGAATAAAGTATTATAGTAATGTTAAATGAAATTACTAGTGCATTTGCTTGAGCTATATGTACCATAGTGTATAGCAAGAAGTACAATTAAGAAAATTATGGTTTGTATGAAAACAGAAAAGAAAAATCTGACAGGTTGATTGTATTAACATTTTATTTTATTTTAACAATATTGCTTTGTTAACATTGCATTTTAATGAATGAAATAAATAAGAGAAATATTTTCTTTAGTCTATGGCTGTAGAACATGGATTAATTCCAATATACCATTTATTATGGGTTCTGTTTCCATGTATTGATGGCTAGGCCAGTTCTAATGATCTCAAATAAATGACTGTTAAGGCGTGTTCCCACTATGTCGTGACAACAGATTATCGTGTTGTTTAAAGTATTGTGGCTTGTGTATTTAAATGGAGCTGTTCACAAATAGGACGACACAATTAACTAAACTAACTTTTCCAACGATTAATCTCACAACATAGTGGGAACATGCCCTTAAGGTGTTGATTCTATTGTAAATGTTTAATGTTGCAGTTACTTAAATTAAAGTAAACATAAAGCCAATGTAGTTCTTTTTTATTCTAGCAGTAACAATCCTCAACAATATAATAAATTGGCTCAATTAGTTTAACATTAAAGCTGAAATTACACTGAGGTTTTATTCACTCTAGGGTGCGTTCCGACTTACACTGTAATCGATTTGAGCGTGCTAACACCCGTACCGTGTTAGCGTTATCGCGATAACGATGTCCCGTGAATCGTCATAGATGACGTCATGACATGCGCCATCTTGCGATAACACCGACCATGCCCTAAATTAATATCACCGTGAGCGCTGTCAAAAATGACAGTTGTGCTGTTTTGTTTTGAGAGTCGAAATTGTGCTTCTAGCTACAGTTGCCACCTAACCAAAGAAGAAGAAGAAATTTGTGGTGTATACTCAAAGAAATACTGTAATCCAACCATCTTGTGCAAATTTTGGGGTTTTGTTATAAGTTTTGACTATGAGCGACCACTGTGAGCAGTGTGAGCACGTTCACGAGCGTTCCGAGTTGTTGACAGCTCTGAGCTGTCATAATCGTGATATTTAACTAGGAACGCGAAGTATCGATGTGAGCGCTGTGAGCGATTAAGGCCTAACTCGGAAAGCGGCCCTAGTCTCGGAAGTTATAATAGTACATTTAATGTTTTAAAACATTAGAACACATAAACCATAAATTAAAAGAAAATAGCAGTGATAGCCTAGTGGTGTGACTGTTGGACTGCCAAGTCATAGGTCTCGAGTTCAAACCTAACCTCTGACTTTTCGGATTCATGTGCGTATTGTATAATTATCACTTGTTTAAAAAACAGTGAAGGAAAACATCGTAAGGAAACCGGCATGCCTGAGCGATATTTCTCGACGGCATGTGCAGCCCAATCAGAGGCCCATGGGCAGGTTTAAAACTCTGACACCAAGTTAGTCACTGACCACACGAAAAGAAGAAGAAAGATAATAACTGCCCTACAGTTTGTTTTCATAAATGGAAGTTATACCAGTATTTCTTGGGCTATTCTTATAATGCACAAAAATCTATAGCCAAACATGCTATAGCTGCTCTTATCAAAGCGTATGGCAATGAAGAAAGGTTTGTGTATAAAGAATATAGCCAGTAAATATTATTTTTTATCACTATCTTCATCACTGTCACTGTTTGAATCACTATCATCTGAATCACTTTCACTATAAGTCATCATAGGTTTTCTATTAGTGTTTACAAATAATTCGTCATCACCATCAGCGTCAGTTTCTTTTTTGTCCTCAAACTCTTTCGGCCACACATTATTTTCTTTATAATATTTGATAGAGTCTTTGTTCATTATTTTCACTATTTCACCTCTCACTTTATCACCTTCTGCAATTGGTTCCACTAGAACATAATCTCCTCTTTTCACCCATATGTTTTTTCTGAATTTTGGTGGCATAGACACCAAGTATTCCTCACCGGTTGGTGTAGTAATCTGGAATAAGAAATAGGCAGAAAAGTTATACATTATTTTTTCGCTAAACTTTTTCATGACTGCAAAGATTGTGAATAATTTCAAAATATAGGCGCCTGCTACCGGCAGGCATACTTAGCTTTGCCCATACCTATACTGTTATAAATTAGATTGTCTTACCTCATGTAAATTATTGCCTTTTGTTCTCAAAACTTTAACAATACTTTGATTCTCTTTAGGCAGCTCAAAGTCGTCCCAGAGAGCTTCGTTCATCACATGTTTCCTTTTAGTAACTTTAGACATGTTTGCTTATTATAAACATTAATTTAGCAAGTTGAACAGAAGCTTTAAAGATTTTATTTTGTTATTTTTTGTGTATCACACGACGTTCGTACAAAAATTAAATGATTAAAAATAGGTTAGGGTGACAGACGTTCCAACCCTATACTTTAATTTCTATGCATAGTGCAGTGTGACTGTAAGTCACTGATGTTTCATTTATTAGGCATATCAATATTTATTAACTATATTATGAGAAAAACACTTTTATATCTATTATTAATTTACAACAGATCAGCAAATCGTTGTTTTAAGGCCTTTGTGTACAAAATGTTTTCAAGACAAATCTAAAAACGAAATTGTTGTCCGATGAGGTGATATGCTTATGATACGATGCTATTCTTGTGTAACTGGAACGCTACAAGCAACAAGTCTACTTGAGAAGTGTCAATTTTGACACTGGCAAATAATTCGTTCCATTTCACGCAACGGAGGCATCGATGCATCCCACCCTTCGACAATGGCATTGTAGCGGTTACACCGCCACATACAAACTACGCATCATAGACACGACGTCACACAAATCCTGCATCGCGCAATTAAAGTTTACCGAGCGATCAACATATATTCAAGATTTCAACTTCAAACCGATGGGCAGTTGCCCGCCAGACACAACACCCGTCTGGTCGGAGGATCCTCCCTTTTCTATGGTGGATGAGTGAACTTTACACCCTGTTCCTCATACCCCTAGAGCATTATAGCCCACGTTCGCATGAACGTAATAAAATCGTGGCGGGATTTTATTTCGCACTGGATTTTCAACTCTCGGTATTAAGCCGAGCGTTGAGAATTAAACAGAGTGCATCCCAGTGCGTCGAAAAAACGTACTGTTGGATTTTCAACCCTTGGTGCTAAGCAGAGCGTTGAAAATCCAATATGCAAAAAAATCCCGCCGCGATATTTTTACGTCCGTGCGAAGTTGGTTAGAACTTTTGAGAAACTTATTACAATTTTAGAGGTATGAGAAACAGGGTGTAAAGTTCACTCATCCTCTATAGAAAAAGAGGATCCTCCGACCAGACGAGAGGTGTCGTGTCTGGCGGGCAACTGCCCAACGATTGATGTCGGAAAATTATATACATTTATATTTCCATCGCGCGGTAAATTCTGATTGTGCGATGCAGGATTTTGTGTCACGTCAGGTGTTTGATGCGTAGTTCGTATGTGGCGATGTAGATCTACATCCACACAATAGTTCGGTCTGCGGTATAATTTATTAAATGATCATTCTCTGTGGCATGTATGCCCCTATTCGTGAATAAGCTTTGCGGTTCTGCAGTAACAGAACACAAGACCAGCGATCTTTTTTTCCATCTCATTCCCATGACTGGCCAAAATTACTATACAGTGGTATTTTTTACAGATTGAAGAGGTTCATGCAGCACATAGGTACTATAAGTCAGTACCTAACATGGCTTCTCGGAATTAAAAAACAGAACATTAATGAATTGATTTATTGAATTTACATTTATCTAATACTTCAAATATATTCAAAGATTCTCCATTAGGGATCCCATAGCCATTATCTAAGCCGTGAGGGTTGGATGGTGTCGTGCAGTTGAGATTTGACTCTTTTCTTAATACTTGGTCCACTTCCACTGATGTGAAGAACGCGACTGATAGAGGAAGATCGTTTATTCCAACTCTGAAATAAAAGAAACAGAGAATGTGTATTCCTAAACAAATGGGGACAAATGTCCCGCGACACGTGTCTCCAGAGACATCGCGAGAAATCACGCGACGTCGCCCCACTTCGCAAGAAATATCTCGCGACATCGTGACAAAAAGATGCGAGGCATTTGTTCCCTACTGAATACACGTCTTATGGCTGACAAAAAAAGTATCATTTTAACCCTACCCACAGAGAATAACTAATAAAATTTTACCTTTGTGAACAAAACGCTCTCGTCAGTAAGTTCGTTATTTGCAGCGCCAACGCAGTTTCATATTTGCATTCATCTGACGCTAGGTATCTGACCTCGTCGTGGAAACTGAGGCAAAATCTGTAGGGGAAAGAAAATTAAGTAAGAATAGGAAATTAGAACCAGCAGTAGTTTCAATTAATTTATTACTTATTAAGACCGGTGCGGTCCTAGCGAAGCGTTTTCAACATTGTGCATTTTGAAATAAAGTCTAAAATGATTAAATTTACCCATACCGAGCAATATCAATACCCATCATGTCTATAATTTTACCAGTTAATCGCAAATGGCCCTTTGCATATGGAGTAGGTACGGTCGACTTACGAAAACTTTAACCGTACTTAGAACCTTATTATATTAGACGATGCAAATGGCGGCGACAAAAATGTGACGGCTGAGGTATGTACTATCGAAAAACGCATATCTGTACAGTACAAATATGTTCTTAATGTCCCTCGGCAAACGTCGTGTTTCGTCTGTCGTCGGATTTCTATCAGTTGCCCTTTGCACTTGCTGCAGACCGGACGCTCTCAATCGGCTTGGAAGTATATAGAGTTGTTAATACTCTTTTAACTTAATGTAATTTATTTAAAAAATGGGAGGAAAGCCGCTAAAGTCGCAAGCACGAGAGATCGGAAAATAGTTGTAAAGCTCTATATAGTTCACACGGAAATCAAAACAACAATAAAGTACTTAGTTCTGAATTCAAATTATTATACACGATAAATCTAATAATTGATGGACATGAAAATTAGGATTCGTTTGTATTCGGAAATCCGATGATATCCGAGGGACATTAAGAAAATAGAAATACACTGTAAGGACTATTCTTCCTTGCAGCGCCCGGCCACTATAGTAACGCTTACCTAGGAAAAAAAAGGGTCGTGTGCACGGGATTTTGTTTTCAAAGTGGTTAGTTATGCGTTACCGCCACAGCCAAAATTATGTTCGCCACCTTAAAGGCTATTTTTGTCTGCCTGCTGCTGCATCGTAATTTCAATACCACAGAATAACAATCACACATCTTCATGGTCTCTTTAGGTTGATGTCAACTCGACATCGGTCAAAGGTGTATGCTATTTTAATCTTTACACTTTTCTATGCAATAGTTTGCTCAGTGCCGTAGTTTCAAATAATGTGTCCTGATTTAATAAAGGAAAAAAAATAAATGACGAAGATATAAGACTTGACTGTACCTGGCTTTCGGCGCGAGATGTGCCATGCTAGCCAGCATGAGATGCAAGAAGTCGGCCGCAGCACTCTGCACTGCCCAGTTGAGTCTCGTGCCTCCCCACCGGCCTTGTGCGTGCTCTAATGCACGAGACAACCGACCTGACAAAAACGCTGTGGACGGGCCCTCGGAATCTAGGGAACAGGAATGTTTACTTAACTTACATAAATACTAAGATTATCACAAATGCTGACGTGAAGCCTTCGATCAACAATAGCACTAGATTAATTTAAGGATTAAGAACAAAAACACATCGCTCAAGTGGCCGCGATTGCATATAACCTGAGTATAAACCTTAACACAACATCATAAAGTTTATTTTCGTTTGCATTATATTTACTCATTCGATTGAAAAGTAAACGTATTTTTAAAATAAGAACAACAATATTGTTGGAAAAATAATACATCATTTAATTTTCTTAGCAATAACGTTGAAAAAACCTATGTTTCAAAATAAGACCACAACATTATTTGTGGTCTTATTTTTCAGAATCATCTGAAATCTGGTACAGAATAAATAACTATTTTCTTAATATCCCTCGGCAAACTTCGTGCTTCGTCACTCGTCGGATTTCTATCAGTTGCCCTTTGCACTTGGTGCAGACCGGACGCTCTCAATCGACTTGGAAGTACTATTTTATATTTGAGTAATTTATTTTAAAAATGGAAGGTAAGCTGCTAAAGTCGCAGGCACGACAGATAGGAAAATAGTTTTACAGCTCTATGTAGTTCACACGGAAATCGAAACAAAACAACAATTCAATTCATTTATTAATTTTGTGAACATAGGGTAAAAATTATACAGATGTTTTATAAAGAAATATTGGTCCATACTACGTCCCGCCAGAAGGCATACAAAATTTTTGTGGTAATCATAATGTCGCAAAAATAAAAAATAAAATAAAAAATATAAAGTCAAGAAAATTACATGTCACAATTTCATGCCAAACACTAATGGCTAATAATAATAATAAAATGTCAATACTTTAAGACGTCACATAAACAAATAGGTAGTATTTAGTCACAATTTCGTATACAATAATAAATTAAATAGGAACATTTTAAACAGTACAACAATAAAGTACTTAGTTCTGAATTCAAATTATTATACACGATAAATCAAATAATTGATGGACATGGAAATTAGCATTCGTTTGTATTCGGAAATGCGATGATTCCCGAGGGACATTAAGAAAATAGTCAGACTGTACTATTGTTGATCGCAAGTGTGAAGCGCATACCGTGCAAGCAAAAATGTGACAAGTATAAATAATACAGCCTATTTTTGTCGCACTGCAGGGCAAAGGCCTCTTCTCGTACTGAGAAGGCACGAGTATTGATCACCACGCTTGCTCAAGACGGGTTGGCGATTTCAGACTTATATCCGGGTTTCCCAACGATATTTTCCTTCACAGATCATTTGCTCAAAACATGCGTGGTGACCAATGCTCGTGCCTTCTCTGTATGGGGACTGGGGAGAAACATTTACCCTGCAGTGCTAATTAGCTGGTTTATTTTAATTATTTATTATTATTATTAAACTTAAATAGTAGAATTTTTCTCTGATGACACAGATGCTTGGAAAATGTTTATAACAACATACGCACACATAAAAACTTTGACTGAACAACATTAGCAATTAGTTGTAAAAAAAACGTTTTATTTAAAAAAACCTTAAAGTTACAATTAAATTAAAAACCGGCCAAGTGCGTGTCGGACCACGCACAATGAAGGGTTCCGTAGTTGGGATGAATTTATCCCAAATACAAGCTTAACATTGTGGTTGAAAAACATGTTCTCCGATACATACCAACTACAAATGTAAGTTTGTACGCACAATATTGAGAGCTTTACCATGTTATCTAAGACCATAGATTTCGGTTTTCCTGTAATCTATGAGTAAACCATTCTATATTTTTTCAAAATTTTAAGCTCAGTAGTTTCGGAGATAAGGGGGAATGGTCAATTTTCATTCATTTTCTTAAATATCTTTAATGTATTTATTTTAAATTATAAAAAAACAGAAATGAGACAGACAGACACACGACTGATCCTATAAGGGTTCCGTTTTTTCTTTTTGAGGTACGGAACCTTAAAAAAAATTGGCTTAATTTGTTTTAATGTTCTAATCTATGATGATAGATTAGAACATTAAAACAAATTAAGCCAATTTTTTAGAGGGAGATGGGTGCACGTGCATCTTTAAGGGGATGCCCTTAAAGCTGCACCACACCCATCTCCCAAACACCCTATTATTGTAAGTTGTTACTGTACCAGCAATTTCCTCTAACTTGTTGAACATATCTGACTCGGTGCCTCCGATCCACTTAGGTTTGTCGAACATGTCCTCCACTTTCTTCCCGCTCATCTTCGCGAGGCGCAACGCTTGATACCCCGTCATCTCTACCACCTGAAATATTGACGAATATCTACTTAATAAAAATATCCAATTTATTCATTCTCTGAAGAGACAACGCAGAGCTTAGCCATATCCAATATGGAATTTTACACAAGTTCCTTATATTCAAGGCAATAGTAAAATTTTATCGTAGGGGCAACCGGATGGCGAGTGGTAATCTGGGTCTTGAACCGAATACCGAACCCCCCCGTACTGCCCGAATGGACCCCAAATGGTCGGGGGCGGAGATATGGGGGATGAGGGCTTAACATTTTTTTTTAGACGTGGCATTAATAATTTTAGCTTTATTATGTGCAAGGAATTTGTGTGTATCAATGCCCTCTGGTTTTGATAAAATTAACCCTCATTTTCGGTGATAAATCATCGGTAAGGAGTTTCAAGAATTATATACATTATTTCAATGATAACGATGTTGGGAGGTGGCAACCGGCACCCCAATTTAAATTTTTGAAGTGAAAACATCTTTAGGCGCGTTAGGCATTTTTGAGATGGGAAAAAACAATTGAACTCGCGACACCGTTACCGACACCTCATTTTTGTAAACGCGATTGTGCTCTTTATTTATATTACGTTACGGATCAATGTTCTATTCAAGTATTTTTACTTTAAAGGTTTTATATATTTTTTTTGAAAACGCGATTTTGCTCTTTATTTAGATAAGGTTACGGACGAATGTTCTATACAAGTATTTTTCTTCCACCAAGGCGATTTTGTTCAAGTTTTCACTTCTGTCGGCACAGTTTTTTTTTTAAAGGAAATTCTTAACCCATCCGTGCATGAGTTCCCGGATCGGGCGAAATGTTATTGGGCAACGCAATAACGAGGTCGATTATACCTGCTCATCCAAATCTTCTTCCATAAACCCTTCCATGTACTGCCTCTTCAGTTGGTACACGCGCCTGCCTTTAGTCGAGGTGAACATTTTAGCGGCCTTGCTCTTCGCCTCCGATATGGTCATGGTAGGATTGAACTGCTTTAGCAACCTCTCTGCAAAATTCTGGCCGGCGCCTGAAAGCAAATAATAACATAACGAATGTATTTCCCCGAAGGGTTAGAGCCTGTGCACACGATGCGTTGCGGCTGCCCCGGATCTCGGGGGGCAAGCCGGCGCGGCGCCAACTTCAGGGGCGACTAATTCAAGCGTAGCAGACAAGTGCACCACCCAGCAAACAGCAACTTTGCAATAAATGAGACGCGCAGCACATTTATAATCTTTTTTTTCTCTTTTTTACAACAGTTTTGGCGTCCCTGTTGAATTGGCGCATTATAGATCGATACAATTTGATTAAAATCTGAAATTGCGAAAAAAAAACAGTTGTTCCCTACATTTGGACGAGTTATGCGAACATAAATGTAGGGAACAGCAGATTTTTTTTCGCGTTTTGGTCCCATAGTAAAAGTTGTTCATAATGATGAGTAAAGTCACGTGTTTAAGTTTGCGCACTGGTTGAAATTTTACCCTGTATTAGTAGGATAGTAGGAAGGATAAAAATCAAATAAATAAATATTAACAAACTCAAAAGTGTCTCACCATAAATCCTCGCATAATTAATAACTTTAGCGTGATCCCTGGACACGGCGGCCGCGGTCGCAGTGAGAGAATGCAGGTCAGTCTTGCGACTCTTGTCTCCTGCCAACACTGCCCAGCCGAAGGCGCTGCCGCCGCAAAGACCGAGGGTACTGTCACCTAGTAATGCTGCTATCCATAGCTCCTGTCATATGATAGTAATAGCGATTTTATGACATCGAGTTATTAACCGACTTTTAAAAGAAAGAAAGAAAAATGTTTATTGGCATTACAGCAGAAAAATACACCTTACAACTATAAAAAAACAGAAAACAATGATTATAATGCCAAAAGGGCCTCAGCTCAGCATAATGTCAGATGACAACACAAAGTGTACCACCTGACGCTGATCTTCAGCTGCAACCCACGAGTGCCATACGCTAGAATAATAAACAGGGAAGTGTGTGTCCGTTTGAATAAATTAGGTATCAGAATAAATTAATGGTAATGTAATAAAAAGCTCACAAAATCAAGTGAACTGTTGTTCTGTATTGTGAATAAACACCAGGGATATTAAGGAGCTCCGTAACAGTAACCGAAACTATCGGATATCCGAAATGAAAATCAATCCGTAACCGTAACCGAATCCGTTATAAACGTTTCGGATATTTTCAGATAGGGGCGGTGTCTAAATAAGACACATTATGACAGGTTTTTCTGCCCATCCGAGCCGATACACTAGCCGCGCGCGTCACTTGTTGTTTATTATTGCTATTGCTTAGTCATTACTAGTCAGTCATTGCGGGATAATATTATAACATTACAATTTCTTGAAAATGTAATAATCCGTAACCGAAACTATCAGAAACTAACGGATAATCCAAAATAATCTCATATCCGTAACCGGTATAATATCATTTCTATATCCGTATCCGAAATTTCATATCAATCAACATCCCTGATAAATATAAATACCAAAATTTAAAATAAAAAAAATCGTACTTGTGAGTCGACATCAGCGCCCACAAACTTGTGTCCGGGCGGCGCCTGCACCATAGCACGCAGCTCGGAGCCCACACGCTCCTTATGAGCGTTGCTAGCTGTCATCCATGTTGGTTCGCTGGCACTGACAACCAAAATTAATGTTATTTTTATTTCTATGGGATATAAAGATGCCTTATCAATCTTATCATTCTCGTGGTATTTGTAATTCATGTGCGTAGCCAGGAAGGAAGGACTATTATCGAACAAATCCCCGAAAATCAGTTATATAGCGTCATTGTGTACACACGGCTACACATCAAGCTATACATTTCCAGTTTATTCAATTCAATTCAAAACATTTATTTCAGACGTAGTCCATATACTGTTAATAATACAAAAAAAAAACCTTATAAAGCTATTGTTAGTATAGACAAAAACAAAGCCACATGAAGAAATAAAAATTAAAACCACAAAATGACACCGCACAGGAGTGCCAGTTTATACCAAGCCCTGGACGCGTCCACCCACAGTGTGTAGTCGCATCATCGGCGAGTCCCAGCGACCCACTAACACGCTCAGAAGGCTGTTCGAACTGGCCCGCATGCGCCTCATAAGAGACGCACAACGCTTCCGCATGATGGCATGAAAACTATCCACGGTTTTAACCGCAAACATTGCTGAAGCGCTGCAGTGCCGCGCCAGCCCGGACAGTACCCTGAACGCGTTATTGTACTGCACACGCAGAGCACTGTATGTACGCTGCGTGTACTTAGTCCACAGGCTGCAGGTGTAAAAAGATTGACAGAAGGCCTTAAATAATGTCACTTTGACCTGCTCGAATTATGCTGACCTCGTATTGTGTAGGATTTCCTGCGAGGTCAGCTTATACTGGAAATGTATAGCTTGATGTGTAGCCGTGTGTACATGCACAAACATGCAGCCTTTTTCAAAAATTTGATGTTGTTAAAGTTTACAATGAAAAATTATTAAAATTTGACGTTCGAAATAGTAGAATCCATAATTTATTATTTTATTTATTTAGGTTTTTTTAGAACTATCCCCTTTACCATTTCTAGCTTATATTTGAATTTAGCGTCGTGTCACCCACCGTCTTGTCAGCGTTCCGCAAACCACAACCTGCGGTATGATAGCGCCATACTTCTTCAAACTACCGCGCAGTGCCGGCGGCAGGAGTTCGTCGGGCAACCAGACCACTTGCTGGCTCAGTATACGCTCTCTATTGTTACGCCAATACGACATCATACGACCGAATGTTAGCACCTATGCAAGAACGAACAAGGTCAAAGGCAAAAATGAGTAATGCTTGTTAAAATAGGCCTATGTCCGAAACTTTTTTTTTGTCCGTCTTGTAGATATTAAAAAATATTGAACACGTATTTTTTTCTTTTTTGACGTAATCAAAAGATTACGGCGATACATTGAGTTACAATATGGCATGACGTCACGCCTTGCTAAATTTAATACTGCGTTGTGACGTAGCGAGCCCCCACTCTCCAACTTTAATGCGTGTTTTCTAAGTTAGTTTTGATTAATTATGATAAAGCAAAAATACGTGTCAAATTTTTTTTTATGATCTGAAAGACGGACTAAATAGAATTTCTTTTTTTTTTCTACGCAACTACCCTATTAATGTTTCTAAATGACGTTATGTCCACTTAAACAAACATTAAAAGTCAAATAATTTATTTCAATTAGGCACATAAAAGGCACTTTTGAACGTCAAAATTTACAGAAAATAGAATTGATTCTAGTAGTCATCAACTTTACACTGTGTAAATCAAGTTGATTTCAGATTGACTGGAAAGAAAATGTCATTAAAATATTTAAGTTGTAGCGGAAACTAAACTTTATAGGTAGGCATTAAAGTTATTTTTTCTTTGTTCTTACCTTTTCAGCTACATTCCCTTGAGCGGAGAGCACGTTCTGACTGAACATCTCTAAGAAGTCCTTAGCTAACGGATTGCCCACTTTGTATTTTGGCCCGTCCTTATGTGGCAATCGAAGGAAATGACAACAGCCTGAAAATATTAATAACTGTGGTTACATCTGTAGTATTTCTCAGCAATCCTTAATAAAAAAAATACAATCAACGTGGATATATTTAGTAACCTATTCCGCTTAGCTATTTCTAAAGAGCCATAAAAAAACCCTGAAAAAAATCGACACGTGTTTCACCTCTCAAAGAGGCATCCTCAGGATGACGATTGACTTGTCGCGAACACGGAGTGTTGCCACACCGAGCGCTGAAAGTAGAGTGAGCCTTATCGCCCATCAAATATACCGACCGTCCGATGTCCGTTTGTATTTTATAATGGATTTCCGCAAGGTCACGCCTGAATCAATAAAATCAATCCATAATTTCTTCGAATATTTTGCGAGAAATCACTTGATTACTTTAAATTATGATTTTATAATTTCATTTTCTTTGGTGATCGATACCCATTACGTGTGAGAAGTTTAGAAAATTAATTTTAAAAACTTTTTACAAAAAAAAAACAACCGACTTCAAAAAAAAACACTACAAAGTAAAAAATAACTTTAATTTCGGAAATCGGTGACAAAGAACGAAAATTCAAAACCAAAGACACCGACTTACGAAATTAAAGTTATTTTTTATTTTGTAGTGTTTTAATTTTTCACTTTTTAGTTGTGGTACCTACTCCACACAAATTCGAATACCACTACCTGCTATGTAAATAACAGTGACAGGAAGTTATCATATCATCCACATACTAAGTGGGAAAAAATACGTATTATTGAAGCTAACTCAAAAACTACCCAAGCAAAGTTAATAAAATTTATATGGGACCACCTCTGAAGTATGATCTACCAAACAAAAAAAGAATCATCAAAATCAATTCATAATTGGCGGAGTAACCGCGTAACAAAAAAAAAAAAAAAACATACAGTCGAATTGAGAACCTCCTCCTTTTGGAAGTCGGTTAAAAAGGTACAATATCATTGGGTGTTTTTAAATACCTTGAACTTCTATCCCGCACCACACTCCTAGCCCGTGGTACTGGTTAGCGGCCGCCTGTTCGTCTTTTTTCTTCCTAGCGTAGTACGCACGCCTGCCTAAATCTTCCTGTCAAACGTATACATATAATGCATGATCATTTTTTTCATATTATTATAATTTCTCTTAAGTAAATTCAAGCTTTTTGTCTGACCCCAGTTATTAGCCAGCAACTGGCGCCCAGCAAAATGGCTGTCACGGTATAATTTCTTTGGAAAGTATTTTAGTGGTTTTAGGAACAAGGTGTAAAGTTCATTCATCCTCTTTAGAAAAGGGAGGATCTTCCGACCAGACGGGTGTCGTGTCTGACGGGCAACTGCCCAAAGATTGATGTCGGATAATCTTATACAGGGTAAGTTTTAACCAGTGCACAACATTTACTACAACCAAACCTGAAATCGCGAAAAAAAAATCTGCTGTTCCCTACATTTTGACGAGTTATGCGAACATAAATGTAAGGAACAGCTGATTTTTTTTTCGCGATTTCGGGTTTGGTCCCATCGTAAAAGTTGTTCATAATGATGAGTAAAGTCACGTGTTTAAGTTTGCGCACTGGTTAAAAGCTTACTGTATATGTCGTTCGCGCGGTAAACTCTAATTTCGCGATGCAGGATTAGTGTGACGTTAGGTTTTGATGCGTAGTTTGCATGTGGTGGTGTAGATGCCGCCACAGTATAACCCAACTATATTAAATAGTACCAGTTTACAAGAGACAGTCAAATATTATCGCTGTCTCATAAAGCATACATTGACAACTATTGTTACAAATGTTTAAAAAAAAAAATTTTTTTTCACTGTGTTATTTGTGTTTTGTGTTTCACGAACTGTGTCCAAATAAATATTTTTATTTCTTCTTTCTTTCTAACTAATCTATACCATACTCTATCTACGGCCAGGAGGATGAAGATTCATGGTTATAACGCTACAAGGTTATTGTGGCGCGTGACCATAATCGGAACTAACACAGCCATCTTGTTTCGACAGTACAATTTTTTGGGAAAATTTCACAAATTATTACCGTCAACTCAAACTCAAAGCATTTATTTCAAATAAACCAATTACAGGTACTTTTGAATTGTCAAGGGGTCGGTCAGTCAGAAAGATGAAGCTAGTTGCCCATTCCAAAGCGTAGTAGGTACCTATGGAGAAGAACGGGCAAGAAACTCCACGGACACTCTTTTAAATAAAAAATATTGTTACAAAATATTGGTTACATTATTCATGTTGAAATTATACATGTGAGAACAATGTAGAAAGACGTGCACGTTAAAAGCGTCCGTAACAAAAATAAAAACAAAAACAATTCAATAATTAAAATAAACCGTGTCAGCTAAGAGATGACCAGTCCCGAACATGACGAACATGACGTATGAATCAGCACCATTTAGCTCAACCATTTTGAAGGGAACTTAATGATCCAACACACACGCCACCATCAGCGAGACATTTGAGTGTTACTGTACTTAAATATCTCTCGATAACTAAAAAATCTGCTGCCGCCACTTAATATCAACGTGATACAAGAGTAGAAAAATTAATTCCCTGACTAATAATCATGATCAAAACTTTGATCCAGCCCGTCCCATCCTTGATGTCCTCCCTCCAGTTGACGCCCTAAGCCGAGGTTCGTACCCCACAGGGAGTGCACTTAGCGAGCGTTCACCTAGTTTTAATTAGCATAGTTAAATAACCCCTGGCTGGAGGTTTTAAGTGTAGTAGCTTAAGGCACCCACAGGAAAGCCCGGTTAAGTAGTCATGATCTCAGAGGTCAACTACGAGATGCCCTACTAAAACAAAAAAAAAGTAGAAAAATCGACTAATTGCAACAGATTTTAGTAATCGAGAGATATTTAAGTAAAGTGCTCAGGGCAAAGTGAAGATGCCACAGTTGACTCAACAACGCTCCCTTGTCAATGTCATTCAGGCGCCAAAATATATTATGTAGAGCGCTCTACCAAAACATGTTACGGTTTTTTTTTAATATAGAAGAGTAGCTAGCTGCTGACCGAGTGCCCGCGTGGACCCTAATTATTTTTCTAAAATAAAAGCAGCCTAAGTTACTCCTTATTACATCAGCTATCTGCCAGTGAAAGTCACGTCAAAATCGGTCCAGCCGTTTCGGAGATTGGGCGGGACAGACAAAAAAAAAATTTGCCGTACCTACTTATATAATTTCATATGCATTTAGTAAAATGCTGCTATTTTGACATTACAAACAGACACATTTTTATTTATTTGTATAGATAAACCTCACCTCAACAGTCTTAGGCAGCATATGCACATCGGGTTGGAACTCAGAATCCTTACTAAATGCCAAAGGGCAGGTTTGCAACAGTTCTTCTAAAGGTACCAGTGGTTCCTCCGCATCTTCACTGCGATGTCGGCTGTATGGGACGAGGAAGCCCCACCCTTCTGATTTGATGTAATGGAGGGGGTAACCTTCCCAGGACAGGCGAAGGAGTTTTGGTGTTATCTAGAATGGTAATTTATGTATTATTTAAAAGTGTGCCCGATGGTATTTCCCATCGGCAATAATGATGTACCATCGCGGAAACCCATAACTAACCAAACCCATCCAACCAACCCAACTAATCACTTTGAAAACAAAATCCCGTGCACACGATGACCACATCTGTTACCGCTCTGGTTCTATAGCGGCCGAGTGCTGCAAGCAAGAATAGTCCTTACGGTGGTTAGTTATGGCTTTCCGCGATGGTACTTCCATATAAACATTCATCAGCTAGGGAATAGGCTTGTGTCCAAATTTTTTTTTGGTCTGTCTTTCATATAATAAAAAAATATTGGACACGTATTTTTTCTTTTATGACGTAATCAACAGATTAAGGCGATACATTGAGTTAAAATGTGGCATGACGTCACGCCTTGCTAGATTTTATACTGAATTATGACGTAACGACCCCCACTCCCCAACTTTAATGCGTGTTTTCTAAGTTATTTATCTGAAAGACGGACTAAATAAAATTATTATTTTTTACCTAGGCATCATCCCTATTAGTTTTCAAATCGATTTTGATTTGATTCTGTCAGTAAGGGTAAGATTTTTATTAAGTAGATTTATTTATTTAATTCCTTATGCTTAAGTAAAAGTTGCACAAAGGCGGTCTTAATTTACCATAGGGCCTATGATAAACTGGAAGAAAATTCCTGTGACATAGCTAGACATTTTCTAATAATATACCTTAGATTTATTCATGTAAAGAAAGCTTAATTAATTGTTAGCAAATTGAATATCAACCTAAATTGTGCGTTTATTCAAATCAAGAACACAACTATCATTCTTTGACAGTTATATAAAATGGCTATTGACGTAGGGTTTAATTTTGCTTAGCAATTAATTTCCCTGACTGTACCTATAACTTGGAATATGATTGAACTTTTGAACGCAACCGACAGCTGTGCTGCTAGGGAGTTTGATGAATAAGTTTAGATTTTGAAATGAAAAATTTGGATATTTCAGCAGTAGGAGCGTTTTCTCTGCCTGCGTGATACTCGATGTGTTATATTTACGTCCAGGTGTACTTAATTACTATATTATATTGTATTGAACCGTATTAATCAAGTCAAATACAAAAAAGTAAAAAATAATAATTCGGGATTGCCGACAAAAGTGAAAACTTGAACAAGATCGCCTTGGTGGAAGAAAAATACTTGTATAGAACATTGGTCCGTAACCTTACCTAAATAAAGAGCACAATCGCGTTTACAAAAAAAAACTTCCAAAACCTTTTAAATAAAAATTCTTGCATAGAACATTAATTATCCGTAACGTAATATAAATAAAGAGCACAATCACGTTTACATAAAATGAGGTGTCGGTAATGGTGTCGCGAGTTCAATTATTTTTTCCCATGTCAAAAATGCCCAACGCGCCTCAAGAAGTTTTCACTTCAAAAAAGTTCTAGACACACTTACTTGCATACTAGTCGTAACGTGATTGGCTCCAGGCGTCCAATCCGGGTCTTTTCCGGGTTTAGTACACAACTTCCTATACCAAGCCGGGTATCCGGCCAAATACGGCCGTTTGACCGGTAACAGTTCCTCTAATTCAAAAAGATGTTCAAACTCTTTGCTTAATTCTTCAACAGCTTTCTCATTTTTTTTTGTATTTCTAGCCTCAAAACATCTTATGTAGTCCTCATTTAAAACTTCGAACGTTTTCAAATCGGGCTTTACATTTTCATCAATGGCTGTTTGATCATGCGTAACCGAAATTCCATTTTTAAAATCACTGGCCGTTTCAACCTCCTTTTCATCCTCTGAGACTTTTTTCTTTTTCTTGGTTTGTTTTTTTAATTTTAAGGTCTGAACCGACCAGTCTTGGTCCCACATCCACAAGTCTTTTTTGTAAGAGTTATCAGCCATCATCCTGCAAGCCTCATCAGCTTTAAGTGATAGTAACTGTCGAGATTCTAATTTTAAGTCTTCGAATACTGTTTCAGCTGAGTCTATGTATTGTAGCCAGTTAGAGTTGACTGGTAAGTAGGCAGATCCTGTTAAGCGAAATTGAGTTTTATTTTATTGAATTTAAGGCTAAAAGTCAGATTTTATACGGAAACAGTTTCCCCAATACGTCGTATGTTGCACCTACGTTATTCACGCATCTAGTACGTAGGATATAAGTAGACTGCTTAGGGCCAAAAAACTTTTTTGAATAGAAATTCTCAGTAGCAGCCTAGGAGAAAAACAAGAATTTTCCGAAGTTCTTCCCCACAGCTTTCTACTTTTCCCCATACGCTTTTCTCCGACCAATCTCCCATAAACGCTTAAAAGTCATCAAGCTTAGTCATAGGAACGTAATTTTAGCGCTAAATGTATGAGAGGCATGAAATGCAGGGGGGTGCAGCTATCCAGCTATCCTCCCCTGCCCCCCCCCCCCCTCGTTGCGTGCATTCTGACTGTATGAACATCTTACCTAACTCCAGCATGCCTGCCAAGGTGACAGGGTGCGGGAACCTCTGTAAGAACAGCGGCAACAGTTCCTTCAATACGTCGTGTGTCGCAATGACGTCATTAGCGCAGTAGTGCATCAACGCCTGGAAGTGGTCGTGGACATCCTGCATTGTTCCTTCCACGAATATATCTCTGGTTTGCTTGTCTATGGCTGTGCCGCAGTATAGTTTGTGGACCTGTGTAGTATATTACAAAATAATCCATATTAATATTATAAATGCAAACGTCTGGCGTGACCTGTCAGTTAACGGGTCGTGGGAGCAGCTGCCAGAAAACATATTCGTTTTCAACACAAAACGAGTTCTAACTTTAGTTCAAGTCTTCGAGCCAGTTATTAGGGTTCCGTAGTAAACAAGGAACCCTTATAGTTTCGTCATGTCCGTCTGTCTGTCTGTCTGTCTGTCTGTCCGTCCGTCTGTCTGTCTGTCTGTCTGTCCGCGGTCTAGCTCCGAGACCCTTAGTACTAGAAAGCTGTAATTTGGCATAGGTATACATATTAATTACGCCGACAAAGTGGTAAAACAAAAAAAGTCCTTCAAAAACATTGTGAGTTTGAGGAAACCATTTTTGGATTCAGGGATCCGTTTGCGAAATATTAAGCTTTAAAGTGCTAATTTTTGTTAGAGTCAAGTGTGTGTGTCCCTGCCAGCTAAATGGTTGGTTTTGGATGTGCGAAAAAAATCACAATAGTAGTTTATATAACGAAATTAAAAGGAAAACTATCACAGCTAAGTAGGCTTTACAGGTTAACGAGTAATAATCAACCAACTTAACTTTGCAGTTGCAAAAACATGTTTTCCCATACATTTCGTATGGGAGAACATGTTTAGCAACTACAAAGTTAAGTTTGTTTTTGGGATAAATTCATCCCAACTACGGAACGGTTTTTTTTTATGTTGTTGGGTCACCTGAGAGTAGTTTATAACCAAGTTTTAAGCAACCCTGAAAACCTTGTGCTACTCCCATGGTGCTCGAAATACTGCGAAATTCTGCAACTTATTTCAGTTTTTTTGTAAAATATACCTTAAGGACGCGTTCTTAGGTGTCTATGTTTTATATTTTTGTGAAGCAAGCTTAAATTTGCTACAATCTGACCCCAACCCGAACGAAACAATCTGTCAAAAAAACTTTTTACAAAAAAAAAACAACCGACTTCAAAAAAAAACACTACAAAGTGAAAAATAACTTTAATTTCGGAAGTCGGTGTCTTTGGTTTTGAATTTTCGTTCTTTGTCACCGACTTCCGAAATTAATTTAGAAATCAAGTTATTTTTCACTTTGTAGTGTTTTTTTTTGAAGTCGGTTGTTTTTTTTTTTGTAAAAAGTTTTTATTTTTCACTTTTTAGTTGTGGTACCTACCCCACACAAATTCGATTACCACTACCTGCTATGTAAATAACAGTGACAAGAAGTTAACATATCATCTACATATTAAGAGGGAAAAAATACGTATAATTGAAGCTAACTCAAAAACTACCCAAGCAAAGTTAATAAAATTTATACGGGACCGCCTCTGAAGTATGATCTACCAAACAAAAAAAGAATCATCAAAATCTATTCATAATTGACGGAGTAAACGCGTAACAAACATACAAAAAAAAAAAAAAAAACATACAGACGAATTGAGAACCTCCTCCTTTTGGAAGTCGGTTAAAAATACCTCTAATTTACCGACATTTTTTAACAGACTTCCAAAAAGGCGGAGGTTACGAGTATATGTTCGTAGCGTATGTTTGTTTGTGTTTTTTTTTAATCTATGTCCGCCGATTTCTCCGTCATTTGTGGACCGATTTTAAAAATTATTTTTTTTGTTTGAAAGGGTATGCTCTCAAATTGGTCCTATATAAATTTTATTATTTTATTAACTTTGCTTGGTAGTTTTTGAGTTAGCTACAAAATACTCGACAAACTTGACCGCCTTCTCAATAACTGCATTCGATTCGTTTTCAATCTACGTAAATATGATCATGTCTCTGAGCGTCGATCGCTTCTAAAGTGGTTACCTATACGCCAGCGCAGAGAGCAAAGGGCGCTGACCACCTTGTTTTTATTTCTTGATTCTCCCTCTCCACCTAGTTATCTAGCCCCGCACTTTCAGTACATTTGCGACAACCACAATAGAAATCTACGTTCATCTCACAATCGTCTTCTTCAATGTCCCACCCACCGCACAGACTTCATTCACTTTTCCTTCTTCGTTCAGTCTATCTCTCTGTGGAATGCGCTCCCCCAGGAAATTAGGATGGCGACCAACCGATTATCTTTTAAAGTTAAAGTTCGCGAGCACATTCGCAAGAAGCTGGCAGTATCATCACAGCAGTAATGATTTCCCATTGTTTGTCTTATTTGCTTTAGTAGTATTTTATGTGTATTTATTTTTGTTTATATTTATATATAATTGGAAATATATATTTATGTAAATCTTTATATTTAAATAAATATTTATTCCTCAATTCTCGCTATTGCACCTACCACTGTTTGTCTCTGCATCACCCAAAGGTTGACTGGTAGAAAATGCCTTTGGCATTAAGTCCGCCTCTGTACATTTGTGTGCTTGAAGTATTAAATAAATAAAATACGTATTTTTTTCCCAATTGGTATGTAGATGATATGATAAGTTCCTGTCACTGGTAGCAGGTAGTGGTATTCGAATGTGTGTGGGTTAGGTACCACAACTAAAAAGTGAAATATAAAAACTTTTTAATAACTTTAATTTCGGAAGTCGGTGTCTTGGGTTTTGTATTTTCGTTTTTTGCCACCGACTTCCGAAATTAAAGTTATTTTTCACTTTGTAGTGTTTTTTTTGGAAGCCGGTTGTTTTTTTTTTTTTTTTTTGTAAAAAGTGTTGACATTGATTGTCGCTGAGATGAGATTGCAATTCCATTTTCAACGTTTTTAATTACGGGAATTGGGCTTCTGACTTCGTTAGAGCTATTACCTCACTAAGATTGTTAAGCGAGCTGATCTCAATCCAGTCATCATCTGAGGGATGAGGCTCCTTGTTCTTGGCTTTCAGTACTGTCCGCTGGTAGCTGGTGACGCCGCTCACACACGTATGCATCGACATCGTGTCCATGAAACGTACACCTGCCAATAAAAAAACAGTGGCACTCCGGGAGTGCCGACAGAAGTGAAAACTTGAACAAGACCGCCTTGGTGGAAGAAAAATACTTGTATAGAACATTGGTTCGTAACCTTATCTTAATAAAGAGCACAATCGCGTTTACAAAAAAAAAAAAATAGTTCCAAAACCTTTAAAGTAAAAATACTTGCATAGAACATTGATCCGTAATGTAATATAAATAAAGAGCACAATCACGTTTACAAAAATGAGGTGCCGGTAACGGTGTCGCGAGTTCAATTGTTTTTTCCAATCTCAAAAATGCTCAACGCGCCTAAAGAAGTTTTCACTTCAAAAAGTAATTATGAAAACACAGTCGCAGCTTGAGTCACCATCTGCCTAGCCTTTTCCCAACTATGTTGGGATCGACTTTCAGTAGGTATCTCCGGATGCAGCTGAATACCAGCATTGTCATGAAGCGACTGCCTGTTTTCCTCCGCAATCCAGTTAATGGGTAACACGATCACCCTTGATAAGACTGGTTGTCTGACTTTTGGGTTAACATTTTCGACTCCACCCACTTTTCATGGAACTCATATACCATGCCGCCATACATATTGGAAGGGAACCCTCCGAGAGGGTTGCCGGCATTACGTTTGCGCTAAAGTTAACTTTAACTATCACGGACGGTCAACGGCTTTAGGTTTAAAACCGTGTTATAAAACACTGAAAAACGAAGTAAAACAGTGTTTTCAGGAGGTCTTGTCGCTGTTATTAGTTTCCAACCTTTTAAATTTTTTGTGAAAACTTGGATTTTAAAACGCATATACTAATAAATCTTGTTAAAATATACATCAGATTTTATTTTCACGGTTTATGATATTTTAGTAGAACTACGAAAGAACGCTTTGACTTGTTTTACAAAGACAATTTTGATAAGGTCGACTCAAAACAAACGAGCGAATAAAAATTCTATTCCCAACCTACCAAATTCTTTCTCTACTAAAAAAAATGCCAAGAATATCACGAAAAAAATGGTCTTGCTCTTGTTCTGATTCTAAACCACCTTCATAATAATCATTTTAATAATTATAATAATTTTAATAATTATAATAATTTTATTCAATAAATCAAGTAACAAGACTCATAGTGTTAGTAACTTATAAAATACGTTAGTAAAACATTAACACAGAAACAATTAAAACACAGAAACAATTTGTGACATCACTGCTGCAAGGTGACAGGCCCAGCCGATACCTTGCAGCAGTGGTTCACAAACGCACAATGAACGTATAATGAAGCCCAGAATTGTGCTGGGTACCATGGACGAAACGCATATCTACACACCGTAAGAACTATTTCTGCTTGCAACGCTCGGCCGATACAGTAACGCTTACCTACGAAAAAAAAGAGTCGTGTGCACGGGATTTTGTTTTCAAACTGCTTAGATAAGCGTTTCTTCGATAGTACAACAAATTATAACTGGTTGAACGTCTCGTATGCTTCGAACGCATTTAAAAATTTAATTTGTAATTAACTTTTATTTTATTATCTAATGTAAACCTAATATTTAATCATAGATTATTTTTATTTATTTATCTCCACTCTATTACCAATCTATAATATTTTTTAAATTAATTTAATTATAATTTAATTCGATTTTTGATTTGTGTGCTGTATTGCTAGAAGTATGCTTTGTTTTTACATTATTTTAAATCAACCAATATTATCAATTAATTGCAGTAATATAAATGTAAAAATATGATGTCCAAATATATAGTGCATGTGGTGTTAGCCTTTAAGTAATTGTTGCACTTATAAATGTATATTGTGTACTTTTAATAGACATGAAATGTGTAAACAATTGTAGGTTAACCTATTAATAAATAAATAAAAAGTTGACAAAAAATCGATACGCCCAGTTTTGCATCTGTACGAAGAAGTATTGTCACAGGTTAGAACAGATAAATCATTTAAATAAAAAGCGACTCTTGCTACGACACAATAAAGTGCAATTCGGGTCGCACAGCGCTAATTACCTAAGTCAAAGTCAAAAAGGTTTATTGCGAACTAAGTGTACAATGTTGGTGTTATGGTATGTTAGCACTTATGACTTAGCAGCCTTTTACAAGCATATACTCCAAATGAAATAAGACCACCTTCACCTGAAATAAGAGAACCTTTTTTACAGTCCGTTCAACCGATTTTGACTTCTATACACATGGGCATAAGGATGGCATTAAAAGCAAAAAAGTGGTTACAATACCAACTGTTTACTGCAGCTGCCATTTGTCATGCCACCAACGCAACAGAAGTCAAAATCGGTTGATTGGACTGTAAAAAAGTTTTATTTAAATGTTTAATCTTATTTCAAATTGAGTATAGAGTTTCACCTAGAAGTTGCCTCTCTTTCTATCGCGTAACTCTTATATCTTCTGACTACGTTGCGCTCACTGAGTTGGCCTGGACAAGACGAGCCCGCCGCGAACTTGGAGCTTCATGCCTAAAATGCGGATTGCGCCTACTGTTCTATTCTGTGGTAATGTTTAGAAAAAAAAAAAAAATAAAGAATAATTTATAAACCTGTCTTATCCAACCAGTACTGTTCTTTAATCTTAGCCCTGTCAAAGGACACGTTATGGCCGACCACGATCCTGTGTCTGCTAAGGTCTCCGAATGGTTTGCTGCCATCAGTCTCCAAAGGTATCAGATCATCATAGTTTATGTTGTCGAATACTTTTTGAGGGTCGCCATTTGCGAGTGGCTTACTTATCCAGCCGTACCTGTAAAGACAGTTTAGGACTTTAAGTATTTTTTAGATCTCATAATATTATTAGTCAATTGTAGAAGGGTGGGCGTTTTTGGGGGACTGTCTTATGTAATTTTGACGTTCGAAAAGTGCTGATTCTCAGCCTAGTTTGAATAAATGACTTTTTGAATTTTGTAGAACCAAACAGAAATCAGTAATAGAAATATATTTGGCAAATCCAAAAGTAAAAAAACAGAAAAATATTTAAACGACTTTTCATGAAGTACCTATGTTTGGACTGCTTTTTTACCCATCAATATGGGTAAAACTCAGCTTTACGAAAGTACCTATGTTTGGACTTTTTTTTAAACTATTTTGATGTTTTTTCGTTTCTACTGCATTAAATCAATTTTTGAAAAGTACAGAAATAATCTCCATTAAATTATCTATACAATGGTATACAGGGTGGCAGCGACATCGACGCGAAAAAAATCTGCTTTTTTTTTTAAAATAACCGACGAAAAATTTCAATGCAGGGGGTTCAGAATCATGTATGGAATCCATGGTAACAGTTTTCGCGTCGATGTTCCTGCCACCCTGTATAAATTAAGTAGGTTCTGTGTACTAGCAGGAGTGTAACAATAAAAAACAGTTGCAGAAAGGAGGCAAAACAAGTTTTTCGATCGCAAAGCAATCTCATTACGAGTCGTGCAAAATCAGGATATGTTGATAAAATATGATACATGACAGTAAGGAATATGTATTTACAGAATAACACATAACATCACGCCTGTATTCCCCGAAGGATTAGGCAGAGGTGTACCAATAGTACACCCACATTTCGCCAGTAAGAGGGCGCCCAATGGTCCACTAGCAGCACTCCTTTAAAAAATATTATCTCGTGACTGAGAAGGAATTATGAATAGCGGCTAGTAAGCGCCGCCGGTAAGTGTGTCTAGAATTTTCTAATACCTTTTTTAAAACTTCATATTGAGACACGAAGCAACAAAATACGATCTAGAGGAATGTGGCCGCTTTTCTTTTGATCGAATTTTGTTGTTTCATGTCTCATTAAGATATCACACATTAATAAAACAAACAGCAGGTACTTGTGGTACTTGCCATTTGTACTTTTCATTTGTTTGTGTTTATACAGTAAAATCAAACTTTTACAGAACACTCACCATGCGTCTGCAGACACCGCACAAGCCAATGTGGGCCTTTTGCCAGCAGACATAAGCACTTCCACATCAAAGATCAATGCATCATCAGGAGGACAGGGCACTCTCTCTTGTGTGTCACCTGAGTACTTTGTCCAGCCTGGATCCTTGGACCATTCCTATGAAACGAATAACAAGTTCTTTTTTCAGTGATATTTATACTACTTATATCCTTTGAATTCGTTAGCATCCCTTCTGGTGTGATATTATAATTATCATCGTAAATGGTTTTGCTGTTTTTTTTTTTTTTGTATAAAACCGCTGACTCTTTAAAAAATATTTATGAATGCCAAGTAAAAGATTTTCATAATAAAACCTTCTAAGCCCTGGAAGAATGCTAATAAGTTCAAAGGCAGTTGGAATTTAAACAAAATTTATATTGTTTGTGCTTTCTTTTATTATTTTTTAAGTATTATTTATGGTTCTCTATTGTGTTCCCTAACTTTTTTATCCATAATATAAAGTGCCATAATGTTTTTAGTGCTAATCATCATTTGTCCGAATGATAAGTTGCCCAAACTTAATATTACATAATATAACATGCCATAAAATTGAAATCCCTACATACAAGTCCTAAATTTGTTAGTCATAAATATTACAATCCATAATATACAAAAGACTTAAAACCGTTTTCAATAAGAGTTATAAGTCCTAAATTTAAATTATTTAATGTTTATTTATTAGGATTTTAGATTAATAGATATTAAGTAACAAAAAAAAATGTAAGGATGCAAAAGCAATATGGCTTTTGTCACGGCTCCGGCACTGCATGTATTATTAACCAATAAAACTGTTTATAGTGAACATGTGGTTTTTATTTCCCTGTAAGAAGCATGCAAACAAGCATACACCATGCATGCAGCAAGCATGCAGCATGCAAGCGAGCATGCAACATGCAGCATGCAAGCGAGCATGCAACATGCAGCATGCAAGCAAGCATGCAACATGCAGCAGGCATAATTTCTGTCACGGCTCCGGCGCTGCGGGGCTCCCGCGGCCCCACGCGAGCTTATCGTCGCAGATGGTTTAACGCTCACCACCACAGCTTCGTCTTGCTGGCCGGCCGGCCGGCCAGTCGCAGTGGCGAGCGTTACAACCACCAGCTCTTCAACTCGCGAGCCGCATCGCCCTTCCGCGAGCCGCTACGCGATTTTAAATTACACTCTAGGGGTAGGGCAGACAAGACTGCGTGGAGTTGGATTAACAGCGATTCGTTTCTGTCACTGAAACCTATACTTTAACAAAAGTTTTAGGACTAACAATTTTATTTGAACATTTGGAATAAAACACATTATATAATACAATACTTAGGACATGACTTTATTTCATGCAAAATTAGGAGATTCAATTATTATAGTACTCAATATTATGACAGAATAGTTTTAGAAGTAAAGATTATTATGTAAAACATATTTCGAATTTTTGAACATTATGGTTACTGAAGTTAATAGCAAACGTGTAATGGATAATGATTTTCGGACAAACAATTTTAGGAGAAAAAGGGGAGTACCATTAATTATACCTTTGGCATTGGTGGCAACTCACAGCTTGCCAGCTTCTTCAGTAAGTTTCTGTATGGAGCACTTTGTTTCTCTCCGATATTATTAAAATGTTCCACAACATCATTGCCTTCTAGCTTGGGCAGTTTTAACTCTACATCTGGCAGGTGACTGCATTTCTTATAGTCTATACCGTGCTTTAGGAGATTATCTTGACAACTGAAAAGTTGAGGATTTATGTTTCAGAAATAACATTTTGCTATTTTTAGCAAAACCATCAGTGAAAGCAGCGTGGTATTATGTACGCACACCAGGTCACACTTGCCTATTCAATAAAATAATAAAATAATCCAACAAAAACAAATGTATTTACCTTTTTATAACCTGTGTATCTACGCTCTGACTAGGGTTTTTGAACAGCTGCTCGTAAATATTTTTAGAAATCATTTGAATATTGACCTCATTGACCCTAAATTCCTTAGAATTATTAGTAATATTATTTTCTTTTGTAACTTTTTCTGTTTTGAGGTTATCATCCTTATTTTCAGTTTTCTTCTTGATTATTACTACTTCACTGGAGGGCAGTATGTCACCATAAAATCTATAACTATTGTTTCTTAAATTACATATGTTTTTAAGAATGATTTGGTAAGTGCTTCTCATTTTATTTTATTTTAACAAAAATAAACAAACATTCGCGGGCTCTTTGTCAGTATTGATGTTGACATAAGTTGTTCTGGTCAAAAACTTACTCAAACATAGTGTCGAATCGTTCGGAAATAAAGTCTAAATAGGTGTCAACTGTGGCTATGACAGTATGAATCACTGTTAAGATTGAGTACCTACAATACATGATTTGATTAGCGGTACATCAAGCTACCCGAAACTGTCAAATTTTCCCAATCAACTTTAAACCTTATGCTATAGCAATAAAGTTGAAAATCTATTAAAGAAATTTGACAGATTGTAGTAGCTTGTGGTGCTGGCGTCTGTACATTGAACATGATTTAATTAATCACAAATAATGATTACTAACTACTAACATTATTCATGATGATATAGTGATACCAATCCGGAGCTAATAAAATAGTGTGTTTACAATTTATTTTGCAGATTTACTACTTTATCAGTCTGCAGCCATTCATGGAAATAACAAACATTCATCTTCATTCAGACATTCATGGAAACATTTTGACAATTGAAATAAGAAGGGAAATACACATTTACTTTGAAGAATATTAATTTATTGTAGTCAAAACAAATACACAATACTACACAATTACTTTTTAATACCTATGATTAATAATAATGCAAAATAGACAACTTGTAAATAACATAATATGGTGCTTCTTATATCTATGGAATGTAATATAAATGATTAGTTCGTTCTTAGTTGGTAGTCTCCATTCTGTGTGATATACCGCACCCAAGGCAAAGCTTGATATCCACTCTTTTCAATAATCTTTAAGTATCTCACTTGAATACCAGAAGTAGTGAAGTAAGGAATTTCAAATTTCACTTGAATTGGTGGTTTTCCGTCAATTTCTTCACACTCAACAGATGGCAAACCAAAGTGAGCTCTCATCAAGTACTCTTTGCCTCCAGGGAAGGACTTTATAGACCAGGTGATGGCATTCTGTTCAGGGGTGTACTTCACACTGCCAATGGTAGTCTTGAACTTTGGAGAGTCAGCATCAGCAGGGACGGGAATAATAATCTCAACATTGTTGGCAGTGGAACGCCTCTTGAACTGTGACTTTGCCTTAATCATGTACTCAACTCGAGAGTGGGCATGGCGCTCAATGACTGACTCAATCCAAATCAAAGGTTTGACATGAGTGTTCAATCTGTATGACATCAATTCAAACTCTCCATCAGGAGGAATAAAAGAAATTGTCCTATCATTTTCGAAACGAGACAATCTGACACACTGATGGAATTTCACATCTTCGAGCTCAACAGACTTTGATTTTCCTCTGCCAGTACTCTCAAATAGAACCTTATCATTTAACCCAAGACGTAATTCAGGCATGCCAGACAAGTAGACCCTCATTTTGATTGCTCCTACAATCTCACTTCTCAATACATTGCCATTACAATTAGCCAAGAGGTTAACAGACTCAATGACATCTAAGAAAACTTCGTTCTTCCTATATTTAATGCCTTCAGACCTCCATGACACTGCATTTGTCACTGCCATTGGTATACGTGGCTGCATCTCAAGTTTATGGCCTTCCTGAGTTATGTACTCTTGTAGTATCTTGCTGTCTGTTGTTTGTGGATACCCAAAGTCAATCAGTTCATCCAGCAGCTCATAAATTACTACGAAGTTGTCCCGAATACTCTCTTCCTCCAATTCTTTGAAGTATTCAGTCATAACTTCAACAATTTTGTACAGGAACACAAAAATAAGTGCTATGTTAGCATTTTTCTTTGTAGTAGACACTATATACAAGTTGTTAGTCTTGATGTAAGCGAAGGTACATTCGCTGGTCTGCAAAAGTGGAGTAAGCATACCTTCTTCCTCTTTCTCCATGAGCAATGGCATGAATTTGTCTATGATGCCTAAGTCGACATCACCGCGGTAATTCCTCGAAATGAGAACTTTACCTTTCACATCCAAGATGTATATTGCGGAAGAAGACATTTTGTAGCTGAAACAGGACAATTATCAAGTTACTTGTAGCCAAATATGAGTTGTACTAAACCAGTTTTAATTCTCACGAAAACTTATGAAATAAACTTTTCTTTACTAATATTTATGTAGCTTATGTTAAAATAGATTATATTAAAGTGATATACATGATTACTTACGCGAATTTCACAACTTTTCGAATAAAATATCTACATTATCTTCTGCAAACATACGTGTGAAATAATCTTTTGCGAAACAAGTTGAACATTTTCAGCATCAAACTGACAGCAGAACAGCAGTGGTGTGACCAAACGAGATAAAAATATTTTTTCATGCTTCAAATGTAAGAATAAGAATCATTTATTTGCAGAAAATACAGGTGTTACCAGTTGTAAAAGTTGGTGCAAATTAATTTAATACCTATTTATTTCGTATAAAACACAAAACAACTCGCATTGAATGGAATAACTTATTAGTAGCAGTGTTGCTAGTTGCTAGGCATAAAACAGATTGCTTGGCGATTTTTAGGCTACAAATCGTCATTGTACCTGATTGGGGGCTAGCAACAGTATATATTATTATGTTCTGTGCTAGCAACTGCCATGCCGAGCCTGGCTAGCTGTCCACAAAAAAAGCTGAACCATTGACCGATTGGGCTATGAACAGAGCATTGAAGATCCAATAGAGAGCTAAATAAACTGGAGGAATGGGAAGGAATGGAAATCCTTTTCTTACGAAGTATGTGTGGTGTGATTGTGAAAAATTGATTCAGGAATTATGAGTTCTATTTTGTCCAAAAAACCGGTTGTGTGCTTATTACCACAAAATAAATGTATTTATCGTGAGAATCGTTCACTAAGATTTATTACGCGTTTTTGTTTGCGAGTCTATTGTCCACTAATTTTACGATTTCTGATAAAACTAGCTAACCAATTCACACGAAATTTTGCAGGGTACATTATGGATAGTTATGTTATCTAACAAAAGCGTTTTTAGAGACAAACGTTGAAAATAAAAAAAATACTAAAAATCTAGAATTTCTAGTGATTACGTAACTTTCTTCGTTCCAAAAAAATATTTTTTTGCCCTATTTAGACGAAAAAACCGTCTAAAATTATTAAAAATCTAATGTTTACATAAAAGGCGACTTAAATTGAAAAGATTACGGTTTTCACTTTAAACATTTAAAAGAGTATGGTTTGGTGCATGTTGAAGGGATTAATGAAAGGTGAATGATATTTCTATGAGATGAATGTAAGCGGAAACGCCTGGGACCACACAAAGACGTGTTACAGCTATCATTGTTTTTGTTACATTGTGAAAAAGGGATAATGCTATTCGTCCTGTATAGCTCCATCTCTCTCTGAGACTGGAACAATGGGATAAAAACGGACACTTGCTCACTTCAGATAGCGCTGATCTCCAGCGTCTTATAATTTGACCGATAGCCGAGAAAGCTCTCCGAAAAACGACGTTTTAAAGCCATCATTGTTCCAGTGTGTAAATGGGATAGTGCTATTTATGCTGTATAGCTAAATCTCTCTTTCACACTGGAACAGTGATGGCTTTAACACGTCGTAGTAAGGCCACTGTACTGGATTAGACACGTTTTGGACGCCTACCTTTACAGGCAGCGCCGCCTCATCAAGCCCATCAAGATTTGACTGACACACCGACACCACTGGATTTCACATGAATAGTGTCCCAGTAGCTGGCAACACTTTTGACTGCTTTTTCTCTTTCTTGACAACATGGGTTAAACAAAAAAAATGACGGCTGGCTGGCACTTGGCAGATGGCTGACGTTTGTCCGTTCTGTTGTGTTAACGTTTCGTTTTTCGGCTTTCGTTCGATGACGGACGTCAATTTTATTTGTTGAGTTTGGTCGCGTTACCATGGAGTAAATAAAGAATTATTGCTCAATTATTACAGCTTTGTTGATCAAATTTGTTGATCATTTTGTTTTACTAAAATAATTAAACATAGTGTTGTTGGTATAAATAATTGTGCTCAATGTTGATCAATAATATGAATCCCGTTTCGCTGACACAAAGAAATCCGCTTGTTTATTTGGATATTTCGATTGACGGAGAACAAGGTATGTTTTTTTAATGATCTGATCCTTACGATTTATGTGCCCTCTTGAATATTGCTATGCACTATAATCCTGCAATTATTATAACAATCGTCTTTGTAGCAGAAGGCAACCATTATTGCATCAATAAAAGTAGGTACTGTGGTTGAGAAATTGGCAGGTGACTTCATTGTCAATCGATGTTCTATCCACACTAACTGCTGGTTAGGTATGGACTTAAATACCTCCCTTTATGCCAACTTAGTTGTTGAGTTTCATACATAATATTTTCTCCTAAATTAAGGGCATGATTGGTACCTACTCTTTTTCTTCCACCCAGCCCATGTACTTACATTTGTACAATCTTGGTCCAAATCCTGTTATGTTGTAGTATAACCTAACCGGTATGCTTAATGTGATGTCTAAACATTGAGTATTCTTGGTCAGAACAATATGAAAACAACTACTTTTATAAAATATCTGCATCACACAAATAAGTGTTACAGATAAAACAATGCTAAAAGAGCAATTTTGGAAAAATAATCTTATCATAATAAGGCCAGTTTAACAAGAACTCAAAAAAATCATCTCATTAAAATAAAATCAGTCATAATATACATTTGCTGGAAACATTTGTTAGTATGTCATGGAAAATAACACATAAATTGCTGAAATAATCCATAAAAAGTATGTTATTAATAACATGACACCTATAAAAAGTGCTTACATAATATAAATAGTATGTAAATAATTGCATATAGATAATTGACCTTGCAACTGCAGATTACCTATATATAGTAAATTGAATGTGTTTACCTATAAGTATTCCTGTTAAGATTTGAAAATATACATACACAAAGTATGTATTTTCAAATCATTATCAGGAATACATGTAAGTACATCAATATGCTTAAGCAGGTATATTTTAGAATTGGTATATTTGGAAAAAATGCAATTACTTGAATGAACAGAAATTGCTTATTTTAATTGCTTTTTGTTCAAGTATTTAAATTACTCAGTAAATTAATTTGGTTTTTATCTGACAAGTATTTTTTGTGTTATTTTGCCATCGACTCGCTAAGAAGTTGAAGGCAAGTAACCTAAACCAAAGTATTTAAAATGCTGATCTTGAATATCAATTAAAAACTGACATTATTTCAGAACACTATCTCAAAAAATTTCAAACTTACTTAAAATGTCATGCACAGAAACCTTTGTCTCATACGTACAAATTCCATTCCTTTGCAAAGGAAGTAACAAATAAATGTATGTTTTGAAATAAATTTGGATTTAAAAGATCTAAGTACTTTATTTTTTAAACATCTGTGGTAAGGCAGTTTGTGTTTAATGATATTTCATAATTTTATTAACCTAATAAATAAAAAAATTTTTAAGACCCAAATGCAGTTTTTCCGTCTATTTATAAACTTATAATTTAGAACCAGGTTCTCTCATTTTGCTCAACATACGTAATTCTTGTATCTAAAGAATATAAACACTAACACCCAAGCACAAGACATTGATACATATTATTAGAGGTAGTCTGTGCTATATTTATACTTTAAGACTGTTGTATCTTTTATTGATGTATGACTTATAATTTATTAATTGTTCTATTGTTTGTTGTTGGAGTATTATTAAACAAGCTTGTATGTATCTTTGTGTAATAGGTAATACGAGCTGGTATCAGCAACTCCACGTCACAGCGCATATTTTGCTTAGGTACTTGTGAGTGGCATGTGCCTTGAAGTATTTAGGGGAAAAGGGGATTGGTAGAATTACATACCTTGCACTCGCTTTCCTAAAAGTACCCTGCGGTGATCTAGGGGGCATCTTTCCCTTATCAGGGGTAAATGCTAACTTTGTATAGATCTGGCTTTGGTCCTGCATAGACTTTCTTCGAACGTATATGCATTATGCAGCAGGAACGCGATGCTAACGCTATATAAAATGCTTTTACTACATATTGATTTTCGGCATGTTGATAGCATTCCCTTTTTTTTGCGTGGTAAATTATCAAATAACTTCTCCCCCTTTGGGTGTAGCGGGACTGCGTGTCAGACTCATACTGAGTACAACCCACTCATGTTCCTTCAGTTGCCTGTATGTTACCAGGGTCCACGGTATCCCTTTCGGACTTTCCCGCGACCCCGGCAGGCATCGGCCCTAGCGGACCTCGTCAGTTCTGCTGACATCTCTTTGAGGCGCGTGTGAAACACAACGCGCCGTCGACCCGGGCCTGGTCCTTATCGGACGGCGAGCTACCCATTGGTCACCGTCCGCAAGCCCGCGCCTACGGTGGCCGGGAATCGGCCTGCGATTCTCGACGCCCAGGACGTCTTCTGCGGCGGCTAGGGCTAAAACCCCTAGGCTAAGGCAAAAAAAAAACAAAAAAAAATTTTTCCTTCGATATCATTAAGCATAGATTCCCTCATTTCGATAGGTATGTGCACATTATAAAGACTCGCACTATATATTTTGTTGGCAGCGAAACCTGGTAACGCCGCGCGCCGCCTTGGCGTCCCTGTGAGATACTGCCCGAAGGTTCATAAATATGAGCATTTTTCTGTGTAAAATCCCTTTATTACACTGAACGGAGAGAGCGAAATTTTCATTCATCATTATAACATAACATCACACCTTTCCAATTCCTCGAAGGGTTCGGGAGAGGAGTACCAATACACCCTCATTTCGCCAGTTTCCCATGTTCGTCATGTCCCATGTACCTAATAGGGGGAGCCTATTGCCATCAACTGGTCACAAATCCAGACTCCGGGCTGCTACTGAGAAATTTCAGGTAGAAAACCCACCACTATCACCCATTCCTGGTACAAGTCTCCTTTCGATCTGCCAGTCTACACGGTTTTATGCGTGCGAATTTATGAGGTTGACTGAAAACTATAAAACAAAAGCTAATTTTGAAAGTGATAAGGAAAAAGCAGGGTTGGCACGATTCAATCATTTTGATTCAAATCATGATTTAAATCAAATGATTTTTTTCAGTGATTTAATCAAATGTGTTTAATTTTACTTTCTTTCATAGAAATCAACATGAAAAAAAAAGATTAAGAAATTAATGTTAGACTTACAGACTTACATCTGAAAAATCAATATCACTAACATTATTATAATGCATTTCCAGCATTTTCAATTCCCAGTCGGTTTCTTAATTTATTAAGTATGGTAAATGCATGCGAAGTTTAATAAACACTGCGCGGGGATTCCACTTTTTTTTTGACACCCAAGGGTCGTTCCATTTTACGCAGAAATATAGTTAAACTGTATGAAAAAAATCGTGATTAATTAGCATTTTTTTTTTATCTTACTTTGTTCGATTTTTTCCAACCTTGGGAAATAGGTCAAGGGTAGAATAAAATCTCGAACAAATACGCAACTACACAGGTGTGAATGCAGGACATGGCTTGATTTATTCACCTACGGGCTATTCAGTGACCCAAGGTCGGATTGCAGGCGACATGACGTCGTAATTGCCATTGTGTGGAGCATAATCATGAATACATTGCATAACATAACATCAATTTGTAACTGTCCACCTTGTTTTTGTAGTTTCATTCATAAAGGTGGTACGACAACCTGAAACCAATTTTTTTACTTTATAGATTCAGTTAAATAGACCTTGAAGCTTGCCACACCATTAGGGTTCTATTTAGGTTTTTGTGGAGGAACCGTAGAATCTAAAGGTCCACATTGTGCATTTCAATACCATCTCTATAATATCGGAAAAACCACGGAGCAAGGAAAAACCATAGAATTGGTTTATTTTTTACAAGCGTACGCCCCTGTTTCGCACGGTTTTTACGACTTCAAGAAACATCGAGAATTATTTGTCATAAATGTAAGTTTAGTGTATTATACACATAAAACCTTCCGGAATGAATTTTCTAATCTAAATGATTTTGAAAACCGCATCAAAATCCGTTGCGCAGTTTAGAAGAACAATGCCGTCACACAGACAGACACAAAAAACGACTTTAAATCATACTCTTATAAATGTATCGATTGTTTTTTTTTTACTGTGGTGCTCTTAAAGGATTCCGCAGACAGGTGCGATTCGACACCGGTAGAACAATTTCTGTGAAGCTTTCATAGAAGTTGTTCCACCGGATTCGCGTCGCGCATGTCTGTAGGGGCCATAACCGAACGTTATTTTTGCCAGGTTCGATTTACTATAACGAGTATTTGTCTTGTTTCAGCCGGGCGTATTGTTATTAAACTAAGAAGTGATGTGGTGCCAAAGACAGCGGAAAATTTTCGAGCGCTCTGTACAGGCGAAAAGGGAGTCGGAACTAATGGGAAACAACTACACTTTAAAGGCACGAAATTTCACAAAGGTAAATATAAAACTAAGATTATTTTTCATTTTGTAGTCGCTTTTTTAGGATATGTATGTGATTTTTTTCTTTTAGCACATATTAATACAGATGGGACACTCCGCAAAATCATTAAAATAGAAAGCTACTCTCACTACGACACAATAAAGTGCAATTCAGGTCGCACAGCGCTAATCACATTTTTTTTTTTTTTGTGGGAAATTATCAAATAACTTCTCCCGCTCTGGGCGGAGCGGGAGGGCGTGTCAGACTCTTACTGACTAAAACCCACCCGTGTTCCTTCGGTTGCCCTGTTGCCGGGGGCCACGATTTCCCTATCGGTTTTCTTCGAACCCCCGGCAGGCATTGGCCCTAGCGGACCCCGTCAATTCTGCTGACATCTCTTTGAGGCGCGCGTGGAACACAACGCGCCGTCGACCCGGGCTTGGTCCTTATCGGACGGTGAGCTACCCATTGCTCACCGTCCGCAAGCCCGCGCCTACGGTGGCCGGAAATCGGCTCGCGATTCCCGCCTCGGGCGTCTCCTCCTGCGGCGGTTAGGGGCGTGAGGGCGCGAAATTTGCCTCTCCCTCACGCGTTCCGCCTCCTTCGCGAGCATTACCGCTTCGCAGAAGGAGGTGACGGCCTGCCATTTCCTCTCGCTCCGTACCATGGCCTGAACCAGGGCCGGACGCGAGAGATCACCGCCGCCGATCGTCTCTACGAGGACACGGCGTTGCTCCGCCCAAGCCGGGCAGACCTCCACCGTATGCTCCACCGTGTCCTCAGGCCGATCCACACAATGGTGACACCCGGGTGTTTCCTCCCGCCTTATCCTAAACAGGAACCTCCCGAAGCAGCCGTGTCCGGTGAGGACCTGCGTCAGGCGGAAGGTGAGGACGCCGTGGCGCCTCTCAAGCCACTCCTCAAAGAGGGGTCTTATCGCCGCAATTGTGGCGTGCCCAAGCGCTAATCACCTACAGTTATATTCACCTAGAAATTGCTTCTCTTTCTGTCGCGTAACTCTTAGATACTGAATTGGCCCAGTAAGACGGGTCCGCCGCGTACTTGTAGCTTCATACTTAAACTGTAGTGTCCCATATGTATTTCATCTGTACTTTTAGTTGTTCCCCACACAGATTCATGTACCACTACTTACTATTTGAAGATAATAACATCATCAAAAGCATAACCTTCTCCAATTTTTGAAGTCAGGTAAAAATAAGACACCCTTTTTTATGTCAGATGATTTCCGGGATAGTTGTTTATGACATTCTATGGAAAATAATTGATCTAATGTGAAGTAAAATTCTCAAGCTCAGTAAGAAAGACAAAAATTTTTTTTTCAGCCATTTCCCAGTTTATGATCCAAGGAGGTGACATCATTAACAGTGACGGTAGCGGCGGTGAAAGCATATACGGACCCGTATTTGAAGATGAAAATTTTAAATTAAAGGTACCTACTTATCAACAAAACAAGAGTTAAACACATTTTATAGCCACCAACCACATTTATTGCTAGAAAAATCTTATTTGCTGTGTGGCAACCATTAAAAAAATACCAACAGTTGGGTATAATATTGGAAATTTGACAGTGCAATTCCTATTTATGTTACCTGTTTCGACGAACGACATTATTAAAATAATTGACAATCTAAAAAATACAAACACAATTGGTTATGATGGTATATCTACTAGAGTTATTAAATATGTTAAAGAAATTATAGCGCCACCTCTTGCACACCTATCCTTTCAACTGTCATTAACGAGACACAATATAATTTTAATTGTTATCCACCTCAATGAGGCATCGTGACAGATAATGAGATAATTAATTTATGCATCACTGATTGCATATTTCCGAAAGGTCAAAAAAAAGCTATCTTTAAACTTCTATTTAAAAGAAACTACAAAACAGATGTAAAAAACTATAGGCCTATAGCAAAACTCCCAGTACTTTCAAAAATATTTGAAAAAGTAATAATTTTCAACTCAATTTATATGTACTTTGAAAAGTTTAACCTATTCTGGAATGAACAAAAAAGATTTCGTAAAAAAAATCATACTATTAATATGGCACTGTACGATTTATTATCTAATCTTATGACATCGGTAGATAAAAATAATCCAGTATGTGCAATCTTTACTGATATGACTAAGGCATTTGACTATGTAGATCACAAGATATTACTCCAAAAATTACATGGATATGGCATAAGGGGCAATGTTCTGAAACTTATTGAATCATACCTTTGTGACTGATATCAATACACGGAAATATCTAGAATATGTCATAAGACTAAAACGCAGATCATATATAGGTCAAAATCAAGACACGTAAGATATGGCGTGCCCCAAGGTAGCGTGCTAGGGCCGTTATTATTTCAGATATATTATATATAAATGATCTGCCAAAAATAATACGACACAAAATGATTCTATTTGCCGATGATAGCACAGCTGTATGTATATGTATAAAATGGAATAATGTGATAACTTATCAAAATAATATTAATAAATCCCTTCTCAATATCATCCGTTGGATGAATAGTGATAATCTCGTAATTAATTTAAATAAAACTAAGGTGATGCACTTTCATTAATGGCAACCACATCCAAATATTGATGTAACTTATAATAAACATAAAATAGAAGAAGTTAATAATGCAAAGTTTTTAGGTACCTATTACCATCGACAGTAAGCTTACTTGAAAACCCATGATAGAGGAACTTTGTAAACGCCTGAGTAAATCTGCATACGTTACTGGTAGCATACCATGGACTTGTAGCTTCTGTGTTGCGATATGGCGTAATTTTTTGGGGGCAGTCGACTGACCGTGAGCTTATATTTAGGATGCAAAAAAGATGTGTCAGAGCAATGTGCATTATATATTTTGGAAACTGCGTTGTTTGTGAAAAGAAACACATAATTATTTGAAAAAATATATTTCACTAGAATAACTCTATTGCGTGCCCAATACGTAAATAAACTATGTCATCTAAAATGTAAGACCGCATTGATGCGAAAAAGTTTTTTGGTATGGCATGGCACCTAAAGTGTTTAATAAAATTCCTGATGACATTATATAAGTTTAAAAAAGCTCTTATTAAATTATTAACTGACAAATGGTTATTATACTGTAGACGAATTTTTGATCGACCAATTGTTATAATAATTCATTTTTACCTTTTGATAATAAGTACTATGACCATTTATTGATTTTATTGTATTTGATGTTTCTTTTTTTATCCTTTTCTTTTCATGTATTTAATTAATTTAAAATATTAGTTTTTCTATTGACATAATCTAGTGACACATAATGGGTCATATAAAAATGTGCATGTCTTAATTATGACAAAACATAGCGCACCCCCTATTCATGTAAACACCTATGTTTCACAAATAAACTGATTGATTGGTATAAATACTGCTAATTCATAGATTAGACTAGCTCTTCTCTTATTTTTTGTTGTTTAATCTGTAGGCAATAAAAACCCAGCCAGAAGGTTTTGTGATTACCATATTTAAAAAAACCGGCCAAGTCCGAGTATACTTAGCAAAAAACGCCGAAAAAAACGTTTCGTTTTTGTATAAATAAAATAAGTTAATTTTAAAAAACGTTTCGTTTTTGTATAAATAAAATAAAGTTAATTTTATTTTTATTATTTGTTATAGCGGCAATAGAAATACGCAATCTTTGAAAATTTCAACTGTCTACTTATTATGGTTCATGAAGATACAGCCCACTGACAGACAGACGGATGGATAGCGGAGGCTTAGAAATAGGGTTCCGCTTGGCACCCTTCGGGTACGGAACCCAAAAAAAGCATGTTAATTGTACAATTGGTTCGGACAAACGCAGATAGCCATTGCGTTTTAAATGAAAGTAAGTGTCACGGTCCACGGAGGCGTAGCTTCATAGACGCTTCAAAATACAGCAAACAGCTTGACAAGCCCAGCGTACTGAACCCTGTCCACGAGGCGTATTACACGCGTACGTTTTCAATAATTTGTGACAATGCCGTCGAACGACGAAGACGTTTTTGGCATATTACTACATTCGAAGTCGCCGAAGACGACGATTATATTGGACGCATCCGTATATGTATAGTAAAAAACATCAACTGTAGATTGTTCGTAGCGGCAAGAGAGTTATTAGGAAGATGACAGTGTATTTCATTCATTGTATAGAATGAGTAAAACTACTTATCAAAATTTACTGCAAATTGCAACACCACTTTTATTAAAATAAACACGTGCTTTCCCGCGATGTACGCCTCGGCGTATGACATGCAGGTACAGCAGGAGTCATGAAGCCTGTGCATGCAGCGATGCGAGCGCGACGTTGCCGCTTCGTCGACAGAGTTTCATCGTTTTGTGTATAAGATGTGAGCAGGCGTACACCAAGCGTATAGTGACGAATACGCGTCTATGAAGCTGCGCCTCCATGGACAGTGGTGCCGATTCTCATAGTCAAAAGTAAGGAATTTTAGTGATAGTTTATATCACTAAAATTCTTTTGACTATCAGAATCTCAAAGCTATTCTGCAAAATAAGTTCTCTAAATTTAAAAATAATTTTGACACATCTAAATCGAATTTGACAATCGCGACTCCACACGTGATAACCACGTGAATTTTTTACAGCCGGAGGCGCACAGTGGGCAGCCTCGACGTGTTTTTTATGGAATTTTTCACTTTTGTATGGAAAAAAAATATCACTTACATGTTGAGTGGTGGTTTAACCTCTCGAATGCCGTAATTACAGACACAATTAAAAAACCATTGTGTCTCGTGTAGATCTACGTTCCGGCATACCAAGGGTTAAGAATTTTATAAAGGGATCGAAATTTTCAATATTTTTGTGATTGGACACACCATTTTCGAGATATAAGCAAAAGAAAAAAAAATAAGATACTGTTTTTGCACTTGAAGTCGAGGTGTTGGGTGTGAATTTAAAGTTCATGACAACCAATTTTATTCCACACGTTTTTAATCGCGATTAAAAATAGTTGGATTTAGTTAGAAAATCTAAATTTTAGGTGAAAAACGTCGAATTCAGAATATCAAACTTGCCATTTTCACTAAATTAATATCTCAGTTCCATCTTAGTGCTATCAAACTAAAATATAGTTTAGTTGTCACTTTAGTCTATTTCAGAATGGGAAATCGTCGTTTGACAGGAATAAACTAAATTTTGGTGATTTTTGGTCTAGTTTAGAGGAATTTGTGACAAGAGAATCGGCACCAGTGACACTAAGGTTACAGGGCGTATTTGGTGTTATGCGGATTTGCTTACGCATTCGGGATAGCTACCCCACCCCACTGCCTAGGTTCTTTACCAATCAATCTGCCTAGCCTTTTCCCAACTATGTTAGGGTCGGCTTCCAGTCTAACCAGATGCAGCTGAATACCAGTATTTTACATGGAGCGACTGCCTATCTGACCTCCACATCCCAGTAACTAGGTAATACGATACCCCTTGGTAAGACTGGTTGTCAGACTTTCGGGCTTCTGACGATCCGTAATGACTGTCAAAGACCCACGAATGACAGCCAGGACCAACGGTTTAACGTGCTTTCCGTGGCACGGAGGATTCTCGGTATGTAGAAATGGTCGCCCATCCACGGACCAACCTCGGCAAGCGTAGCTAAACCTGATGGATCGACCCGTGCGGCTGTTAGTACTTAGCCACGAGCTCACCTAGATTCTTTACCATTTTCTACTATTTAATACCCAACATTAAAGAGGAATATATGTCACGCATGTCATGTCACAATCCTAGTTCTAGAAAATTAAATCCAACAATTTTCGCTTTTAGCACGATCCAGGGATCCTAAGTATGGCCAACAGTGGACGGCCCAACACCAACGGATCCCAGTTTTGCATCACAACGGTTCCGTGCACCCACTTAGATGGTACCAACGTCGTGTTCGGCAAAGTTATGGCCGGTATCGGTATTGTGAAGGAGATACAGACATTCGGACATGGAGAACATTGCCGCCCCACGGTGGTATGTTGGTAATCGATGTTTTTAATTATTATTGTTTGTAGAATCAAAAAGTATGTAAAGGAAGGAGATGTACGTGTAACTTGCCGGAATTCAAAATGGTGTAGATGATCGTGTCGTACAATACAAATATGTTCTTAATGTCCCTCGGCAAACCCCGTGTTTCGTTAGTCGTCGGATTTCTATCGTTTGCCCTTTGCACTTGGTGCAGACCGGACACTCTCAATCGACTTGGAAGTATAGAGTTGTTAATACTCTTTTAACTTAATGTAATTTATTTAAAAAATGGGAGGAAAGCCGCTAAAGTCGGAGGCACGACAGATAGGAAAATAGTTTTACATCTCTAATATAGGTCACACGGAAATCAAAACAAAACAACAATAAAGTACTTAGTTCTGAATTCAAATTATTATACACGATAAATCTAATAATATTGATGGACATGGAAATTAGCATACATTTGTATTCGAAAATCCGATGATACCCGAGGGACATTAAGAAAAAGACTGTACTCGTATGTTAACTTATCTGACAGATGTACTGTTGCTTAGATGTACTTACACGGGCAATTAATTAATTACGCAATTCATGGCTATTATGGTCATTATGACGTCTTGGCAACTCCGAATAATTAATGGGTTTACTCCAAGATTGTATGGAATTTTCCAAGAATTGCGCTATTTTAGTAACCAGTGTAAGCGAAACATCGGATTGTTATTATTTTTAATTCAGGCGGCTTAAACCTCCACTGTTTACATTTTGTATTTTGCTCTTTGAATAAAGTATATTCTCTTGTTCTTAAGGTGCATTTAAACAAATTTAACGAAGACCAAGTACGGGAAGTATGATCCGCGCGAAAATAATAGAAACGAACAGAGTGATCAAAATTATCTAAACAACTTAGAAAAAGTATAGGGACGCCCTAGGAGGACATAATTATATTGACCTTATTGGTGATGTTCTTCAGAAAAGTTCAGGTGCGTAGTACTCGCAACCGGCGTGCGTGTGTGACCAGATGTATGAATGTAAACGAGGCAAAAGGAGTATGTAAGGATCGTAGCAGGTGGCGTTTTGTAGTTTCTGCCTACCCACATGGGAAGGTGTGAGTTTATGTATGTAACTAAAAATATATGTATATATACGGGTAAAATTCTTGTCAGAATGAGAGTTTTCTAGTAGTGTGTTCATTCTGAAACACTCCTTGTTTCGTTGAGATAAAGTTGAATTTTCTTTGTTATTCAGATCATTTTGTAATTGTCTACAAGCATTTTAAACTTACTGATACCTTTTTGTGTTTCATTTAAAAATACAATGATGATAGTTAATTGATTCAGGTGTGACCTTGCAGAAATCCATTATAAAATACGATAGACGAGGACGAGGTAACCTGTTCCGCTTAGCTATTTCTAAAGAGCCATAAAAAACTTCTGAAATAAATCGACACGTGTTTCACCTCTCAACGAGGCATCATCAGGACGATTGACTTGTCGCGAACCCGAACACGGCGTGTTGCCACACCGAGCGCTGAGCGCTGAGCTGCGTTCAGTGCTCCGCGCTCAGCTGCGTTCAGCGCTCGGTGTGGCAACACGCCGTGTATATCCACGTCAATTGTATTTTACAATGATGATGTTATTTATTTGGCAGGATTGCGTGATTGAGGATTGTGGTGAGATCATAACCACTGACTGGGACGTCTGCTGTCGAGATGGAACCGCTGACAAACTACCCGAGTACCCCGAAGACTACAGGGATGAAGATATTACGGTGAGTACCTGAAACTTTACAGTAAAAGCATAATATCATCGCTGTTTAATATTGCCGTGTTTTGCTTTAATTTAGTCACATGCGAGATCTATAATTAAGTACTACAAATATTGTGGGTTCTGTGTATGTACCTATTTAGTTGGTAAGCCATAAATAAATAAACAACAGAGCCAGTGCTTAGTGTCGACCGAGGCTTTGTATTGGCATTTGACACTATCTTCCCACTATATACTGCGTTCGAAATTTATTTTCCAAAAATGTACTGTAATTTTAAGATTAACTCAAAGTCAAAACATGCACATAAAAGGCACTTTTGAACGTTAAAACGGCACTTGAACGCAAAGACCCAAACATAAAATTCAGTTTGCGCTACAACCAATGTCTTTTTCAATAGCATAAATTGGAAACGATGATTTGAATAGACTTTAGTTACTTGGTACGTGTAATTAAGGCATAAAAAAAAATCTATGTAGTCTGTCTTTCAGATAATAAAAAATATTAGACATGTATATTTTGCTTATCATATCAATAAAAAATTACTTAGAAAACACGCATTAAAGTTGGGGAGTGGGGGCTCGCTACGTCACAACTCAGTATTAAATCTAGCAAGGCGTGACGTCATGCCACATTTTAACTCAATGTATCGCCGTAATCTTTTGATTACGTCAAAAAAGAAAAAACACGCGTTCAATATTTTTTAATAATCTACAAGATGGCAAAAAAAATTTTGGACACGGGCCTATTATTATCAAAAAGCAAATATATGATCCATTTAATTCCAGGTAGAACAATTAATATCGTTAATAAGAGATGTCAAGACTGCAGGTAACAGTTATTTCGGCGAGGGTAAATACAAGGCGGCTGCTCGGAAGTACCGCAAGTGCCTCAGATATTTAGAACACGCGTTTTTTAGGATAGAAGAAGTAAAAGACCTGGATACGAAGGAACAGAGTGAGTATAGAATTATTATTCTGGTACACATCCTCTTAAATAACACTAAAGCGTTATAAAAGCGCGCGGTTGGATTTTCAACACTCGGCTTAGTACCGAAGGTTGAAAATCCAACCGCACGCTTTTATTTAGCCATTCATTTATGTGTGTGTGAAAACTGGAAAAAAATCAAATAAAAAAAATACGTTACTTTAGAAAATTCTTATCAGGTAGTTGCCTAGTCTGGATTTCTACACCCATTAATTATTGACAATAGACTCGCCCTCTATTACATGGCTTAGCAACGCTTGTAACCCTATGTTCAGAAGACGTAGAACTGTACCAATGTTTTAGTATACTGTTGGGATCACACGGCACTTCACGGAACATTTTATACATCATTTGATTTTATACCGTAATAGCTGCGCCCCACGGTTTCACCCGCATAAATCTCGATTCTGTGGGAATATCGGGAGAAAAAGTATCCTATGTCCTAACCCAGGTCATGGTCTACTCATGTGCCAAATTTCATCCAAATCCGTTCAGCCGTTTTAGCGCAAAAACGTAACAAACAAACATACAAACTTACAAAAAATCAAATCTTTTCTCTTATTAGTTTAGATCAGGGATCCCCAAACTATTTTGGACAAGTGACCCCTTTTCCAAAATGAACTGTTACCTCAGACCCCCATGGCCAAATTACCTACTTTTAAGATCAACCCCTTTATTCATAATGGTCCGCTAACTTTAAAACAGCTGCTACAGAGTGTTATTTTTCATTCTGACTTCGTTTATGTCGACCCCTAGGAAACCGATATCGACCACTTTGGGAATCCCTGGTTTAGATTAACAGCTGATCCCAACAAGAAACGCAAAAAAACTCAGTTACAGCAAAAAAAAAACATTACTTTTATTCTGACACTAGCTGTGCTCCGCGTTTCACACAAATAAGTCTCAATCCCGTGGGAATATCGGGATAAAAAGTATCCTATGTCGTAACCCAGGTCTAAATCCGTTGAGCCGTTTTAGCGTAAAAACGTAACAAATAAACTCATTTTCGCATTTATAATATTAGTTTGGATAGTTATGATTAGGATTAGGTAAATTAGACCACATTATAGTCGAATTAGAAAGATATAACAAGACCAGCTTAGACAAAATCAACAGAAAAAGCTTTTTACCTTCATATAAAAGTGTATTAAATTAGGATATTGACCCATTTTCGCCCGATCTGGGTGCCCTAGATCTTAGGAGATACAATGTAGATTAATGATGCTTATTATCCTTGCTGCTGTCTAGACATGTAATCTATTATGTTTATAGTAGGAATTTTGAATAATATGATGAACTAGGCGGCGTGGATATCCGAAAATATCCCACTGGAACGTAAAACCGGGATTAAGGCTGCTTGTCCACTGGAGATGAACGAGGCAGCGGAGCTGAGAAATGTGCCAATATTAACCAATGGAATCTAAACTCCGCTTCGGAGCTCCGCTCCTATTGGTTTATATTGGTACATTTCTCCGCTCCGCTGCCTCGTTCACCTCCAGTGGATAAGCAGCTTTAATCCCGGTTGCCGTAATGAATTATACACCTAAACCTTCCTCATCAATCTCTCCGTCCTTGGTGAAAATTGTATGAATATCAGTTCGGTAGTTTTGAGTTTATCGCGTTCAGACAGGTAGACGTGGCGGGGGAACTTTGTTTTATAATATGTGTAGTGATAAATATATAAATATAATTTGGTATTTTAAATATTTGGTAGGTAGACACTACAAACGTAAATAAATACCTACATCCCTGCACTTAAATACTAACCAATAATGTGATATTATATTTCTCACCTTTCTAACGTCTTATTAGTGTTGTTCGTTAAGTACTTACATCACATGATAATTATTTAGTTCGTATTCAAGCACTAATCACTCACCAACTATTACTAACACTGATATTGTTATATAGGTCGTAGCATTCGATTCACAATGGTGCCGATTCCCTTGTTCACAAACTAAACTAAATTTAAGTTCAGTGCATCTTTTTCTTTCTATTTCAATAAGAAAAGGACAGAAGATAAATTTTAGTTTAGTCCTGTCAAATTAATCAGCGCTTGACGTAAATTGACGTAATTTTAGTAGGTAAGTTTTTAATCACGTCTAAACTTAATTTGACAGGACTAAACTAAAATTTATCTTCTATCCTTTTCTTAACAAAACAGAAAGAAAAAGATGCACTGAACTTAAATTTAGTTTAGTTTGTGAACAAGGGAATCGGCACCACTTTCCTCCGTACTAGTCGGAAACTGTATCACGGTAAGACAGTCTTCCTCTTACACAATTAACCAGTTCTAAATACTATTAGTATTCCATCATTATTTGACAGTCAAACTCAAACTCAAACTCAAAGCATTTATTTCAATTAAACCATTTACAGGCACTTTTGAATTGTCAAGGAATCGGTCAGTCAGAAATAGGTATGAAGCTAGTTGCCCATTCCAAAGCGTAGTAGGTACCTATGGAGAAGAACGGGCAAGAAACTCCACGGACACTCTTTTAAATAAAAAATTGTTACAAAATATTGGTTACATCATTCATGTTGAAATTATACATGTGAGAACAATGTAAAAAGACGTGCACGTTAGAAGCGTCCGGAATAAATAGATAAAACAAAGAACAATTCAAAAAAATAAAATAAAAATAAGCCCTGGCAGCTAAGAGATGACCAGTCCCAACTGACGGCGCCCGTTCACGAACATGACGCATGGATTAGCACCATTCAGCTCAACCATTTTGAAGGGAGCTAAATGATCCAACACACGCACCACCATCAGCGAAACATTTGAGTGAGCATGACATACTCACAGCCGCCAGGGCAGATTCAAGTCAATGCAAGACATATTACCCGGTAAATGGTAACTCTTTAGTACATAGTACTCACACCTGTGCTATGCAATTATATAATACAATGGAGATTGAGTTTATACAATGCAAAGATAGTCTTACAATCTTCAGCAGCTCCAACAGTATTTGCAAATGTTAATCAATTAGATGTGGAGCAGGACCAGCATTGAGCCAAGCATTTTTATCAGCGATGTAATCCCCCAACGTATAATATGCCTGCCTGCATAGTGTGCGTTTTATACAAGATTTGAATTTCGTCTCATTCAGTTGAAGTATGTGGGGAGGAATTTTATTGTAACATTTTAAACAGTATCCCATAAAAGATGAATCTACTTTAGCCAGTCTGAAACCTGGTTGAACTAATAGGTCCCTATTTCTTGTACTATAATTATGTCTATCACCTCTTTTGCTAAAAAGATGTAAATTCTTTCTTACGTACATGATGTTTTCATAGATATATTGACAAGGTACCGTCATGATGTTAATATCCTTAAACAGTTTCCTTAGAGAATCGCGCCTGCGGAGATAATATATGGCTCTGATCGCTCTTTTCTGCAGAATAAAAATAGACTCTATGTCTGCAGCCCGTCCCCACAGTAAAATACCGTAAGACATGATACTATGAAAGTAGCTAAAATAGACTAGCCTCGCGGTATCTACATCAGTAAATTGACGGATTTTTCTGACAGCATATGCTGCTGAACTTAGCCGTCCTGCAAGAGATGTTAAATGAGGACCCCATTGCAGCCTTGAGTCGAGCGTGATCCCTAGGAAAACAGTTTTGTCGACAAATTCTAGTTTCTCTTGATTCAATACTATCTCACAATTACTACTTTTGACATTTGGTAAAGAAAATTTTATGCACTTAGTTTTTTTTCCATTTAATACTAAATTATTAGCAGTGAACCAATTTTGGACCTGCAGTAGGGCGTTATTTACGTCGTTAAAATTTGTAGCACGTCTATCTACCTTAAAAATTAAAGAAGTATCGTCAGCAAATAACACCATTTGTGGTTGATTTTTTAATAAATGGAGTAGATCATTTATATACACTAAGAAGAGGAATGGACCCAATATCGAGCCTTGTGGCACACCTATTTTTACTTTTAAACCTAGTGAATTGATACCGTTTATTTGAACTTGCTGTTGTCTATCATTTAAATAAGATTTTACTAAATTGAGTGCAAGTTTTCCAAGTCCGTAATGCTCAAGTTTCAAGAGTAAGGTTTCGTGATCGACGCAATCAAATGCTTTGGAGAGGTCACAAAAGATCCCTATGGCGTCTTGAGCCTCTTCCCACGCGTTAAAAATGTGTCTTAATAGGGTTACACCGGCGTCGGTCGTACAACGTCCTTTGGTGAATCCATACTGTTGATCGTGAAGGATTTTATTTGTGTTAAAATGATTGAGCATTTGATTAAGCATTACCTTTTCAAACACCTTGCTGAATACCGGCAACACGGATACGGGTCTATAATTATTGGCGTCTTTACTGTCCCCGGATTTGAAAAGTGGTATTACCTTACTGTATTTCATTAAATCCGGGAAGACTCCTTGATCCACACACAAATTAAATATTAAAGCTAAGTAAGGCGCTATGGTCTCAATTATGGAGGTACAGACTTTAATGGACATCCCCCAAAGATCTTCGGTCAATTTGATCTTGATTTGTTTAAAAGCTTTTATTACTGTTATGGGGTTAATATGCTTAAAGTTAAATTCAATCGGGCATGCTGAAACGTTGGCCCTTACTAAATCAAAAGAGAGCGAGGGCGAGGAATTTAAGGTTTCAGTAGTTTTAAGTGGGATACTGGTAAAGAAATTTACAAATTCTTGAGCAACTTCTTTGCTATTGCAAATGAGACCACCACATGACTTCTTCAGTGTATAATCAGAATTATGCTTTTTGTTTCTGTTCGTTTCATTATTGATAATTTTCCAAACTGTCTGTATTTTATTGTCTGCTGATTTAACCTTGTTGCTAATGTATAAGGCTTTAGCTGCCTTACAAGTGTTCTTAAAAGTTCTAGAGTAAGTAGCAACATACTTATTAAAAGTTTCCGTGTTAATATAAGGCTTAAGGCCATACAGCTCGAAAAGTCTATCCCTACTTTTCCTGAGTCCTGTAGTTGCCCAGTCACTAAATAAAAACTTAGGGCTGATAGTTTTAGTGTTCTTCTTAAAACAATTATCGAACTCGGATTGGACTAACGAAAAGAATTCTTTATACAAAATATTAACATTGTTCATTGTAAGGACCTGATTACTTAACTTACAAATTAAAGTGCTATTATATTTATTTAAATTAACAGCTGTTATTGGTCTGAATTGTATCTTCACTTTTTGTAATGGTATGTTAGACTCAAAAGTTACGGATTGACCACTGTGATCCGAAGGGAGATAATTAACTATGGCTTTATCTAAATAGTCACAGCAACAAAACACATTATCAATACATGTAGCAGTAGATGTAGTTATTCGGGTCGGTTCCACAAACACATGTGACAGATTGAATGATTTGAACAAATTTAAAAATCTACCGGTTATTGAATTATTTTCTAAAATATTAATGTTAAAGTCACCACAGATAATTACTGATTTACTACAAGTTGCAAGTTTTGCCAAAACATCTTCCATTACTGACTCAAATATAGAGTAGTTTTGATAATTTGGGGGTCTATAAACGCACACTATTACATGCTTATCTAGCTCAACACAAGACAGTTCAATGCTATGTTCAACCGATAGTTCAACTATGTCATTACGGGTTTTTGATTTAATACAACTTTTAATTAAGATTAATGAACCACCACGTAGCATTGATTTTCGGTTAAAACAACTAGCCACACTATAATTCTCATAGTTAATTAACATTTCATAATCTTTTAACCAATGCTCAGTTAAACATATAATGTCAAACATTGTTTTTTCTAAAAACAATTCAATTTCCAATTGTTTGGAAGAAAAACCTTGAATATTTTGATGTAATAATTTCAAGGATTTCTGCTTAGCCCCTTTTGTACAGTTAACTATGTTAGTGCTAGAAAATACCTTTTTGTTATCAAGTTTAATCATACTGATATTGGTATCTTCTGTTGTCTTACAAACTAGTTTAAACTATTAGTGCTAACCACCTTAACATTAGTACTATTACTAATTGTGGTACTAATTCTATATGACTTCGACATACTAATTATGTCTGGGTTAATATTAAAAGCTAATAGCCTAGCTATTTGACGTCTAAAACTAATGGGCAGATACACAGTATCCCTAGTCGACCTGAGCTTATCAACAAAAATGTTGGTGTCAAAAAATATAAACTTGTCACTATGGTGACTAACTAAAAAATGCATGTAATTATTTAACATGTGAATGTAGTTGTTTTGTCTGTTTGACAAGTGCTCAAAATATGGAAAAGCACACAAAATTATTTTCTTACAATTTAACTTCAATAGTTCGGTGATACTATCAGTAATATCATCTTTTTTAACATTACAACTATTACCTATTAATACAGTGATAATGGCATTAGGATCATATTCCTTCCTAGTTATTGAAGACATTATTTGTTTGTAGGAATTCTGAGGCCTACAATAGTTTTGAGAAGAATGACTCAGGTTGTCGCTAAGTAATTTTCCTAACCCTTTTCCAAAACTATCAGAAAACATAATGGAGCAGTAACAAACTTTACTATTACAAAGGGGAGAACTAGCTTCTGTCTGAACTACTTGCAATGGACCTTGTTCAATTTCTGGTAAATCTTTATTTGAAATAGTGATCTGAGCACTTCCTGACTGGTACGGGCAATCCGTTGCCTCAGGTTGGAGAGTGCCAAGATTGGATATCCTATGCAATGAAGATTGAGGGCTGCTGGGAGTCAGCAGGTCCACTTTATCTACATTAGAGTTGCACATTTCCACTAACTCATTTGCAGCAAGGATGTGCTCCTGAATTTGTTTTTCAGACCTCACATACTTAGTATAGAGTATATACTATATACTCAGTATATAGCAAATAAGTATAACTCTATTATCTTCTAACTGAACAGACAGTTGTGCTGCTGGGGAGTTTGTTGCGCCACTTCTTCTTCCCAGCTAAAGCACTAGGAAGTGGTGAAGGGTGGGCGTTTTGGGAGACTGTCTTATATAATTTTGACGTTCAAAAAGTGCTGATTCTGACCCTAGTTTGAATAAACGACTTTTGATTTTGAATTATTTTTAATCTGATCAGGATTCAAAACTGTCCATTTGCTTGTGGATAAGTAATGACAACCGCACGGGTCGATTGAAGATTAAACTACGCTTGCCGGGGTCGCTCCGTGGATGGGTGATCCATTGCAAATTGAAACCCCTCTGTGCCTCGGAAAGCACGTAAAGCAGTTGGTCCTGGCTGACTTTTGTAGATTTTTGACAGTCGTTACAGGTAGAAGTCTGAATGCCAAGGGGTATCGTATTACCCAGCAAATGGGCTGTGGAGGTCAGATAGGTAGCCACTCCATGTAAAATACTGGTATTCAGTTGTCTGAATTCGGTTGATTTTTTTTTTGTAAAAAGTTTTTATTTTCAGTTTTTAGTTGTGGTACCTACCCCACACAAATTGTAATACCACCTACCTGCTATGTAAATAACGGTGACAGGAACTTAAGATATCATCCATATACTAAGTGGGAAAAAAATACGTATTATTGAAACCAACTCAAAAACCATCCAAGCAACTTTCAAATAAAAAAGAATCATCAAAATCAGTTCACCCAGTCGAAAGTTCTGAGGTAACAAACATTAAAAAAATATACAGTAGAATTGAGAACCTCCTCCTTTTTTTGAAGTTGGTTAAAAATGGCTAGTAGTATGCAACTCGTTAAAAATCTTTGTTCAAGATTGAATCTTTTTTTCCAGAAAATTGCTAGCCTACATTTGATGAAGTCATCCAATTTCTATGATCAATGTCAATTGTCAATTTAAGTAGTGGGAGTGACATACCACCCTAAAAGCCTATTCAGATTAAGCGATATCGCTGTCGTGCTCGGTAGCGATACTGGTCCAAAGTTACTAACTAGAAGGCGGACGGGAACTAAGGAAATCTAACGTCAAATGAGATATATACTGGTTTTTCCCTAAAAAACATTATCCCTTTAATTTTGAAAATAAATAATTGGTCCGTATTTACATTTACGTAGTTGCATTTATTTAAAAACTATCAGATTTAAAAAATCACTTCGTGACCAGAGGGCTGGCCTATTCTTTGGTCATTGCCATACAACGTGGCAATGCTGCCAGCCTTTTGGGCACTTTTCCTATTGACAGCGATGCGGACGAATTTTTTGATGCCCTGTGATTATTTCCCCCTCCCCTTTTATATAGGTACTACATATTATTATTTTGAAAATTCGACAATATTCATTGCGTTATTTACTTTGTCGAGGTTTTTTTTCTAACGAAGCAATGGATTATGTTGCGTTGTTAAAAATGATAAATGTGTAAGCAACAGACGATCGACATCAACAATTATAGACCTATTTCTGTGCTCTCTGCAATGTCTAAGAGATTGGAGAGAATCTTAAATAATAAGCTTGTTAAATATTTAGATGCTTATAACATCATAGCACCCAATCAATTCGGCTTCGTATCGGGTAGGTCTACAGAAGATGCCGTGACTGGCTTAAGCGATCTCTTAGCCCGCAATCTGGATCAGGATAAGAAATGCCTTGGCATCTTTCTGGACCTATCTAAGGCATTCGACACAGTCTCTGTCCCTAAACTTCTACTTAAACTTGAAGTTATCGGTGTAAGAGGAACTCCACTAAATCTATTTGGAAGCTATCTCACAGACAGAATGCAATATGTGGTTATAAATAATTGTAAAAGCAATGAGCACCCTCTAAGTAATTACGGAGTGCCACAGGGAAGTATCCTGGGACCAACACTCTTTCTAGTCTATATAAACCAGTTATGCACACTAACACTTACAAATTGTAATGTGTTTACTTATGCAGATGATACAGCGCTTATTGTGCATGGCTCAGATTGGAACGAAACAAAACGACACGCGGAGAACTGTCTTATCATGGTATCAAACTGGCTCGCTTCTAATCTTCTTACTCTTAATCTCGAAAAAACTAAATTTATACCATTTTCTATAAGCAAGAAGAGCCAGCCTCCACAGGAATTTAATATCCAATTCCACAGTTGCCACTTAAAACCTGATTGTACCTGTCCACACTTGAGCAAAGGTTCGCACATTAAATATCTCGGAGTAGTAATAGACGAGCGTTTAAATTGGCACAAACACATTACATCACTTACATCGAGAGTTCGCAAAGTAATCTATATTTTTAAGCTACTTAGAAACTCAGCGGACATCGACACGCTCAAAACTGTCTATTACTCCTTGTGCCAGTCACTACTAACATACTGTGTGACTGCCTGGGGAGGAGCAACAAAAACATCACTTCTACCACTGGAGAGGGCACAAAGAGCGGTTTTGAAGGTGATGCTACGCAAACCATTTAGGTACCCGACACAACAATTATATCAGGACTGCAAGTTGCTCACTGTCAGACAACTCTTTGTTTTCCGCTCCACTCTTCGCAAACATGCCTCCGTCCCACCAAGTCAAGTACTCCCTACTCGACGTAGGTCTGTTCGAGTATGTCAATTCGACCGTTACAGGACCACATTTGCTACCCACCAATATTTCATCCTAAGTTCTAGAATATACAACAAGCTTCAAAAAAAATTAACAATAAATAATCTTAACCATTTTGAATTAAAAAGAAAATTGTTAGATTTGCTATTAAATCTAAACTATTGCGATACTGAGGAACTTATTTATTCTACGAATTAACGTCTAAAATACCAATTTTTTTTTTCTCTCTTAGTATACCACACTCTCTCACTCGCTCACAAAAATACACACACCCCCACACACACCCCCACCAACACACACATACACAAACACACACCAACAAATCATTTAACCCCATAGCAACACACTCACACACGATTAACCAGTAAACTCACTCAATTAATTTGTTAACATCAGAATTGTTACGCAATTATAAATATTTTGTAAAACGTGTCAATCCCGCTAAAGAACACTGTCCTTCAAGATACAGGATTTTCCTAGTTTGAAGGGCAGGGGTCTTACTCATTGTAATAGCCATACCCATCCCATAATTTAAACAACACTGATGTTACCTAGGCTAAGTTTTTGGTAAATAAAATGATTACTTACTTACTTACTTACTCACATCGTAATTTTTACCGATCGCCACTGTGGATCGTTTTTGGCGACTGATGAATCAACAAGCGATGCTCGATTTCAACCTTGACATTTATCGATCGATAAAATCTTATTGATCGTTAAAACACAGGATATTCAGCAACAATAATGGTCGTCATAAATCGAGCAAATCTGTAGGGACCTTGACCAATTGAAGTGCTGGATACATCGATATTAACGTGTGTGTTGTTGTTGTCCACAGTACAAGAAATTAGAACAACATACGTATCACAATGTAATCTTAACATGGCGGCATGCTACATGAAGTTAGAAAATTATAGATCCACTATTCAATACAGTACGGCGGTAAGTAATTCATAATTAAAAAAATGAAATAGTACATTACTACCGCGGACTGCAAAAGGGGCATAGATGAATGAACGTGAAAATGTGGGTCGAGGCGAAGCCGAGGCACACATACTTGAGTCCGTCAACGCCCCGTTGCGGCCAAAGGCTTGTATAGTACTTTCTCAAATAATGCACGCAAATTCAAACGATGTAAATTAATTATAAATTCCAGAATCAACGACGAACAGGCATTGCTGGACTCACGTATGTATGCCTCGGCCCACATTTTCACGTTCGTCAATTAATGCCTCTTTTTCAGGCCGCAGTAATGTACAGTGGACAAAAGTTACGCATACTCAGTTAAGGAAATATTTCTGCGTCAGCGCAGCTAGTGACAGACCACACCCCGTCCTGGTTTCGCCCAATTAGAGCCAATATGCATTACTGTCAGCGCAGGCCACACTGCGAACGAAGCGCAACGAAGCAAAGTTCATTCAGCTTCGCTAATACAGCTACCGCATCTTTTTGTACTTCGGTTCACAATGCGAACTATGAATCGAAGTATAAAAAGACGGTAGCTACAGGAGCGAAGCTAAACTAATTTAGCTTCGTTACGCTTCGTTCTCAGTGTGGCCTGTGCTTAAATGATAGAGATGTCGTTCTGCAAAGCATAACTTTTTCTGAAACTCGATAATTATACAGGGTGGCAGGGACATCGACGCGAAAACTGTTACCATGGATTCAGTACATGATTTTGAACCCGACCACCGAAACCGAAAACCGACAAAAATTTCAATTGAAAATTTTCATCGGTTATTAAAAAAGAAAAAAACAGCTGTTCCATACATTTTGACCGCGTAGGTATTCCACTTTTTAACCGACTTCCAAAAAGGAGGAGGTTATATGTTCGTAGCGTATGTTCCGATTTCTCCGTCATTTGTGTACCGATTTTGAAAATATTTTTTTTGTTTGAAAGAGTATGCTCTCAAATTGGTCCCATATAAATTTTATTAACTTTGCTTGGGTAGTTTTTGAGTTAGCTACAAAATACATATTTTTTCCCCCTTAGTTTGTAGATGATATGATAAGTTCCTGTCACTGGTAGCAGGTAGTGGTATTCGAATGTGTGTGGGGTAGGTACCACAACTAAAAAGTGAAAAATAAAAACTTTTTACAAAAAAAAAAAACACTGCGAAGTGAAAAATAACTTTAATTTCGGAAGTCGGTGGCAAAAAACTAAAATACAAAACCCAAGACACCGACTTCCGAAATTAAAGTTATTTTTCACTTCGCAGTGTTTTTTTTTTCTATGAAATAGCTGTTTAACAAATAATTACCGACAAGAAACTTCAACGCATGGGGGTTCAGAACCATGTACTGAATCCATGGTAATCGTTTTCGTGTCGATGTCCCTGCCTCCCTGAATGTTATATTCCTGGCCAGGTACTGTTGGTTAAAATCCCATATATCCGTTGTTATAACTATGTTATTTCTAATGATGACTACTTCTTCTCAGGTACTAGAAATAGACCCGAGGAATGAAAAGGCTCTATACAGGCGAGGCCAAGCGAATTACGCCCTTAAAAACTACGACGACGCTCTCATGGACTTAAAACAAGCGGACAAAGTGTCGCCCAACAATAAGGCTGTGCAAAAACTCTTAGAAGAAGTAAGGTTGACAAATAAAAGTTATAATGATATTCAAAAACAACGGCTGTCAAAATTTTTTCGTGAGCAAAAAGAGAACGAAGCGTTTATCGCGATCACTTGTGAGATCACCCATGAGATCACCGCCAACAAGATCGCAGATCACTGAGCTAAGACTGACCGTAGTTATACGTAGGATTATGTAGACAATACGCTTTTTAAGGTCGTTTTGAACGGCCACTCTCTCGGTGTTGTCAGAAATACGGATTTTAAAATGGTCAAATTCGACGTTATCTTCTTTTCGTATTTTGTATACGCCGTTTTCAGGGTATATTTTGACTCGTGACAGCAAAATTATATATAGATTTAAATTGAAATTGCCCCTTTTTTATGCGGAATTTTTATATTATTATTTGATCGGGCAACATCGAATGTAGTGGCCATTTGGTTCGGGGTGTTAGGAGGTTAGTTAGAATGTTTCGAAAGGTACTAATGTTGCCACGGAAGGCATTTTGAATGAATTCATGAAAATACCGAAGTTATTGAGTCTATTTTTTGCTAGACCACTATATTCCATTTATGGCAGTGATTTTTTTAACGTAATATGGACTGAATTTAGATCCGGTTCGTAAGTGCGTATAAAATACTGTAAATGTGTAGAAGCACTTAATTATTATTTAAAAAAAATGTGTGAAATAAAACCGTATTGTATTGGTCTCGTGAATGGTTTTATGAAATTGAGAAGAATCACAAATTTATGACATGACTTTTGTCTCTTTGTAATAATTACGTATTTTCTAATGCTAATGTTTAAGTTAAGTGGATGCTGCGTTACTAGAAGATGCGCACAGTCTGTGTAATGAACGCAAGGTTTATAAAATTACCCATTATTAACCTATTATTATTTTCATGGTAGTTACTAAACCGTAAAAGGTCTTCGAAATTCGAATTTTCTTACGTTTTTTGATGACTTCAATCTTCAGTAAAAGTGTGTGCGTGTGTGTTATTGTCGCGAATCACATTGTGATCAACATACGACTACATACACACACAGCTGCAATTTGCAAACAATGTAAGAAAACCAGAATTTTGGGGCGTACCGTAATTTTATGATTCTGTCGATTATTTTAGTGTCATTGAAATTATACATCACATGAACTTTTGTTTGAAATGATATTCCCAGTTTCTACCATAATCCGCCTTGAATATCACATTGGTACGAATATAAATAATATAATCATCATAAAAGGAAATAAATAAATAAATTAATTGTAATTGTGACGTTACGATTTGTGGTATCGGGCTTACCTGAGGGTACTGTGTACTATACTCCTCTGCATAACCCATTATCGTATTTTTAAGGCTTGCAACACTTGTTCGGGTCGGCATGATTCGGCACAGCCAGGCGGCAAAATCGGGTAATATACGACGGTTACGACTACAGCCAGTCGTTGTTCGTGAACCGGTCTGCGGCTAGTTGGACGGCTGGCCGTTTACCTGATCGTGGTCGTCTAGTGTGCGACATCCCTTAGCTCGAATTGTGTCGACTTGTACAAATGTGTAGCACCGCTAACATTTCAATATATGACCACGAGTATTCACTACACAGACTGGGAAGCTTCAATAAGTTACATTTTAGTAGCCGAATCAAACAAGCTATAAGTTATGAGATTTGATATTAATTTGTTTAAAACAGGGTGAAATTAATAAATTGCTTTTTATCTTAAATTATGGCTCATATTGAGATTTGTATGTAACTGTCTATTATCTTACTCAAGAATGTTTTTTTTAATTGTCTGTATTTTATAACGAAATCAATTTAATTCCTTTTTAATTATTTATCACCGCAATCATTGAAACATATTTTGTTACGTCTATACCGAATGTATTAAATACAATTTTATGTAAATAACAGTACAGAGTCAAAAAATTGTTGGCGAAACTACACAAAAGTGTCAGGTAAAATACGACCGATATAACTTGGCAGTTTCGAACCTCGCGCAGAAAGCTGCGCAATAATTTTTTTTAGGAACCAAATGGTGACATGAAGCGAGTGTGAGTGAGAGAACATGCGCGAAAGTTCGCAGAGCCTGTGTTCAGACCTGCCAAGTTATATCCGCCGCCGTATTGTATTGATAAAAAAAAGTGGTGGCACTCCCGGAGTGCCGACAGAAGTGAAAACTCGAACAAGATCGCCTTGGTGGAAGAAAAATACTTTATAGAACATTGCTCCGTAACCTTATCGAAATAAAGAGCTCAATCGCGTCTACAAAAAATATACTTCCGAAATCTTTAAAGTAAAAATACTTTCATAGAACATTGATCCGTAACGTAATATAAATAAAGAGCATAATCGCGTTTACAAAACCTTTAAAGTAAAAATACTTCATAGAACATTGATTCGTAACGAAATATTAATTAAGAGCACAATCGCGTTTACAAAATGAAGTAAAAATACTTGCATAGAACATTGATCCGTAACGTATTATAAATAAAGAGCACAATCGCGTTTACAAAAATGAGGTGTCGTCATGGTGTCGCGAAATCAATGGTTTAGTCCCATCTCAAAAATGCCCAACGCGCCTTAAGAAGTTTTCACTCAAATAAACAAAAAAATCACAAGAGGAACGGAAGATAAAGAAATCACAAGACGAACGGAAAACGCCTGGAAGAGCTACTGGTCCATGAAGGAATTATTCAAGGGTGAGTTGCCTATGGCACTGAAACGCGGGCTCATGAACATGTGTATTCTTCCCATCTTAACCAATGGTGCACAGACGTGGTCTTTGACTAACATCCAGAAGTTCAAACTCAAGGTCTGCCAACGAGCAATGGAGCGCAGTATACTAGGCGTTAAATTAACGGATCGTGTTCAAAACACAATACTGCGAAGAAAGAATTTACATATTTTTAGCAAAAGAGGTGATAGACATAATTATAGTACAAGAAATAGGGACCTATTAGTTCAACCAGGTTTCAGACTGGCTAATGTAGATTCATCTTGCATGGGATACTGTTTAAAATGTTACAATAAAATTCCTCCCCACATACTTCAACTGAATGAGACGAAATTCAAATCTTGTATAAAACGCACACTATGCAGGCAGGCATATTATACGTTGGGGGATTACATCGCTGATAAAAATGCTTGGCTCAATGCTGGTCCTGCTCCACAACTAATTGATTAACATTTGCAAATACTGTTGGAGCTGCTGAAGATTGTAAGACTATCTTTGCATTGTATAAACTCAATCTCCATTGTATTATATAATTGCATAGCACAGGTGTGAGCACTATGTACTAAAGAGTTACCATTTACCGGGTAATATGTCTTGCATTGACTTGAATGTGCCCTGGCGGCTGTGAGTATGTCATGCTCACTCAAATGTTTCGCTGATGGTGGCGCGTGTGTTGGATCATTTAGCTCCCTTCAAAATGGTTGAGCTGAATGGTGCTAATCCATGCGTCATGTTCGTGAACGGGCGCCGTCAGTTGGGACTGGTCATCTCTTAGCTGCCAGGGCTTATTTAAATTTTATTTTAGTTTTTTGAATTGTTCTTTGTTTTATCTTTTTATTACGGACGCTTCTAACGTGCACGTCTTTCTACATTGTTCTCATATGTATAATTTCAACATGAATGATGTAACCAATATTTTGTAACAATTTTTTATTTAAAAGAGTGTCCGTGGAGTTTCTTGCCCGTTCTTCTCCATAGGTACCTACTACGCTTTAGAATGGGCAACTAGCTTCATACCTATTTTTGACTGACCGATTCCTTGACAATTCAAAAGTGCCTGTAAATGGTTTAATTGAAATAAATGCTTTGAGTTTGAGTTGAGTTTTGAGCGCTCCAAAACAAAAATAGCTAACGTGGCTTAAAAGGCTGCCCAACTTAAATGGGACTGGGCAGGACATGTCTGCCGCATGCCGGACATACTGTGGGCCCAAATAGCACAGAACTGGTGGCCTGAGACTGAGGCGGGGTCGCGGCAGACCACGTAGGAGTTGGCGGGACGAGCTGGATAAGTTCCGTCAAAACTGGAAGGAGGACGCGCGGGCTCGCGATAGGTGGAAGGAGTGGAGGGAGGCCTTTGCCCAGGAGTTGGACAGCGTTGGCTAGCAAAAAATAAAAAAATGTTTTTCAAATCTCGTTATTTATCCTAGTTCGTGCGTCCCGCGGCAGTTGACCCCATGCGGCTGTATCGTACTAATATTAGGTATATCCTACTTCTTTTCGTATCGACGGTACATCTATGTATGTTGCTTATACTGTTCGGGCCCAGTAGGTGGCCATATTAATTGCGGCATCAGAGGCGATGTTCAGATCGTCAAGGGTACAGTTGAACGGACAATTCGGACACTAGCAGATGGGACATAGTCTGTTCAGGAGCACCACACTCGCATTGGATGTTGGATGATTCAGATTATGTTTGCAGCGGCCTACTTGGGTACTCAATCGATTCAGTGCTTTCCGAATACTGCAGTTCGCGACAGGGAGGCAAGTGTTCTTGGGGCTTGACAAGGTCTTGAGGTGGTGGATACCTCTTCCCACAATTTTCTTCGCTCTTAGGGTCAAAAAATCTGCCTAGCCTTATCCCAACTACGTTGGGTTCGGTTTCCAGTTCTAACCGGTCGGCTTCCATCTTCTAGTCTTCGCTCTATGGGTATCCTGCTAACATATACATGTGAAAGTTTGTATATTTGGATCTTTGTTACTCAATCAGGCAAAAACGGCTCAATGGATTTCGATGAAATTTGGCTCATAGATATTTATATCCTACATTAGGATACCTTTTATCCGCAGATGCGCGTAAACGCAGACGAAGTCGCGGGCAGAGGCTAGTAATACATAGAATTATGGTTCTCATACTTTTTATTGTTTCATTATGATTGGATATCGACATTCGCAAACACGGGGAAGTATCGCCTGCTAATTTTTGACTCTGCATAAAATCATGAATATTATTATTAATTTTTAACACAACAGCCGAAATCTTCGGTCCTTTATCTTTGTTTTTATCAATAATAAAAATAGATATTACACAAATCACTACACATAAATATCACAGTATCTAATTTAATTAATAAAGTTAAGAATTGTATATGTACTTACGTCTTATGAATGTGTGCAAAAATATGTTTGCTATTAATGAAATTCAACAAGGATTTTCTCTCAAACTGTTTATTGAAATGATGCAGCAGACAGAATCTTTTAATACAAATTATTATAGTTTAATTAATATTTTAGGGTTCAATTTATACTAAACTAAGAGAAAAACGCTTTTGATTTTCAGTAAGTGTGCACATAATGTTGTTGGGTTCCTTACAGTTGACCGTACGTCAGTGGTAACAGCTGTGATAGCCTAGTGGTGTGATCGTCGGACTGCCAAGTCACCTCTGACTTTCGGATTCATGTGCGTATTGTATAATAATCACTTGCTTCAAAAACGGTGAAGGAAAACATCGTGAAGAAATGCCTGAGAGATATTTCTCGACGGCATGTGAAGCCAAGTTAGTCACTTATCACACGAAAAATAAAGAAAAAGTGGTGACACTTTGATTTTGTGCTTGCCTAGCGTAGTACGAGAGTAATAAGAGGCCAGCTTACACTGGTTTTGTTATCACAGACTAACGGCCTACTATACAGTATTTCTATTTTCTTAATGTCCATCGGGTATCATCGGATTTCCGAATACAAACTAGTGCTTATTTCCATGTCCATCAATTATTAGATTTATCGAGTATAATAATTTTAATTTAGAACTAAGTACTTTATTGTTGTTTTGTTTTGATTTCCGTGTGAACTATATAGAGCTGTAAAACTATTTTCCTATCGGTCGTGCCTGCGACTTTAGCGGCTTTCCTGCCATTTTTTTAATTAATTACATTAATTAAAAAAGTATTAACAACTCTCTATACTTCCAAGTCGATTGAAAGCGTCCAGTCTGCACCAAGTGCAAAGGGCAACTGATTGAAATCCGACGACTGACGAAACACGAGGTTTGCCGAGGGACATTAAGAACATATTTGTACTGTACCTATCTCTAAAATAACAGTGACTAAACCTATCTTAGTAGGTATAGCTCGATTAATTTGATAGATTTGGCTGTGAATTAAATGTTTTCTTTGAAATGGCGAATGTACATTGAGATACGACGCAAAATTAAAAAAAAGAATATGCTCCTAAAAATTTAATTAATTGAAGCTATCCTGAAATGGGTTAAATTAAAAGCTGCGTTCTGGTTCGTTTCCCAAATACAATTCTATACTTTTTTACTAATATTATAAAGAGGTAAAATTTGGTTGTTTGTATGTAATCTCCGGAACTACTAGACGGATGGGATGCGACGCTGTGGATCGGGGGCCGAAGGTCGCCGGCAGAAGCTAGTTATAGTGATATTTCCTAATCATATTACTGTGTGAAGCCAAGCTTTTTGTGAACTCTGTATAGTCGATCTTGTAATTGTTTTTATGCTGTTCACAACAACTTCCAGTAAATTTAAACCTCACTAAGGTTGAAAATATCGAACTGTCTCAAAGACAAATAGTCTGTCGTATTATGACGTCCAAGTGACATTCGACCTTAACCCTACACTGCATGATTTTTTTTTCTTCAGAAAAAAAAATCTTACCTAATCGTATTTGTGGTGTAGAACCCGGGAAAAATAGTTAAAAAAATTAAAAAACAAATAATAATGGAGATTTTATTTATTTATTTTTTGTTCCATATGCGGCACAACATGCAATGACCTACCTATATTTGCTACATTACTAGAGATGAAACAGACGGAAGCAGTTGTTGTCCTTGTTGAATCAAAGTTCGATCCTGCCTTTTTCGCACACAACAAACGACTTTCCTTTGCAGCCTGGATACTTGCATCGCTGGCGCTTCTGTCCCCACATAGGAAAATGCTCAGTTACAGAAGACGGCCGGCCTTTGTTCTTATTCATTGATGGACCACACATGCAGAGGCTCCTTGCCACTTCTTACTTGAAGTGTTTTAACTTCAGCGGCGTTGCTCTTTGTTGCATCTCCCCAACTCTTTTATTTAGCAACCAACTATTTAAAGTGGCTATGTCGAGGAAATGGTAAAATAACCTCAAGTACCACTTCTTTGTCCTCATCTTTATCTTGTACTTTCCCAGGAATGAGTCGAGCAAGTCAACTCCACCCATGTGCTGATTGTAGTTGCGAACAATTAGAGGGCAATCGACATCTAAATATTTCTTTTGTTTTTACAAAACTTCCTTACTTTTTGAGTAGGCTCCTTTCCAACAAAAGATGAAGACAACACCACTGGTTTATTATCATACCACATAACTGTGGCGATGTCTGTACCATCCACATTACCTACACATTCTTCTGAATATCCACTTTCTACTTTTCAGATCTTTCAATGATGGTATTTGTACAGATTTGCCCTAGGTATCGGTGGCTTTAGATCGGTTTGCCCACAAAACTCACGGTTAGTTGGTTAGAAAGCTGTTTTTTTCCAAATAATATTTCGCTTTCTTCTGACGGCGGATGCAGTAGGTCTAAGGGTAGCTTCCCGTGGTGGAGTAGAGGCGGACGATACAACCTGACGTGTTCGTAAAGCAGTTGGTCTAGATGTACTTGGAATTGCAGGAATTGAACCACTATGGTTTGATATATGCTGCTGCATATCAGCACCAAATACGCTAGAATTTCCAGTCACATCATTATAGGACCCTGATAATGGTGCAGCTGGTTCAAACCTGTTCGGTGAAACACATTGCCCTTCACCATCTGCATCGCTAAGCGTTTCATAAAGTTGGTTGACGGTAGTTCGAATTGCAGCAATATCATCATCACTTTCAACTCCTGAGGAGTCTTGTTCGTGTCCACTGCCTAATGGTATTGTCAAATAATTTTGGATTTGAGCGCTGGATAAACTTTTCTTCGGTATTATCTAAAATAAAAACAACATACTATTATTAGTAAAAATACCTAAAATTGGACCATCACTGCATGAAGTGACACATCCGGCACGTACAGTAATTGTAAAATTTTAGTATCAAAACACTGTCAAATTATAAAAATATACTTACATTTGCTTAGTACACAGATTTTTCGATATAAAAACAATTTTTTCACTGTTGTAATCCGTCAATAACTATTATTTACTATATTTTCAAATTTCATTCGCACGGCTCGCGGCAATTGATCAAAATTTTCGATTGAATGACTAGCTGAGCGCGGTAATGCTGCCATCTAAATCCAATTAATGCACTATTGGTTGCCATTGACTATTGTCACTTTCCTTTCATAATCATAGATGTCACTACTTGGTTCGAATTAGGAATAATACCAGTTTTATTGGTTGTCACTCATATGGCACTGAATGCAGTGTAGGGTTAAGGTACAGACGCCAGCACATCAAGCTACCCGAAACTCAAATTTTCCCAATCAACTCTGAGCCTTAAACTTCAGCGATAAAGTTCAAAATCTATTAAATAAATTTGACAGATTGTAGTAGCTTGATGTGCTGGCGTCTGTACATACTCCTAACTGGCTGGGTGGGTTAGCCCAGTGGCTTCAGAAGATTGCAATAGGGATGATGACTCAACAATTGTTTTAAGTGAAAACTTGTTTAGGCGCGTTGGGCATTTTTGAGGTGGGACTAAACCATTGATTTCGCGACACTGACGTCACCAGCTTTTGACCATTAAAAAGACATCAACGCGTTGATTACCACGGTGCGTGGAGTAAAAGACATCAACGCGTTGATTACCGCGGTGCCGATTTTCTTTCAAGTTTTCACTTCTGTCGGCACTCCCGGAGTGCCACTGTTTTTTTTTGTCCGTCAGGTTTATTAAAAAAATATAGGACAGGTAATTTTATTTTTTTTACTAAATCAAAAGATTACGGCGCCTTGGTAGATTTTATACTGAGATGTGATGTAGCGAGCCCCCACTCCCCAAATTTAATGCGTTTTATCTACGTATTTTTTTACTAAAGAGCCCGGCGGCAAAGCCTGGCTGGGTCATCGAGCCAGTGGCTTTGGTGTGTAGACACTCTTAGGGTGATAAAGACGAAGTCGATTATTCCAAATTATGTCTCATTGTTTCAAATGTGTCAAATTGTTTCGATGTCTTGATACCTTGTGTTTCCGAACATTCTTTCATAAGACTTTCACATAAAGACGACTTTGTGAAATCAACAGCTATTGAGAGATCTGAGGACCTTAGAAACCGGGCATTTTGTGGTAACTGTGTCAATTCTTTTTAAAATATTTAATTTATTACACGGCCTGCTCCTAGGATCATACATCAATTGTGTGATCCTTCGGGCAGGAATCAAGATTCATTAGGGCGAATTTTACTATTAAAACTGAACACGATCAGCACTTAAAACCCGCGTTCAAGAGCTGTCAGTGTCCATATTGTTATATAATTATTATTATTATTTTAATTAGTTAATGTTATTGTTATCAATCTCGTGGAGGAGCTCGTGGTTAAATAATAACAGCCGTACGGATAGATCCATCAGGTTAAGCTACGCTTGCCGGGGTTGGTCCGTGGATGGGTGACCTTCTTTATATACCGAGACTCCTCCGTGCCTCGGAAAGCACGTTAAGCCGTTGGTCCCGGCTGTCATTTGTGGATCTTTGACAGTCGTTACGGGTCGTCAGGAGCCCGAAAGTCTGACAACTAGTCTTACCAAGGGGTATCGTATTACCCAGTTACTGGGTTGTGGAGGTCAGTTAGACTGAAAAGCCAACATCGTTGGGAAAAGGCTAGGCAGATTGATTTTATTGTTATCAATCTGTTTTTTTTGTCATTATTATTGCTACACATGAATTACCAAAAATGATTGAATAACTTTATTTGTAAATATCCTTTTTGGCTTTGTATATTTTATGTAAAATCATAAATGGTGCATGTTGTGTTAGCGTATAAGTAATTGTTGCACTTTTAAACGTACTATTAAGGAATTTATTTTTAATGTAGGTATTGTTATTAAACAATTGTTGGCTAACCTAAATAAATATTTCACAACATTGATGCCACTGACAGCTCTTGGACGCACTTAGTCATGAGTATCTAAAAGGACATAGGAATATCGGACGTAAATAATAAACATCTATGTACTATACTCCACGCATAGTAACCTTAAAAACGGTTTTTATCGACGGAAGAATAGACAAAATGACAGGTTGTGATTGTTTATCTGTCAATTTGTCTATTCTTCCGTCGACAAAACCCGTTTCTATTGTTGTTATGCTAAGCGTGCTGTGATTGATCATTGATGAATTATATTGGTAGTACCAATGCAATATTTTTCTACATATGTGTATATGAATGTGTGTAGTGGACCTTGTAATGAGGGTTTTCATGAAAATTTACGCCACCAGTTGGCGCCACTTTGACGAGCGATCTTCCATTTCGACAATGAATATAAAATATATGATGACGTTCATCGTTCAGTCACGACTAAAGAAAATATAGGCTGTTTGACACTTTTGACAGGTGCCCGGACCTGACGTCTTAGTGCTGCCACCTGGTGACAGTCATTTCAGAAAACCTTCATTGCTTTTCAATTTTTGACAAAAACTCCCAGTAAGTTGAAACTATGTAACTGTCACATCGGGCTTAAAGCAAAAATATACCTTGCACATTTTATGATGTGCAAGTGACATTCAACCTTAGGTAGTAACGCAATTATGAGGAAGACTAAACATGAACTCGGCTCTGGATACTTCTCGTGTATTTCAATTTTTTACACACTAGAAAATAATGAAGGCGTAGGAACCAACTCATAACAAAAAGTGATGGCAGTAGTCGCACAGACATAAATTTTCTTAAAGTAAAAAACTTCTTTATTTTAATGACAATGTAAAAGATTGGATCAAAAAGTAATGTCGTTTTTTTTTTATTACTTTGCCATATAAGAACAAAATTTAGATTAAGAAGATTAGTGATATTTTTCATAGAATAGGCAGCCTATAACGTTCCTACTGCTGGGACACAGGCCTCCTCTCTGTGAGAGGGTGTGGGCCGTAATCCACGCGGACCCAGTGCGGGTTGGTAGTTGTTACATGTCTTCGAGTTTTTGGTTCTAAGACATGCCGGTTTCCTCACGATGTTTTCCTTTACTGTTTTGAGAACAGCGGTGATTAAATAAATTACACAAAGTAATATAATATTTAATACTGATTTTTATTTCGAAACAGAGTCCATAGTGTGTTAGTAACATAATATAAAAATAATTTATTATCTAGTGTTAGTACCAATCACCCCCTGCACAAACTGCTTTACAATTGGAGAGCTGAAGCTCTCCGCTACAGTTCTCAGGATGTTGTTGCGACTGTCTCTCACTCTCCTCAGTAGTGAAGCAGTTTTCTTGGGAACAATCGCATGTTAACCGTCGGTACGGGCTTGCGCAAACATTTCCGACGCGCTGCAGTAGCGAGGTCCCAACAACATCCTGAAACCATTGTTGTACTGGACGCGCAGGACATCCAGCGATCTTTTGGTGTAATTGACCCATAGATTGCTCGTGTACAGACTCTGGCAATAAGCCTTGAAAATTGTGATTTTTACTAGGTCCGCACATCGAGCAAATCTACGGGCCATAATGTTGCACCGGACGGTGAGTGCCTTGCGCTCCCTCTCTATATCGACATGGTCCTTCAGGTCAGCGGAAAGAAAGTGACCTAGGTATTTAAAAGTGGATATCCTTTTAATTACTGACCCGTTTATAAGTAGCTCGGGTCCCACTTCACGGCCTCAAAGACCATGTACTTACACTTTTTTACATTATAAATTAATCCATGTGCGGCAGAGTAGACTTCACAAGTCTTCGCAACTCTCCGATTGTAATGCGCCTGTCTGGGTGAACCCACGACCTACCACTCGTAAGTCCCTTATCACTGGGCCTCCACTGCTCCTATATTTTTATTTTTCATGATTCGTTGAATTTTTTTTAATTTCACTCTGTATAATTTTAAGAATGACAATTGGCTGTACTTAGTTATTAAGTTGTAAACACTGCCATGTTAAAAGTATTGTATTGGGTAGGTATAAAGTCTTATTTTGACAATACGCTCTGCCGATTATTATGTTCGCGCGTCCAGTTAAATTTGCCTAGATTTTGTAAAATTATCTCATTTTGTAAATAAATATTTTCTTTTTAATTTAGCTCTTTTATGTAAAATAATTGATTTTAAGAATTTCCTTTAATTTATTTTATTATATAATATAAATCAATTAGCAAAACCGGCTGTCATTCGTATATCTTTGACCATCGCTTCGTTAAGGGTCGTCAGAAGCCCAAAAGTCAACTAATCTAAAGGATATCGAACCTAGCTACTAGGTAACAACCTAGTAGCTAGGTTCTGAAGGTAAGAGAGGCAGTCGCTCCATGTAAAATACTGGTGTTCAGGTTGGTTGGTTGGTTTCTCTACTTGTTAGTGCGAAAATTGTAAGCAGTTTTCTTTACATAATTGTACTTGTCTTTAAAAAGGTTTTTAGATTCACGATGCACCACTTGATAATCGTTGTTTTGTAAAAGATGGAAAGAGTAGTTGTTTGTTTTGGACGTCATTCAAATATTTTAGAGATTCTCGCTGTCCCAAATGATAATCGTTGGTTTGGAAAATTTTTAAAGAGCAGTTGTTTATTTTGTACGTCATTAAAAAAGTTGTAGATATATTCCATTTGATAGTAATCGTTGGTTTAAAAATTGGATAGAGCAGTTGTTTATCATTGTAATTGTCAGTAAAAGGTTTTTCGATTCACGATGCACCATTTGATAATCGTTGTTTTGGAAAAGATGGAAAGAGTAGTTGTTTGTTTTGGACGTCATTAGATTTTAGAGATTCTCGTTGTTTCAAATGATAATCGTTGGTTTGGGTTTTTTTTAAAAGAGCCGTTGTTTATTTTGAACGTCATTAAAAAAAATGTAGATATATTCCATTTGATAGTAATCGTTGTTTGAAAATTGGATAGAACAGGTGTTTATCATTGTAATTGTCATTAAAAAGTTTTTAGATACTCGTTGCTTAATTTGGTAATCATTGGTTTGGAAAAGATGGAAGGAGTAGTTGTTTGTTATGGACGTCATTAAAAGATTTTAGAGATTCTCGTTGTTCCAAATGATAATCGTTGGTTTGGAAAAATTTAAAAGTTGTTTATTTTGTACGTCATTAAAATATTTTATAGATTTATTACATTTGATAGTAATCGTTGGTTTGAAAATTGTAAAGAGCAGTTATTAATCTTTGTACTTTTCATTAAAAGGGTTTTTATATTCATGATGCACCCATTTTGTAACCGTTCGTTTGGAAAAATTTGAAAGTTCTGTTGTTTATTTTGTACGTCATTAAAAGATTTTATAGATTTATTATATTTAATAGTAATCGTTGGTTTGAAAGTTGTAAAGTGCAGGTATTTATCATTGTACTTTTAATTAAAAACGTTTTTAGATTCATGATGCACCATTTGATAAACGTTGGTTTGGAAAAATTGGAAAGGGCAGTTGTTTATTTTGTACGTCATTAAAAAAATTGCAGATATGTTTCATTTGATAGTAATCTTTGGTTTGAAAATTGGATAGAGCAGTTGTTTATCATTGTAATTGTCAGTAAAAAGTTTTTAGATACTCGTTGCTTAATTTGATAATCATTGGTTTGGAAAAGATGGAAAGAGTACCTAGTTGTTGGTTCTGGACGTCATTAAAAAATTTTAGAGATTCTCGTTGTTTCAAATAATAATCGTTTGTTTGGAAAAATTGGAAAGGGCGGTTGTTTATTTTGTGCGTCATTAAAAGATTTTATAGATTTGTAATAAATCTATAAAATCATCAATTATTATTTTTTGTTGCACTATTTCACCTATCTTCTATGTGTTGGCAACTCAGTGTGTCACTTGTTTCAGAGATCATAGGATAAGAGGAACAGCTCTGTTTCCCATATAGAGTAGTTCCGCACACTTACAATTATTGCAGCTTTGGGGCTGTCAGTTAGTGGTGGGTGGGTAATTAATTATATTTCAGATCGCCGTTCGTAAAATTAGAATCAAGACTTTGCTTAACAGGTAAGCTCGTTTGATTCCCAATTTTACTTCACCGCGATCTGAAATATAATTAATTAAACAAAGTAGATGGTCAGAGTTGTCTGCAATAATTCTATTAGTTAATAAATCACATGTTCTGGTTTTATTTTGTTATTTTTAATCAACACTGTTTACATAAGAGTATAAAACTAATCATAATCGACAGTAAGGCATAATTGACAATGAGTAATCAACAGTGAGACATAATCAGTAATGCCTGTAATGAGGCATAATCAACAATACCTAAAGCATAATCAACAACACCTAAGGCATAATCAACAGTGCCTAAGGCATAATCCACATATGGTATATCCACATAGGTATACTTACTACAAAATAGACAATAATGTTTATTATTTGTTGGTGAGGACAGATAATGCAAAGTTTTCTGTGGATGAGCTTTCACATAGTGGTAAGTTATAGTACTTAGCAAATGTTTTTGAGTTACTTGTCCATCCAGCTGCCTTTCTTATAGTGTCGATATCGGTACCAGCTCTTTTAGCGGATGAGGTTGCTGTGTGCCTTGTGCTATGGGAAGTGATTTTTTTAGTATCAATGCCGCTTTCTGTCATGATGTTTTTTATCCATCTACCGATGGTTTGGGTGGTAGCTCTTTTGTGTGTTTTTTAAAGGTTATCAAAAGGTAGGGTTCCTGGTTTCTTAGAATTTTAATAAGTGACATGTAATCTATTAGGGTTTTGGCTGGGCAGATTTTTGGATTTTGTGTAAAGAAAGGCAGCTGGATTATAGGCTGAGTGTTACTGATAATAGAGGTTTTTATGAGATCAGTTATTTCAATAACGATTTTATCATCGGTTATAACAATGATTGGTAACTTAATTAAAGACAATGTTTGAGTCCGCTGAGCTAACGTTAGGGCTAGAAGGACAGCTAGCTTCTTTGTCAGTTTTTCAAGGGCAAGGTCAGTATTATTCGGCCAGGAGGATAACAGATTGAATATGTTCGAAGGGTCCCATGAATGAGAGTATCGGGGCAACGCTGGTCTGAGTCTGTACACCCCTTTAAGAAATCTTGTAACTCTATCGTCATTCCCCACCTTTGAGCTGATAAGTGTTGATAAGGCTGCTGTAACCCCACGTTAGCTTCAAATCTCTCAGTAAGGAATTGTATTACTTGGGGTATGGATGCTGTGTAAATACTTAATGTGTGAGTTTTGCAATAGGCCCACCAAGCTCTATATGTAAAATTGTATTCTTTAATCGTACCCGTAGAGAGTGAGGCTAACATTATGTTTAGTGACTTAGTTGGCAGTTCTCTTTGATGGAATGCTTTCCGCAGAATTAAGTTATTTATTTTGATAGTAATCGTTGGTTTGAAAATTGGATTGAGCAGTTGTTTATCATTGTAATAGTCATTAAAAAGGTTTTTAGTAGAGTTGCCGCGAATACTGCTATTATTCGGTATTCGGCATTATTCGATATTTTTTTGATAGTCGTTGAATACCGAATAATAGTGTCTATTATTCGAATTTTACTAATACCTAGTTGTCTAAATAAAAATAAACTATTAATGAACAGAAAAACTATAGACTTTTATTAATCTTTAAAAACAAAACACACTTAGTATTATTTTCATTAATATAAAAAGGTTGCCAAAAATCAGTCATGGAAGTTAATCAGTCAGGCTTTTTAATTCATAATTTAATATTTGAAGTCCAATAGGGGCAGATTATGGTGCAGAAAAATTAGTTTTTCTGCACGTTTGAGAGTCGGTTGCGCTTTTTTTCATAAACCATTCCTGCCTCAGAAAATAGTCTTTCTGAATAAACAGCTTGCTGGTGTGATTAAGTATAGTTTACCAAGCTTACTTAAAATGGGGAATTGATTCTTATTGGTTGCTCACCATTCATATGGGTTTATACTTCTGTCAGCCTTTGCTAACGTGAAGAATTGTTGTTGATATGCTTACACTGTCCTCCCATACCTATTAACACTGTAATTTGGAAACATTGTAGAAACCATTTATTTTGAAAATAGTATAACCGTGGAGTTTCTTGCCGGCTCTTCTCCATAGGAAGCGACCAATTGGAACCGTGCACCTATGTAGCTTCTGACGTTTCATAAGTGCCCTTGTAGGCTTATGTGAAATAAAATATTTTGAATTTGAATTAACTGAATTAATCTAATTCTTCATCTTCGACATTTTCAGCTGTTGGCCATTGCAATATTTTGTCCCAGAACTTAATTTTTTCGTCTTCAGACACAAACTGATTTTCAGATCTTGCATTAATGCAGAGCTGCCTTGGTCCATACGCAGATTCATTTGGTAGCGATACGGTACTCTGTGGCCTTATCTTCAACAAAAATGTATGCTTTATCATTTCATCAATAAATTCCTGTGTTTTTACCGGCACGTCACTGCCGATCTTTTTGAATGTAAGGTGATGGAACTTTGAGATACTGAAGCTTACTTTCTCCGTTCTCGGAATCTGCCGATCCTTTGTTTCAAGGGATAGTGCAGTCTTTTTGTAATATTGAACCCACATTTTTTTAAACCCAGTCGCATTCTCTCCGCTGACCAAGTGAACTGTAAAAAAATCACTCTGCCTGCTCGAAGATACGATTAATTCCATAAGTTCCTGTACAGCTTTACGACGAAGGCTTCTTTTTATAATCCCAAATGCACTTTCACACGGCAGAAAAGAATGGCCACGCATCGTAAAGATCTGTTGAATTTTTTGAAACGGTCACTGTCAACTAGGGCCATATTCATTCGTACTGCTGTATTGTTTTTATTCTGCCTTGCGCAGTTATCAGAAAAGAGCATTAGTTCTACCACTTTTTTGTCGACGTACTCTTTAACGTATGTCATAATAAACGAGCATACTTCGTTTGGTCCCTGAAGTGTCTTTATAATCTCGTGTATCAATGAAATAAAAATGTCTCCATGACTATTTAAAATACCTTTTTTAATTAAAATTAATCCTACCTCCTTGGCGGCTTACAAAGTGGTTCCTAGTTCCATAGATAATCAATTTCTTTGTTGCCACACTTAAACCTAAATATACTACAGTCCCTATTTTGCTTGCCCTTCATGATATACGAACAGGACATTTTTACCCGTTTTCAACGCTCAGTTGCCGCAAATAAAATATTTCTTGCACTGGGATTATTGGCAGTGACACATTCTGCATGTAATCGTAGCAAATTCCCAAGAAAGTTTTATCTTCTTGGGATCTTTGTCTTTCTTCTTGAAGTTTATTATATCTTCTTGTGTACTAGCTTTTCGGCCAAAGTTACCTTTTTAGCTACGTCAATCAGGGTTTTCGAATTGATTTTCAAGTCTAGACTCGCAGAGGTAGCACGTATCTACTGCTGGTCGTCCAAAGCGAAGAGCGAAGTTCTCCCTGAATATTTTATTATAATATTCGTACTTAATCCTAGTTCCTGGGCATTTTTCAAGTAATTCGTGTCCGTTACAGTCACCTCAGTTGTTCAAACTAACGTTAAAAACTTCAATATTGACAGCTGACAGTTTCAGGTGTTGCCACATGTTTGGTTGTAAAAAAACAGCTCATCCAGGATAAGGTGGATTTTACGCCCTTATAACTGTGGGATACTTGTATGACCGAGGTGTGTTTTTACACTCAAACAGTTTGTCTTGCCGTAGAGAATAAAAATCCGCCATAAACAGGATTTCGGAAAAAGTGGTCTGTGGGTTTTTACAATCATGCATTCACCTACCTTACGGTCAACGAACCAGTGTAGTATTGTTTCCTAGATATATCTTTAGACGAGCATCTCCAAATAGACGAATATTTATATTGCCGATTTTTATAATATTGATGCCCGTTACAAAACAAAACCAGACCCCGTCCTCTTTTAATAAAGCAGAGTTTTTCGTCCAGGCTACGGGAAAGTCCAGGAACACCTTCTATTTCAATGACGGATTTTACTTAAAATACAGGATAGTGAATAAAAATTACCTAGTTATTATTCCGAGAAAATTACGTATGTAGTATAAATAAATTGCCATTGACACTGACATTCATTGAATCATAATTTTATTACGTCATTATATTAGTAGCCAGGAATATAATAATTGCTTATCTTTGATATTAGAACTCCTTTTTCGTTAAAACCTTCCGGTGAAATTTGAGAGGCATATAGGTTGCTTTCCTTTTCCATCAATTGCTTTCCTTTTCCATTAATTGCTGATGAAGGGAAAGGTATTTGAGAAAATTTATTGGTGTTTCTAGCTGCAATATTTCGTCTGAAAGATCTTCACATCCTAAAAAAGCAATTTGCGACTCATCGTATTCTATGCCTTCATCTGACCACAATGACTTATCTTTCTTGTTTTTTTCGACATATTTGATGAAGAAGGCTGATCTTCCTCTACCATTTCACATTCTTGTTCATCATTTGACATGGCATCATCACTACAGTCCACGTCGCTTTCTAGGATGTACACTCGTTCTAATGGTGTTTGGACTCCATATTCATCATCATCTAAGTAATATATTTTTGTCGTCACTCACTGCTATCTGGAATGATGTTTAAATGTCGAGCCCGAGTAACCATATTATCTGTAATAAAATGTTCAGCCATACCGCATGCAGTTCCAAATATGACACAGAAAACATATATCACCAAGCTGCATGAAGTTATATTTGGTTATAGTGCATATTTGGAAAGTAATAATGTACGTTAGTGCATGAAGTTCCAAATTCGGAACACCACTTCCATTGATTATAATAAAAGGATGCTTGTGTCATTATTTGCGTGTATTAATAACAAATATCTCCCAACAAGTCGTGAAAACACCAAGAAAAACTTTTTTGACTAACTGCAAACTCAGTCAAAATGGCCGTGGCGACTGTTTTACCTACCGGTTGCTGTGTAACTAGTTTTCTAAAGATAATTATTGTGAGTGTTCCAAATTCATCACAGTATGCGGTAAAGGGTAGCTACTAACTTAAAGCCTCTAGCCACGACGTAAAATAACTAATATACTAGGCGAACGCTAGCTACGGGCACCCCCTGTGGCGTACGAACCTCGGTTTAGGGCGTCGCTGGGGGAGGACAGCAACATTGAACAGGCTGGATCACACCTCTATAATTATTATTATCAGGGGAATTTAAAGCTACAGGCTCAGCTTCGGCGCGGCCTGTCGCTTCATCGAGCAAGGGTCGGGGGGGAGTATTATTTACTCGGGGTCGCGATCGACCTCGGCGGCGAGGTCGGAATGCGGGTCGTCGTTTGTTTTTGTAAACTGTACTGGTAGCTCCACTGCTTTCCTGGTTATGAGGTTATCTGGGTCGGTGAGAGCATGCCTCGGACGGTGGACTTGACTAATTCGTTAGGGGATATAGCTGGCGGCCTCTACAACTAGAGGGTTGCGATGTTTAGCGACGGTATTTAACACTTGTACCAATTTTTTGCTCTGTGCGGATTGTGCTTGACTTAACAACATTTTATTGTCTATTATGACTGAATACTTACTAATCACACCACTTTTCTATAGTCAGAAATTATTAAAAAATCTAATTGCGGCGTATTTACGTCTATCAAGCAAATGAATAAGTTGCCAAATTCTTTATAAAGAGCTTATGACCGAACTGATTTTTTTTTTAAAATAAATTGGTCAGATGGAAACTGGGATAACGTTTGAAAAATACTGATCATTAAAAAAAAAAAAAACATTGTTTTAAAACACTGTCGGACTCATCATCGTTATCGTCAGCATCAAAATCACTCTCTAGTACAAGATCTTAAATGTCTTCTTCTGGAAAAAAAACATTGGCTAAATGCACTCATTTCTTCAAGTCAGGTCAACTATACCTTTTATGGATGCTGATTCTTCATCCAAAATAACCTCGTTCAATTCTCGTAGTTGGTGACTGGAGAACCAAATCAAGTCTAACCATCCCTCGTTGTCGTGCCATCCAAATTTATGGGGTTTAGGTCGGTTGGATTTTTTAATGAACGTTGCTCCGTGCAATATATTTTCGCAACAAATATTGCCCCAATAGTTAATAGTAGCTACTTCTTTACACTTTTGCAAATTCTCATTTGTATGTTTCTGGTTTTAGGTGAAAATTTAATTTTAAAACTGCTTGTGAAATTCAGGCTGCGTCTACATCTTGCATCTTTTCAATTATTAAATAGAAACGTCTATTAAAAAGAAATACATATTCAAAACTTCAATAAAAATGCAGAAATTTGAAATCGTTTATTTTCTTGTTGTGTTTAAGCTAAATAAGTACAATATTAATCAACAGTATAAAAAAATCAACTCAACATAATTCAGTAATAAAATATTTAGTATCACGCATGAATAGAATAGTTATTTATGCTACAAGTGCGGAAAAAAAACTGAAAAGTAAAAAGCACTAGTGTGAAAAAGTGGCACTTTCCGCACAATTTGGTTGCTTGGAAAACGCTCTTTTCGACCCACATGCATTGTAAAGTATTATAAAATACAAAACCAACATTTTATAACCACAAGAGTTAGTAAACACCCTGAACGCAACAAGAGAGACCATTCTTGAGACTACTGATTCTGTCAGTTCCATAAAATCGGTAGTTTTAAAGTATTCTGTAATTTTCTTGGGTAAATGTTGATGGTCATGCTGCTCCAGCCTCTTCATTTTCTGACTGCTGATAAGCTTCCTTTGCAGAATTGAATGATATTAAGTGTTTATTTTTTATGCGATTCCTCAGAGCTGAAGTTGAACTAGGGATGCAAGAAGTGCCAAAAAGTATTGTGTTATCGTATCAAATATATCGTTATAGATTAAGTACTTATGTAGAAGTTGTTTAGGGTCACACTGACCAATTTATTTGCTGTTGCCATTTCATTTATTTGTTTTACCTATGTTTAAATATTAAATGATTGAGTTTGTAAGTTCCATTACATTATGTTGTTAAGAATATCTAAGAGATTAATTTTCTTATCAATTATATTTTTGTAAAGGCATTGTTACAATTTTTAGTTTAAAAGTAATTGTTTTGTATTAATAGTTCAGTTCGTTTTATCTGTTGCAATATTCATGTTAGTTGAGTAGTAAGGTAGACAACTGTCATTTGAAATGTTATAAAAGATCGTGTAACTTTATTTTTGGTCTCTTTTCCTGTACGTGTCGCTGGACTGGTAACAATATACAAAGTTGTAAGTAATTGATTATCATTTATCATTAACCTCCTTCGCAACACCTGCATCATCTCAGAAGTGGGATCAGGGCCTACATAACGCTTCACAAGGTAACAAGGTAATAATGGCGGGTTTGGGACCTTACATCGGCGGACTAGGAAAGAAAGGAAAAATAGAGAATGCAGGAACTACTAATGCCGAGGTAACCGAATATATTTTAATTTTTTTTTTTTTCTACCAACTGCTTTTCAAATGCTGCGAGGAAAAGAAAAACTACCCACACAGATACAGAGTTAATCTTAAGTGCTAGGGCTGGGCTTAATAAAATGGATCAATTGAGACATATTTACGATTGGAGTGACGCTGATAAGTCCTATATTATGCACATGAGGTTACGTGGCTCTGCAAGGAAATGGTATGAAAATTTTGATAATTATTATTTCTCTTGGGATGAATGGAAATATGCACTCGAATAAGCTTACCCTATGGCCGTGGATTTCGTTGATAAATTATAATTGATTAAGTTGGCACGTAAGAAAAGTGATGACGAAACCGTGACCGCATATATTCACGATAAATATCGTTGTCCAAGAAATTTAAACGGGATGAAGAAAAGCGACAATTTCGTGTTTAATCAGGGGTGTCCCAGTTGAATTAAGACCTAATGTAAAATCTTTCAGATATGATGCTACTGAAAACTGTATGTACTACGGGTATTTGTCTTCGTTGGGAAATTAAAAGAGGCTGGACAGCGGCGCTGCGAAGACCAAAGAAGCTAGCCACCCTGCCAAGACTACATCAACCACGTGGCTTCGAGGATCGGCGCAGCAGTCTGTAAAGCTGTGCTACGTCTGCCGGAGACCTGGCCACAAGGTAAAGAACTGCCGGAGCCAGCTCGTCTGCACCGCCTGCCAACGACGGGGCCACAAAGCCGCATCTGTTGGAGTACAGCAGCCAAGGTGATGCACACTTTTGAGTTCAGTAATGATTCTAATGACTGTTTTAAAAAAAAAAAAATGTTCATTGGTAACCGTTGTATGAGTGCATACATAGACACCGGTAGTAAAGTTATTATTTTACGAATGAACGTGGTTAAAAGATTAAATCTTCCGTTATTGCCATTTACGATAGTTCTGAGGGAGTTTGAGGGTAGTTGTATAAAATTCTTTGTGAACAGTTCACTTCGCGGTAGACATTGATAAATTACGAATACCCAGCTTTGCAGAAGTAACATATATATGGGTGATATTGACATGATTTTATAGGTCAACCTATTATCTGTCAAAATAATATTCGTTAGTTAACTACTTAACTAGTGCTACTATAATACAATATGTGACCCCTGTGATAGTATTTTAATGCAATATAATCTGCATGGCGATGACTTTGAACATAAAATATTCTATACGATTATTGAAAGATGCGACTATACCTCCATGTTGCGAAACGCTTGCCCATATTTTTCTAAATAGTGATTGTATGGATACAATGTTACTACGCTACCAGTATACAATTCAGAGGCTATGTATTTTATATCGGGCACTATTTTCTCTGCTACGACTGAAGTTATTAAAATAATTAATGTAGGTAATGAATCAATAATCTGGCGGGCTGGATGTTTATTAACTAGAGCTAAAACGTGCGAATTAAAGACTCGATTTAAAGAAAATGTTCATTTCACAAAACCACCACTGATTACTTGGGCCATGAAATTGGATACAGCGGGAACAATTAGACCAGGCCAACATAAAATTAATTGTGTACTCTGATTTAAAACGCCGAGCAATGTTCACGAAACCCGCCAATTTATTGGTTTGGCATCATTTTTTCGAAAGTTTATTAGAGATATTGCATCAATAGATCGCCCTCTAGCTGAATTAACAAAGGAAGACGCTCCTTGGTGTTGGGCGATGAACAAAACAGCTTTTATTACCTTTAACAGGTTATTAACCGAACAAAAAACCCGTCTGTGTTTCGAAAGACCTGTACTTTCTATTTATAATCGTAACGCGGTAACTAAGTTGCATATGGATGCAAGTAAAATAGGTCTAGGCGACATTTTAGTGCAGTTTCAATATGATAATACCCTAAAACCTGTAGCGTACTTCAGTAGAGTCATCAGTAAAGACGAGCAATTCTACCACAGCTACGAGTTGGAAACACTCACTGTGGTGGAGTCCCTAAAAAGATTTTGCATCTATCTTGTAGGAATACCGGTAAAAGTTGTCACAGACTGTGCAGCCATTCGTACTACTTTAACAAAAAAGGACCTAATAACTCATTGCACTATGGTGGCTTTGAATTAGAAATGGAATATAGGCCTGGTGATAAAATACGACTGGCGCTTAGTCGGAATCCAGTAGGCGTCAACACAGTAGATATTGCCATGATTAACGAAACCGATAGGGCGCTGTCGGTTCAACTTCAGGACGACGATATCCAACAAATTATTAGTCAGCTACAGGCGGGTACGGAAAATCGAGATATCACTAATAATTATACCGTAACTAACGGCAGGTTATAGAGGAAAACTTTAACAGGTGAACGTTTTATTCCAAAATTGGCCAAATACAGTATACCTATTGCAAAAGTTCCATGACCAGATTGGGCATCCAGGTTTTGAGGACTGAAAACTAATAAAATCTTCCTACTGGTTTCCAAATATGACTAGATTCATTCGAAAATATATTAAAAGGTGTCTCCAATGTACGTATGGTAAATCAGGTTACGGTCGATGTGAGGGGGAATTGCATCCCATAGAAAAGCTAGATAATATACCTATGCACACCTTGCACGTAGACCATTTGGGCCCATTCACTAAGTCGTCAGGGAAACAACTATATTTTGATGGTTATAGACTCGTTTACTATTTTTATTTTTGCTCGTCCTGTAAAAACTGTACGTTCAATAGAAAGTTATAGAACTCATCGACATTATTTCGGTTTTTGGTAAATCCAGTAGAATAATAAATAACTGATAGGGGTAGTAAGGCTTTTACGAGTCGCTATTCCAAAACTTTTGTTGCTAATTATGAAATTAAACATGTTTTGAATGCTGTAGCTGTACTCCGTTCAAATGGTCAGATTGAACGTGTGAATAGAACAATTCTAGACGAGTTAGGTACATCCGTTATAGAAGAATGTAGCTGGGATTCCAAATTAATAATTATCGTTTGGGATATTAATAATACAATACACTCTGTGACAAAAGTGGCACCATTTAGTTTAATAATTGCACATCAGAATAATCTTTTGTCTGTGCCACAACTTTCAGCACAGATAAGCAATGAAAAACAGAGACAAAATTTAATTTCTAGGCGTAGGCAGGCTAAAGTTAATATTTAACGTTAAGTTAACTAGAATGAAACAACAGTTTGACAGAAGGCGCAAAAAAAAAAATGTACCAAATATATTATAGGTCTATTAGTCTTGTGGAAGGGAGGTGTCACTGAGCAAGCTGTAGGCGTAAGCAAAGTTAGGAAACAGATAGGCATAAAAGGGCACCGAAAATTTAGTGCGGTTGTGACTGGCGATACATTGCGCCCATACAAATCCGGTAATATCAGATGATCATGACTCTACAGATAGTGAAAGTCGTGACATTGATAGGGATGATTTAATAGATTTATTAGAAAGTTAGACAGGTACGTTGGTATTTAATGTGATATTAAGCATGTACATTCTATGTCATTTAAATACGGCAGCGTGTCATTAACCTCTATGTATACAAATGCTGATTATAGAAAGAAAATATACCTACCTACCTAGTATTTTGCTACATTCGCAATTACTAAACATGCACTTTTAAAAATCCGAGCGTTCAATAATACGTACTTACAATTATTCTCCCTAGAGATCTCTATCCGTGTTTAAATCTAATTGGCTGTGTGCTATCTGTTCAACAAGCTATGGGTTATCTAAATATTTAGCTATGTGCTATCCAAATATTTAGCTAGTGCTTACCTTCTTACTGAGCTATGTGCTATCCAAATATTTAGCTAGTGCTTACCTTCTTACTGAGCTATGTGCTATCCAAATATTTAGCTATGTGCTTACCTTCTTACTGAGCTATGTGCTATCCAAATATTTAGCTATGTACTTACTTTCTTACTGAGCTATGTGCTATCCAAATATTTAGCTATGTACTTACTTTCTTACTGAGCTATGTGCTATCCAAATATTTAGCTATGTACTTACTTTCTTACTGAGCTATGTGCTATCCAAATATTTAGCTATGTGCTTACCTTCTTACTGAGCTATGTACTATCCAAATATTTAGCTATGTGCTTACCTTCTTACTGAGCTATGTGCTATCCAAATATTTAGCTATGTGCTTACCTTCTTACTGAGCTATGTGCTATCCAAATATTTAGCTATGTACTTACTTTCTTACTGAGCTATGTGCTATCCAAATATTTAGCTATGTACTTACTTTCTTACTGAGCTATGTGCTATCCAAATATTTAGCTATGTACTTACTTTCTTACTGAGCTATGTGCTATCCAAATATTTAGCTATGTGCTTACCTTCTTACTGAGCTATGTACTATCCAAATATTTAGCTATGTGCTTACCTTCTTACTGAGCTATGTGCTATCCAAATATTTAGCTATGTGCTTACCTTCTTACTGAGCTATGTGCTATCCAAATATTTAGCTATGTGCTTACCTTCTTACTGAGCTATGTACTATCCAAATATTTAGCTATGTGCTTACCTTCTTACTGAGCTATGTACTATCCAAATATTTAGCTATGTGCTTACCTGCTTACTGAGCTATGTGCTATCCAAATATTTAGCTATGTGCTTACCTTCTTACTGAGCTATGTGCTATCCAAATATTTAGGTATGTGCCTACCTACGTACTAAGCTATGAACTATCCAAATATTTAGCTATGTGCTTACCTTCTTACTGAGCTATGTGCTATCCAAATATTTAGCTATGTGCTTACCTTCTTACTGAGCTATGTGCTATCCAAATATTTAGCTATGTGCTTACCTTCTTACTGAACTATGTGCTATCCAAATATATAGCTATGTGCCTACATACTTGATAAGCTATGTGCAACCTAAATGTTTAGCTATGTGCTATCTAAATGTTTAGCTATGTGTTATCGATTTACTGAGCTATGTGTTATCTATTTACTGATCTATGTGCTATTTATTTACTGTTTTATGATATCCATTTACTCATCTATGTTATCCACTCATTAAGCTAGGTGTAATCCTTATTTACCTATAAGTTGTATATTCACCAAGTTATGTGATATTCTTTCACTTAGCTATGTGCTTTCCATTTACCTAGCTACGAAATCCATTTAACAAGCTACAGGTATGATATCCATTTAGCTGCTGTGTGCAATCCACATACATAATATTTACTTGGGTAGGAATATGTACAATCTGTATACATGGACCTGTTGGTTTGTAGACTAAATTCACGTTACAGATGGAGAAAGCGGTATCGATTGCTATTGCTGCTGCGCAGTACGGCAGAGCAACGCCGAGGGCTACTTCGTGGTCGACACACGCGACAGGCGGCGTTACTTCTTCCCCGAGATGACTCCTTCGACAACAGCTAGTAATAGTAGTCTTTGACAACAGCCGATGCCAGTAAACAAGATCGCCGTGGGACACGGCTTTAGTCAGGACGGCCGAATGTTATCGTATCAAATATATCGTTATAGATTAAGTACTTATGTAGAAGTTGTTTAGGGTCACACTGACCAATTTATTTGCTGTTGCCATTTCATTTATTTGTTTTACCTATGTTTAAATATTAAATGATTGAGTTTGTAAGTTCCATTACATTATGTTGTTAAGAATATCTAAGAGATTAATTTTCTTATCAATTATATTTTTGTAAAGGCATTGTTACAATTTTTAGTTTAAAAGTAATTGTTTTGTATTAATAGTTCAGTTCGTTTTATCTGTTGCAATATTCATGTTAGTTGAGTAGTAAGGTAGACAACTGTCATTTGAAATGTTATAAAAGATCGTGTAACTTTATTTTTGGTCTCTTTTCCTGTACGTGTCGCTGGACTGGTAACAATATACAAAGTTGTAAGTAATTGATTATCATTTATCATTAACCTCCTTCGCAACACCTGCATCAATTGATATACATATATCGTATCGATATTTAAAAATCAATCAACATCGATTTCGATATATCGATATTTTTTGGCACTTCTTATTAACTTCTTCTTCTTCTTTAACTTATTTTTTCTTTTTGACAAGTATATTTTTCTTATCATTTATTTTTGAGAAAGTCAATTAATATCGTTTGAATAATGTAATTATGTTATAAATTTTTTGTATCAATGACAGCCATGAATATTTACACCTTCTGGTATAACATAGCGCGCTTGTTATTTTTTTTATAACAACTATTTTATCGTACCTATGTTAACAAATGATTAAATGATTATGATTATCCCTTTTAAAATCACCTTGAAAATGGAAAAAAAATACTTTTCTTACTTTATGAACTTTTATTGTGTTTGTTTTTACTTAACTAGGAACCACATTTCTGGTAATCAAGTAACAGTACTTAATGTAAAATAATGAAACATTGATCAAAATATTGTGCTTTTTAATCAGATAAAATATACAATTGAAGTCACTTAGGCAAACCAATACTTATCTGAAAGAGACAAAAGAAAAACTCTAAATTTGATGTGCTCTGCTGAAAGTCGGCTTCTGTTATTGGGTACGCTAAGAATAATAGCTGATGAAACTGAGGATGCAGTAGGTACCAAATACTTCAGTGCTATTTCTGAAAGGACTGGGGTGAAATGGCGCGTGTCAGTACAAAATTTTAATGCATTGTCTTTTCTGGGGATTATAAGGAGTGTATCCCATCTGGCCCGGTGACTTGGCCCGGCACCGGGCCACATGGGACAAAAAAGTTTTAACTGGCCCGGTGATATGTTTACCGGGCCAGATGACACAAATCAAGTGCCATCGTCCAAAAAAATGCCATCAAAAAATCTAAATATTTTTCGGGTACCTTCACTTCGATCAGATTCTTGCAGACAATTTTTTTCAACCCAACGGAAGCATTTCTCGATCTATATAACGTACTCTTAACTTGGTGTAGTTCTGGAATTTTTTTTATTAAATCGAGACCCGAGTTTTGGTATGAAGCTACTGTAGCATTATATATCGAAGTAACGGTCGGAAATTCTGGCGCTGATAATTCAATTTTGCATTTGTATAAACTCTCGTCTATTTCATTTTTAGCAAAATCTGGCATGCACCCATGATTTTTCTCTCCTACTTTATCGCAGCCCTAAAAAAGATAAATTGATATTAATTACTATTACCTACTTAGATCATAAATAAGTCAGCAAGCATTATAAGATGAATGTTCTTTTGTACTTACTTTCAAAGTTATTTTGCCACCACATCTTTTTCTCTTTCTATTAATGCATTCCCATGCCACTGTCCCATTCTTGTATTTTACTTTCAATGTGTACTGGTATCCAGCTTGAAGAAGGACAGTGCCGCCACCTCTTTTTATATATTTTAAAGACGATAAGTCATTTGAACATCTTGGATTTTCGTCGGCCATAGCTCCCGAAATCGTTACGTGTTATTTAGTCTGTAGCACTACAGCAACGAATATTTTTTAACCACGCATTTTGATAAAATAAATGTTAAATCAAATATCACTTCACTTACTAAGTTGCAGACGTTGCAGTTCATAAATACCACGTGCACATTAACCTTGACTGACCGTAACCGACTGACAGACGTCACAGGCAATTAAATTTAAAGCACACCATTCTGCCCTTCTCGCTCTCCGTGTATCATAAAAAAGGGACAACGAATAGAAAGAGATATTGGAGACTGTTTGTATTTTATAACAAGTATTTAGCCTATTATTAAAAAGATTGTTTTTGACCATTTTATGCGTATATTGTTGTAGTTGATTGTTATAGTAAGTAATAATTAATAATTTTGTTTGATTTTGGCTTCGTTGATTAGGATTATTATAAAAATATTGTTGTTATCTTCAAATTCAAAAAATCTGCTTACAGGAAGTCTATTTCAGGTTGAGATTTATGACACAAGTATACGTATAGTAGAGATATATCGCGTTATTCACAATAAAAACTGATTATTTTATACTAAGCAGTTTGATTTATAAGTTCAATCCCTTTCATAGATGCATATAGTTAGTATTTCACAAATTACGAGGCGTATCCTCTTTTCTCCCCTTTCCGGGGACGATGGCACTTGATTTGTGTCATCTGGCCCGGTAAACATATCACCGGGCCAGTTAAAACTTTTTTGTCCCATGTGGCCCGGTGCCGGGCCAAGTCACCGGGCCAGATGGGATACACTCCCCTTTCCGGGGACGATGGCACTTGATTTGTGTCATCTGGCCCGGTAAACATATCACCGGGCCAGTTAAAACTTTTTTGTCCCATGTGGCCCGGTGCCGGGCCAAGTCACCGGGCCAGATGGGATACACTCCCCTTTCCGGGGACGATGGCACTTGATTTGTGTCATCTGGCCCGGTAAACATATCACCGGGCCAGTTAAAACTTTTTTGTCCCATGTGGCCCGGTGCCGGGCCAAGTCACCGGGCCAGATGGATACACTCATTATAAGCTGGTCCAAATATTATTTCAGTTCATTAGGGACACCACCACTTCCGACTGAGCTTGAAACTGAACTGCTACTGTTTGCGGTAGCAAGATCTGTCACAATTTTTTCGATGTGATGGTGTAGCATTTTCTGATTCTGGATTTGTGGGTAGGGTGGTTGGTCTGAATTCTGGCGGAACCTGTCCTCTGCGCCTATGTTCTATTCGTATCTCTGTTGACAATTCAGATATTGCTGCAGAAACAGCGAATGCGGAGTTGAAATAAATACGCTTGTAGCGAGGGTCCAAAACCGTTGCTTTTGCCACAAATAGATTTCGCTCCAGCTGTCCTAGTCTGCCAATAACCCCATCCAGTAAAATCTTTTGTATAGAAACATCTATATCTGTAGGTTTTCCTTGTTCCAGTTCTTTTAGTAGTAAATCGGCAATAGGGATTGCATAGCTGGCACTTACAAACTGGTCGCCGCTTATATCTTCAGTCGCTTGCTTAAATGGTATAAGCAGTGCTACTAAGTCCCTTATAACATTTAATGAGACGAAGGAATCATGTCGGGTGCATTCCGCCTTCCAGCAATTTTTTTTGCCACAATGGCTGATAAAGTATTAAATCTTTCCAGCTCATCCAGACATGAATTCCACCTCGTACTGACCGATTGAATGAGTGTTAGTACTTGTCCCTCTTTTTTTCCGGATCCCACTTGCTCTGCTCTTAATTCGTCCATGGCATTAACTGATTGTTTAAAATAAGTGACTGGCTTTGACTCGATTAGCGAGTTCCAAAGCAGGTGAATTAGATTTTGTTAATGCGCCATCTATTATTAAATTTAGCAAATGTGCCATGCAAGGGATTCTTTTCCCATCTCCCAAAAATTGTCTCACTGCAGCCACTGTGTTAGCACCACCATCTGTGGTTATTGAGAAGATGGAATTTTGTTGTATTGAAAACACTTCTATAATATTTTCAAAACATTCTTTTATAATATAAACAGCTGTGTGTGCCTGCAAAAAAGAAGTCAAATATTAGTACAAAGTATTTTATTGTCTAACTAATGTCTAAAAATATATTATATACCTGATACATTCTATGTGTAGTTAACGTCACCGCCTCAAGCTCAGGAATAGCATAGGCAACTGAAGGAACACGGGTGGGTTTTAGTCAGTATTAAATGCGCTGTCATAAAGCTTATTGTAGAGTTGGTACTTACAAGTACATCAGTATCACACATATCAATCGAGATATTCTCGGACTTGTTGTCGATCTCCATCTCAGCGGGTGCAAGTTCAGCAGCAGTAGATGAACTTGTTGAAGGGATAGGCGAACTAGCTCTTGTTGCTGCTCGTGTTCGTGTTGCAGTTGCAGCCGCTTCTGTACTATCCTTTCTCGTCGCAGACTTCATAGTCTTCGCATTCTTCAGACGCATATACGCATGGTGATGCTTATTTCTTAAATGTGCCGCTAAATTGGTTGTGCTACCACTTGTTTAGTAGTTTTTTCCGCACAAATTGCACGAAACGTTTTCTTTGTTAATTTTGTTGAAAAAGTTCCACACAACACTAGACATGATTCACAAATAGTTTTTATTTTCGCCGTTGCCAAATTGCCGGATGCCGGTTGCGTTGGGTTTTACTTTTTATCTTAGCTTATTTAAATAAGTATGTCCACTCACTTGTTGCTACTTGCTATTTTTTTCCGAGGGATTCCGAGCAAAGCAAGCAAGCAAATTTTACACGCAAAGTCACGCCACAGATAATTAAAAAAAAGTCTGTATTTTGTTTTTACTGCTCTGAATCCCAGCATTTTTTGTCATTGGCGATAACGATGTCGCTATTGGAAATCTATCGAATTTGATACATTTTCGATACGTGATATTTTATTACTAAATATCGAAATAACAAATATCGCCAAAAAATATCGATATTTTTTCTGCAAGCCTTTTTTTTTTTTGAGTGGGAAATTATCAAATAACTTCTCCCGCTCTGGGTGGAGCAGGAGGGCGTGTCAGACTCTTACTGACTAAAACCCATCCGTGTTCCTTCGGTTGCCCTGTTGCCGGGGGCCACGATTTCCCAATCGGCCCATATTCGCAGAAAAAATCGATAAATCGATATTTTTTCTGCAAGCCTTATTTAAACCTCCAGAACACAAAAGTATTTTAATGCAATATGCAATGAAATTTTTTAACTTTGATCTCGTTTTCGATTTTAATAATTGTTCACCATACTTTCGTCTGCAGTTCGTTTCAAATAAAAAATCGTCCAATGTTTGATAATACTTCATCAGGACCTAAGCAAATAGTAGTCTCATATGCGGGCCTCGGGAAACCAAAACGACAATTACTATCGCTGCGGTTTTTGTAGCACGTGGCCATGTGAACTTCGATACCCTCATGAGTCGAGAAATCTGGAATATTGTCATAACACACGCACGTATGAAGGTGTGGACTTCCGCGAATTTGAAACTCTATACCAAAAATCCACAACTGGACCACTTAAGCAATCTGGATCGCGTTTGAGGAATAGCATCAGAGCGTTCACGCGAACCGTAAGTTGTCGAGAGACAATCATGGGATATTTTGTACCAACTGTAAACGCTCTGGAAAAGACAGGCTCTCTGCTTCATTTACATCACGACCATCTGCGATAAGTAAGGCTTTGGTCATGTGTGGCTATTTAGGCCATGAACCACGTAGGAGGCCCCAAAGTTCAGACCGTGGCAGTAAGTTCAGCGCAACATTTCTGCCAATAAGACGCTGATCTTCTGATATTCCTCATAGTAAGATGCATGTTATCTATGAGTCCTGGAGGTGTCTGCTCGCCCTGGCCCTGACGCATCCGGCATGATACAGGAACACTGGATTTAGCTCGATAATATTCAACTATGAAAAGAGCAAAAACAAATAGTCGTTTCGATTGAAACGCTTGTCTAGGCTCATTACTCGACTTTGAAAATAGTCCAAACGAGTAATTTGAATATCTCTTTCCTCTCCAAAGCCATTTTTGCTATCAGGAAAAAGACAATACCAAGCAAGCTTTTCCGTTCGTCGCTCTCCACCACATTTAATGGTAGCGTTTTTCTTGTTATCTCAACTAATCTCATCTCGTTATTGTTCGTAGTTGGACTATTGGTATATAAAGTACGGTAGTTCTTCACTTGTCTGTGTTGCTGATTCGGGACGTCCTTAAAGTTTTAGGGTTCCGTACCACTAAAGGAAAAAAATACAGAACCCTTATAGGATCACTTTGTTGTCCGGCTGTCCATCAGTCAAGACCCTTTTTCTCAGGAACGGGCAAACGTATCAAGTTGAAATTAATAACAAAGACTAGGGTCTGCGATCCGTTGACCGGAGGAAAAAGAGAAGTAATTTATGCAAATTCTCAATTAGAATAACATAAAAATCACTTTTAGACTTATTCTCGCATGATAAATGGCGTGTTAACCCTGTCTTCCATGATCTCGAAAATAGCAGGAGCTGTTGCGTACACCCTTTGCTTCATATAACCCCACCAAAAATAATTCAAGTGTGCCAAATTGGGTGAGCGAGGTGGCCACGCTACTAAACCACCGCGATTGATCCACGGCGAATGGTTGTTATTTAAATACTCTCTCACTGCTCGAGAAAAGTTCGCGGGTGCACCATCAAACTAGACCCACATATGTTGACGGTACGACAAAGGTAGCTCTGTGAGGTTATCAGCAAACTGTTTCAGTAGTTGAAATATAGGGTATTGAGATCATATATATCAGATCTGAATACCCTATATTTCTCAGTTCAATCATTCGAGTATTCCTATGACTATTCAAGTAACTCCTTCATTATTTCAGTTTATTCATCTGTAACCCCATAATATATTTAATCAAAATGTTAATTTCAGTTTATGCCTCTTGTTTTTCAATCAAAGCCACTTTCTTCGTCAAGTCATAAAATTGTCTACTAACAATATTCTAGAGTTGTCTATTCAATAACATTTTTTAAAATAAAATCCTGTATAGTAGAAGTGTAGCATACTCATCAATAGTATCTGTTTGTGTGTAAATGAACAGAGCAGTTCAATATGAACTGCTCATTATAACTAAGCTGTTCAGTATGAGCTTTCGATGGCTGTTATGATAATATCTCTAGTGCTTAAAAAATAAAATTGATAGGTAGGTCAAGTTTAAATATTTATTTCTACATAATTATAAAAATATTATAAAGTACTCTTCATTTTAATCAGATACATTTTTTTTAAGCAATGATACATTTCTTACATTACTATTATTTACATTTTCACTGACCTAAATAATAATTGAATACAGTTAAGTTTATAATTAGAGATTCACACTTCGATTTATAAGTAGGTTTAATATTCTATAATCATTAACACAGTAACTAAACTAGGATCGATCTTATCTTACTGAAAAAATACTTTATTTTCTTCACACTATTTATTCAGGCAAAACACATTTTTTAAGGCACATCATTATATTGGTATAATTGTTATACAGGGTGTTTGGCAGAACGTTGGGGCCAGGGCTAAACAAATTAGGGCTGAGTAAGTACCAGATGACCCCACCTATCCACCATTTTCGTATGTTCAACGTTCTGCCAAACACCCTGTAAATAATGTAACCAAACTTGGACCGTTTTTACTTTTTAAATTGTATACATTATTAATTTGGAATATATCTTTTAACCATAACACTTTTTCGTTTCCTATAGTAAATATAGATTTAGTTTTAATAAAAGTTGGCAAAGTTTGCTTTATAATTCAAATATTGTACAAAGCCTTCGTTCCATTTTATTCCTCTTTTTTTTTTTCAATCCAAGTCACTTGTAACCTTTCTTTCCTCGTGAGTCATAAAATGGTCGTGGTGGTTTTATCAACAGTACTCGTATTATGTTCTTTGTACATTATTGCTATTTCTTTTGGAAAAAACTCGTTTCCTTCACTCTTAAACCCTTGAACATCTACGATGACATTCATGATAGTTTTCTCACAATATTGCTCAGCGGCTTGTATTCGAACAGTCGATCGTTTATTTTTAAACAATAGGCAGATGTATTATGAGTTTCTTCGGGGCATTCAATTTATAATCGCACGTCAACTAGTCCAGTTTTAAGTGAATCGTTTTGTCTTGAACAAGTCAATCACAAAAAGCGGAGCAATTTCTTTAAACTGGTTTAAGCTAAGCAATGGATCAATGCCTAAGTTGTAATACGACTGACGAAAATTAGCATACATTTCATATAATATACTATATTTATCTTCATCACAGTTCAGATTAAGTGAGTCGTACGGATACTATTGAGAAATCAAATATAATTTAATATCGCTTACATTGCAGCGATCAAATATCGAAGAACCACTAGTTTTATTATTTTTTAGAGCTTGCTTTTAGAGTTTGCAAACCAAATATAACAAACCTCGGTTTTTCTAGCTGGGAAGTTATCTTTACTGACCAGGAATGTTTCGTTGTTCTGGATCTAGTCTAGTCATGACTAGACTAGACTAAAACACACCTACATATAAAAAAGATCTAATTTTAACTACACAATAAGAATCACTTACGATTTTGGAACTTCAGAATTGATTCTTTGAGAATTTTGTTTTCGGCTTGTAACCCACTGGCCTCTGCAATGATTTGATTTAATTCATTCAAGCTCAAACTGACTAAATTTTCACCATTTTGATTCTCAGTTTTGGGAATTGTTGTAAAATTCTCATTCGTTGTTATTATTTTTGAAGCATCAGTTTCAATCGCTTCGGTATCATTTATAGTCTTATAACTGGTACTGGCATGATTTAAATATTTTTAAGTCGCTTGCATTAATTGTTGTTTTGATCGTAACATAATCGCTATCGTTATATTTTTTATTATCTTTGTCTTCCATCATTTCAAAATCAGAATTCAAAATAAATCTTCTCCAATTGACTTTACAGCTGGATGTTTTCTGTTGTTTTCACGATTTTTGTGGTATCTGTAAAAATAATAATTATTTAAAAGGTGATATTTCATGAGATGGCCGAGCGAAATGTTGGCGAAAAAAATTACTTGAAATACCTAACTCTACGTACGCTATATTATTTTTATTTATCACTTTACTAGTCTGTAAGTCATTTTTATTTTATTCAATGGTACATAAATAAGCAAGACATGAAATACTCTATAAATAATAGTTAAGTTTAAAAAAAGCGTAAGTATTTTTAAATAAATAAAGAAAACTTGAAATCACTGTAAGTTGTGACATCACTTAAAAATACAATTTAAAAGTACTTACGCCTTATTTACCTGTAATTAATAGAATCCAAGAGTTTAACACATTGAAGGACACTATATGCCCATAGGCGTCATTACAATAAAACTTCTATTGTGTCTCGTGTGCTGTCCTTCAAAGTGTTAAGCACTGCTCTACATTCAGTCTAGTAAACGTAATGAATTACACTGCTTTATCGGCGCCACAGTCTTATGACGTGCGTGCGTTCCCTTCAAAGCGCGCAGCTCAACTGGCCGCTTGTTGCTCCCGCTATACTTCGTGCGCCCTCTGTTGCTCAGCGAGATGTCGAGCGGTGTGCGAAAGAGAGCGCGCGAAGTTTAGTTCGCTTTATCGCGACCGTGCGGCCCCAGCATTAGACGAACTCGACCGACCAACTCGTACCGCTCTATTTCACTCTTCGCGTACTCACAGTCGTATTCACACATTGTCCAGTAATATAATACTGAACGTACCGATCAACTTTTTGTCGACATAATATGGGTGAAATATATGCTAGATGATAACAAGAAGTCGTGAGTGTAGTGCACGCCTAGGCTAAGTCCAATAAAACACCTAAAATTTACCTCTCCTCATCTTCAGTATCCTCAAAAAGTTCTTTAATCTAAGTCCTTCAGCAAAAGTAGCTATGCCTTGTACTTTTATGACACATTTTAATTTCCTCCAGTTCTCCGAAGGCACACTATTTTCATTTCTTCTTAATAGTTCAAGGTCGCTGTTTTTTCTCGTCCTTGGCCAAAACAGGATAGCCCTTTAACGGGCAGTACGAAATACATAGGTTTTTTTCGTTTTAATGAGTGTTTACGTAGTTACAGGGCCCCTACAAAACATTTCTGATTAATTGCACCCCCCCAGACATTCCTACTTACTTTTATGGGGGGTGGCAATATGTTTGCCTATGCCACGTCTATATATTTTTTTGGCAATATAGTTGCCAATGCCCGCGATACAATTATATAATTTATGTTTCCTATGCTCTACTGAAACCTAATTAAATTAAAATAAAACAATAAAAAATATAAATCAAATCATTTATTAGGCTCAAAACAAACTTTTACAAAAACTAGACTTAAAAAAATAGCTTTTATGGCTTATATTTATTATCAAATCAGTCTTCGTAACAATTAGAATACTCTTTTACTTAGGAATAATAATTATAATCAGTATTTTTGTTACAGTTTTTTCACATTTTTATTTATTAGAGATCAAATAATAATATATTGTATTATGTAAAAAAAAGAGAGTCAGAAATATCTAAAATCGACAAGTAAAAAGAAATTACCCATTTGGTGAAATTTGGCGAAACATGGAACAGTGCACAAAGTTACCAAGCATTTCGAACATCTTATACGAGATCGCTTATTTGTGGTTCTGGAACTGCATAGGTGGCATCTCCTGAACGATGGCAATTCTTCGGGCCAATGCACCCCAAGTTGTGCATATCTAATCTCATGTGGTACACCAGTCTTGAAAACATCGTTAGCCGGATCAGATATTCTAGAACGCTTCCAATTGTGGTCCGCCGTTCTTTTTCGCGATGTATAGCCATCAATTAGACCATAGGCTAACCTTTCTCTAAATTTTATATGATTTATATGTTTTCCCTTATGCACTGCTTTATACATTATAAAAGCGTTCACAATTGAGGCCTCGATCATAAAATTAAATAGACGTATCCACCATCTTTTAGAGCGTCGCCGCGTCGCCCTATTTTGTAATAGCATTTTAGCTGATCAAATTGATCGACGCCTCCCATCCTTTTTGTGTACTGCGCTATAGGCAGAGGACATTTCACAAGGGCTTTTGATCCATCTTTTTGCGTCCTTTGTACGTCAATAATTACCGTGGGATCAAAAGCCGTAGTCAAAAGATTGACATGCTTGGTATCCTTCCACTGAACGGCTGCTGTGTTACCAAAAACACGCCACTTTGAACTACGAGTATGTTTTGGCATTACATTTTTACGTTTCATCATTTTTGGAAGTCCTACACGATCGTTTCGAACTGTTCCCGTGCTGTAAATGCCACGCATGAAGAGTTCACGCATCAGTGACGCTGACGTGAAGAAATTGTCAAAAGCAACATGACAACCTTTGTCTCTGATGGATTCTGTAAGACGAAGTACAACATTGGGTCCCAATCCAGTTCCACAGTCCCTTCGGTTTTGCCACAATATACCTCAAATTGGTATAAATAGCCCGTAACCGAATCCGCCCTAGCCCAAATCTTGTAACCCCGCTTTATCGGTGTCATTGGCATGTACTGTTTGAGGGATGATCGACCTTTAAATTTGACCATGCATTCGTCAGCAGATTGTGATTTAGAGACTGAGCATTCTTCGGAAAAACTTTTATTTAGCATGTCGATAAGCGGTCGCAGTTTATATAATTTATCGAAACCTGGCTCATTTCGTTTCGGCGCTTTGGTATTGTCGTTGAGATGGAGGCACTCCATCAACTTCTTGTAGCGCTTCAAAGGCATAATATCGGCTATAGGTTGCACGTGGTACAGGGGGTTTGACGACCAATATTGTGTTTCTTGGTGCAAAGGGTGTAATGACATCAAAATTTGAATTCCAAGTGAGGCTTTTATTTCTGACGTAGTCATGTCAATCCAATTTTTTGATAATTTTTGTGACGCTTATAAATTGGTTTGTTCTGTTATCAAACTAATAACATCATTGTGGAAAAATCTATCGAAGTATTCAACAGGCGGAGAGACTATAGAAAAAAAAAAATTGGGATAAATAATGTTATCAAAACCATTTTCATTATATACTAGCTGACCCGGCAGACTTCGTACTGCCTCATCGATAAATAAAAGACCTAATCTTTTGTATAAAATGATTTTAAAACAAACAAAATAATTATTAATGAAAAAGCATTTATTGAATAAAGCATGAAGTTTTATTATTATTTTCGATACATCATGTTGCTTACTTAGAAATCAGAGTTTTCCTGAAATACTGGCTATTTATAAGGTTTAAATTTGATATTCACAGACACACACTGTGAAAATACAGTCTGTTAATTAATTTAAAGCTTTCTCATAAACTATATTTTTTGTTTTGTTTTGTGGTGCGTAAATAAACAAAGAAGACGGTTTTCCGACGCGCGAACACGCGACGTATAATTGTCCATGCGCGAAACAGGGAAACTCCAAGTTGATTCCACAAACTTCTAAAGACTGTCCTTGCGATTTATTTATGGTCATCGCAAAGGCCAGACGTACTGGAAATTGTAAGCGTTTAAAATCGAATGGTAAGTCCGTTGGAATCATCGGTATCCGCGGGATCAAGACATCCTCTCCTTTGTATTTTCCTTTTATGATTGTCGCCTCAATGACGTTATTCATCAGTCTTTTCACAGCCAGTCTTGTTCCATTGCATAGTCGAGGTTGATTAATGTTACGCAGCATGATGACAACTGATCCTACTTTTAACTGCAAATTGTGAGGTGGTAATCCAGGCAATTCCAGTGAATTTAAAAACTCAGTGGGATAGTTGATTACGTCATCCTGGTTCATTACGGTGTCGACTGATTTGAAGGAAACCAACTGTCCTGGAAGAAAATTCTGAATGGTCGCATTAAGATCCTCTACATCATTATTTTTCGCTGCTAATATTGCTCGTTCACCTAGCCAATTATGGTTATTGAACTTTTGCGCTATATCTGGGAAAACTCGCTGAATAAGCTCCACTTTTGAGTCTGTGATGTGACAGAAATCTGTAGGTAATGTGATGAATCCGGTCGAGGTGTCCACTGCAACTTTATTATTTCCAATGTCTAACAACTGCTTCGCAAACACATTAGCAGTTTCATCTTGTTGCAAAAATACTCGCATGTTAGTTGTTAAGTGGAGTGTCTTTACGTACTGCCACAAATTTGATGATTTTAGGCATGCATTTAGTTCATCAGCAACAGTTGATCGGGGAATAACTGGAAGAGTCTGACGAAAATCACCTGACAACAGAATCATGGCCCCACCGAAAATATTTTGGTTGTCACGAAGATCTTTCAACGTTCTGTCCAGTGCCTCCAGTGACCTCTTATGGGCCATTGTGCATTCATCCCAAACAATTAATTTGCATACCTGTAGGATCTTGGCCATTGCGCTATTTTTGGCGATGTTGCAAATTGGTGTTTCGGTGATTTGCATGTTTAGTGGTAATTTCAAGGCAGAATGTGCAGTTCGCCCGCCTTCGAGCAGAGTTGCAGCTATTCCAGATGAAGCCAACGCTAGAGCAACATCATTTCGCGATCTGATCCTCGCCAAAAGCAATGAAATTAAAAACGTTTTTCCGGTTCCTCCGGGAGCATCAAGGAAATAAATTCCACCAGATCCACTGTTCACAGCTTCTATCAAAGTGTCGTACGCAATTCTTTGTTGTTGATTTAATTGTGGAACATTTGTACGAACTGTTTCGGCCAATGCTTCAATGTCGTACTGATGTTCTCTTTGCAACTCGTGGTTTAATGCATCGTGCATATGACGATTGGGTGCTGTCATTCCCAAACACGACAATACTTTATTTGCCATCAATAAACACATATCTTCTATCATGATCAATGTGTCATTGTAAATTTCTTCAGTCATTTGTAGTGTAGGATTCAAAGTTTGACGGCGCACACGATACAAAACATCCTCAGACATGTCATCTCTATACTTAACCCACAAATCTTTTGGATTCGAGGGGAAACATGTCGATATGATAATCGCAAACAATGTACGAATTTGATGCGGCGACGAAGATATTACGGAATCCTTGAGCGTATCATCCCAGTGCGAATCGTTCTCAAGTAAATGTAATAGTTGACATGCCTCACGGTAAGTCGCACACAGCTGTCCATTAACTGTTCTCAGTTGTTTAAACGATGTCGGACCACGAACATTCACCAACAACAACCGCAAATAATAACATTCATCGTTATTTGGATGTACTGTGTAGATGCGACCCAGAGCATCTGAAGCAAATACATTTGGATGTCCTTCAACTGGTGTTCCTTGTTTTCGACGCTGAAACGATTTCGATGATGCGTTCCATGTGTAATAGCGTGGCATGTCAGCATACAGCAAAGTGCGAGCAAAATCATCAGTTTGACAAACTGTGAAGAAACTTGTTAATGTTGTCGACGGTGGATGTGCCGCCCTGTCTGCCGCGTTAGATTCATTAAAATAAACTCGTTGACCATTTTCTAAATGGACTGCCAAATGGACTACTGTAGGGTGTCTTTCATGGATCGCAAATGAAAAGATACGCCAAATAGCTTCGTTGCTACTTACATAGCGACCCATCTGGTACTGTGATATTTCATCATTTGCATTGGTTACACCGAAGACAGCCATATCACTACCTTTATTAACATATTTACATATGTACTTTATCGACTTCACAGAATTACAATATTCCACATTGATGTGAGTCTCAAAAGCTTTGGACAATATTGGCGAGTATGGCACAATCCAACGATTGTCTACATCAACATTTTGTCCTCTTACCTTCACAACTACCGATCGCCCACTGTCCGCAACTGATCGCCGACGATACAATGGGTATCCATCATTTCCCGTTATGGTTTCAGCAAGCAGGTCTCTTGGGTATCGTTTGGAACACCTACCGTCGACCATACAGGGTGAATTGTAGTTGAAATGTCCGCAAGGTCCATGTATCATGTGTTTGGTTACTACTGCATGCAATTTTGGGTCAACTATTTCATCTGGAATTTCAGCTGAAATTATAGAATCAATCTCATCTGGCCTTATTTTGTCCACTAACCAGACTAAAATGTGCGCATGTGGCAATCCACGCTTTTGCCATTCTACAGAGTACATCCAACAACGGACTCGGCCATACACACAATGCTTTATTAAAAAATTCATGAGAGATTTTAATTTTTGTTTAAAAACTCTGGCAGTTATGTCATGTCTATCAACTGATGTTTGGCTATGTAGTAATTCCTTCTCGATTTCGGACCATTTTGGGTTACATGTGAATGTAACAAATAAATCTGGGCGGCCATAATGCCTAACATATGACATAGCATCCTGAGCATATTCATGCATGTGACGTGGGCTTCCTATATAAGTAGCTGGCAAAATTGTCATTCTTCCTACATTATTCACATTGCCATCAGCATTTATAGCATCGCGGAGATGGATGTATTCCTCTGACCGTAGCCGTCGTTGGTTCAAACGGATGTATGTCAATCGTTCAGTCTCAATTTTGACATACATGTCAACTGCAAACTGATGAAAAAGTCGTTGACACATCAAAATATGATTTACTTCACCTTGACGGATCATGAGTCTGTATGAATAGAAATTCATAGCACTAACTTTTTTGTTGGTTTCAGCACCTGCGATCAAAAATGATAAATGTTTAAATTGTTACTTAGATGTATTGAATTTAAAAATATTATTTAATCTTGTTCAATTCATTTACCTGTTACTTGATTTACCATTTTGATATTAAAATGGTATCCATCTTCCCCTTGCCAGAAGATCAAAGGATATTGTAGTGCATCATAACTCCTGTGTGTTTCAGATACACGTTTTAACTCACTATTCCGACGATGAAGCACAATATCTCTAGATTGTAAATTTTCGCCCACAATGACAACAGCCACTTCATCAATGGTAGGTGAATTGAACCTCCTTGTGTGTTCACCGGCAGGTGTTTTGTCAGCTCGAATAATAATATTATGGCTATCAGATGGCATCCGATCCAATGCTATTTTGAACATGTTTACTAAATTGTTATTCTGATGAAGAAATATTTGTAATTGTTGGACAATGGTTCTCTTCACTGTTGGATTGTGAGCACAACGATTATTAATTTCCGCATCTGAATTGCCCATAAAATAAATTTGTAAAAATTGATGATCTGCATCAGTTAGTGGTAACAGAGTTCCCAGTAAGTGATAAATTTGTCCTTGAATCTGTAATTTTTAAAAATTTGTCCATTAATAATTTCCGATATATATATTTTAGTACAAACTTGAATAATATAAAAAAATATTCTTATATAATACCTTGAAAGTGGGCATGAAATTGTCTTGTATAATATGTGTAGCACCGAATGATGTCATCTGGAAACAGTTGTTATATTTCTGAATGTTGGTCAAGAAGTGCTTAGAATCATTTCCAATCCCAGATACCAAAGAGCGTAAAGGATCTGGTGGTGGGACCAATTGTGGCAATTTTACTTTGCCTTCAGCACAACATAATCCAGTAGATTCACCAGTGTATTTTAACGCCTTACAATATTTACAAATTGTTTTCATTTCCCCAATTGTTACCGATTTGTCGGCACAATAATCAATTGCCGGATCATAGTGGAATGCAGCTCGTTCAAGAATCACAGGAGCACTGCGTCTGCGGATTCGCTCAATTTCATTATGTCTAGCTTGCTGTTGTTGTGTTTGATGTGCACGAACTCGTTGCATTCTAAGCCTATCTCCTACATTGTCACTCACCAAAGAACGCAATTCTGACATAGCAATACGACTATTTTCTTGATCTGTCTGTCTCTGGTCATCAGTGCGGTTAGCACGTGAGGTAGCTCTTCGCACATTTGATTGACTACGACGACCTAAGTTAGGTCGTCTTCTCCTCGGCATCGTAAATTGTAATTAATCAAAGTGAGAAAATTTCCCGCTCATTTAGCAGTAAAGCGACAGGATGGAATGACATATCAGTTGGTTGTCAAATCTAATGTCAAATACATATTGAGATTGCGTTCAGAATTTAACTTAAGATTTATAATTTAATTTGTCTTTATTATTATTGATTTATGTTTCGATTTCTATATAGTCTTATTAAAAAAATAATCGGACAGAGTAACAACTTAAGTTAGCTAAAATAAAAAAATAATCGGACAGAGTAACAACTGAAGTTAGCTAAAATTGTGTTTATTTATGTACTATGTATTTTGAGACTATGCAATTTTGTCGCGTTCGCGATTCACTTTCACTTTTGTTGAGTTTCAGAACGCGATATTAGGTCCTCCAACGCGCACGCGAATTTGAACTTTATGCAGCGGTAATAAATTACAAATTGACTCTCCATTTTATTTAGAAAACGTTTGTATGGGAAATAGAAAAATGCTGTTTTGAGGATTTTCCCGGCAATTATTCGAATTTTTCTCACCTTTTAAACCTTCCCTAGACCTCCACGAATAATTCAAGACCAAGATAAGATAAATCCGTTCAGCCGTTCTCGAGTTTTAGCGAGACTAACGAACAGCAATTGATTTTTATATATATAGATTTTAGTAATATCCTCCGACTGCTGTAAATTTACTTTCTTCCATACTGTATCGTCATCTGCGTCATCCGAGTCGTTAGAGTCATTCGAGTCATTTTCAGAATCACTAACGCACAATTCAGCATCATCTTGAACAGCTGACGGAATTTCTGAAGTAATATTCAAATCATTGTTCTTTTGACGACGTATAGTTTGAAGTGTTTCCTCATCGCTTGAACACCAATCACTGTCATTATTTACGAAAATATTATCTATGACTATATTATTTATTTTATCAATACCTCTGCAAGAACTGTTAGATGCTTGGCTCGGAAATGTGGAAATTGAAGAAGCATCAGCACTGGTGATCGATACATTGCTGGCCGATGCCTGGCCATCTTCATCGTCTGAATCGGGGTCTTCCAGATGATCTTCGGAATCCGACTTATCTGGTATAGTGATCAGTTCTATTATTTCTCTATGGTTTAGATTTTTTCTTCGTGATGACATCTAAAACCAAGAACAAAACAATGCATTGGCAAATATTTGTCACCAGCCACATACCCATTCAAGCATAGGCAACTATTTTGCCACAAACGCAAGGCAGTGGCAAGTTCATGTTTTTGGACTCATTATACTAATACTGCTTAGTTTTTTTACGAAATAAGTTGTGAATGTAGTAGCATGGTCAATAATTATTACAAAAACATAAAAATACTTACATTTCTCACGGCCAAATTGGAGATTAAACTTGATTTTTACGCAACGACTGTCAAAATGCACCGCAAACTGCACGTGGTGACACTGAATGTCAAATAATACGTCAATCACTCAAATGAATGAAACCAAACGAACTGTAGGATGTTTTTGGGTAATGGCGCTAGTAGTACGTAGAATAAAAATATCATTTTGTCAAATCGATTACGCGCCAGATTTAAAATACTGCCGTGGCAAATATTTTGCCAACGCTCGTGAAAGGGATAGAGTCTTTGTTGAACCATGTACCAGGCACAACCGATGTAAGGTGGGACGAGCTCTCTTTTATTAGTACTATAGAAATCATTTTTTTAAGCAGGCCTCCGAACGTTTGGGGATCACTGGAAACAATAAACCATTTTGTTCATTCGGTAACTTTATAACTACTTTTAGATTACTTTTTGATTATGTTGACACAGTCTAGTAAATTCCTGACCAGTTGTAACTTATTAGGGTACTTGGTGGGTACTTGTTAGGGTTGTATTTTTAGGGTTGTATTTTTAGGGTTCCGTAGCCAAATGGAAAAACGGAACCATTATGGATTCGTCATGTCTGTCTGTCTGTCCGTCCGTATGCCACTTTTTTCCGAAACTATAAGAACTATGTTGTTGAAACTTGGTAAGTAGGTGTATTCTGTGAACCGCATTAAGATTTTCACACAAAAATAGAAAAAAAACAATAAATTTTGGGGGTTCCCCAATTTCGATCTGAAACTCAACAATTTTTTTTCGTCAAACCCGTACGTGTGGGGTATCTATGGATAGGTCTTCAAAAATGATATGAAGGTTTCTAATATCATTTTTTCTAAACTGAATAGTTTGCGCGAGAGACACTTCCAAAGTGGTAAAATGTGTGTAACTTCTAAAATAAGAGAATGATAAAAATAAAAAAAATATATGATGTACATTACCATGTAAACTTCCACCGAAAATTGGTTTGAACGAGATCTAGTAACTAGTTTTTTTTTGATTACGTTGAAGTGGGTACGTACGGGAGATGAATAAAAGCTGGAATGTTCCTTAATTTGGTATAATAGTCAGTCCACACACGACACACATATAATAGTTCGAAGAATGGAAGGTGAAAGTCTACACAAGAAGAAGCACAGTAAGATTCACGGAAGCACAAGTAGAAAGCAGATAGGCAGAGCACATATATTATATTAGCGTTGGTAGCAAGCGCGCGAGATATACGGCAGCGAAAGTGGAAACGTGCGGTTAGCCCAGTGGCATCTAACGGACTGGCGAGCCGGTGAGGCGCGACGTAGTGAGAGGTCTCGCTCGCTCGCTGCGCGGCCGCCGCTGCCGGTCGGTGACTCACGCGCTTGCTATTCACATATTATCTACTAATAATAAAATCTGTACGTCCGTGGCATTTCATACATTTTGTGACATTATGAATTAGTAATTAGTTTATGTATATACAGTTATTTATTTCTACCTATGGACTAGTGACGCTACAACGTCATAAATCGTAAACCGCAATTTACCTTTCATTCAATCAACTCAATTAAAGAACTTTAATATTATGTTACTTGCTGCTACGGAACCCTTCATGGGCGAGTCCGACTCGCACTTGGCCGGTTTTTTTTAAATAATTATTTACCAATTTTATGGTTTATTTTTGGTCCTTCTCATATAGTTAGCATTCAATCTATAAAAGCAAAAGCTTCCAAGCTCTGGTAATGTAAAGACTTGTTAGTAAAAACTATTGTTCACATTTGTTTACATTGTACTAGACAAGAATATCGGTTAAATTACAATTACAATGGTGGCGCATTGATAAAGGATGATGACCAAATTTGTATGAGACCCGTCCCCCCCTCCAACAGATCTTTTGTAAGTGTTAGTAAGTTCATAAGGACCTATAAAAAGACTAACGACCAGTTTTCATTTTAAAATCCATGGGGTTTAGAAATAAAAAAAAAATTAAAAAATCGTTGTTTATTGTTTTTCATTCACCACAAACATGTTATAAAAATTAAAATAACAACATTATAGGCTATTATGAAGCGTATATACATACACTGAACGCCGTGCGTCGCCCGACATTATAAAACCAATTATTGTGTGGCTTTGGTTGTCCATATATTTAAAAAATACTTAAAATAGCCCTATTAATTATATAAATATTAATTATCATCTATTATTATACTATTGAGCAGTTCCGCCGGTGGATTAAAATCAATGTGACGCCCTAGCCCCATGTACCACACAATTGAAATTATATGTGCGCAGCTTCCTACAGTTCGATTTCCTGTAAGGCACGTGCAATACCAGTGAGCAATAGCATTTCTATTAGTGGAATCGCGATCTATTAAAATATATGAATAATAAACGCGTGACCTCACATGTCGCGATTGTACGCGAACTCGGACCAACCACACATTTCTTTGTGGTATATTACATAGATGTAAATCAGTCAGCTCAGTTTGTCGGTATAATTCAATGTGGTAAAGTCCATTGCGTAAGTGCTCTGCACAATATGATTTCGCAAGCTTGATATGATAGCTTCCTAAAGCAAAAAGGAAAACATCGTTTTCGGATAAGCGAGGAAATTCTTCAAAATGAGGAATATTTGCTTCCATTGGTACAAAAACCACTCTTTGTCTATTTAAGTTTCTCATATGTACATAATCATTCAATAGATTAGGTGTGTTGATTTGAGAGTGGATTATGTTGAGAATCTCAGAAGCGTGCACATTATCTATAGCGACACTATAAAATGCATTTATTATGGCCGCACCAATTTTAAAATCGGTGAACATGTTAGGTAACGTTTTATTAAAATATTTTTGTCTTAACAACTTAAATCTGTTTTTGAATTTGCCATTCACCACTTCCACTACCCATCGGCAAATTGTGACTAAGCGGGACTTATTTGCCTGTTCAGTAGTTAATTGCGTTGCGTTCCGATCCTTTGAGGGAGGCATATGCGCTTCATATTGGTATGACTCTATGTCATCGATGCTGTCCCGAAATCCCCGATCCAGAATGAAGACGTCACCAGGGTTTAAAAAACAATGCAGTGCATGTTCTTCATTGTTCGTTATTAATTGCATTATTGACGCATCAGAAGTAGTTGCGGGGTATGGGCCCATTACATCTATGATGTATCTATCACTGCACACTATCAAAAATGGTTTTAATAGGTTCCTAAACTTATGATGGCTATAACTTGCACGTTGGAATAAAAAGTTCGCACTTTTTTCGATATATATATACGTTCCATCACAAATCAAAATGGCCTTTGTATTCTCGTCATTTCCGAAAATCTCTTTTGGAATTAATAGGTTTCTCTCGAGAACGCTGTCTCTAGTCATGTGATCTAATCCAAGATGTCTGGGAACAAAATCCTGTGACAAACATTCTCTCGCTATTTTTATTTTTCTTTCAAGTTGACTTCGTGACATTTTAAATAATGTTGACAGCCTTTCGTTAGTTTCGCCAGTCCTTAGTTTTGTCAAATAGATTCCAAGAACAGTTCGCGGATGACGATCTCTCTCTGCTAGAGATGGTGTTTCTTCCAATATGATATTAAATTGATCATGGGTTAAACCAGTCCAAAAATGTAGCTCATTTTCATCGAATCTTGTAGAGGATTCAAAATCGAACCTTGGGCTATTATTGACTGATTGTATCAACATATTTGTCATATCTGTAAACAACGGTGAGTTGAAATAATGGGTCACGTTGACAGAATCAAGCAACTCCTCCCATTCCAAATGCATCAAATGATCTTCGCACAGCCGGGCACTTGGTGGCATGTATAATCGATAGTTACATACGGCGTACAATTTTATAGGAGCTGAGATTCGTCTCAGATTTTCATTTCCGCATTGCCTATAAATGCAGCGCCGAGATGAATTTGGAGTTCTTACATGATCAGGCATGAAAATCTGAGCTCCTTGTTGATCTCCAGCTGGAATATTCTCGGGTTCTGGCGCAGGTATTGGGTCGGATTCCAGCGCTGGTCCTGGATTGGGTTCAGGCACAGGTCCTGGAACGGGTTCTGCCACAGGTTCTGCTATAAATTCTGGATCATTCAAAACCCTGCCCTGATCGCGGCCTCTCCGTTCAACAGAATTGGTGCCTCTTTGCCAGCATCTATGGCATACAGCCATAATGTTGTTGAAAACAACCTGAAACGAAAGAAAACGTATTACACGCTGAATGAGCACATTTTTCTCCCTATTTGTAATGTACATGTAAAGCCATATAATTGGCCGCATTACATGATGATGACATCATTATGTAATGCGGTGAATTGTATAGTCAAACCCGAAAAAATAATAGGAAAAGAAGAGATTTTGTATGAATATCTTATCCATACTGAATACCTATCTCCCTTTCCTTTTCTTTTGCGCAAAAAAAAATACTTAAATAAAAATATGTTATTTGTTTTTTTTTAATATTCATTAATCATTTTTTTACTATCCTCTTCTGTTTTTAACACGTACAGTAGTTAAAATGAATTCGATCAGTAGGTGAAACATATATACCTACTAATTGCATTCAATTAAATACAAGAAAACACAAAACAAAAAAAAAAATTGTTGGTGTTATTTTAGACACCAAATCTCGCTTTCACGAGTGTTCTTGTTTAATGTCTATGAAGTTGATTTGTTTTATTTATATATTCAAGACATGACAATCTGTAACAATTAAATAAAAATACATTTAATGCCGATATTAGTACCTTTGGCATTTATTTAAAATAATTAATTGGTATTGGTAGTTATAGTTTTAGACTTCGATTTAAAAAATGGCAAACAACCTAGACAGCATATTTTGTTTTAAGAATAATTGACACACTACATACACACATCTATATGAATCCTCGTCCACGGGGTACAGGGGCGCGGGGGTACGACGACAAAGGGGACCGAGCGGGTGCAGGCGGCGCGCGCGCAAAGCGCGATACTCATGAAGCGGACGCACGACGCCGCCCGCACCTCAAAAACGGTTGGTCTATAGATGTGTGTATATACTACAATAATAATTGAAAAGTGGGTACATACCTGTATGAGTCCATTTTGAATTATATATTCAGCTAAATCAGGTCTACTTTGGGGCAAAGTATCCTGCAGGATATGTCGCCTTTGCCGTAATATAGATCGCGGACACAAAATACATCGGCGTCCGGTTTCCATTTTAACAAAACAAAGTCCTTTAACGTGCCAGGGTCAAACGTGAAGCTATCAATCAGGTCCAATAAACATGCAGGGGTAAGTCTAAGTAAAATAATCCGATAACACAGAATAACAACGTCACGTCGTGGACAGCGAACAGGTAACGAACGACTAACTTCAGGTAGAAAAGGGACGGGACGGGTGACAACGGTTGTAGGGTAGAGGAAGGGGAGTGGGCGGGGTTGTTGGTGTGTGAGTTGCGTATGCGCCGCTCTAGGTGTCACCTGCTGCAGCCAATCGTTAGTATATTTTACTGATTGTTAACAGACTTCATTATTGCCGTTAAATAAACTTATCACTTATACTAGGTATTTTTTGTTTGACCTAAAAGTACCAATAAGATTTTATATAAATGTTTTTTTTAACGGAATCCAATACACAATAACAAAGATAATAATATGTACCTAATTATAATAATAATACTATGAAACACAAACTGTTATTTTGTGCCAAAAATAATAATATTAAAACATTATTTTCTCGGAATATCCCGCACTTTTGAGAGATGTCGCCATAGTAAAAATTTATCACCTTACTAAGATGTTTTGACTGAGATACATTTCAAATCTGTTGGTCGGTGTAAAAGTTGGGGGACGTTTTCACGCATCGTCCTTTCAAACTATTTTAACAAATTACACAATGAATTTCTTTCCCATTTATATTTGAACAATAATAACCATTTAATACACCGTGAAATTTGAATCACAGTTTTACTAGAACAAACGTTGTTTAGACCATGGTCTACTACCATTCTAAAGTATCAAATATGTTATTAAAACAAACTGAACTAGGCGTTCTCAAATAAGTCTTATGTCACTCAAACGTGTTCAAACATTAACCGTAACATCAAATTACTCATCGCGGCAGTGATATGGCATTCAAAAGAGTTATGAGGAGTCCACGTGGACTACAAGGATGTCCAGCCAATGCGGGCCGAAATGCAAATAAATCATTAGCCAATGACATGCAATCGCGTTAAATATCGTCCCGCCCATTTCTTTTGTTGATTGCCGCCAGCCGCCCCCGCCACCCGAGCGGTAGCCAGTCTACCGAAATCTCTCGAGCGGGTCACACGTATGCATCCGATGTACTTACGTCACGGGCACGTATCGCGCTTTTTTTTTGTGAAAATGAGTTCTAAGTGTTCTAACTATTTCAATGTGGAGTGGTGTGGGATATGGTGCGTTTTGCGTGCAATTTTGTACCTACATTCTGAACTGTGATGTAAGAAAGTAACTACTTAGTTGCTGTAAGTAAAGTAGGTACCTACCTACTTAGGTAGGTACCTACTTTACTTACCAGAACTAATAATTAACATCAGGTAGAATTACTGACGATCTTAGGATCGTCAGAAATTCTAGCTGGCCCGATAAGAATGAAGAGAAATTGGAATCAAAGTTGTCTTGGTGCACAACTAACTGTTATTATGTTGTGATCTCAGGTAGATTCATATTAGATTCTTATTAGGTTCGTGTTAAAATGCTTACTTTGATCCATTAACAGTGTTAAAAGTTAATTTGGAAGGAAATTTTAGCAAATTGAAATTGTCATAATTACGTAACTTGAAAACTCACTTTTTTTTTTGTAAAGATATTTCTTTAGTTTTGGTTTTAAATGAAAGGTCTAAACTTAAAACCATTTGTCACGTTTAGTTCATGAAAATCGGCCCACGGAACAAAAAGATACGGTCATTTTTATGTATGGAAATTTTATTTAGTTAATAATAATTTGTAAATGTTTGTTCTAATAACGCCTCACTTTTAGTTAACTCATAATTATACTCATAGATTTTACTCATAAAATTTTCATACCGCGGGCTTAATATGAAAATACCTTGATACACGAGCGCCGTAGTGTCTGTGTTGTAGGGAGTAACGATAATCTCGACATTTTAAACTTTGTATTTTTTCAAAAACCAATTATGTTTTCTTTTTTATTGGATGCTGTAGAATGGTAGTAGACCGTGGTCTGAACAACGTTTGTTCTAGCAAAACTGATTCAAATTTCACGGTGTATATAAATAAAAACTTACGTTGACAAAACAGTGATGGCAGATGTTTTCTTCTTATTATTTTTCATTTTGAAACTTCATGTCGCAGAAAAAAAAGCGAATGAATGATCGAACGAATGATTCTTGAAAGTGGTTGCAGATTAAGAACAATGTGGTAACATTATTCACAGTAACATTTGGTTTTAAAGTTACGTTGCAGTGTGGTAACACTGCAACGTAACTTTAAAACCAAATGTTACTGTGTCGATTGTTCCCCATTTTTAGTCGTAGCGACGGAACTAAGGCGACTCGCCGACCAAAAAATGTTTCTAGTATACAAAAGTGTCGAGGCGATAGTGTCGAAGTGTTTCGTAAGGGCTACCAAAAAGCACTATATGGGACTTACGAGTATATGATATTTATTTACAACATCATACTTATAAAATATAGTATTAATAAGACATATTATGTATGTAGGTAAATACAATTAAAAGAAGATGCAATTTAAAGTAAGTATATAAGCAAATATCGTTTGACACCTATTTAATCTTAAGCACCCATGTGGGGGTGATAGCACAGTTTTTAAAATCATTTTGAGTTGCTTTAACAAACTCCTTTAAGTGGTCCCAAGATTCTTTATTTTCATCTAATTTTGTCCTAATGGTAGTTATGGCCAAGCGCCATCTATTTATAGGCATTTTTTTATTTCATCCGTATTGTAAATTTTAGAATATCCCTTGACCATCCTTCTAGTAAAATATGAGTATAGTGGTGGTATATTTATAACCAGTTTTGTTGGATCTCTGTGTTGGGATGACGCTTTCTTCATTATCACTGTCTTCACCGAATAATTCACCAGCTGTAACTCGAGCTGGCGCTGTTATTAGTGAATCGATCGACTTCGATTTTTTTGCACTTGTTGACTCTTCACTCAACTTGCTGGACCTTTCCCGCTTTGTTTTTCTTTCCTCTTTCTTCCTCTTCGACTTCGCCTCTTGTCCAGAGTCATCGCTGGAGAGGATGGGTCGTTGTGAAGAAGTACCGACATTTGAACAAAAAAAAAATAAGAAAAAATATTAGTGCAATGCAATCAATCCGTTTCCTTCATAATTCCTACATTTGAAAAGGAACTAATCCTGACGAAGATAAATAATTAACAAATATAAATATCGTTTTATTTTGTGCAGGAATCGAATCTAGCAGGGGCGAATTGTCCATATAAGCCGATTCCTACCGGCTTCCCTTTGGAAATTCGGAACACAACCACTCTATCGTCATTGAATAATCAAACTATAAGTATTTGATACACCATAAAATTAAAATACCTATTACAAAACGCCTACATACATTAAAAATTGTCTTAATAACCCAACAACAAAACACTGCGCTAAAATAACTCGTAGGCGCGTCCGGCTTACGCTAAATTCAATTTCCTTACAAAAAATAAAGTCATCATGACGTCACTTCGGTCACGTGATCCGCGGTTTCTATGAGCCGAGTAAGCCGGTCTGTAGCGAGTTATTGTAGGCACAGAGTAGCAGAAACGTGCGCGCGGGAGCGAGAAGGAATTATTGCTATTGCACCACCTCTTTCTGGCACACGCATTTGATTCGGTAAATTTCGTAATGCGTTCGGCTAGGAGTTCGTAAAAATTTCATCATTCGTTTGACAAATATATTATGTGGTTGTTTTTTGACGTAATCGCATTAGAATCTTATTAATTTGCATTTTGTTCGCTCAGTATTAATTGAATTCATATGTTTATCAATACTACTAGTATTAATATTTGTTTGTAGTTATAGGACAGTGATTAACATAGTGTTTTGAGAATGATTAACATGGTGTTTTGTGTGTTGTGAATGTAAAGTACCTTGTAATTAGGTATTTGGGGTAAGTAGATAGTTTAATAAGCTGAAATTACTTATTTAGAGTAGATTTGACAACTAATTAGTACGATCTTATTAGGATGGCGGCATTCATAGTTTTAGAATGTCATAGTGTGTGAATTTTGTGAAGAAACATGCTTTTCAAGGTTAAGTTTTGAAAATACGTGCTCGCCCCGATGTGACTATAAATCTCAAACGCCGCGATGGTTTTTTCAAAAATTGTAATGTTTCCATTTACGATAAATATCAATGACTGACTGGCAGTCGTTCCCGTGTTTACTTTTGTTAGATTGTAGTTGAATTCATCAAAAAAGATGTGCAGACTGAAAAACATATTCGTAGCTGTTTTATGAGTTCGGGAATCGGGAATTTGTATGAAGCTCATAATAGAAAAGTAGTATATCGAAATGTAATGAAATGAAATTTTGATTGATTGATTGATGTACGGTAAATAATTTTTTTTTTTTTTTTTTTTTTTTTTTGTTGGTTCAGCTTACCTCCTCCATAAAGTCACCCTGCGCTACTGGAATCTAGGACACAAAATGCTTACAAAAATCGATCAGTCAGCCACTGTGCTGACCTTGTTTAAAAAAACTATACATAGCACCTGCAGCACAGAAAAGCATCACTCAGTCTCTGAGCTAAGCGTGCTAACTATTGACGGTTAACATTTTTATATTTGAATAAATCAATTAATACATTACTCTGACCATTCAACAGTTGAGATGTGATTATGAATAGGTACTTACATTCTTGAATGATGCGTAGACAGGTAGCATGATTAGAAGCTCGGAGCGTTGATTCCTTGCAGAGAGGATTCGTTTCAGAGAGGAATTGTGCCGGAGACTAATTTGCGAGGTGTTTTTATAGGCCTAAAATCACGTCATACAATCCAAACTAAAAATGTAAAACTGCATATTTGCAAAAATTGTCAATTGCCTACACGAGCGTACAAAATCGTTACGGTTAAGGTTTTAAGTTTACAGCGTTTTATATTAGACGAATGATAAGCGATTTTGAATCTTATGTAGGTACTTACTTAAATCAACAATAGGGAATTTCATACCTACTTTAAACAAAATAAAACGTCTGCGGTCGGGGGACCTCCGTCAGGAACGAAGTTCTTTCTCACGTATGATTAAAAAAAAACCTTTATTTCGCTGCCGCCATCTTGGATTTTCATTTTGACGTCACTTTCGGCTTTTGCACCCTTGAAAACCATGAAAACGATACCCATGATGAAAAATAAGAAAATTTTCAGAGCCACCATCTTGGATTTACATTGCATTTAGAGGAAGACTTTTAGGTGACTCTGGATATAAATTAGAGCCATATCTCTTCATTTACAAACTTTCATAAGGAGAAATTTTAGCGAGTAGTTCATTAATAAAAAGCTTGTATTATAAATATCAGTTTAATTTATTTTTGTATTACTCTAATTTGGGTTTTAGGACTTGTTCTATCTGAAGAAATTTTTATAATTTTTGATTTCGTTTGCCAACTGTGCCTCATGTAATTCTTTTCTGCAGGCCGTTTCAGTTTCTGCTATTTGTAGTGCAGCGCCATCCATACTTAGTCCTACTAACCTGAAATACAAAATTAATGTAATAATTTATTTGCAAATTATAATTAAGTATACCATATTGATTAAATCAGTAGTGGCATAAGAATGGCTAATATAACGAGTCACTATTAGTTATTCTTAAGGCCTGTGTGGCTTAATAATAACAGCCGCACGGGTTGATCGATCGGTTAAGCTACGCTTACCAAAACCCCTCCGTTTTTTTTCTTTTCTGATTGATTCAGGTAATTTGTTATATATTTTTATGGACATAACTAGGGGACTTGTTGAATGTATTTTTAGGCGGGATTTTGGTAAGTTTAGTCGTGTTTTGTATCGGAGTGTGTATCTTGTTTGTATGTCTTCTCGTTTAGTGTAAAAGTGTGGGTGTTTATGAGCGAATTTACATATTTCAAGTACATATATACAAGGCAGAGTTAAAATGTCCAGGTTTATAAAATGGGGTTTGCAGCTATCTATTTGTTGTATATTAACTAGGATACGGACGAATTTCTTTTGAATTGTAAACAGTGTAGGTGCATCTGTACTATTTCCCCACATTATTATGCCGTAACTAAGCCATGCATAAGCATAGGCGTAGTATGTTACCAGGGCTGTCCGTAAATTTGTGGTTTTTTTAACTTCTCGAAAAGCATATATGAATTTCGAAAGTTTCGATTTAATTTTTTGTACGTGTGATTTCCAAGTGTAATGTATCGCCGCTTACATAACTTCATCGTCACTTACAAAGTTAAAGCCTTTACTGCTGGTATTTCCGTTAATGAAGTACTAGGTTCAACGGAAATGCTCTTTTTAATGCTGGAAACAACTTCTGGGTGTTCCAACATGTATTTCAATACATCAGCAACTTCATGTTTCCCGTTGACTTAAGCGCTTGTACAGTTGAAAATGCAAGTTCAGTGGCTTCACTTTTTGCACGTACTACGCGTACTCGAACGCTTTCAGAAACGCGTCTCCGTTTCTGGCGTTCCGAAAGCTCCTCAAACGTCATTGCGTCTTACATCATGTGTTTTTCAAAAATCTTGAAAACATATTTTTAACCGACTTCCAAAAAGGAAGAGGTTATATGTTCGACGCGTATGTTTGTTTTTTTTTTTTGGATGTCCACCGATTTCTCCGTCATTTGTGGACCGATTTTGAAAATTCTTTTTTTGTTTGAAAGGGTATGCTCCCACATTGGTCCCATATAAATTTTATTAACTTTGCTTGGGTAGTTTTTGAGTTAGCTACAAAATACGTATTTTTTTCCCACTTAGTATGTAGATGATATGATAAGTTCCTGACACTGGTAGTAGGTAGTGGTATTCGAATGTGTGTGGGGTAGGTACCACAACTAAAAAGAGAAAAATAAAAACTTTTTACAAAAAAAAAACTACCGACTTCCAAAAAAACACTACAAAGTGAAAAATAACTTTAATTTCGGAAGTCGGTGGCAAAAAACGAAAACACAAAACCCAAGACACCGACTTCCGAAATTAAAGAGTCGATCCACTGTGGGACGGTTCGAATTGGGCTTGGTAGTAGTCGTTGTCTTATATAAGGTATCTATGACAGCGAGCTGAAAACCGTGAGCGAGGCAGACTTGATGGTGGGCGTGTATGTACGTACCCATTTTTTTCATAACACCATCGGTCTTGTGACTAATAAAATCTTCCTCAAGGATGATATTGACTATATTTAGCAAGGTGATTGTGCATTATCGACAGAGCTGCTGTAGCTGGCATGGACCCCGTTATTTTGACGAGTCCAAGATGTTTGAATTCAAAACCTTCAAAAGCTCTGCAATTAAGGTTTATGTTCATATATCTCCTGATTCGAAGAGAAGTCCACTCGTCGAGTCATTGTAAATCTTTCTCCATTTTCCTTCATGAGCGATATGGTTTTTACTGTTTCACATTTGGCATGTTCAAGAACCATTTTCGCAATAGTATTTGGCGTTTTCGGAAAGTTGTATCCACTTTTTTTGAAGAGTTGCCGGAGATCTTGACTTTCAGAAAATAATCTGATACTTGCACCATTTAAAGCGGTCATTCCAGAAACAATAGCTTCCATTGAATCTGAAGACCTGTATTCAGTCGGCTATTGCTTAAACTGCCATGTTTAATAAAGCATACCTCTGAACGGACTAAGATTTAAAGCTTGGTGCCGTAGTAACTTTTGTTCAGCTCAAAAATATCTATCCGTGAAGATGGATTACACGTAACTATTGGAAGGTGGGACCGAAATTGCATCATCCAATAATGTATTAGGCAAATTTACCCGCTGCTGGGCTCGATTCAATATTATCTCAGCATCTGGACGGTCCACCAGGTGAGAATGAAAAGCAGCACATATCTTAAGGTCATCCATTAAATGTGAGGATGCTACATTGAAATATTCTTGTCGAAATAATTTAAATTGTATTTTAAAGCGACCGTTAACAACCTCCACAACTCAGCTAAACAAAGTTACAAGCCTATTTTTATTTGCTTTGATTGTTGACAGTTGGGTTTTCCCTGCTTCTAAAGATTTAGGTTTGCAAATTTCTAATAACGGCAGAACATCTCGAATACCTCTGTCCGGGATAAAAATATCACCACGTCTATTGTATGGGCCATTTTCACTTTGAAATAATAATTTCATTATGTCTGCATCAGACATAGTTGCTGGATATGGATCGCACACATCTATGATATGACCGCCACTTGCCACTAACAGAAAAGGCTTCACTAAATTACGGTATTTGTGGAGGCTGTAAGTCATTTTTTGACACAGATAATTGGACGTCTTTTGAATAAAGATGTAAATGCCATCGAAAATTACCAATGGTTTACTTTCTTCCCTGTTACCGAATAAGCCCTCGGGTATTATATACTAAGTTTTGTTAATTATGTTTTCAGGGCTTACGTGTCCAAACCCTAAATGGCTAGGCACATATTGTGATAATAAAGCTTCGAGCGGTCGTAAGTAGACGCGTGACTTTTACTTTACTCATTCTAAGTAACGTCCCTAGCCTCTCGTGAGAATCCTTTACGAGCTTATTTTCTTTTAAATGGGAGATATAATTAAAGACACTTAAAAACTGGTCTTTGACTAAGCTAGTCCAATATTGAAACAGAATCATCAATATTTTCTAGATTTGAATAATTAAGGTGTACAGTTTGACAAATGATTTTATTTCTGTAAGTAGGTTTGTACAAACACTTTTACACGTCAATGAATAATTATTGACCTGCATCATTTTTTCAATGAATAGCAATGAATACAATACATCCGATCGTCCGAAAGGAAGCCGATAGGAATGTGGTTGTTAGCGCGCTACGCCTCTGCTGACTAGCTAGTCTTTCATTAGACTCGCCGGTTTGCAGTTAAGTTAAATAAATGTCCAGTGCCAACCGTGGTTTATGGATAATTAATTCAAACTGGTTGTTGTTCAAACCCGTCCAAAAATGCATGTCTACATCAGATGGGCACTGGAAATGAAAGAGCTCATTATCATTTTCATTGTTTCGAGTAATTAAAGGATTAAACCTAAAATTTCAATTTCTACACTTACACCTCTACTGGAATTTGATTTGTACTTATATAATCATAATCATGTAATCATTTGTTAACATAGGTACAATAAAATAGTTGTTATAAAAAAAAAATATTACAAGCGCGCTATGTTATACCAGAAGGCGTACAAATATTCATGGATGTCATTGATACTAAAAATTGATAACATAATTACATTAATCAAATGATAATTGACTTTCTCAAAATAAATGGTAAGAAAAAAAATAAAAAGGAACAGTGTATATTCAACATAATAGATTATTTATTATTTTATAACATTGGGTTGGTAAATAAATAATAGTTTGACCTTTAATTGCCTAACTCCCAAAATTTGGGAGTTAGGCAATTAAAGGTCAAACTATTTAAATTAAAGGAGATCATTGTCACAATGATCTCCTTTAATTTAAAGTGTAGTGAGTGTACAGTGCTCATCTCACTGGTTTTCTTCTTTCTTCCACTGAGGCAAGCAGATTCCCAAGGCCCATTATAAGTAGAGCGGAAGCCTATTTTGGTACTCAACTTGTAAATATAGTCAGATCAATATATAGGGCGTGAAGGAAAAGATGACCTTTTAGCATAAATTGTATCCAAATGGCTAGTCCATGATCTGAAATAAGATGTGTCCACCTCCATGACTTCAAATGGACTCGGCTTACAGCGGGCATTTTGTAAAATTTCATTCCAATCCGATGGAAGTTCTGGTCTTGTTTGAGATTTCTTGAGATTTCACCAAACCCATTTTTTATCGCACTCCATATACGAGTGGCCTCTCACTTAACGAAACAGAAAAAAAAATATTTGGCCCTCCGCAAGAGTCACAAAATATTTGATGGTGAGTTATAGTAGGCTTCATGTAGTTATAGACAAGTGAACATACATCATCGCTTCCTTTTTTACCTTCCGTTTCTGGATACAGGTAAAAGATGCTTTGTGATGAAGATAATACACATTGAAAGCATACATTGATAGCTGTCGTTTATAATAAGTATCGCTTGTTTGTATGTTAGGAGCACAAAGATTTTAACCATAGTCAAAACATTGAGCTGCCTGCTTCTCTACTTTGCAACGTTGCCATCAGTTTTCTGTAGTAAAAAGTGCTTGTTTGTAGCTTATGTAATTTGTTTTGATTAAAAAGATTCAAAATGTCCCGATCCAATGTGGACTTGGCAATTGTATCAATCCATGTCTTCTTATTAGCCTCCAATGCTTTTGTTTTTGCAATGAATTCATCAAAAATTCTGCACGTGCATAGCCGAAAGCAATGTTAAAATCAGTGCAAAAAATATTTCTGTAAGTTTCGTAAGATACAGATACACCTTGATGGAACATTGCATGAATTTTTTACATTCTAATCTTCAGACAAATATGTTTTATTTAAATCATGTAGACTGTAATGACTGGAACGACCTAGAACAAAAGATAAAAAAATATTTGTTATCATGATTTATAAAAAAAAAAAAAAAAATTATAACAACATAGTTCTACAGGGTGGAATTTTGTAATGTCACCTGAAGGGAAAGTACTCTTAATAATGTAGATAGAAAATTTTACTCAAAGAAAACATTCCTTTATTTTTGAATAGAAAGAAAACTGCATTCAAAGATTTTCGAAAATTCGCTTGCCACACCCGTGAATCGAACCGACTAAAATTTGCAAAAATTACACCCTGTACTTTTATTGCATTGATCGTTAGGATCAATTATAAGGATGAAATTTCTTTAACAAACTTGATAAAAATGATAGGAAAACCATGAAATCTTAAATTATTTTAATTATTTACAAAAAATGGTAAACTAACTAATTAGTTGCTCGAAATGGGCTCCATTTTCTTGGATACACAAATGTATTCTTCAAAGTCAAAGTCAAAGATTTATTTGCAGATAAATATGGTTACAAAGTTCTTGCAATGGTAGTGTGATAGTAGCTTAACATATTTAATCGTAACATAATGACATGCAAATTTTTTCTACATACACAATATTATATTATTTTAATTTAGACTGAAGGAATTATTTTATAGTATAGAAGGAATTCTCAATTAACCAGCTGCGTAAAGCCCTTCTGAAGCGGACCATTGGGAGTTCTTTAATTTGGTTAGGAATCTTGTTATAAATCTGAACACACATTGGATAGCAACTTCGCCCATATAGTTCCGTTTTCATTCTAGGAGTAATTAATCTATTAGGATATCTAGTTTTGAACTTACATTTATCTCCCAGTTTTTCAAACATTTCAGGGTGAGATTTGGTAAATTTACATACTTCCTCAATATAAAAATTTAGAAAAATTAGGGTAACGGTCAATTTCTCTCAGCATGTTTTGACAAAATTGTAATCGTCTCTCACAATTCCCAGGTAGCAATTTTTGCATCATCCGACCTTCACGATAACATTTATGCTTATACTTTTCAGCACTTTAAGTACGCGAGTGTGGGTTGTGCCTAATTCTTCGGCAGCATCTCTGTTTGAAGCCTTCGGAAATGATTCAAAGTATGTTAAAACATTTAGATCAAAATCGAAATAGTTCTGCTGAAGAGTTTGCCGTCGCTTTTTGAAACTACCCGTATTCTTTAAATTTTCCACCATTCTCTTTAATACGAACCGAGTTGGTGCCTGTAGGTCTCGATATCTCTCTCCATACCCACCGCAGAGCTAGATTCACGTTTTTGTTATTTAAAAAATAAGCTTCCATTAAATCAAATTGTTCTTGATAAGCCATTTTTACCGTGAGACAATGAAATGATTTGTAAAAACAATCAAATGTGAATAACAAGTATGACAATCTATTTTCAAATGTAACATTCCATATTTAAACTACCTCATACCCGCAGTTATGTCGCATCTAAGAAAGGAGTCTGCATTACAAACATGTGCAAATTGTAATCGTCATATCTAAATAGTAATTCGTCATTTTAATGGATAAATGTCGTCAATGATAATTATTAATTACTAATATAAGTAAACAGATGTATCTTTGAGTTAAAGAGCATTAACTTGACTCATTGAATTTATAAGTCCAGATTTCATGGTTTTCCTTTAATTTGATTTATCATGTTTCTTAGAGAGATTTCATCCTTATAATTGATCCTACGATCGATGCAATAAAAGTACAGGCTGTAATTTTTACAGATTTTAGTCGGTTCTATTCCTGGGTGTGGCAAGCGAATTTTCGAAAATCTTTGAATGCAGTTTTCTTTCTATTCAAAAATAAGGGAATGTTTTCTTTGAGTATTTTTTTTATCTACAGTATTAAGACTACTTTCCCTTCAGGTGGCATTACAAAATTCCATCCTGTATAATCCTCCGAGCACTGCGTCGATTCCCTTGAATTTAATTTTCGTACTTTTTCATCTTCCTTCTCTACCTGTCGTCTTTGGTTGCATCACGATTCTGCCTAGGTATCCTTGATTCAAACCGTAAAACCGTTTCCTAGTATTTTGTAGGTAGGTGCTTGTGCAAACGCCGTGAGCGCCCGGACAACAATCAGGTGTCGCCTGGACGGCGCGCCACAAGGTGCATGAGAGAGAAACGTTTTTTCTCTTTCTTATAATCTAGACTTGTGCGACGTGTTCAAAGTGTAGGCAAACTGCTACATGGTCAATATTTAAATCTCGAAGACGAAGACAGGATAATTATGAATTTCTTTAGTTTCTCCATACACTAAAATATCATCGACAAATACTAAGACACCTTCTAAATCTGCAACCATATCAGTCATTATTCTTTGAAAAATCTCTGATGATGCTTTTATACCATATAATAAGGTAACCTTAAGTAACGATAACGACCAAATGGTGTTTGAAAAGTACACAGATCTGAACTAGCATTATAGAGTTTTATCATCCAAAACCCAGAATATGCATCTAGATGGGAAAAATAAGAAGCTCCTTTTAAAACTGGCCTTATTTCATCAATAGTTTTTAGTGGATAGTGTTCCCTAATTATGTACCGTAAAACCTTACAAGATTGCCCAGATTTGTTACGATTTTTTATTCCACTTTATTTATTTTATTTTATAATATTGCTTTGAATTTGTGATTGTGCTACATCATTGATAAATGTAGTATTCTTGGCATATAAGATATGATAATATCAAGACAATTAATGTTTATGTGCTAAAAACTTCAATTTGGACAGCGGGCCAAATATATAGTACTTTTTACAAGTTTTCCCATTTTGCAGAAACGTCCGTTACTTAGGTATTTTCTACCTTAAGAACATACAATTTAGGGATTTTTCTAGAAAAATAATCAAATTATTATACGACCTTAATACTAGTTTCAAAGGTCATATTACTTATCAAAGAACAATGACAAGTCTCCATACTAAGAATTGTCTGGGATCAAATTGAATCGTCCCGTAATGAAAAATATGTTAAAAGATTTGGCGTTAGCTCTAGAATCTATAAATGTAACTATTTTCATTTGGGAAAGCCGGAAAAAAGATTTCGGTGTTTGAATTTTTAGGTTATGAATGAACGTCAAACAACAATTATCTATAAAACATCGCAGATTGAAATTAAATCATAAAGAAATGGATAATGTGGTGTGGTCTAAGTGAGGATAAGAGTATTTACGGATAAAATGAGAAAAGCCCAAATAAATTCTAACCCTCGGTGTAGAGTAAACACTAAAACTGAGGGTTATAATACCTAATGTTAGGGCAAATAAAAAACACATTTTGTTAAACATGTTATTTTATTCCTCATCCTCATCTCGTATTATTATCTCATCAAGAAAACCTGCTGGTGCTGAGATATGTTCTTGATGTCTGGCCCATCCTAGATACTGTCGTATCTAGGATGACTATACTATGACCTTAGTGTGCTAAGGTCATAGTGTGTGCGCAGCAGCCTACAGTGCGCCGGCCAACTAAACAACTACAGCAATATTCAACTATACCGGTTCTGCCAGGAATATTATTTTCAATTAAAATGTAGGTACACTTATTATTGTTTCCGTGATATGTGTCGGGACTTTATTTTCCCTCTTATAAGGGTCTTTTGTCCACTACTTCCTCTAAGGTTATAATCATTTTGATTGATAATTTCGCCCCTATTCATCTTTATTCTGTATCCGCCTTTTTTTTTTTTTTTTTTTTTTGGGTGGGAAATTATCAAATAACTTCTCCCGCTCTGGGTGGAGCGGGAGGGCGTGTCAGACTCTTACTGACTAAAACCCACCCGTGTTCCTTCCTATGCCATGTTGCCGGGGGCCACGATTTCCCTATCGGTTTTCTTCGAACCCCCGGCATTGGCATTGGCCCTAGCGGACCCCGTCAATTCTGCTGACATCTCTTTGAGGCGCGCGTGGAACACAACGCGCCGTCGACCCGGGCTTGGTCCTTATCGGACGGCGAGCTACCCATTGCTCACCGTCCGCAAGCCCGCGCCTACGGTGGCCGGAAATCTTCCTGCGATTCCCGACGCCCAGGGCGTCTCCTGCTGCGGCGGTTAGGGGCGCGAGGGCGCGAAATTTGCCTCTCCCTCACGCGCTCCGTCTCCTCCTTCGCGAGCATTACTGCTTCGCAGAAAGAGGTGACGGCCTCCCATTTCCTCTCGCTCCGTAGCATGGCCCGAATCAGGGCCGGACGCGAGAGATCACCGCCGCCGATCGCATCCACGAGGACACGGCGATGCCCTGCCCAAGCCGGGCAGACCTCCACCGTATGCTCCACCGTGTCCTCCGGGCGATCCACACAGTGACGACACCCGGGCGTTTCCTCCCGCTTTATCCTGAACAGGTACCTCCCGAAACAGCCGTGTCCGGTGAGTACCTGCGTCAGGCGGAAGGTGAGGACGCCGTGGCGCCTCTCTAGCCACTCCTCAAAGAGGGGTCTTATCGCCGCAATTGTGGCGTGCCCAGCGCTGGGTTGCGACAATCGCACTCTCCATTCCGCCATGAGATCCCGCCGGAGCTCTGTCCGCTGTGCCGCGACTTCTTGCGGCATCGGAGTTAAGCCCCGGCGTTTCGCCTCCTCGCGCCACTCCCAAATGTGCGCGAGGACCTTTGCCTCCAGATCCCATGGCGGTACTCCGGCAAGGAGGCTCGCCGCCTCGCAGGAGACTGTGCGGTATCCTCGGGCCAGCCGGATGGCCATGACCCTTTGGGACGCGTTCAGCCGGCGGCCTGGCTGCCGCCTCAATGAAGGCGCCCACACTGGCGCCCCGTAAAGGGCCATGGACCGCACGATCCCCACGTAGAGCCTCCGGCAGGAGGCGTTTGGACCTCCCAGATTGGGCAGGAGCCGCTTCAAGGCAGCCCCGGCCCGGTCCAGTCTGGGAGCCAAACGTCGGAAATGCTCCACGAAGTTCCACCGGCTATCGAGGACGAGTCCCAGATACTTCATCGTCGACTCGACGCCGATGTGAACCCCTCCCGCCAATACCTGGGAGCCCGACGGTGGCGCACTACGAGGACCATAGAAACCCATGGCCTCGGACTTGTGCAGGGCCACCTCGAGTCCCAGCTGCCGGATTCTGTCGACGATTGTCGCAACCCCGCGTGTCGCTAAGTCGGCCGCCGCCTGGTACGACCTCCCCTGCGCCAGGACCAGCGTGTCGTCAGCGTAACAAACGACGCTGACGCCAGTAGGGAGGTCGGCGCGCAGCACCCAGTCGTATCCGATGTCCCACAGATGCGGCCCCAGGACCGATCCCTGTGGGACACCGCACGACATCTCTCGCCGGTTCCACTCTCCTTGGTGACCGGGGTAGATGACAAACCTGTCTGTCAAATAGGCCTCGACCACACGACAGAGGTAGGTCGGCATCCGGTGATACCGAAGTGCCTCCCTGATGCAACTCCAGGGCAGGGTGTTAAAGGCATTGGCGATGTCTAGAGACACCGCCAAGACGACCCCACCCCGGGCCACAGCATCCCCCGTCGTGAGGGCCCGCACGCGCATGATGGCGTCCACCGTAGAGCGCCCCCTGCGGAAACCGAACTGGCTCTCCGCCAGATCCGGCCCCACTCGCACCAGCTGCCCGACGAGGCGGTCTGCAATGACTCTTTCAAAGAGCTTGCCCACCTCGTCGAGCAGCACAATGGGCCGATAGGCGGACGGAGAGTCCGCTGGGCGCCCCGGCTTCCTGATGAGGACCAGTTTCCCAGTCTTCCAGCAAAGTGGGAACTGGCCCCTCTCCATACATGCGCTTAGGAGCCCTCTCAGTCGAGGCCCGAGAGTCCCCATGGCCAGGACCCAGGCCCTTCCGGGTATGCCATCGGGTCCTGGGGCGGTATTCCTCGCACTCATCCTGCGTACCGCCACTCTCATCTCTACCTCGGTCACCTCCGGAGCATCGTCGTCGTCGTCGGCGGTGTGGTCCGCATCGGGCACCGCAATGGGCGGAGCCATGGGCGGGGGCGTATGTTCCCCTCTTGAAGGGAACAGAGCGCTCACCACGTCCTCCACAAGCTGGGGCCGGAGACTCTGCGTCAGCGGGGGAGCCCATGGGCGGAGTTTCTCCCGCACCATCTTATATGGGCGTCCCCACGGGTCTCTGTTCAGAGTCTCCAGCATCTCCTCGCGGGCCAGTGCCCTGGCCCGCAGGATCTCCGCTTGGAGGGCGGTCTTCGCCGCTCTGTACCCCTCGTACAGCTCCGCCTGAATGGCTTCCGTATCCGGAGGACGGATACGGAGCCTGCGGTGCCTGGCGTACCGGCGTCGCGCAGCAACGCACGCCCTGCGTAGAGCTTCCAGCTCTTGCGACCACCAGTACACCTGGCGCGAAGCGCGTCCAGGGTGGACTCGGGGCATTGCCACGTCACATATATTGGACATGGCCTCCCGGAACCACTCCGCCTCGTCGTTAATGTCGGCAGGCCTGTCCGGTGATGACACCCAGGCCTGCACGATCGAGGCTTCCAGGAGGAGCTCCCGGTCCAGCCGCTTCAGCGCCCACCGCGGACCACTCGGGGCCTGTCGGACCGGCGCGCTCGAGGTCTGGGTGGAGACGTCAAACCGGATGTACCGGTGGTCGGAATAGGTCTCCACCTCCTCTATGACGCGCCAGTCGATTACACGCGGCGACAGAGCGGGGCTGGCGAACGAGATGTCCACCACTGATTCACCCCGCATCCGCACACACGTGGGGACAGAACCCCGGTTTAGGACGACCAGGCCTGTCTCCAGAGCCCAGTCCTCCACCATCCTGCCCCGTGTGTCCGTAAAGCGGGAACCCCAAGCCAGATTTTTGGCGTTGAAGTCCCCGAGGACGAACACGGGGAGGGAACCGAACCCGACGACGACGACTCTCAACTCCACAAGGGAGTTGTGGAACTCGGCGAGAGTTCGGTTCGGGGAGAAGTATACCCCTACCACGACAATCTCCCCGAACCGTGCCGCCACGCAACCCCGTCCTCTCTTGACAGACTCGAGGGACGGGGTACCAGCGGCGGCCGACGAAATGAGGGTCACTGAGCCGCTCAGGTCCTCCACCCAGTCATCCCTGGGCGGGACAAAGTACGGCTCAGCGACCACGGCGATGTTAATCGACCACTGCGCCATGCTCTGGAGCAACAGATCCTGAGCGGCGGCGCAGTGGTTGATGTTCGCCTGGAGGAGGCGTAATGGGGCCGTTATTGGCACTCCATTTCGACCCCCTCCCTAGCCCCCTGTGAGGGCACCGCCGCGGCGGCAACGGCGGCGACGACGACAGTGGAGGCGGCAGCGGCGGCGGCAGTAGTGGCGGCGGCTGCGGCGGTGACGGCGGTGGCGGAGGGCTTTCCCTTGCCTCTGGCCTTGGCGGGTGGAGCGCAGGCCTTGCTCCCAGCCCGGTGATCGGCCGGCTTGCCAGCCGCCGCACATACGACGCAGTGCGGCGCGGCGTTGCACGAGCCGGCCTTATGACCGGGCTGACCACAACGGAAGCAGTGGTCGCTGCGGTCCACCTCCGAGGTGCACTTCGCTCCCACGTGGTCACCCACCCGGCAGCGGAAGCACCTCATAGGTCGGGGCTCCAGCAGTTTCACCTGCGCGGAGACCCAACCCACCAGAAGCCTTCGGCCCTCCCCGGCTATTAGCTTGGCCGCCGACACGGGGCAGCTCACCGTTACGGCTCGCATCCCCGTGGAGTCAGGGTGGATGGTGCCTACCCTCACCTCCTCGGCAGAGCACCCCCCAGTCCTGGCGACCGCGGCCACCACCTTTTCCGCCGTCACACAGTCGTCCAGGCCCCGGATGCGCAAGTCAGCGCGTTTGGTGGGCCTGGACACTCGGGCCTCCTCTGGATTCAGGGTTGCCCTGAGCCTATTGGCCAGAGCGTCCGCTGCCGGGCCGCTGTTCGCACCGGGGATCTCCAGCATCCTGGCCCCAGTCGCGGTGATCTTTAGCCGGACCCCATTGGCGGTCTCCTTTAAATCAACCGCCGCATCCACCTTGGCGAGCACGTGCTGATAGGACACGCCCTTCTTTTCCGCTTCCGGCTGTAGTGTAATCACTACAGCTGCGGACTTCGGGGCGCGGAGCCTATCTGCGACGCTTCGCTCCTTGCGCCGCTGCCGCCTCGCCTTTCTCTTGGCCGCCCTTGCCGCCTTGCCAGCCTTCTTCTTCTCCCCGGCTACTTGCCATCCGGCATCGGCCGGAGGAGATTCAGAAGGTGGTGGGGGCGGCCGTTTCGCCGCCTTAGCCGAGGCCCCCGCAGCCTTGGCCGGGGCCCTTGCCGCCCTGGCTGGAGCAGCCGCCGCTTTCGCCGGGGCCTCCACCGCCTTGGCTGGGGCCCTCGCCGCCTGTGCAGCCACCCCACCTTTGGTCGGCCCCGACGAGGCTGGTCCGACTGCGGCAGCTGCGGTGGCGGCGTATGACGCCGCCTTTCGCTGGCCCGAGGCCGGCTGGCTTGCCGCCAATGGGGGGCGCAGGACTATGGCCTCCAAGGTGGCAAACTTGCTCCGTAGAGCAGCCATTTCCTGCCGCACCAGGTTGAGGATCCGGTCCTCAGCAGTCACGGGCTGTCCCTGCCCATGCTGCTCCCCCTCCTGCGGCACCTCTCGGGGGCCGGCTCGTCGGAGCCCAGCCAAGTCCGCTCGGAGCTCCGCATTCTCCTTTTGGAGATGCTCCATGGCGGCTGTCAAGCGGGCGATCTCCGCCCGCATTTCTGACATACCGTCCGACGGAGGCCCGGGTTGGAGGGCCTCCGCAGCCGCCATGATCGAGGCAGTAGCCACGGAGATGGCCTTGCCTCTAGAAGACTTCGTCTTCTTAAAGGCCACCTCGCTGATCGCGGCCGCTACCTCCTCCGCGAACTTGACCGCTCGCTCCGAATTGGAGCCGCCAGCGGCGTCCGGCTTACCACCACGGTGGTCCGGCTTTGTTTTGGCCCGCTCCCGGAGCGGACGGGCCATTTCGGCGACCACCCCACCCTGAGCACTCTTCGCGGCGTCAGGCCGCATCTTCGTGCCCACCAGTGAGGCGGCAACCACCACTTCCGACTCCTCTGTTGAGGCCTCGGATGACGAGACCCCGGGGTCGCTCTCCGCACTGATAACCGGGGTATCAGGCCGTTTTAGGCGACCCCGATTGCCTCGCCCCGGCCTCGAAGCGGAAGCTGCTCCCGCTACCGCTCGTCCTCGGCCTCTCCTCACCGTCGGCACCTTCGCGATCGGGAGGCTTTCCTCGCTCGAGGATTGCCCCGCCGATCCTGTGCGCTCCGACCCGCGCGACCTTTTGCCCCAGAATTTGGAGCCCCCACCACGTCCTACGTCCTGGTCGGACATACTATGGTCCCCTGAGGGACATGAGCCTCCTCGGCTCTTGTTGCCGTCGCCGGCAAGCGGTGTCTTCTCCGCCAATACGATTGGCACTTTGTCGTCATTTTGGTTTGGTTTTTTAGTTAAATTATCCATATAATTCCCACGAGTAGTGAGGAAATAAATGTCCACCTAGGCAGAGCCTCTTGCCTAGGTAAGCCTACATACTGTAGAGTTCGGCAGGTATCTACAGGGGAAGCGCTAACGACTGGTCCCCCACCAGCCACTCATCCTCTCGCCGCGCTTCGAAACTTAGGATTAGGTGGTTTTTTATCTTAGAGGTGTCCTTCCTCTGGGCCGGGCGGTTAAGCCAAGCCCCCGGCGGCGGCATTAAACATGCCTCCGTTCGCTGTCCAGATAACCTGGCTCAGCGAACCCGCCGAAAGTTCTCCCTCAAGATCGCTCTTGAGGGAGAAACGACAGCCGCTTTGGTGCGCCTGCACCGCAGCGGCTGGGTCACGTCCAGTGTCAATCGACTAACGTCGATCGATCAGGAGCGACCCGCCTCCCTCGTTCCTCCACTGTGCCCTCTGCAAAACAGAGGGATCGCTATATTCCAATGTTGGAAAACTTGAAATATTATTTTGGTCAGCGCATGTATTTTCAAACTGGGCTGATCGTCTATTCATATTAAGAGCCTCTACTATGTTTGCCAGATTATTTTATAACTCCATTCTTTCTCGAATTATTTCCAATATTTCTGAGGAATAAATATTGTTTTCAAAACGAACACCAAATCTGTTCAACAATGCTGCAGCTATTTGAAAATTCTGCATCATATGTGGTAGAGACCGATAATAATATTCTTGGCTTAACAGTTTAAAATCTCTTTTTAAATGACCATTGACGGCCTCTACCACCCACTGCAAATTGTTACGCAGCGGCTTTTATTTGCTTGAGCAGTTGTTAATTGATGCTCGCTTTCTAATAATGATTCTGGCACACATGTTCTATAGCCACATGCCTGTAACTGATTTATACTATCCCTAAAACCTCTATCTAAGATAAACACATCACCACGTTGAAAATACTCCTTTAAAACAGAACCATCACAAAACAAATTATTCATGATATCAGCATCCGAAGTTGTTGCTTTGTAAGGGCCATAACAATCAAGAATATATCCATCACAAGCGACAGTCATAAAAGGTTTTAAAATATTTCTATATATATGGAGCGAGTATGTTTGCTTTCTGGATTGAGTAATTCGAGCTTTTTTGCACATAAATATAGGTTCCCTCACATATGACAATACTGTTTGTTTCATTTCCATAAAGTTCATTTGGTATGATCAAATTATGTTGGAGTAATTCCTCCCTGGGTAAATGATTAATCCCAAGATTCCTTGGGACAAAATCTTGGAGAAGTATCTCCCTTATTTTGTTAATTAAAACTTCTTACGTTCTACGGGGAACATTCACCAAAGTCGCGATTCCTTCATCAGAATCCCCTGTTCGGAGTTTTAGTAAAAATACTAAAAGATCTAATGTGCCTCTATGAATATCTATTATTCGAGGTACTTCATCAAGTAATAAATTAATGTTTTGAACGTCCTATCCAGTACTCAAATATTCTGTCATCCATTTCTTCTATGTTTTCAAAATCAATTGATGGATTAAAGGCATTTACAAAAGAAAAAATTGCTGAAATTGCTGAATGGTAAATGTGTTTGTAGGAACAGTGGTGGCCCAGTGGTAACGGCCGCGACTTACAAGTTGTAGGCCGTAGGTTCGAACCCAGACAGGCGCTTTACTTTGTGTAAATTATTTCATCACCACTGCTCTCAAAACGGCGAAGGAAAACATCGTGAGGAAACCGGCATGTCCTAGAACCGAAAATTCGAAGACATGTGACATCTACCAACCCGCACTGGGCCCGCGTGGTGGATTAAGGCCCACTCCTTCTCAAAGAGAGGAGGCCTGTGTCCCAGCAGTAGGAACATTATAGGCTGATGATGATGAAATGTTGTGTAACTGTTTTGGGAGTCAGATAATGTATCTCACATATTGGCCATCAAATGGTCTTTACAAATACGGGCTTCCTTAGGCAGATAATATTAAATGAGGAGCTGGGGAACAAAAGCGGACTTGTCCAATTAATCAAATTTTACACTAGAGCAAAAAAAACTGAAATAGGTATATGCATATGGGCTGTAATTTTGTGCATTTCAGTATAATTAGTATTTAATACAACATAACTAATAGCCTGCTTGTTGGTCATAAAACTATGCGTTTTCAATTTTTTTTTATTTTTTTTGTAATGGACAAGTCCGGTTTTGATTACAAAAGGTGGACAACTCCGGTTATGATTGAAAGAGTTATGGACATGTCCGGTTATGAAAGAAAACTAGATTCTATTATTGTATTTTTTTATTTAAAAATTATATGAACTCTCCCACATCTGGTTCGCAACAGTCACAATCGTCACTGTGGTCGTCGTCTTCGTCATTTATTTGACTTGTTTCAGCAATTGCCACTGGTGAGGTATGGAATATATTGTTTTTAAACCAATCAAGCTCTTGATTATCCATCCAATTATCTCCGAATTGTTTCTTTAAGAGTGTTTCAACATCTTTTTTCTTGTTTGGTTTTAGTTCATTAACCATTGAAAATCTTTGTAGTAAACTCGGATGGTTTTTTGTCATTTTTAACAATGATACAGCATTTTCTGATGATTCATCTCCATAATAGGTGTTTAAGACTTTCACACCAAAGTTTACGTGATTTAAACGTGCAGTAGGATCTCTTCGTATTCGGTTTTCTAGGAAAATTCTTCTCAAAATTACGAAAGCAATGACCGTCACACAGCTGATTATCTTTTTTTTTAATTTAGCAGTGTTGCCACAACTGATTTAGGGATATCATAACAAAAAAACAATGATTTTTTTAGACTTGTCCGGTTTTGTTTGACATTTTTCGTACTAACGGCAATTCTCCTTACGTTTTTGTCCGGTTTTGATTGGAGAAAAAATCCCTTAGAATTTTAATAAATTTCTAACAGGACAAGTCCGCTTTTGAACGAAATCATCATTTTTAACAATTTTTTTCTCTAAGATCGGACCGCTTTTGATACACAATACTCCGGGGTTCGATAGATATGAGCTTAAAGAGTGCAAAAAAATAAAAATAAAAAATTCGAGTACAGTGGACAAGTCCGCTTTTGTTCCCCAGCTCCTGTAGTCACTTCTTTCCGGGTTCAGTGCGTAATTTCTTACTTCTTTTCACTTTCATTGGCTTAGGAGCCCTTGATTCTTTGAGATAATCCAATAAAGTCTTATCAATTCCATATTCTAAATCGTCGAAATACTCAGGGATTCTCTTAAAAACATTTCATGGATTTACAGGCCATATTCCAGCCAGTGGCTCTGAAGCTATTAATTATGTTATTGGTTTCTTTATGTTTCATGTTTTGTAGCAGTTGAGCCAAAAGTTTTGGAAAATGTTTTTATGGTGGTTTGTCCTGGATTTTTTAATTTATAATCCAATAGGATCTTTTTCCATTCCCTTTTTAGTGGCCCAAAGTACGCTACGTCTAGTGGTCGTGTTATGTGAGTGGAGTTTGGTGATAAAAATACCAACCTTATATTGTGTTTTCGACATAACTCTACAACTTCAATATTTATGTGGGAAGACAAATCAATTACTACTTTTGGCCCGGGAATTTGTTTCGCCCACTCAACCACTAGTTTTAAAATAATCTTCGAATGAAGCTGTATCAAACCAACCCGATTTGGAACAATAATATCTAGACCCAGCTGGGCCTCCTTCAAGCCACTCGGAATATAAATTTGAGGATTTATAAACCACATATGTTGGTAGACATGTCCCAGCTGCGTTTGCAGTGAACATGATTGAAATGCAACTCTTGGTGTTATTTAGAATCCTTTCAGAATGTTTGACGCCCCTTCTAAAAACATATTTTGAAGTGCCTGGATTGTCGGACAAGTTAGTCTCGTCGTAGTTCAGTATGTTCATAGGTGGTACGTCATTTAGCGTTTTACTTAAATTTGCATAAAATTGCTCCATTTCTTCTAATCCTTCCTCAGCCCGTACCTTTTAATATTTTGAGTCGTTCTGATGGTCAATTTCGAATGATGTCTGTTTAAAAATCCTTCCACCCACGTATCACTGGGTAATTTGCCATCGAACAAATCAGTCCGTGAATTTTTTTCGACATATTTTAGACTAAATTTTTTACATCCATTTTCGTCATGAGGCTGCCGTAATCTGCTGAAGCTAACAACACATTTACCAGTTTTTCTTCCTCTTCGTCGGTGAGTTTCTTTTGTCCTCCATCTGGCTTCAAGTAATTTTTTTTAACTTTGTTCAATATCGTCCGTCTCGAGGGATCCCGAACCTAGTTTCTGCCTCCCGAATTGACATCCTGTTATTTTCTACCATGTCAACCGCTAATTCTAACATTTCCTCTGAATAATTTCTGTATGCTCTCGATCCTAATATTCGTCTTTTTTTTCTTTTGTTTTTATTCATCCTGAAAGAAATGAGAAAGAAATCACCTCAGCAAGAGAAACAAATACGCTTAACCAAAACAAGGTGATTGAGCTCCCAAGAAACCACTGCATGTCTGTGTTTTTTTCAGTTTAGTATCAAAAATAAAAAGGTATGATAATGCGAGACTTAGTATATTGCTCAGTACCTTTAAGAGATAGCACAGTGGTACTTATTTAAGATTTTTCTCAGACCTATATTTTACTTACCTAAGTAAGTAAGACTAAAACGAAAGTTTCATCGAGATCTCCGTACAAAAAAAAAAAAAAACAGAAATCAACAAACAGACAAAAATAACTAAAAAAGTAATAGAAGTTAACTTTGTCGCTCGTTCTTAGGCTTCTTAGTTTGCATATACATTCAATTTAGTTTTTACAACATTTACGTTTTATCTCATGTACAGTGGGCTGCATCAATTGGGTACCCCAGTTGTATTAAAATTAACTTTGCTACAACTTTCCAATTCAAACATCCTTATGAATAATACAAAAAGTATTCATATGAATACTTTTACCAATGATCCGATGGTTCGAATCTCGTTCGAGCATATGCTCGAACGAGATTCGAAGCCAGTTAGGTAGGTAATGAATAATTCGATGAATTATCAATCTAATTGGCATTATAATTCTGTCTCTGTCTAATCGATAATAATTATATGAACTCCCAGAGAATGCATGGTTTGTTAATTGAGGGTTATGCATACATTTTTACTAATCTACAATGAAGTTACCGTCTGATGAGTCTAGTTTTGTTTCACCTTTCGCATACTATACGTGTTTGTGTTAAAAACTATTTAAAATTATAAATAATTTCTTGAGAACAAAGATTGTGGTTCTTTACGAAAAAAATGCAAGCATTAAAAGGATTGCCAGACAGCTAGGCATAGCGGTAAATCAAATTTTATCCAATAATAAAATAAATTGAATAGTTCGTAAACTTTGTTACTCGATTGATTAACTTAAAATGTATTTTCTACACAGAGAAAAATGGTGCGCTTGTGGGTGCGACGTTATTTGGATACTGGTGATGTGAAGTCAAAACTTTTGGGGCGGAGAAGTTCAGGCATCTATACAAACAAGTGTGAACGCCACCGTGATATGGTAAATGTTCACTTGAATTCTCCATTTTCAACCACTCGCTCAAGTGCTCAACGACACGGCATCTCAATCGCCACAGTGCGGAGGCACTTGCACGCAGGAGGCATTCACAATTATCGTCCAGCGAAGAAAATTCAACTATCAGAAGCTCATCGGGCAGCAAGAGTTCGGTTCGCACAGGAGCTGATGGCCTTCGACTGGGAAAATAACATAGTTATTTTCACGGACGAAAAAACTTTTAGGTCCGATAATCATGGGAAAAAAATACTATGGCGGAAACCTAATGAACGCTACAAGCCACAAAACATATTACCGAACAGGTCCAGTGGTAGAATAACATTAGGTAAATAAAAAATATAAACGCTTTTATTATGTAAATAAATAATTACCTATTGATTTCCATGTTATGACAGATTTAATTTTATTGACATTATCATGCGAAATTTAGATATTATTTAGCAATGTTTATCACCACAATATCATAAACATTATACTAACTATCTAATAAACTAATATTATGACTGTCTGGTTCAAGCCAGGTCTCAGATATAACGCATATGTGAATTTTACCTACCTATTAATAAAAAATTCTCAAAGGCTTTAATTTTAGGTCTTAAACTTTGTGCGTTCCACTTAGGGTTCCTCATTTCACCGAGACTTCTCGAGCACCATTTCCCGGGGATTCCCGAGAAGTCGGGAATTTGATTAACCTCAATAAAAATGTATGAAAAAGGTTTTAAAATAAAATAAACATTTTCGCAATCAACAATATGTTCATTTTAATCAGTCTTCGTCAATTAACTAAAAAATATGCCTTCTTAATTTCCTTTATAATCATTAATCACAGTTGTAAAACTAGAATAAAATATTAAGTAAAATCTTTAAAATTAACAAAATTTCAATCACAGACATTTTTTTTTAATAATTAGCTGTTACTGACAAATATGATCACTTATATACCTACCTAATGTAAAAGTCAAAATGTTTCATTAAAATAAATAATGATGTTTATGAAATATACCTATATAAAACTTTTGTAATAATAACTAACGACATTTAAATTAGACCAACAATTTTCTGTTAATAGCAGCTCTGACTTTGCTAACAGGTTCTATTAAAATAAGATTAAAAAAATACTAAAGCATTAATTCATTTGTCTGATAGACGGTTCCTAATCTTTGTAACGATGTAACCAGTTAAGAGAATACTCGTTCATTTTCAGTTGACGTGCGTAGGCTTCACAGTCATAACGGCATTATATAAATTTTCTAGAGTTGGCGTTCGTTTTCCGGTAGATTCGAATAAATGAAATTATTTTTTTATCAGGCTTTTGGTTAACTGGGCTTCAGTAGTATTTGTACCCGTAGACGACACAAGTCTCCGGCGACTCTAGTCTCCGGCGACTCTAGATAGGCGCACCGACACAAGCTACGCCGCCGCCGTCAAATGTTTGCGAGTGACTGACTGAACTAAACAAACAGAGATCACGGGGTGGGGCGGGCGGGAGGTGGGTGCCTTATTGGGTAGTAAACGGATGTAAAAGGGGAGAGGAGATAGAGGATATCATTTTTGTTATGAGTAACACAGGAAATAACATCAAGATGCTATTTTTTTATTTTTTATTTTATTTCTCGACTTCCCGGGTACTCAACCCTTTTTTTCCCGTCTCGACTAAGGCCAAATTTCCCGGGAATTCCCGCGTCGAGACTTCTCGATGAGAAACCCTAGTTCCACTGCAACAACTTAACAATTTTATTTTTAAGGTCCATTACTTACAAAGTCCGAAAAACTACTCTAACCACTTATTCAAAATAGGCCAGTCAGACATATCGTCGCCTTAATTCTAATAAAGCGTATCTCAGAAATGACAACTGTTCAGGATGGTCAAAAAACTGTTTTTATAATTATAATTCTTTGACAACACTTTAAGTGATGTTCTGAACCAACTTTTTTTGGGTGGGAAATTATCATATAACTTCTCCCGCTCTGGGCGGAGCGGGAGGGCGTGTCAGACTCTTACTGACTAAAACCTACCCGTGTTCCTACGGTTGCCCTGTTGCCGGGGGCCACGATTTCCCTATCGGTTTTCTTCGAACCCCCGGCAGGCATTGGCCCTAGCGGACCCCGTCAATTCTGCTGACATCTCTTTGAGGCGCGCGTGGAACACAACGCGCCGTCGACCCGGGCTTGGTCCTTATCGGACGGTGAGCTACCCATTGCTCACCGTCCGCAAGCCCGCGCCTACAGTGGCCGGAAATCGGCTCGCGATTCCCGCCCCGGGCGTCTCCTCCTGCGGCGGTTAGGGGCGTGAGGGCGCGAAATTTGCCTCTCCCTCACGCGTTCCGCCTCCTCCTTCGCGAGCATTACCGCTTCGCAGAAGGAGGTGACGGCCTGCCATTTCCTCTCGCTCCGTACCATGGCCTGAACCAGGGCCGGACGCGAGAGATCACCGCCGCCGATCGCCTCTACGAAGACACGGCGTTGCTCCGCCCAAGCCGGGCAGACCTCCACCATATGCTCCACCGTGTCCTCAAGCCGAACCACACAATGGTGACACCCGGGTGTTTCCTCCCGCCTTATCCTAAACAGGAACCTCCCGAAGCAGCCGTGTCCGATGAGGACCTGTGTCAGGCGGAAGGTGAGGACGCCGTGGCGCCTCTCAAGCCATTCCTCAAAGAGGGGTCTTATCGCCGCAATTGTGGCGTGCCCAGCGCGGGGTTGCGACAATCGCACTCTCCATGACGCCATGAGATCCCGCCGGAGCTCTGTCCGCTGTGCTGAATACCTGAGTACGCTTTATTAGCATGATTAATTTACTGAGATATAAAAAAAAATTAAGTCACCACTGTATTATATTTTTTTTATTTGTCTACAATTAAGATAGTTTAGCACTTAGATTAGTAATAATGGCACTTTCATTAAAATTAGGAATCATCGAAAAGTATCAAACAAAAATAAAGTTCTATTAAACAATTAAAAAAACAATCAAAAATACTATTCTTAGTAGGTATTTAAATAAAAAAAAAATGCTAACATCAACTTTAACTCTCACTTATTTATATAAAATATTTACTTAATCTTTAATCAGTCGTTGCCTTAGGCAAATTGTCGTAAAAAGAATGACAGTCTGTTGGCAAAATGTGTTTTAGATCTTGGAGGTCTTTCCATTTTCTTGGCTTCAGTGGTATTCTTCCTGTGTACATTGGATTAATTGTGTAGGTACCAGGCTTCCATCTGATGGGCAACTCTTGCAATTCATCCGAAAAATTAAGTTTAAATTGAATTTTTCCATCTGGCTCATATCGCAACTGCCGGATGTTGGTAACAGTTGGGTCACCAGCTTTTCTTTCAGGTCGAATGGAGGTGTATCGTTGCAGTACTGAAAAATCTTTGAAAAACTCATGGGAAAGGTATTTTTCGTCATATTTAGGAATTTTCTTCTTTGCATCTTTAGTAAGCTCAACATACTCATGAGGTAGATTTATGACGTTTTTTTTTAGTTTTATCTCAATAACGGAATGTACTGAATCACACTCCATTTGGGTATGGCCCTTTTCCAAATATTTTTGTGTGATTACTATGTTTTCTTTCATAGCCAAGTCAAGAAGAGCATTAGCCATGATAGAGTTTCGATTCTGGGCTGTACATCGCATCACTAAAAATAACTAGTGGATTAGTTTTAGGAACCTTCTCTTGTATGTAGTCTACTAGACAAGAAGCGAAGTTGGATGCTTGTAGCTCGCCTTCACATTCATGCCACCAATAACAGGTTACTTCGTGAGTTGCTAAGTTGTAAACTGTAAAATTATGACAACAAAGCTTTGTCTTATAATAGACAGCACTAGCTTGAACTTTGGGACAAACCTTCACGCTCTGCAAATCTACAGTAAGTACCGTAATTTTTCCATCAATAGCCAACTTTTTATCAGCTTCTTTTTCTAGTCTTGCAGCCTTTTTCTTCTGAATATGTTTTTTGTAAACCTCTTCTGTCACGTTTTTCGTTTCATAACCGCAGCAAACATCACACCTATCCTTCTTTGGCTTGGTAATGCTTAAGTTCAGTTCATCAAACTTGTTAAAAAAAAAACAAGCTGAAATTGGTTTCACCTTATCGCTTGCGCATTTTTCCTTGTAAATGCTGTATACATGGCTTTTACTTTCGAATACTGGTTCAAGATATAGTTTTGGTTGATGTACTTCTACAGTAATGTGAGGGTAGCTTAGGTATTTCTTCAAAAAACTTTAGCAGATGTTCAGCTTGACTGATTCCACTGGAGGTTGGTGTCTCAGTAGATCTTTTTTTGCCTCTGTTGCTTTTTTGCTTTGTAGTCTCAGTTAATGAGATACCCGACTTTGCTTCTGAAATCCAGGTAAGAACCATGCGTTCTCTGATTCCTAAAGTATTCAGAAACATTTTTTTGCAGACTTGGTTTGTTTCCTCATTCAGCTTTAGATAGTATACATAGCTTTGTTGTCTTTTATGTGAATCAACTGTCTTTTGTTTGATTGGGATCTTGTCTATCATTGAAGAAACAAAACTTTTCTTCCCTGACCAATCGAGCTCCTTCCAAAAGTTATCAAAAATACATTGTCTGTCATGTTCTCCGAACTCGGAGCAAAACCGCTTGGCGCTATTTTGCAGAAGTTGGAGTCACATGTTGGACCCATCTGCCTTTTACTTCTTTGTATACCTGTCGTAACCTGTTTTTCCTTTCTGGAATATCCTGAATAACTCTCTCCCCGCATTCTCTTTTCTTTCGTTATATTTCTTTGCCATTCTGTACAAGCAGCATGTTTTCTGCGTTTGGGCTTGTTCTCTGGTTCTTCAGTGTCAATTGTTTCAAGTCTAGATTCCACAATCAACGTTTCTGTGTCTATAATCGGTTCAGTAGAGTCATCCAATTCTACAACTCCAATTGTTTGACTATCATTGGTAGCAAAATGCGTGATTTCCAATTCACTGACACCTTCCGAAGCTTCGCATATTTTAATAATAGCATTCGATTTAGGGGCACCTTCATCAATCCCGGTAACAAAAAATGTGTCTTCAAATTCAATTTCAGGACCATTTTCAGTAGCAACACTAAGTAATGAACCCAAGTTCGACGCTTGTTCATCAATTTCTAAAGGGGCTTCTTTTGGGCACTTAATGGCAGGATCAGATTCGGCTGCTATATTAATCGCATGAAGGAGTTCATTGTCTGGTTTGTATACTAAAATGTTCTCTAAAATTTGTATCCGGCTCTGATGTTTTTTCTTAGGATTCGTTACTTTTATTCCATTCTCTGCTAATATTTGAAGGATTTCCTGTTCCTCATCATCTGACTGCAACAAATCCATTTTGATGATATCTAAAAGCAATGACAAAAATTCATGTGAATAGTTCGTATTTCAAAGGCAAACTATAAAATTTAAATTCGAATAGGTCGTATCTCAAAAGGCGCTTTTAAACTCGTAATTATTATATTATAAGTGGTTTTCCACAAATGAAGTATGTTTTAAAACAGTAAACAAATGTCAAATAACAAAATAAAAACGATTTCATACCTTGGCAGCTTATAAAAACAATCACACATCACTTAAATCGCAGAGCAACCTGCGCGATGTCAACAAACTATGGCGACTCAATGAAAAGAAAGATAGTTAATGCATATTCGCAGAAAGATCGAGCGATCCGAGATACGTCGCATTACGTCAGTCTTTTATCTCACTCTTTTTCATACAAACGTTGCAAAGTAAAGAAAGAGAAAGATGTACTTTGTCGCCTTTATTCAAAGCACACAAAAATGTCGGTTTCGTTCAAAATTGAGATACGACATATTAGAATTAAGGCGACGATTGGTCAGATTCGACAAAGACAGTTTGATCGGAAGACGTTTCTACTGCACTAGATTCTTGACAGCTACTCTAGCAAAGTGCATCTGATTCTGGTTCTGAGATTTAAAAAAAGCATCTTAGTAAACATACTTACATACAAAGATATTTATCACTTAGGTAGGTATCATAAAAGCTTATACAAACCTTGCGGCAGAGATTGAATGGAAGTACTCGTAGATGTATTTGCATCTATTTCTGCACAATTTCTATGATGTGTCTCTGGCTCTCAATCTGAATAAACAAACATGTAGGTATTTAATTAAATCTACGGTTCATACCTATGCAACAAAAAAGACTTTAAGGCTTCTGCCTCGAATCTTGCGGGCAGCGGGGCGGCGGCGGCGGCTGAGGCGCGGGAGCGGGATGGGCAACGCAGACCCGTTCTCGAAAAGAGCGGGCACTCGGGCAGATCGCGCGGCACTATAGCGGCGTAGTGTTGTGTTTGTGGTTGTGTCGTCGAGAAATTTGTTTTTATTTGCGAACCAAATGTCTGAACAACAGCGACAACATCTTTTTGATTCAAATCTTCTAATTTATTCCTAACGCTGGATTTATTGTGGGCAAAAGAAGAAGTGAATCCCTGTCATCCATGCACAACACCGCGTGTGCACGCGCGGGCGGTCACCGCTTGACTCACTTGACTGGAGTGCACTGCTCGTTGCCCGCCCCCGCGCCGCTGTTTTCGAGGGCCGGTCCATTTGATTTTACGCATTAGTTCCTGCCGCTCCCGCGCCCCGCCGCCGCCACCCCGCTGCCCGCAAGATTCGAGGCAGAGGCCTGAGACTCGGCAGGCAACACAAATCTTTATTTTGTTAACTAAGATACCTACCTTCTTTTAAACAATAATGCCTGCACTGCATGGGTACACAGGGGATCGCATTACGCACTGGCCGGCGGACAATATCATGTGTTGGGGGTATGGCTAATATTTATTACTCTTTTATTGCCATAGATAGAAAGAGACTAATGCGTCTTGCAAACTGTTGGGCGCAAAAATAAAACAGTAATATCGAAAACGGGACCAGATGTGTTCAAATTAGATACGTATTGCAATTTTACACATATTTATTATTGAATTATTTACTTTAAAAACCTTGTTAGTTCCCATTACGGTCTGAGCTGACTCAAAATAATTCGACAACAACAATGTGCTAGCGTTTACCAAGAACTGCACGAAATTCATTCACGCCAATAAGTCGGTAATAGCAACTTACCAAAATTAAATACGAAATACATTTTTGTATTGATACGTAAAGATACTTTTCTCGACATAATTTAATTTTTTAATTTCCCTACAATAAAAGTGTTTTTCATGATATCTTCGTAAATACTCGTATCACTACGAAAAATGTGAAATAAATTACTAAGATGTATCCCAACCCATTACCGACTTATGGCTTGGGGGCATTGGTATATAATTTAATGATGAGATGATGTATGATATTGTCAAGGATTACAAATAAAACAAATATTTAATTGAGTCCGTTTCCTCAAGTATTCGGCATTTTTGCGAGAATCCGAATCCTTGTTGAAATTCACCTTTAGTGTAGTGAAATTGGTGATGATTTCAGATTGACGGGCAAAAAGAGCTTCCATGATGTAGGTAAAGGAACAGTCTTACTTTGTTATATGATGATCCACGTAGCTGTCTGCACCTGATGCTGCTCCCAAAGAGGTTGATAGCGACGCTGAACCCTTGCGCCGCCTGATGATGAGCTCCACAGAGCCCGATGATGTTGATGTCACGCCGTGATATGCTTACCACGGCCGTGCTGTTGACCTAAGCTGTATTTGCTCAAGTCAAGAATAAAGTGTGTTTTTTACTGAATGAGTCCACACTGATTTGATCACAGAACCTTGAGTCCGAACCGTGCCTCTGACCAGTACGCGCGCTTGGTCAAAGTACAGCAACGAGGTCCTGTAATTCTCGAAGGACCAAAAATAAATGTAGGGAATCCCTACACTTGATGATTTGATAACGCGGCGATTCTACTGGGATGATGAAATAAAACCGACCGCTTTGAATGTTCGTTAAACACTGATTTATTGAAATATACTTTTCCATATTAAAGTCAAAGTCAAATAATTTATTTCAATTAGGCACAAAAAGGCACTTTTGAACGTCAAAATTTACAAAATATAAATTGATTCTAGTCGCCCCTTCCAAAAGGTAGTTTTCGTATGGAGAAGAATGGGCAAGAAACTCCACCGTTACTCTTTTAAAATGTTTTACAATATTTTGTATACATAATTATATTATTATGTGAAGACGATGCACCTAGAATAAGATTAGTATACCACAATAGGTAAAAATAATTAAAAATGAAGCAATGGCAGAAAAAATAATTATGTAAGTAATGGATACATGGTGTTCACATATTTACAAGCATTGTAGAAGTAGGTGCCTATACAATATTCCTAAAAAAATTGCAATAATAGGTACAAATGCTGTGTGTGCATAATGCACGGCGCGTAAGTCGGTAGAGTAAAGTACGGTTCCGTACAACAATTATGTTTTTCCAATGACATTTCAATAAGTTTTCTAAATATCACTTTGAGAGTCGCTCAAGAACTCTTCAGGTGTAAGATTATCTATTTCCTGAGCAGGACTTAAGCGATATGTAAAAATTCTGTTTTTAAAAGCAGTCGCTGTTATTTTAATATTATCAAATTCAGTTCTCAATAAACAGTTTGGCTTGTGTAAGTTAGTTCTCATATGATAATTAAATTTATGTTTCGGTATTTCAATGTAGCATTTATCACATTTCATAAAATTTAATTAGTTCATGCAATGTTCGATGGATCAACTGAAAAAAAAAACAAAAACAAGAAACGACATTTTTGACATTTTATTTAGAACAAATCATAAAAACTATTTGAGTACAGTAAACGATTATTTCCATTAATTAAACATAGAAGATTCCCTTGATTAAACTATATTACGTTACGTGACTTATTTTTTTTTATTGAAATCAATTTCACTAATAATAATGGTTACTAATAAATGTTTTTGGAATCCCATTAAATTCCTTACGTGTGGCGCTAATAAATTTAATTTAATTACTGAATGTTGCCATCTATTAATCGGCAACACTTTATCTATATCGCCACACTTATAAACCTTTACTTCGACATAGTGCGAACCAGTTTTAGCGGTGTGCGCTTGTCTGCCATAGCCATTAAGCAATCCTACTGCTAATATAGGAATGGATAGGCGTTTTTTTACCCCTTGGTACTGATGAAATGCTACGCCGGTCGTCATCCTCGCTGTCACCGCTCCCGAATAAATCAGCAGCTGTGGCTATATTTGCTCAAGTCAAGGTACAGGTCCAACGACTGAACAGGGTTTATCCGTGGCTTCTTGTATTTAGACGACTTGGGTGTTGCTGGAGTAGCGATTGGCAGCCTGCTTCGCTTTTTCTTAGGTGGTATGTCAACTGGAACGGGCTCTGGAACCGCTACGCTTGGAGAGTCGTCCTCTGTTAGGACAAGGTCGTCCGTTAGCTGGGATGTCTTGGACCTGAAATCATAGAAATATTTGATTGGACATAATTTATTAAACTTACATAACTTGTTGATAGGTAATAAGATAAGTAATATCAATAGGGGAGACCGGGGCGCAACTTATCAAAAATTTATATTTTCAGTTGCAGCTTCAAAACGCCTAAACATTTTGAAATTATTTTTGTGTCAAATGATGTCCAAACTATTCAATAACCATGTCGTTGGTTTTAATTTGACAAGAAATTGGTACCTTTTTAAAAAGTCGATTTTGCTCAGAAAAGTCAGAAATTAATACTTACCCCGCGATCGGGGCTACAATTACATTATTAACATTGTAAGTATTTTCCTCTATAAATAAAGAAAACGCAAAATGACAATGTCATTTTTTTATTAAGCAATACAATTAACATTAGGCTTAACAATATAGCACTTTATTTATTTATTTCAGACATAATTCTAGTCCATATTTATCACACTTACATTTAAATTATAAAACTCACAGATAAAAACCCAAAATACAATAACCTTTAAATATTCATTAAAACAAAATGACTTAAATAAAATTGACATTCTAATACATTCGATTTTGATCGATATCGATATTATAGGAAAAAAAAGCAGAAATATCGGTTGGCAATAAAAATCATAACGTGTTTTAGAGGTTCAGATAAAAATATTTGTTGTTTTTAATCAACATGGGTGTAATAGTATAATAGACGTTTGAAACTAATCCGATTTCAATAAAAAAAAATTAAAAAAAACTATTAACCATACAAACCAAATATACCGCACCGCACACTATTGTCTCGTCACATTTTCAATAAAAATAAGATAGATAAATGTACCTACTACCTCATATCTAGTTCTGTGGGGTTATAGAAACAGATTCATTTATTTTACCTTGTGAGCTATCTATCGATACTTTAAAAATATTGTATACACCTTTTGTATTATTAAATAAGCAGTTTTTTAACGTGATACGCAATAATAAATTGAACAATCAATACAGAATCGATATCATCATATTTTATGTAGGTAGGTAGGCACATTACACGCAATAGAAGAAATGGACATCCCTAGTGTTGACAGGCTATAGTAAAAAATGGCGCACTTCATAGTCGGAAACTTGAAAGTACTAACTATTGTTAAAAAAAACCTACCCCATTATAAATAATAATTATATTTTATTAAAAAAATATATTTCCATTTTAGATATTTCTAAAGTTGTTGTTGAAGTTTTTGAGACAGGAGACATTTCTAAAGAGTACTGTATATGGACAATCTCCTTAATGCAATGCAACCTGAAATGTAACACAATAACTATGCGAATTTGTTTCAATGTGTGTTACGTTTCACCAATCTGTACATTAGTGACAAACCAAGTAAAACCTACTCAGATCATTATCGTACCTTAATCTCAAGTCATAACATTTTTACTTACTCGTACTTATATTTACTTTTAAGTAAGTAAGTATAAGTACGAGTAAGTAAAAATGGTGTACATAATCAACTTGAATTCTAACAAAAATAAACTTTTATAACATAACATAACATCACGCCTTGTTTCCCCGAAGGGTTGGGCAGAGGTGTCCCTGTAGCAGGTACACCCACATTTCGCCAGTTATGTTTAAGTCCCACGTAATAGGGGGCGAGCCTATTGCCATCAACCGGGCACAAATCCAGACTCCGAGCTGCTACTGAGAAATTTCAGATAGAAAAACCCAATAACACTTTGCTCGACTCGGGAATCGAACCCAGCACCTCATGCTCAGCAGTAGCGCTTGCGACCACTAGACCAACGAGGCAGTCAAACTTTTATAATAATTAGCAATTTAAACTTAGACGTAAATTAACTTATAAAAATAACATTATTTGGCACTTAGCAACTACTCATTTTAATTAAAATTATAGGAACTTCCAGTTTTTTCTAAACAGGGCGTTTTAAAAAGATTCAGATTTTGATGAGATCAATGAATGCTTTATACTATATACCTGTATAATATTGTAAGATTTTTATTTTATTTTCTTTTTGAAACACCCTATTTTTGATTTTTTCTTCAGTTATATTTGCGTCACAAAATTTTATTTATTTTTAAATTCTGGGTCAATCTCCAAAACGGGCGTATTCGTGTGATCGCTCTGGTGCTTTTCAGATATTGATATTTAATGGTAATTATGTATCTCATTAAAAATAATGATATTCAAATGGTACATTTTTGCTATTGGCCTTCAATTTACTCAAACAGTTATGGAAATATTTAAGTTCAAAAAATTTCGCACCCAGAGCAATCATAATTGGTGCCAGAGCGATCATAAATGGTGAAATCAGTGAAACAAAAAAATAAATATTGATAAAATATTATTTATTTAGCCGTTTTCAGTCATATTTAGTGTACGTGAAACAAAAAAATATTCTCTTACATATAATCATGTAAGAGAAATTTATTATTTTAGAAAAAGGTCAAGGCATATTATCAGTCATACATATCAAAAATACGGAATCTTATATATAAAATAATCGCTAAAATAACAAATTAACATAATTATTAAAATCAACTTTTGGCTTAGTTTCAATTCTTTGGACTTAATTAAATCACTTCTAGGTAAATGAGACAAAATTCTTTAAGAACTATTAATACCTACAGTCTTTTATAGTTATAAAATCACTTAGACTCATTAAATATTAGTTTTAAAAAGTAATTAAAGAAAACTAACGTTTATAAAGAACAGAATAAAATTCTTAAAAATAAACAATTATAAACGTAACTATTTGTAATCATAATGCTTATTATGACTTAGAATCATGACTAAAATACAGTCTTTTCAAGATTATCTAAGAGATTTGTAATAATCACATTTTTCTTAACTATATATTTAGTGGAAAGTAAAGAATTAAAAAGAACAACACAAAGTAAAATGCAATTCAGATGATCAGATCAGATTAAAACATTGTTTGCAAATTATAATGATACAAATTTTCAAAATACAATTTCTGTAAGGCTTAGTTGATCAACTAACTAAGAAAATAAGGTTTATTGGAAGCTCAGAAAATTGAATAGTCATCAGAGTCGGAGTCGGGTAAATCTTCTGCTGCAGCAACCTTTGTCAAGGTGTTATCGTTTTGCAACGAAGATAAAACTACCTCGGAAATACTTGTAGTAATTAAATTTTCATAGTCAATAGATGGGACTTCTTCCCAAAAACTGTCCGGCAGGTCCGAGTCGTGTAATGATTTTTGACTTTGATTTGCAGTTATAGTCTGTCTATTATTTAGCAGTTGTGGGAGCTGTCTTTGCTTCTCCTGATTGCATTTTTTTGAACGCTTAACCAGCGAAGGACGGCTTGTCTTCCTTGATGCCCGTGACATGTTTGTCTTTGAGGTATTTTGGTTCGAGTCGCTGTTAATTTGGTAAAAGCCTAAGTGTTTGCCGTGCGGACATCTTGGCCATTCTACGACGCTCAGCCAATTTCTTCCTAAGACGTTTTCCTTCAATATATAATTTATTTCGAGGCATGATTTCAATCTGCAACAATAGTTGCCATTAAATTTTAGAGAAGAAAGGGTTACAATTGTGGTAGCTAAATGCCAATATAATAATATCATCAGGGTAAAATACGTCAAAATCTGTTTATGGGTTTAGGTTATCCGAAGAAACCCAGGAAAGGTTATAAATTAAAGGTAATATGCATAGTTCATCGTTTGTCATTGTAACAGTCCGGTACTACTACTTAAAATAGATTTATAACGTATAATTAATGTAAAATATCATCGCTCTGGTCTTTTTGGACAGAGCAATCAGAGCCATAGCGATCAGAAAAAGTCACAAAATCATAAATATAGCCGAATTTAAAAGCAGTAGAAAGTTGTGATTACGTCTCATAAAAAACATCATAACGATCACTTAATTCACATAACAAACACATTCACAAGCTTACTATTGAATTTAAATAACGTGCCATAGCAATCATAAAATTCGAGAACCAAATCCAGAGCAATCATAAACTTACCTTCGTAATGTTGAAACGCGGGAACGTGGTACACAGGTATCGTCCTCGGCGGTTAGACCACTATAGGCGTTGCCCCGCGGGAGGGGAATAGAGTGTTTATAACGCGTAACTAGGGATGAGCGCGATGTTTTACCTCAGCGCAGAGCGATGAGATAAAATGCCCGGTCACGATTTTAAATTCAAATTGTGGCAAAAGTATTGTTAATATCACTAAAAATATTTTATTACTTTGAAGATTAACTATTTGTTATGTAATCTAAATAAGTTGTTTCATATGATCCTTCTCATTAAAAAGTTAAAGAATATTTTTTTCATTCAATCGGGAGTTGGGTCAACCCAGAGCGATCAGGATTTTAGGGTTTAAGATTTTTTTTTTAATATTTAAAATAAACTTATTCATAATATTAGCCTTGTATCACGTAGATTAGACATCAAACTGTATATAAAAAAATATTTAGAAAACGTTTTTCGTTTTTAAAATGGGTTTATCCAGCCCGACACGAAAAAAAATGCCTCTGGAGATCGACCCTTCTTCGAAATCTTTCCGACGTCCTATGATGAGACATAATATTCCCAATTTGACTTGTACGACCGGATCCACACAGTTTTTTCAGATCAAAATTAACTTTGACATCTGAAAGTATTGTCACTTTGGGTTCTGTTCTGTTTTTATGCTGCTATTTGACTTCGCAGTAAAGCACACTTGACAGCACTAAAGGATCCGTGTCATTTTTAAAATTGTGGTCAGTAATCATGATATGATCGTTTCATTAACATTCACGTGGAGGGTTTTTTTCTGCTTTTGCCTACGTCTGTAATATGCTCTCGAATTCTCACGGCATTTATCTCGCTGTTTTTGCTGTTCATCTTTGATACCTACAACACGCTTGTTTTTCTTTTTCTTCAAGTAATTTTCTTCATCTTTTTGTTTTCGTAGTTCATGTAATTTTGGATCTATTTAAATTTTACTATAGCGTAGCGTATTTTACTTGCTTTTCGTTTTGCTTCTAAAATTTCTTCTCTGGGTTTTTTTTTTCTGTTTCTGACATTTTGATAATCTACAACAATTACAAGAAATAAGTAGGGAAATACTAACAATTTTGTAAAAATTATAAATCCCTAACTGCCCAATAAGCAGAACAGGAATTTTATTTACCTCTGTTTTTCTCAGTCCCCTGTATATCTCATTCCTCTGTCTATCTCATCTGTTAGGTTTCAATTTATTATACTGGCAGCACCGAGAGATTCGATATGTTCTTCTGGGTTGGGCGCTCGTGACGGTAGGACGTGCTTAGTGGCGGTGTCGGTAAAAATACAGATTGATATAGGATTGGTTGGATGTCTACTGTAAATTAAGGTAACCTATTAGTTTTATGGTAAATATAAGAATACCGATTTGATGGTGAAATGAATTGTGATATTATGTGGGGAATAGGAGATGTGATGGTATGGTGTAGACTATTGAATTTGATGTTGGCAAAGAAATATAAATGACTGACAAATATCTTGGTGTTTCATATTACTTCCTTATCCCTGAATTACTGTAGATATGTGGTTTTATTAAACAGTTTTAGATTATGATATTGGGGTAACGACTTTAAGATTCATTTGGTGATTAGTATCCGTTTTGGGGGTGAATAATTATATTCGGCATTAAGATAGTTATTTTAGAGATGGATAGTTTATACTACACATCAGTGCGATGCACGCTCGGACGTGTTTCCACTGTGCACGGCACGAATTTTAGTCACGTGTTGCGCGGCCATAGCCGCTGCCCGTTAACACTATGAGTTCCAAACAACTCATAGTCAATGAATTGCTGGCATTCCTGGTCGATGCTATCAACTACATGGACGAGGTGAGCATACTGCAGATATCCAATTGGTCCAATTATAAGGAGGACGAGATCTGCAGCGGAAAACGGTTATTGTTCCAGTCGCTTGGAAAACTAGACCAGATCCCTAGCCCTCTCGCCGCAGAGATGGAACCCAGAAGTCTTCAAGATATAATCGATATGTTGAAGAAGACTGACCCGGACGACGTGCCAGATTTCGTGGGCGAAGGAGCTAGGTAAGCTGACCCCAGTCACTTTCAATCACGTCGACGTTACGCGGCTGTTAAAGGACATCACTGCCTTAAAAGTGGAGATGACCAAGATGCAGTCCAGAATGGAGGAATCAGAAAAAGTCAATACTGATCTACGTGCAGAAATAGCATTATTGCGCAACGTTGGTTCAGTAATTGGGTCGCCTGAGGCCTCACAGGTGAACACTCGTCGAGGGGCGCGAAATGCATCCGTCGGCAGTTCGAATCGGCGAACACAAGTGCGTCACCAGCTGCCGATAACGCTGAGCAAGCGCTGCCCGCCATCGTCGTCTCCCGTACCACAACACTGCCTGCGGAAACGTCACGCGTAGGTACATTGACCCCTAAACGTGCCTCTGCTATTGTCACCAGTGGCAAATCAGATGCGTCGCAGCCAAAGCGACAAACTAGAAAAGGGGAAAAACAGAAAAAGGGTACTCAACCTGCCCTGACTGCGGTCCGTAGCTCCTTGCCAAGAACCTGCAGCCAAGTTGATGAGGAAGGTTTCACGAAAGTGGAAAGGAAGAAGAAGCCCTGTTCTCGTAACCTGTGCGGCACCGCACCGAGTGGACCCAATATGCTGTTGCGCCCTGCTGTGCCTACGACACAGCTGTACCTTTCGCGTCTGCATCATTCCACTACAACTGAGGAAGTCGTGCAGTATTTAAAAGTGAAGACCAACTGGACTCTAGAGGGTTGAAAGGTTGGAATCGCGCCACAACATCAATTTTAAGTCATTCGTGGTACGAGTTCCAACCTACCATCTACAGACTTGCCTGAAAGAGGACTTTTGGCCGAAAGGTGTCGTATATCGACGTTTCTGAGGACGGTTACGCGACACCACGCAGCGATACACGACACCGTCAACATTACGTGTATAGTTATAGTTGTATAAGGTTTTTAATATGTATTAGTTTATTATTGTATAGGATTATTTTGTTTATTTTATGTATGGGCCTTAGTTGCCTGATTATTATTATTTTTAGTTTTTAACTATTCTCGGGACCATGGATCCCGGTCCTTTGGAAGGCGTACGAGGGGCCGGAGCCAACTCGTAGAGGCCCGTTAGACGCTTTTCAAGAAATGAGGCACCAACCGACGATTATCCCTGTATGCACTATGCAAGCGCACCAAAGGACAACCCACGGTTGGTGTAGGACTATTGCAGTACATGGAAACAAAACATTGGACTATGGGTTTGGGTAGCTAAAGTGGACTGGTTACCTGGAACTATGGTAGGACTATAGCCCCTGCCTGGTCAATGTTTTATATTTACACGGATAAAATGGCAGGGGGTGACTTGCACACTCGATAATGGGCCCCCAGAAATGGTCACTAGCAAATAGTGACGTAGCAACAAGGGGGCAACATGTCCTGAGGTGCTTGAGGAGTGGAGAGGTACTCCACGGCTTTCAGAACAATCCCAGAGCCCGGAAGATGGTCAAGAACCCTACGAGCACTTACTGGAATACTTCCTTCCTCCGAGCACGTTTGCTCTTGCGAATCTTCACTCAAGCCGGCCAATTAAGGCAAGAATGAGGCGGGAGCGCCGTTCCTCGTCAGTGTCCAATCCAACCGGCCAATAAAGGCAAGCCAGAGATGAGGAACAAGACTTCTCCCGGGAGATAGGGTCCGTGGGGTCGCTACTGCCCAACAGCTCGCCACATGCTGCCCTGCGGGATTTTGTATCTCTCTTGGTCTGGCTCCTCATCCCAGACCTGTTCCGGCAAAGTAAACTGAGTACCACACAGAGGCACAGACCTAGAGTTCGGAGCGCGCAAGCCCCACCACGACGTCAACGTAGAGATACGGCGGTGGGGTTATTATTATTATTATTACTCTGTCACAAAATCGATTGATAAATCTATTTAAACGATTCTTAATAATTCTTTATTGTACACAATTACTCAATAAATAGTGTTCGTACAGTAATTGAGAAATGGTACATACAAAGGCGAACTTTATTCAAAATTGAGTTTTCACCCAGCAAATCTTTGAGTAATAGAAAGAGATGAAAAAGGGTAGAATCCCGTTGCTTTTTGTAAACACTAGAACTAAATTGAATATAAGGTGTTTCAGCCGGGGGTTCGAAGAAAACCGATAGGGAAATCGTGGCCCCCGGCAACAGGGCAACCGAAGGAACACGGGTGGGTTTTAGTCAGTAAGAGTCTGACACGCCCTCCCGCTCCACCCAGAGCGGGAGAAGTTATTTGATAATTTCCCACCCAAAAAAAAAAAAGGTGTTTCAATCGAATATTGACGTGTTTATAATGGTAAACTTACTTGAAATGATGGCAAAGATATCCAAAAACTAGCACGTCGACGGAACGCGAGCGCCGAGCATGAAAACTTTCAGCGTACTGCTGGCTGGGTGAGCGCTGGCGCTAGGCGGGTGCCGCACGTGGCGGCGTCTTTGAATCGATTTGATTTTCCCAACACTTAATAGTGCTTGTAACGTCATAGTAGGTAGTTAAAAAATGGCACGCTTGGTTTTCATACAGATCGTGATACTTGCGTTATCTAGGTCTATCTATATCTGTGATTAAAACTCTATAAACTTCATTTTTAATTTCTTTATTTATGTAATAAAACGACGTTAAGTTATACGAAAATCACTGCAGATGCACTGCTAAAAACATTCTGTGAGATAATCTCTAAGTGACACTGATTTTATATCAATAAATAATTGTTAAACGGCATACACACATAATTAATGTTTATCAGTTATAGTTTATTTAAAATTAGTCGTAAATATTGGCATATAATTTTAATCCCTATGCGTATTGTACGGTGGGCTGCATCAATTGGGTACCCCAGTTGTTATTTATATTAAAATTTTGCAGTCCACTGTACCTTCATAAGATTTATAATTATTTATCTCATAATCATCATTCATACTCAATTGTAACGATGCCCTAACTTACCGTTTTAGGAGGATACGGCGCCGCGCTGTCACTGAAAACTGAGACGAAATTTTTATAAGGTAATCGTACGTTCTTGCATACAAATGGGTCTCTCCATCATGAAATTCTAGAGACCAGCCATAACGGGTTTTAATATTAATCTTGAGTATGACTAATATAAATTGAACTCCAAAATATTTTATTGAAAAACAAAGAAAAATATATTTTGTGTTATTAAAAGATGAGTTAAACAGATTTTTTTATTGTGGAAATGGTGTAAATGATAAATCCATGTTCTCATGATTTAGTGATACCTGATTCAGAAGATATTTTATGCCACCAGATTCTACCGGAAGATGAACTTCTTTTTATTTAAATCAATTTGAAATAAATTTCAAATAATAAGACTCATCAAAACCTTAGGTCTTCGATACAGTGCAAGAAGATTCCGTTGCTTATTTATCGAAATAGAATTGGGGGTTCTGCATCACGGCGCGAGTGTAGCGAGAGCAAGTGATGCAGAACCTACTTCTTTGAATAGGTTCTCCAGTTCGAAGATGTCTGCTTATCTGAGACAGCGAATACGTTTGTTCCAAAATTGTATTAAACTGCTCATTGCTTAGTCGTACCCGAAAGTGTATTCATCGTCGTCATCGCATCTTGCATTAAAATCTAATCTCGTTCCACGTTAGAGAGTAGCTTGGAGAATGTCACAAACGTCACTAAATTGGGCTGGAGTAAAACTATGAGTTATGTTGCAGAATTGTGGGAGCTCGTCCCAATTGTTTGCTGCTAGATGCTCTGCAGAGAGCTCCAGGTGCAACTCGTGCACCAGGTGGGATGTACAGTTTATTGTCACTATAAATAAAAGATGTGGACTTTGATACTGTCTGGTATTCGACGGGTCTCATCAACACAGTATTTAAATATGCAATGTCCGGGGTGTTAGGCGCTCTAGTGTAATCAGGAACATTAAACTCTTCTATATTTTGTGCCTGAATTGGTGGCACCTCCACAACATTAGGTTCTTGTATTGCAGGTGGTCTGGTGTTACTTTCAATTCGCTGCCAACATCTGTGGCATACACGTCGTGTTCCGTCAAACGCCATCTGGAAATACAAAGTAAAATAATTACTTGTCGGTATGTAAATAATGATCGGCGAAGTGTGACATTGTTTTGGAATTAGTAGGTACCTAACAAAAATGATAGGTTATTTAAGTACTAACCTCTAATACTGTGTATTGTTGTACTAGTAAGCAGCAAACTCTGGTCACGCCATTGGAAGGTTCTCAGCTAAAATGTGTTCTTGGTATCTACGGCGGTAAAGCCCACGTCGACACATCACAAAATTGCGCGGTCCTTCCAATTTTTTACTATTCAACAATCCAATCGACAAATAGTTCAGTTCCCTTGAGATAGCCGGTAAACGTTAAAACGGAGCACAATAATGTCCAAATCCAAGAAGAAAACAAAAGTCCGAAAAGATCGCCAGGTCAAAAAGTTGATAAAAAAAGGTAGTAAAACGTAACGTGATCGCGCGCACAAAGCCAGTGAAGACTACTTGACAATTCGCGCGTGCGCGCGGGCTAATTCACGAGAGGGGCGGGGGCGGAGTCAAGACCATCGATGACTCAACCGCGGTGCATTATTTTTACGGAATTAGTGCAATGCTTCCTTGATGTTATTATAACTAAAATAACATGAATATGTAAAATAACAGTAACCAGCTTTTTTGTATCGTTTTTCGCTCAAGCCTCGCAGTTTGACATTGACGCGCGTTTTACGTCACTTTCGAAATTTTTCTCATTTTTTCGGTGTTACAATTGACGAGAATATCCGTCAGGCTACAGAGTGAAACAGCCTACAGACGATATTAGCCATTATTTAGCAGTAAAAATAGTGATTTAAACCGCGTGAACAGTGTTTCGTTCCCAATAACGTTCGTTTCGATAACTATCCTTGCATAACTCCAAACGGACAACGAATTAAAAATGCCGCCAAAGTAAATATTGTCCTATTAAAAAAATATCTATCCAATGATATATATACTATTGCTATTGAGGGGTTGTACCGAAAAGTACATTGTCCTTTCTTTAGAGAAGTCTTTATAAATAGTTTTTGGTCCAGAGAAGTTTTTCTATAAATAGCTTTTGGTCTTCACTACTTCAGCTGTTTGTGAAATTTATTTGCTTTGCTGTGTACTTTGAAGACATTCGAACTGTAAAAAATATGGGCCTGTAGAAGGAACATAAAATAGGACGAAGCGGGAATAAAATAATTCAAATTATATTTTAGGACAAATAAACGGTGCCGTCACACACGCGGCTTATATCTCTATTTTTACGCTCAAATAAAGTCGAATGTCCTCTGTGGATTTTTTATTCTATGGTCGGATAGATAAGCTAGTCAACAAAACCATTTAATCTAAAAATACCTGGAACGCAATATTTAAAAAAAATATTGAAAGTCACGTTCGGGCGCAAAAAAACGTCAGTCTACAAAGCGCTCGGTGCCTGACTGTTGTTCGCGTAATATTTCGTTTTGTTTTTAGTTTTTGTGTGTCGACGGGAAGTGGTGTTATTTTCATTTTTAAGTAGATATTACATCGTTGTAGATAATATTTGCAGTAAATAACATCATATTATACCTATTTTGACCCAACCAAAAATGTAAACAAACACGCGAGTGAAAAAAGTGACTATGCTGTGATTTTGGGATTTTTTGGTGTGAAATCGTCTGTATTTGATGGGTAAGTCCTGTTTTTTAAATGTTTTATCATATTTGTCATCGGTCCAGTAAACGTCTGACCTTTTGGCATGTAATCAATAAAAAGGATTCCTTCACTATCCCAGAACACAGTGGCCATAACTTTGCCAGCGGTAGGAGAAACTCGAAATTTCTTAATGGATGGAGAGGATGGTCGTTTCCAAGACATGGTTTGTCTCTTAGTTTCAGGATTGAAATGGTGGACCCAAGTTTCATCCATGGTGACAAGGCGACGGCAAAAATTATCCGAATCATGCTGGAACATTTCGAGATTACGCTTAGAAATTTCCAAACGTCGGTTTTTATTTTTCGTCGGTTAACATTCGTGATCTTGCCGACACTTTTTTGAACCCCAGTGGATCAATTAAAATGGATTGAACGCTTGTCTGTGACTGACAGATGTCTACCGTCAGTCATGTGTCGGCTGTCAATTAAAAGTCACCACATCCGTACACTTTTTTTTTTTTTTTTTTGGGTGGGAAATTATCAAATAACTTCTCCCGCTCTGGGTGGAGCGGGAGGGCGTGTCAGACTCTTACTGACTAAAACCCACCCGTGTTCCTTCGGTTGCCCTGTTGCCGGGGGCCGCGATGTCCCTATCGGTTTTCTTCGAACCCCCGGCAGGCATTGGCCCTAGCGGACCCCGTCAATTCTGCTGACATCTCTTTGAGGCGCGCGTGGAACACAACGCGCCGTCGACCCGGGCTTGGTCCTTACCGGACGGTGAGCTACCTATTGCTCACCGTCCGCAAGCCCGCGCCTACGGTGGCCGGAAATCGGCTCGCGATTCCCGCCCCGGGCGTCTCCTCCTGCGGCGGTTAGGGGCGTGAGGGCGCGAAATTTGCCTCTCCTTCACGCGTTCCGTCTCCTCCTTCGCGAGCATTACCGCTTCGCAGAAGGAGGTGACGGCCTGCCATTTCCTCTCGCTCCGTACCATGGCCTGAGCCAGGGCCGGACGCGAGAGATCACCGCCGCCGATCGCCTCTACGAGGACACGGCGTTGCTCCGCCCAAGCCGGGCAGACCTCCACCGTGTCCTCAAGCCGATCCACACAATGGTGACACCCGGGTGTTTCCTCCCGCCTTATCCTAAACAGGAACCTCCCGAAGCAGCCGTGTCCGGTGAGGACCTGCGTCAGGCGGAACGTGAGGACGCCGTGTTAAAGTCACCACTGTATTATATTTTTTTTATTTGTCTACAATTAAGATAGTTTAGCACTTAGATTAGTAATAATGGCACTTTCATTAAAATTAGGAATCATCGAAAAGTATCAAACAAAAATAAACTACTATTAAACAATTAAACTTACGAGTATACTACTTAGACTTATTAACTTGACGTTTCCATTTGAAGGTACTCAAACAAGTATACCATACACTAACGGAAGGGTTTGTTTTGCATGGTTCTGTCCAACCTGGCCATGTATTGTATATAATTGGTAAAATAATTTAAGGGCAACATTGGAACGTGCCATCCGTTATCCAAAATGGGGATGCAACTAAAAGACGAAAGTTCTGCTTGGTACTAAAAACAAGAATGACATCATTTTCATCAATGAAATGTCCTATCAAAAATTGCTCGTCTTCAGTTTTAGTATATTGATCAGGAACAATGAAGTCATGTAAACTTTTTGGTAGATTAGGTTCATTTCGTGATCTTTCCCGGTGAATGATCAAACGCATGGCATCTTTTGAGGGCATAAAGGGAGCCGATGTATAACCCGGGCGCAATAGCTTGACACCTGGCTCAAATGACGTTTGTCTATAGTACTGAGTGCAAAAAAGAAACGTAAACTTACGCATACATGTAGCACCCCCAGAGCAGGTTTTTTTATTTTTCTGGTCAGGCTTTATTATATTTTAACTAAAATAACAATTTCCATTATAAATTTTGTTCCATTGAAATTCCGCCGTATACTAATAACGAATGTAGTATTTATTCCTTAATTACGAATTGGAGCGGTAATAAACTATTTAGTCTATTTTGGGATTAATTTTCAATATTGTTAATCAAATGTATTTTTTTTTTTATTCAAGTTCATACTTAGTACCTATACATTAAGTAGGTAAAACAATTAATTTCTTACGGAAATAAAACAAAAAAGGATGTTATATTCATTCATTATTAAAATTATGACGAATCGTAACTTAACTCTTCTATACCAGACATATTATTATTATCGCTGTCATTTTCCTCTTCCTCGCTTTCGCTTTCAGAAGAACTCTCTTCTCCTCCAAGAGATATAATAAATTCTCTTTCTTGGTGTTCTTGCAGTCGATCTTTGACCCAGTATTCTTTCTCCAGTCTCTGGACATGGTTCACTTCTTTTTTCCAGTCTTCAACTGAAATTGACTTTATTGCTTCTCTAGTCAACTTTTCAATAAGTCTTTCAGACTGATCTATATTTTTGTCTGCCACCCTTTGTTTAACTAAATTCCAGATGTATTCTATTGGGTTTAGATCACAGTGGTAGGGTGGCAGACGTATAACTTCGTGGCCGTGCTCCCTCAACAGTTCGTCTACCACATATTTTTTTTCTGGCTTATTTACTCGTATGATGTGGTATAATTCTGGCTTCGTCATCTTTTGATCAAAACTGATATTATGTTTGGTAAGCCAGCTTTGCATCTCACTTTTGAGTGATGACTGGCAAGGTATTTTTTCAGATTGCGTTGTATGGTACGGCGCGTTATCAATTACAACTATACCGTTTGGAGGCAAGTTTGGCAACAACTTTTCGTTGAGCCACTTAACAAAATTTTTTGTGTCCATCTCGTCGTGGTAATCGCCTGTCTTGCTTTTGCATTTATATAATAACTCGGCCCCAGGGATAAAACCATATTCGCCACCTGCATGAACGAGAATCCAACGTTGGCCGGGATTACTACTCATTTTCGTACTGTATAATGAGAATGTATCCAGGTCTCATCTAAATACGTCACCGGTTTTTTGTCTGATCCGAGATCGTTATTTTCTTTCATTCGCCGCAGGTAGCGAGCCCTCCAGGCAGCGATATCAGGCTTTTGTATCAAAACCAATCGGGCATTTTTGCATTTCTTAAATTTGTATCCCAACTGATTCTTTAAGATAAGCCGCAAAGTAGTCCTCTCACCTGTAAAAAAAGAGTACGTTTTATAATTTAAGTTCATTTACTCGTCGTATTACTAAAAATGTTCGATTACCAAAATTTTAAACCAAGTATTATTTATCTATATATATAAAAATCAATTGCTGTTCGTTAGTCTCGCTAAAACTCGAGAACGGCTGGGCCGATTTAGCTGATTTTGGTTTTGAAATGTTTGTCGTAGTCCAGGGAAGGTTTAAACGGTGAGAAAATATGGAAAAACTAACGAAAAAAAAAAAAATATGAAGAAAATTCACGTTCTCATACGTTTTGTGTGGATCGGCTTTTTTGATATCTCGGTAGGTAGGTAGGGTAGGTAGGTAGGGTAGGTAGGTAGGGTAGGTAGGTAGGTAGGTAGGGTAGGTAGGTAGGGTAGGTAGGTAGGGTAGGTAGGTAGGGTAGGTAGGTAGGGTAGGTAGGTAGGGTAGGTAGGTAGGGTAGGTAGGTAGGGTAGGTAGGTAGGGTAGGTAGGTAGGGTAGGTAGGTAGGGTAGGTAGGTAGGGTAGGTAGGTAGGGTAGGTAGGTAGGTAGGGTAGGTAGGTAGGTAGGGTAGGTAGGTAGGGTAGGTAGGTAGGGTAGGTAGGTAGGGTAGGTAGGTAGGGTAGGTAGGTAGGGTAGGTAGGTAGGGTAGGTAGGTAGGGTAGGTAGGTAGGGTAGGTAGGTAGGGTAGGTAGGTAGGATAGGTAGGTAGGGTAGGTAGGTAGGGTAGGTAGGTAGGGTAGGTAGGGTAGGTAGGGTAGGTAGGGAAAATTTTAAAATCCTAAACATGCACATTCATTAACTGTTAGGCAGAACGAAGTTTGCTGGGTCAGCTAGTATATTAATAAAAAGACAATAAAATCGTGAGTGGTGGCTTTATGCAAGAAAGTAGTCGAGCGAGCGAGACAGAGTGAAGCCAAAACACAATACAACACAACCCGCCGCGCCGCGCCGGCTCGCAGTTCTCGGAATTCTGTTGTATAATATTTCCGAGAACTGCATAGCATAACCGAGTTAAACCGAGTCAGCCGTAAAAATTCTAAAGAAAACAAATTTAAGACCACCTTGACACATAATAATATACGATGTTACTGGCATAGGTAGTTGTTGGATAAAAAAATAATATTAGAGAAAGACACTTACCTGGAAAATTCAAATCCGTTTTTGCAGCAGCCAATATTTTCTTCAGCGTAGGGACTTCTTTTTTGACAGTGTAGAAACTGTTGATTATGTTTCTCAGAGCGACTAAGTCGAAATTGTCAAGATTTTTTTTTTTCGTGATTTTCTCTTTTTGCCAGGTGTTGACGGTTCAGTTGATGGTCCGGGTAATTGGGCAGATGCCGAAGTACTCGGCACCGGTGCAATTGATGGTGCCACTGGTTTTACTTGCTTTTTTATTCTTAATAATGTACTTTTAGATATACCAGTAGCAGCGCAAGTTCTATTTATCGGTTGATCCACCGGAATCATAAACTTTTTATTCACTTTTTCATGCTCACCAATTTCATTAGCACTTTTGGTGTGGACCCTTCTACAGGAATCACGAATTTGCTAACTTCCTTCTCACGTTCAAAAAAAGCCAACACCTTGAGTATTAAGGCCCTTTCTTTGCTGTGTATGGTTTTTCCCATCGTATAATTTTAAACTCAACCGTTGCAAGAAAAGGTCCAAACGTAACGATAACAAAAACTCAACAAAAATAATTATAACAACAAACGAATGACTCCGAAACTCAAGAAAGATTACGTGCAAACGGTAACAGCGATGCTAACGCTACTGAAGGACGAGAGCGGGGCCCCGCGCGGGGAAGCGGGAGGGGAGTTATTGCGCCCGGGTTGTAGGTATTTCTTGTTGGGTTTTTTGTATAATTTGCCCAGGCTGCTCAAAACTTTGGCCAGCTCTTTTTTTTAACGAAGATCTTACAACATTCGCCATCGCAGAATCTTGATCTGGTTCGTGGAAGTGAGAAATATTGCATAATTTACTAATGTAATGATAATCGCCGACCTTTTTTGTAATTGCCGCAGCACCACAACTTGAAGATGATTTTCGCACGCAAGTCCAATAAAATTTATCATCGCAGTTTTTATTCAATGTATACAGAAATCCATCTTGCAATAACAGGTCTTTATTTTTGCGTGATTTCACAAACTCACAACGATCTTGCATTTTTACAGAATACCACAAAACACAAATCAATTATTGTAACGGACTTATGACGCACAGCGCACAGTAGGTTGGTTGCTAAATATTTCGAGATACCCTACTAGATTAGTTTATTTTTATTTTAGAATATCAATCTTTATACAATACTAGCTTTTACCCGCGGTTTCGCCTGCGTGGATGTCAGAAAATATCCCACGGGAACGTATTACGGGATTAATACCTAATAGCCGAGGAAAAAAAAGATCATTGACTCCGCTGCGCCCGCGTTGCCGTCAACCAAAATTATTTTGTTACGCATAATTTTGAATCTGTGATATCTTTTAAACTATTCGTTTAAATGATATGATGTCAGGGCATATTTTAATCTAAATTAAATGCCCAATTTAAATAACATATATTAATGGATAAGGATTAATAAAATACCGGTCAATGTAGCTTCGGAAATAACAATAAAATTATTATTAAATTATGAAAGATAAAAATGGTCACTGTGGGTCATGTTCAGATGATAGACATATATATGCCATCGCAGACTTTTTTTTAACTTTTTTTGATTAACAATCCTGCAGAAAATAAACTTAAGGCTGTATTCTCGACGGCAGCGGGCAGTGGGGCGACGACGACAGAGCGGCCCAATCAAATGCAGTAGGTATATATGAAACTTTTCTTGGTGGCAGCGGCGCGGGATGCGAGAACAGTTCCATATAAAACTATGCATTTGAACGCACTGCTGTTGCCGCCACCGGCTCCATGAATCACTCAGTCCATTGGTGAAAACCTTTTGAAAATCCGTCCGGTAGTTTTTGAGTTTATCGCGTTCAGACAGACAGACGCGGCGGGTGACTTTGTTTATAATAGATAAGGATGAAACTAGATATTCAAAGCTATTAATAAATAGATACATAAGTATGTACACATTATTTACAAAACAAGACAAAAGACTAACAACTGTAATTTAAGTAAGTACTGTCAAATTAAAAGTGTTAATTTAGTTTAAAATAATCTGTGTCATGTTTTGTAGGTACTTTGGCATATTTTGAATTTATTAAACTACTATTACCTACCTAGTTCATTTGTAATCATAAAATTTCACACATTAACAAGTTAGTACTTACCTAGCTAGTTACACAAAATTATCATGAACAGAACGTTATCTTTACATCTATACACATAAAAGCAAAATACTCGCTCTGAATCTCGAAGGTAAACATTCGGTATTAAGTAATTCGGCATAGCGAGTTTTCGAAGTTCCGTACATCGGGCTGATGAATATTCTATATTAAGTAATTCGTAATAATAAACTTTCGAAGTTCCGTACATCGCGATTATGAACATTCTATATTAAGTAATTCGTCATGGCAAACTTTCGAAGATCCATACATCGCGATTGTGAACATTCTAAATTCAGTAATTCGTCATAGCGTACATTCTAACTCCCGTAAATTGAAATTTTTAACTTTATAAATACAGCACCTGCATCGGCATTTTAAACATCGAAGTTCAGTAGTGCAGTCTAGCGTATCCTGTATACGCGCTTCTATGACGTCTTTGAGATTAAAACGCGTTTTTTTGACAACTTCACCCGCTGGCTTACTGATAATGACACCACTTGCAATGATTGCTACCAGGTTGTCGTTCTTCGACTGCGATATTGATGAAGTGTCAGGCTTAAGTTTATCATTATCATTCTTTGATATATTATCCTCAGGTTTATCATTAGTTGCTTATATTATCCTCATGTTTATCATTTGTTGATATATTATCCTCAGGTTTATCATTCGTTGATATATTATCCTTAGGTTAATCAATCGTTGCTTCGCAAATAAATTCATCAATCGTTCTCGCTTTATTAGCATCATTGTCTTTTACCCTACATACGTGCATATTTAACTTTAATAAACAACTGAATACATATCCGTTTCGGATATTCATAGGCAAAAAGTGCCATTGATATTTCGAGTCGTCATTAAATTTTTGGTTTAAACAATGAAATCTTGTCTGACCAGTATGATGGAGGCCTTTAGAGCAGGTTTTCAAACGGGCTTTCATTAGTTCAATAATAGAGGTAATTTTACCCGATAAACATATGTCGGTACCTACACATAAAGGACACGTGTGCGTCCATGTTGGGAGATGATTGAAACGGACGAAAAGTTCTTTTTAACAATTTATTTTAGGATAGCCGAGCAATAGAATGTTATTATAATAGACACGCGCACCCGGTCCTTGCTGTCATTGTCATCCGAATGATGGCGGCATAGATAATAATACACTTAATGGCGGCGGACACGGATTTTCGTTGTTTCCCGCGCCCTTCCCGCGGCCCCTGGCTCGCCATGTGCATGTACATCCATGTCTACCATACTTGCATTATTGGTTGAATCCATTGTGAAAAATTCTTCATGGCTCTGAAATAAGGCTCGTTCAAACAAACACGGTGAAGGAAAACATCGTGAGGAATCCGGCATGTCCTAGAACCAAAAATTCTAAGACATGTGACATCCACCAACCCGTACTGGGCCCGCGTGGTTGATTATGGTCCACTCCCTCTCACAACAGAGAGGAGGCCTGTGTCCCAGCAGTGGGTACATTATAGACTGATTATGCTGCCTTACTGCACCAAAACCGCTGCCTGTGGATGGACCTCAGGCGAGCGGTTTTAAAAATTAACTAGAAAAAAAAACCCCTTTCGTAGTGCGGCGCTCCCTGCTCCTATCGCAGGGATACGGGGTGATTGGTAATTGGGTGCATTCCTTCAAATGGGTAATATTAGGGCTAAATTGTTTTGAAGATAGCGAACTTTAAAAAAAAATGGAAATTTCCAATTTGTGAGAAATCTACTCCGCTTTGGGCGTTATTACTGATACTTTTCTGATAGCTCATGAACGAATTATTCCTTCAAAAACCAATTCATCCAAAAAGTACGCAAATCTTTAGAAATTAAGCGTCATAAAGTTCAAGTTATTTTTTTAACCTTCTCGTGTTTTTCGTGGACAGTTGACAGTTGTTACGGGTCGCCAGAAGCCCGAAAGTCTAACAACCAGTCTTACCAAGGAGTATAGTATTACCCAGTTATTGGGTTGTGGAGGTCAGATAGACAGTCGCTTCATATGAAATACTGGGAAAAGGCTATGCAGATTGACTGATTTAAGAATTTTCAATTACATGCCCTAATAATCTCAAAAAAGATTTTTTAATCAACTATCAAAGTTAATTTATTTTTTATAAGTTTTTTTCGTATGAAATGACACCATATTAGGTCGGCCATTTTTAATTTGCAGATTCTGATTTGTGGATCATTCGCTACGTTTTTCGACTTTTAGCCGCACTGTGGCATGCCCGATTCTTTGCGCGAGAGACAATTCACGGAATGGCACACAACGAAAAGTCAAAAGTCAAATAATTTATTTCAATTAGGCACAAAAAGGCACTTTTGAACGTCAAAAACAAAAAATAGAATTGATTCTAGTCGCCCCTTCCAAAGGGTAGTTTTCGTATGGAGAAGAATGGGCAAGAAACTCCACCGTTACTCTTTTAAAATGTTTAAAATATTTTGTATACATTAATTATATAATTATATGTGAAAACGATGCACCTGGAATAAGATTACTATACCACAATAGGTAAAAATAAAAATGAAGCAATGATAGAAAAAATAATTATGTAATGGATACATGGTGTTCACATATTTACAAGCATTGTAAAACCTATACGATATTCCCAAAAAAAAAAAAAAAAATTACAAGTGATACTAATTCGTCAGTGTGTGAGTTCAGGTAATCACAGAATGTAAAAACAAAAAATGTTGTAATATTTAATTACACAATTAAATTAGCAACCAGTTTGATTTTGTCTAGACTCAAAATTGTCCTATGGAGCTAGACCAGCATGCTTCCAAGCATTCTTATCTAGGATATAATCCTCTAATTTGTAATATGCTTGTTTACAAAGAGTACTTTTAATATGCGTTTTAAATTTTCTTTCAGTTAATTGTAATATATCACAAGGTATTTTGTTGTAACATTTAACACAGTACCCCATAAAAGATGTTTGTACTTTGGATAATCTGAAAAATGGTTGATCTATTTTATCTTTATTTCTAGTATTAAAATTATGTCTATCACTTATTTTCTTAAAAAGATGCAGATTTTTCCTTACATACATAATATTTTCATAGATGAATTGGCAAGGTACCGTCATAATATTAATCTTTTTAAATAGTTCCCTGAGAGATTCGCGACGACATAGATTATAAATGGCTCTGACAGCCCTCTTTTGTAAAATAAAGATGGATTCAATGTCAGCAGCCCGACCCCACAGTAAAATGCCATATGACATAATACTGTGAAAGTAGCTAAAATAGACCAAACGCGCGGTTTCTACATCTGTTAACTGTCTTATCTTTCTAACAGCATAAGCGGCCGAGCTTAGCCGCCCCGCAAGAGATGTTATATGAGGTCCCCATTGTAATTTCTCGTCTAGCGTGATTCCCAGGAAAACTGTTTGATGAATAAATTCCAGTTTTTCTCCATTCAATATGATGTCACATTCGCTACTTCTAACATTCGGTAATTTAAATCTAATGCATTTGGTTTTTTTCTCAAAAAAAAGAACATGTGATTATTGTCGCAATGGGCACAAGCAATTTTAATATCTCCCGATTGCGTTTGCAAAGCAAGTGCCTTTCTATCATTGTTATCATTCGATCTTTTATTTTGATTGCTAGGTATGTAATTCTTATTTCGTGTGGTATTTGAAATAGAATAAGCCTGCGAATGCTCTAATATTTTTATTTGATTATGTAGGTATAGTACTTTGATCGAGACTGTTCAAATGATTTTCTTGTGCTCGGATCTAAACCTCTCAAAGCCATATGGCATAACACGTAGCTAGACAAGTGCTCAATATTAAGAGCATTAATAGCTCTGTACGAATGATCAAATGTTTCTATGAAATTATTCAAGTTTGTAGGAGATTCTTTTTTAGCGCAGGAAAATTGATCATTTTATCTACAAGCGTTCTATTATTATCGTTGTAAGGGACAGTGGGGCGAGTAAGAATAAAACCAATGATCCTTAAACCACGTAACACTTCTATTTATTTTAGTAAAGTCATTTTTATCAAGCAGCACATTGATTTATTCACCGTAAGTTTTTAAACCATTACTTAATGATTACTTTCAAAACAAGAAGTAAATGAACTTAGACGGGAGAGACTTGTAAGGGCCGTAGGGCGGAGCACCCAGATACCACAAGGCCCAGTCTTGATGTACTTTTTCTCGTGTCGTGCGCGCGCCCGCCCAGAATGACACCGTTTCGCGCCGTGCAGGGCCTTTTATAATGTTATCGGCGGGGGTGAGGTAAGAGGGATGCTTCCTTTGCGAAGGTGGTTGCCGTTGGTTGTTCATGTTTTCCTATTTTCACCCTCATAGACGTTAGTCAATGGCAGCGCCGACTACCAGTCACGTACGCCATAATTCTAAGAAATAATTCGCGATCCTCGAAAGCGATACCAATACCCAAATCGCTATAGTTGTGCCTATAATATTTGAAGAGTTCCCTCGATTTCTCCGAGATCCCATCATCAGATCGTGACCAAATGGCAATGGGACCAACTTGAAAGTATACCCTTTCAAACAAAAACAGAAATTTTCAAATCGGTCCAGCCGTCTTCGAGTAATAGGGAAACATTCATTAAAAAAAAAATATATATGTGAGTGGTTGACCAAAAAGGGACCTCAAGGGAAAATAATTGATTTCGAGTAAATCGCGTTTGAAATTTCGTGTAGAAACAAGTTTCGACTCGTGCGCGGGCGGGGGGCGCGGCATGTTTTATGTCAGTATGCGACTTCGTTAGTGAGTGTCAACACGTGTTTGCGGTTACTACGTTATTGGCGACTTATTTAGTGTCAGTTTCTTGTCTTTATGTGCGTAACTAAGTGTGAGCTATGATTAAAGCCACGTCTGTTTTGTTAGAGGACGAATTACGTCAGTTGGACGATTATTATGGGATGACTGAAAATGATGAGTTGGAATTGCACGACCTTGAAGTGGAAATTTTAGATTTCGATGCAATAAGTTTGGAGGACATGTATACTGGTGCTAAAACTGTAAATGAAGGAGAAAATGACAACATTATGGAGCGAAGCACTGAAGATATACGAGAGGTCGAAATTATTACTAAATTCATGGATGATACATGTAATTGTAGTAAAGGCCCAAATGGTGGCCCATGCTCAGGCATATTTTCTCGACAATATCTATCACGTGTTCGGCAGCAATACATGGATATGGATAAATCTACAAAGTGTACAGCGATTTTGAGTAAGTTGGAGTGTCATAGAAGAAGCACACAGCTGGGAGATAAGTACAAAAAATTTTCTTACACCAAACCCATATTGCGGAACAAATATTTTCATGCCGATATAGAAATATGCCAGTCAACGTTTTTATTTCTTCATGCAATAGGCATCAAGGCCTTCAAAAATATTCTCAAACATTTTGATGAGAAAGGAGTGGCTGATAAAGTTCATGGTCTAAAAGGCAAACCTATTCATAATGCAACTCCCACAGAACATTTGGATATGATAGTTAAATTTATTAAAAATACAGCTGAAAAAGTATCTATTCCACTACCTGGTCGACTTCCGCAGTTTTGGGACTTTAGAGTCATGAAATTGCCTGCTAATTTAACAAAAAGGCGTATGTATAGAAACTATGTGGAGTCATGCAATGATAGCAATATTGATCATGTCGGCTGGACGACTTTCATACAAAGTTGGAATACATATGTGCCTTACATAACATCCATGAAACCAAGCTCTGATCTCTGTCCAGTATGTCGAGATAATAATATAGCCATCATGCGTAATATTAACATGCCCGATCAGACGAAGACTGAAAAACTGAAGCAAGCAATTAATCATTTAGAAGAAGCTGATATTCAAAGAAAATTCTACAATGATATAAGGAAAGATGCAAGTGTAGCTCTAACTCAAGCCAAACAACTGGAGCAGAAACCTGGAATGCGTGTCTTCAGTATCGATTATGCACAGAATATCCATTATCCCTCATCTGAAATGCAAGTTGGACCTGCCTTTTTTAAAACTGCAAGAAAATGTGGCCTTTTTGGAATAAATGATGAAGCAGACAACACACAGACGAATTATCTCATAGATGAATGTGACAACATAGGAAAAGGGGCAAACAGTGTAATTAATCTCATTCATCACCATTTAGAATCCAATATTTGTGACCAAGATATTCAGCATATTTGTGCAGATAACTGCGTGGGTCAAAATAAAAACAATGCTGTTGTGCATTACTGTGCATGGAGGGTAGCAAGGGATTTAAACAAGACAGTGCATCTTAACTTCTTATTGGTGGGCCACACTAAGTTTTCCCCAGACAGAATGTTTGGACTTTTTAAACAGAAGTTTTCTAAATCTACAGTAGATACTTTGCATGATATCGAAGAATGTGTGGCTAACTCGACAGTTTCGGGAAAAAATAAGGCTATCTGTACGAATGACTACGTGAACGGAATAATAAATGTTCAGTGGTATGAGTGGAACGCCTACCTCAGCGAATTCTTCACAACTATTCCAGGAATAACACGATATCACCACTTCACTATTAAATCGGATGATCCATTTACAGTGGAATGTAAAGTTCTAGCTAACAGTTCAGCTCAAAAATTTAATATTGTTAAGAAGTGAGTGACTTTAGATGATATCACTGGTATGCCAAATTTATTAGTTCCACCAGGGCTTTCACTTGCAAGACAATGGTATTTATTCGAGGAAATAGCACCCCTTTGCACTTCGAAAGACGCAGCTAACCTAACATGCCCAAAACCACAAGAAGCGAAACCTACAAGACAGATGGCTAAAGTGGATCAGCCAGGACCTTCTGCTAAAAAACAGACGGCTAAAGAAGATCAGCCAGGTCCTTCTGCTAAAAAACCCAGGAAAGTTACTACCTGTGGGCGTTGTAAAGAACCAGGGCACACCATACGTTCATGCAAACAAAACAAAAAGTAAAGACTATTCATTATTATAATTTTTTATTTGTGATTGTAATGTTTGTGATGAGACTTCATAATTATTACTATTGTCAATTATTTACTACTGTGCTCGATTATTTTTATTATTTCATACATCACGAAGCGCCTCTTTATTTGTGGAACAGTGGATAGTTCCTTGCCGACAAATACTCCGAAAGCCTCATTAGCCACTTGGACGCGGGCGTCACAAATATGCCCAGAAATTAAAATATTCGAACGCAGGAGGCATCACTCGTTGCCGAGCTGACTTGTTCAATAAAAACATTTATTTATCGTAATTACTGTATTAAACTTTAAAAAAAAAACATACTAATTTATTACCTGTGAACATCCGCATCCGGAGATGTGTGGGACACTCTAAGTAACCATTGACAACTACCGAATTTAATAAAAGTTTCAGCAACTTAGTTCGTTTGACTTCTGCTCGTGACGAGTGCACATCGGTTCCGAGGAAAAATGTAAGTTTACTATCGCATTGTATTAGTGTAATGTATCAAAAGAATCCTCAAGATACAAGCTTTAGGAATATCTACAAATGTTATAGGTTCGCAGTCAGTTTGTTGCGATTAAGCTGAAATGAAAATGAAATTTTCATTCTGCCATTTTGGGCGCCTTTATTTCATAAAATTTTTGTATGATTTACTTAATATTATATTAAAACATAGCTCGTAATATGGAAATTAGGTAATAATTAGTATATAGGCACACTTAGACAGTTAAAATACAACGAAAATAGTTAGGATTATCGTTTTTACTAAGTACGTTCCGCGAATCGTAAATATTTAGGCATAAAAATGGCGTATTTTTCCGAAAATAAGGGGTTGTATGAACAAAACTTTGATTGACATGATTTTGTTGGGATTTAATTTTTGGTATCTTAGACCTTACCTAGATACCTATCGAATTTCAAGGAAAAACCGGCCAAGCTCGTGTCGGACCACGCACAATGAAGTTGGGATGAATTTATCCCAAAAACAAACTTAGCTTTGTAATTAATTGATTCAGGCGTGACCTTGCGGAAATCCATTATAAAATACAATAGACGTGGATATATTTAGTAAGTAACCTGTTCCGCTTAGCTATTTCTAAAGAGCCATAAAAAACTGAAAGAAATTGACACGTTTCACCTCTCAACGAGGCATCCTCAGGATGACGATGGACTTGTTGCGAACTCGAACACGGCGTGTTGCCACACCGATCCCGCACTCAGCGGTCTTTCTTTCAGGAGTTTTTTACGGCTCTTTAGAAATAGCTAATCGGAATAGGTTACTAAATATATCCACGTCTATTGTATTTTATAATGGATTTCTGCAAGGTCACGCCTGAATCAATAAATTAGGTTTGTTGTTGTAAAATACAAAATAAATAATATGTACATTATTACCTACCAAATAATTAGTTAAAAATAGTTAATTGATTCAGGCGTGACCTTGCGGAACTCCATTATAAAATACAAGAGACGTGAATATATTTAGTAACCTCTTCCGCTTAGCTATTTCTGAACAGCCATAAAAACCCTGAAAGAAATCGACACGTGTTTCACCTCTCAACGAGGCATCCTCAGGATGACGATTGACTTGTCTCGAACCGAATAATAATTTTGTTGAATAAAAAAAATTTGTCATTCTAATTTTGGAGATATCACTATTTGAATAGGTAGGTACCTACAATGTTGTCACGCACCTGCTAGGTATATAGGTTATTATTGTCGTAAACAATTAAAGAATAGGATAGGTTCATAATTTCTTTCAGTGAAGACGAAGAGAAAGAAAGAAGCCGAGCGACTGGGTCTCGACGGAGGCATTGCCTCCGGCAGACCCGGACATCGGGGGCGGCGGCGAGATGATCATGTCGGGGTTAATACGTGCTGCCAAACGCACCGCCTTATTTGAGGAGGAGAGGCCTGCCAAGAGGCAGTGTATGCGGCAGGCCCAGTACCCCGCGCCCAAAGGAAAGGGCGTGGATAAAAAAATAAAAACAACATTTTGAAAATTCATGTTTTATTATTGGTTTTATTGGCGAGGTTATGACTGAAAATAATTTACCTTTTTTAGTCATAACCCCGCCGATTCTGACAACGTTGATGCCGCCACGTCCACGACGGCACCGGGATATTCTGTGGGGGCGAAGAACACAATGGGCGGCCCCTTGGGAGCGGCAGTGGGGACATCGGCGGCAGCGTGGAACGTTGCCACTGCACCTTCCACAGGCGACGTTCAATCCTCGCCCTCCGCCATACCATCACCCGGTGCTCGTCTCGTCGAAATCTGATTGTTCTAAAATAGGAAATTGAAACTTAATTAAAACTCAAATTTCACTAGCCAATGAGTTATGGAAACAAGTACTAGGTATATTTTTTCGATGACACTGCTTAAAATAATAATAATATAAAGAATACGTACTGTGAAATAACGTTGACGATACTCCAAAATATAAAGAAAAACATTTTCTATAGTGTCTCGTCAAAAACTTTAGTTCTTGTCAAAAACTTTTGTACAAACGTCAAATCTCCACACAGCCAATGATGCAGATTATTAACCCGATAAGGACCTGCGCCCACTGACTGAATAATACATAAAATAACTGCCTATCATTTCAAATATAACATAACATCATGCCTTGTTTCCAGTCCCACGTAATAGGGGGGGGGAGCCTATTACCATCAACCGGGCACAAATCCAGACTCCGGGCTGGTACTGAGAAATTCCAGAAATATAATCACAAAATAATAATTTCTAATTAAATCATATCGTAAAACTGTGTATGTGGGAGCCCTTAGATGGGCGGCCATCTTGTCATAATTTCGCTATCGCCACCGGCATCTACTTTATGAGGGATTGGGTTGTTTCTTTTGGTTTATTGTGCTACTCAGAACATTCCAAATAATGAAATATAGGCATCAAAACAAAGCTTATTTAGTCTAGTTTAATTATAAATAGGTTTTATTGACACAAACCACAAAATGTTTCGTAAAAACTTAGGTAGAACAAATATTTTAGTCCAATTCAACCCATATTCTCAAGTTTACATTTTTTTTTTTGTATTTTGGGCTAATTATTGTAACTGAGATTTCACATAAGTTGATTCTATATAGTTTCAGCTATCCACACGTATTTTTTATTTTGGGATAGCTGCAGCAGTTGACTAGATAATACGCTTTAAGTTGGAAATGGCACGGGGCGTTAGGCGCGGGGAATGAGTGCTATAGCCGCCGTGACGGTAACCAGTTTTGACAGCTCATTTTAGACGTTTGAGTGGTTATACGCCTCTTTTTTTAAAAAAAAATCTTCAACATCTTTTTCCGTTTGAGTAGTAGCATCCAACATCTTCGGAATTGCTTCATTTATTGTGTCATCCCAAGCTTGACCGTATTGTTCAAACAAAATATTATCATCATTAATTTTATTAGGATTTAAGTTTTCTTTGACTTCTGAAACACAGAAAAATTGTTAAGTTTCTACTCGCAGATTATTTAATATTGAAGTGTGAGCTCCATTATAGACTTTGAAACAAAAATAAGTTGTTTTAATTACCTTGGGTATCATTGGAGACCTTTAAACTTTTAGGACTGTCCATTTGAGTAGCGTCGTCGTCACTTTCTGACAAGTACGAACGTCTTTTTGGACCTGCACACGATATAGAGACTTCGTTGCACTAGAGATAACCTTAAAAGTACAATAAAACAATAAAACTGATTGTATCCACTTACCTGACATCACAAAAACTAGTGTGCGCTGTGTGCAAGGTGTAATTTTTCCAAAACTGCCTCGGCTCACAAAAAAAATCATAAAAAAAACACTACAGCACCTAAAAATATTCTGGTTAGACCAAAACAAAGCTAAAAGACCACAGATTAAAAAATTCAAAAAAAAAATTAACGGTTTCCAATCCCTCCAGGTCCCTTTTTGGTCAACCACTCACATATATATATCCCGACGAATTGAGAACCTCCTTTTTTTTCGGTTAAAAAAGAAATCCTTGGCTCGGTGTGTGTGGCAAGCAAATGCGTACGTGTGTGCACCAGCTGGTTCTATTTTCGCCCCTGTGTAGGACGTCATAAGGGCGCCTTTTGTTTGTCCGCAACAATCCTAATATTTGTCTAACAAGGATTGCCAGACTACATTGTAGGTACTAGCAGTTATATGTTTACTTTTCACAATACTAAGCGCAGAACTTTTTGTGCGTGATATCAGGTAGTGGAACTTATCTATGTTTGAAATACCTGTCTGATTGTGCACCAATGAGCAAAATGTTTCATAAAATGTAGTGAAACTTTTGAGCTTGGGCAAACGTGGGCGAATTTGTACGTTATTTTTACTCGTTGCACATGGCGACACGTCCGCCATTTTGTATTGCTCCGCACAAAATTTTGCATGAAAGAATAAATCATCAAAGCTTTTCAAGTAGTTTTCAGAGAATTGCGATTCAGGATTTAGGATTAGTTGCATTTCATAAATATCATAGCATATGGCTTCAAATGATTCCCGCAATGATTGTACCTTTAAGGCACGCAAAAGGAACATATATTGTATGCTGGGATGAGTATCATTTTTTTTTTGACAAATCATAGCCCTGCTGCATTTGTGAAAATAAACGTTGTTTTTCAGCAATTTTGTTTCAATTCTGTTTAAATTCCTAACAGCTTCTAGCTCGTTCCTAGACAGGGCCTTGACTGGTTCGGTAGTCATTTTACGAAAGTGTTAAAATTATCTATGGGAAAAGTGCCTACTTTCTGACTAAATAAAATTTATACGTAAGTAATGAGTTTTAGAAAACAAGCACGGTACAAATTGAACAAATTGTTGGTACACGGTACGTAACGGATTAGTTCAAGATGCCCGGCGCGGGCGCGCGCGAGGGGCGGGGCTAACATCACACCACCAAGCCGTCCACCGATTTCCAATGCGAGTAGGAAAACAGACGAGTCCGTTCATCTGTTTTAAAGCCAAATTAAAACTACCCTATGTTTTTTACGAGCAAAGATCGATGTAGACAATTATGGTCGAACTATTTGACATTGGCTCTCTCAATAAATACCATGCAGCTTCTTGAATCGTCATCTCAGTCTGATTCAAAAGATTAATACTATATTTATTTATTTTATTTAATAGAGCAAAACAAGCTGTTGTGCCCGATTTTTTTTTTCTGAAACCAAATTGATCTTCACTTTCATGCATCTTTGATAATATCGGTATGAGTGTTATGGGGAGGTAATTATTCATATCACTTCTATCACCTTTCTTGTGAATTGGTTTAACAATTGAGAATTTTATCCGTGAAGGGAATAAACCTTGCATAAATGACAAATTAATAATATGGCTACTATGGATTGATAAAAATTTAGACCATAATTTAAGAATTTTTGTGTTAATGTCATCGTAGCCTGTAGAGTTGGTTGATTTTAAAAAGTTTATTATTTTATTTACACTGGTGTCATTAGTTGGGGTTAACTACGTAGTATTTGGATGATAAGTCATCGGTGGTGTGTAGTCAATAGATGGGTCTGCAGTGTCATTCGTTATATCATTAAAAAAATTGTTAAAAATATCAGCTATCTTTTCAGGTTGAGTGTAAGTTTGATTGTCTAATTGAATGTTATTTATGTCGTGAGAATTTTTTTTTTCGCTGGTATTACTTTTTATTATTGTGTACTTGCATTTGTTGTTTTGACAAAAGTTAGTGTCAAAGTCAAATAATGTATTTCAAATAGGTACATAAATGGCACTTATGAACGTCAAAATTTACAAAAAAATAGAATTGATTCTAGTCGCCCCTTCCAAAAGGTAGTTTTCGTATGGAGAAGAATGGGCAAGAAACTGCACCGTTACTCTTTTAAAATGTTTTACAATATTTTGTATACATTAATTACATAATTATATGTGAAGACGATGCACCTGGAATAAGATAACTATACATAACATAACGCCTTGTTTCCCAGAAGGGTTGGGCAGAAGTGCCCTGTAGCAGGTACACCCACATTTCACCAGTTATGTTTTTAAGTCCCATGTAATAGGGGGCGAGCCTGTTGCCATTCAGATAGAAAAACCCAATAACACTTTAAGATTACTATGTGGTATAGTAATCGGTAAAAAATATTAAAAATGAAGCAATAACAGGAAAAAAATATTGTGATGGGTAATAGTGTTCACACATTTACAAGTATTGTAAAAGTCCCTATACGATATTCCTAAAAAAATACTAATAATACTAATAAGTCAGTGTCTGTAATCACAGAATGTAAAACCAATGTTATAATAATTAATTATACAATTAAATTAGCAACCAGTTTGATTTTGTCTAGACTCTAAATTTTCCTATGGAGCTAGACCAGCATGTTTCCAAGCATTCTTATCTTGGATATAATCCTCTAATGTATAATATATCGCCGTAGATAAATCTGTGCTTACTATTACAACTTCTTATCTGCGACTGACCTTCATTTAAATAAGATAAGATAAGATAATCTTTATTGACAAGATAAGTTACAAAAATTTGTTTGAAGCTTCTGACTGATATAAACCATATATTCATCGTTAGTCAGCGTTGATAGAAGGTTAACATCTTGGCTACTGCCTATGTCTACTTCGCCTTGGCTATAGCTAAAGAAAGTCAAAATTGACTGGCTCTCTTCAAACTTTCCTATAAAACAAATCAAACATGAGTTTTAATAAATATATCAACACTTCCATTAGATGCAATACGTTTTGAAAACCACATACTTTATGACCCCATTTTGATCTTAAAAAATTGTGAAATGTTCACTTGATTCATTGACACACGTCGTGCCACAAACACTCGTCACTGTCGAATATTGTCGAGTGTCAACCACGTCTAGCAGACCATAGACCTAATAGACTAAACGCAAAAATAGTGATGTGGGATTACGATACCGATTGTTTTGTAAAATTGTGGTACTCAACAGCACACGCATTTGCATTTTTGGCACATAAAACGAGTGCCAGACGGTTTTTTTTGTGCGCACATTTTGAATCGCTGACTTTTGCCGGTTGGTATTCTAACAGGAAAATGCTCTCAGGCATCATTATGTAAAAAACGGTTAGGGTCAAGGATGCCGCGCGAACTTGACTGTTGAGTTGAAGAACATTGTTTGTATTTTTCTATTATTTGCCTGATAACTTTTAATTGGAAATCAGCTAAACTAGATTGTTGTTTATTTTTAATCGTTTTAAACAAATAGAATGCATTAAGTAAAAACATATCAATAATATGAAACCCAAGTTTTTATGCCATTTTTTTATTTTCATAGACAGCCCAATGTGCTAGTCATCATATCAGCGGTGTCAACCGACCCCATATATTTTATCATCATGTTTTTTAGACAATATTAAGACCGGTTTTTTACTTGCCATTTTAGGGTAAGAGAAGACGAGTATTTGTCCACGTTTAAATTTTTGGAATTTCGGCATCCCTTTTCTATGCGGTCTTACAATGCCACATGCGAAAGTGGCCCTTTCTTTTAAATATATAAAAACCTGAAGACTGGAATACCAGTTATCTACATGCAACTCTCGGTTGCAAAAAAGTAGTCTTTTAAAAGTTCAGTCACAACTGATCCAGTTAAGCCTAAATTTGGTACGGTATTGTAGAGGCTTTAATATGAGAGGGAACCTCATATGTCACAGGCTGGCATGAAATCTTTCTCCGTCCGAATAATCTGTCAAAATATATTTAAATAGGATTCGTGAAGGTTTTGTTTGAAGAAAAATATCTGAGAGTCAGCTCGAGTCTTCCGCCCGCGTGTGTCCATGTAACATTGATTTAAAATATAGTCTCAACTATTCAAAAGTGTTTTAATTATATACACAAACGATCCCTAAAGCACCGCAGCCAAGCGCGGTGCTCACATATGGTGGAGGCGCCGAACTGAGAAGAGTTATACGTGGCGGAGCGCCGAACTGAGAAGAGACAGAAGATTCACGCCGGAAAACAAAGCTGAGTGGTTTTTTTATTATTATTGTTAATATGTAAAGAGTGAGATGGCTCTGCAAATGCAGGCTTTCTCCGGCATAAACGGCGTATGCCTTGAGAATTTTATAACAGCATTCAAGCTGATAGCCACGAGCAATGAATGGCGAAATAATGATTTAGCGCTCATAGTACGCGCATTTCTTGAAGGTCCAGCGATGTACTTTCATAATTATATATACCACGATGGTATATCCTTTGAGTCGTTGTGTGACAAGCTGAGGGCGGAGTTCCCGTGCAAATGTCACAAGGAAATATATAGGGTGCAAGAAGAGGAGATTGCACAAGTAATGTCTGAGGAAGACATACAAGAAAATGTTGTGAATGTTGATAATCACACCAGTTTATTTTCTAGTGGAAGACAGGATGACCCACCAGAAAAGATAGAAAGCTGCCAAGACAGAAGAAGAGATGACGATGATGATGATGAAGAGGAGTCCACCCAAGTGTTCGAGAGTGAACACGTGGAAGAAATTATTGAATCGGGTCAGTCCAGTCCATTATGTATTAAACCATCTATTTATGTTTCAGAAGGTCAGAATGTATCCTTTTCAGAGAAAATCATTGGTCACAATGAGGAAATTCCTATAAATAACCTCGTCGTTGATCAAGTTTATTTTAATAGTAAGGATGACGTGGAATTAGATTCAGTCACAGATAATGGAGTGGTTGTTAATCTGATCGAACATGTGGAAAGTCTCCAAACAGATGAAACCACAAACGATAACATTCAAATTTATGTTACCCATAAGGAACATAAATATATAAAAGTTTTTAAAGCCCCATTACAACAACATCGTGCTAAGAAAAATTCAAGAAGAGCACCAAATAAAAGTAAGCGGTCGTATGTGAGAATAATCAAAAACTTCGCACCAAAAAACAATAAATTTAAAAGAAGGTCGAAAGTTTATAAAATTAAAAGCTTTATACAGAAAATCAATAAATTTAAAAGAAGGTCGAAAGCATATAAACATTTTATAAAGAAGTTTTACATTTTAGAGTACGAATTTTTAAAGTTAAATAATAAGAAGTTTAGAGTTTGCCCATATCAAGAGAATAAAACCTTTGTCACAGTGTAGAATTTAATTATTAGTTTTTATGTAATTAATTTATGTCATATTGTCAATGTCATGTAGCTGTAAACATCATTTAATTTTGACACATTATTTTAGTGAGGAAGATATAATATTATGCTGATGCATGTTTGTTTATTTCTCGTTTCATATTATGGGGAGCAAACATCGGACGCTGCCGGGAGCGAGTGAGGTGTCACTCCTCACATCGCTACGAAGTCTGAGGGAACGAGCCATTGTCTGCGTCTTCAATATTATATGTCGTCTCGTCTAAATTAGCATGAACGTACTCCAGAATTTATTAATGCGAGTTAAGGGGTAATTATTTTTTGAGAAACTGTGATCCCATTTGGAGAGGGGAGGTACTCTGTCTAGGTTGACCAACCTTGCTTATGGATATAATCCTTGCTAGGTGTGTCTAGTTGACACAATTGGTTCAACTTAAGGCTGAGGTATCACAGTTTAGTCTGAATTAATTTTGTGATTTTCCCTCTGGAGTATGGTCGTGAATTATTAATTTTGAACACTTGCTTCTTAAACCCTTGTTCCCTCTGGCTTAATTATGTCCGATGGAGTTAAGGCTTAGGATGTAGAGTTCTTTGTTTTTTTTAAACCCCCTCTGGGTAGATGTGAACTGTCACATCAGTTTGTTTGTTTCTCCGAGGCTTGCTGCGCCTTTTTCGATGGTTTTGGTGCAGTAAGGTTTAAGCATGACGACGTTAACCTTGTGGGTGCATGTTGGCACATATTGTCAGTTAACTTAGCTGATATCTAGTCGGGTATCAAGACTTTGTGATTCGTTCGTCCTGACTTAAGCCTTCTCTTGTAAGAGAAAGACCTCACTATGTATTTTAATTTCCATCGTTAGGTAATGTTTCGTTTAGGTATAGGTAGGAAGGGTTGAAGATTATTCGGATGCTCTGAATAAAGGTATCTGCTGGATACTTTTATTTATCTAGGGGCGTAGCTGGTGTAGAGGCTTTAATATGAGAGGGAACCTCATATGTCACAGGCTGGCATGAAATCTTTCTCCGTCCGAATAATCTGTCAAAATATATTTAAATAGGATTCGTGAAGGTTTTGTTTGAAGAAAAATATATGAGAGTCAGCTCGAGTCTTCCGCCCGCGTGTGTCCATGTAACATTGATTTAAAATATAGTCTCAACTATTCAAAAGTGTTTTAATTATATACACAAACGATCCCTAAAGCACCGCAGCCAAGCGCGGTGCTCACAGTATCTATTTCTGTCTCCGATCCACAGTATACTATAAAATCCACGATATAACAGTTTTCGACATCATGTAAGACAAATATCTTAATGCCAAATCTATTATGTTTTTTAGGTAAATGTTGAAGCCATTTCCGAACTCAACTAATCACGTCAGTGACAAACCTGAGCAGTTGGCAACACCGCGGTCACGCGCCGAATTTATTAAGTTGACAGCCACTGCACGGGTGATATGAAAACCCTTATAATTGTCTTCAAGTTTCATAATTGTTAAAAACCATACTACATGCATCTGTATAGACAAACGCCATCGTCGTTTCATTCAGTGTAGTGGCCCACCAAAAATCAACTAATCATTTTGGTGACCCCGACGTGATCCGACCGAAGAAAGGAATCTACGAAAGTTTCGTCACAAACGGTTGGGTCATTCGAGATTCGAATTACAAGGAACGAACAAACCTCGAGAAACTCGCCAGCCAGCAGCTGCAGCCATCATTTCCGAGGGAAGTGCATCCATCTTTCCATTTCCTATCCTATGTGCTTTAATTTGTGTAGACATCGTTGATAACTACGATAACTATATCAAAAGTACGTTACCGCAATTTAGAAAAGGTACCTACCCACTTATGTGCATATAAAACTTCATAAATTGCGGCTTAAACCACATAAATTCTACAAAATAGTGTTAATTTGCTGTTTTTAATTGCGTTATTCAATGGAAAATCCATTTTTAACAATTGTTATTAGATTTGTGTCGATGTACTAGCATTCCAAACACAAGTGTGTATAGTGTCGAGTTCTTGCTCCCACATTGTTCATCCTAATCCAAGGTTATTTCCCTTTCACGTACTATTGTACAATAACACATTCTTACACAAAGTTACTGATGATTTCAGATGCACTCTGGGAGTAGGCTTGCGAGATTTATAACAATAAAATCCGCTGTGTGTCGATCCGTGCATTCCAACTAGCACCGTGTCGATCGCCGTGCGACAGCGCGCGATCGCATCACGCCGAAACGCGACGTCGGCCGTGAAACCGGTTTGTTATCTTCGCAAAGGACTATCGTAACGTACTCATTCATTGTTTATTTCTATCATTCCATAGTAATTATATTAATAACTGTGTTTGCGCCGGCATCATGTTGGATTTAAAGGATTTAATTAAACAAAGAGGCAATATCAGGACTCGTCTAACTTTATTTGAAAAATATATAGAATCAGGCAAGGTAGATAGTAAAGAATTACCTCTAAGATTAAATAAGTTACGAGACCTGTCTTGCACCTTTGATGAGGTTCAATGGCAAATTGAAATGTTGGATGAAGACTCGGATAAGCAAATTAATGAGCGTGAAGTTACAGAAAATATATTCTTCAAATTAACTGCTAAAGCTCAGTCCATGTTAGACAACTTTGAGATAGATCATGGCAAATTTGAGTCCTCGTCCAACTCAATATCCAAAATATCACATGGTTTAAAACTACCACTGATTAAGATTGCTACGTTTAATGGTGAACCAACTAAGTGGCTTTCCTTTAGGGATACATACTTATCGCTAATTCATAACAATGAAAATATAGATGATGTAAATAAGTTCCACTATCTTAAATCTTACCTAGAGGGCGCTGCTTCTTCAGTCATAAGCTCTGTATCGATATCATCAAACAACTATTCAATTGCTTGGGATTTACTTTGCCAGCAATATGATAATAAACGTCTTTTAATAAATGAACACATAAAGTGTTTGTTCTCAATTGAATCCTTAAATAAGGAATCGGATGTCGGAATACACAATCTGATTGATTCTTTATCTAAAAATCTAAGTACGTTGAATTTACTAGGGGAACCCACTGACAAGTGGGATACACTTATTATTTACCTGGCCTCAACAAAATTAGATTGCATAACTGCCAGGAAATGGGAGGAATTTAGGAGTGATAAGGACTCGCCAACTTTAGAACAATTTTATTATTTTCTTCGTAAACGAGCTACAGTTATGGAGACAGTTAATGTTGGTAGGATTGTTAAAAACAACCGACTTCAAAAAAAAACACTACAAAGTGAAAAATAACTTTAATTTCGGAAGTCGGTGTCTTTGGTTTTGAATTTTCGTTCTTTGTCACCGTCTTCCGAAATTAAAGTTATTTTTCACTTTGTAGTGTTTTTTTTTGAAGTCGGTTGTTTTTTTTTTTGTAAAAAGTTTTTATTTTTCATTTTTTAGTTGTGGTACCTACCCCACACAAATTCGAATACCACTACCTGCTATGTAAATAACAGTGACAGGAAGTTATCATATCATCTACATACTAAGTGGGAAAAAATACGTATAATTGAAGCTAACTCAAAAAGTACCCAAGCAAAGTTAATAAAATTTATATGGGACCACCTCTGAAGTATGATCTACCAAACAAAAAAATAATCATCAAAATCTATTCATAATTGGCGGAGTAATCGCGTAACAAACATACAAAAAAAAAAAAAAAAAACAACATACAGACGAATAGAGAACCTCCTCCTTTTGGAAGTCGGTTAAAAATAATAAACGTCACAGTTTGCCTAAATCAAAATCATTTATTTCATCTGCTGTTGATTCTTCTTCCAGTAAAAAACAGTGTGTTTTCTGCATACAAGATCATAAGTTGTATGAGTGTACTAAACTTAAATCTCTTTCTGTTGAAGAACGAATCTCACAAATTGCATTTTTAAAAGTATGCAGTAATTGTTTACAGGCAGGTCATAAGGCATTCCAGTGTGGGCTAAGTGGCTGTAGAATATGCCAGAGAAGGCACAACACTCTCCTACACAAACAACCTCCTGTATTGAATACACAACTGAATCCACAGCCATTATCTACTTCTACATCTAGTACTCCATCTACTGGTGATAATCATTCCAAGAAAAATTAAACTAACTTACCTATAGTTGGCCCCGCTACAGCATCTGGACCCTCCACTTCTATTTCGATGTCCGCTGTCTCCACCAATCAAGCTCTTCTGTCCACTGCCTTGGTCAAGGTGACAGTTGATGGCAGATTATTTACTTTGAGGGCTTTACTGGAACGTGGCAGTCAAACATCTTTCATCAGTGAGAAAGCTCAGAAAATGATTGGTATCTGTAAAGAAAAAGACTATTATCATTGTGTTTCTGGTTTGGGCAATACAGTATTAAACGTTACAGAGCACTGCAACATAGAAATACATTATATGCACAAATCGTTCAGCAGGCCTGTCAAATGTTTTGTTTTACCTCAAATTACTGATAGTTTGCCCCATACTGCAGTTTGTGTACAAGAAAAGTTTTATTTACCAGCCGATATAGACTTATTGCTAGGCGCCGATATATTTTGGGAGCTGATTCAAACTGCTAGAATTAGTTTGAGGTCACAAGGGCCAATACTACAAAAAAGTCACTTAGGTTGGATAGTGGCTGGTCCCACGGGGGGAAGCTTCAACAATAAAAAAATACATTGTCATTTTTCGCAAGGAATTAAAGATCAGTTAGCTAAGTTCTGGGAACTCGAAGAGATTCCATCAAACATTGACCATGATGTTAACGATTGCGAGAAGTTGTTTAACGATACTACTTCTCGCCTCACCGATGGCAGATTTTGTATTAAAATTCCGCTTAAGGATTCTACAGACGTGTTAGGTGATTCATACAGCATGGCTGAAAAAAGGTTGTTTAAACTTGAGAGGAAATTTAAAAACAAACCAACTTTGAAACAACAATATTGTGAATTTATTCGCGAGTATGAAGGTTTAGGTCACATGACTGAATTAACCAGAAAACCTGTATTCGGTTGTTATTTCCCACATCATGCAGTAATACGAGAAACTAGTGAGACTACTAAACTACGTGTTGTTTTCGACGCCTCAGCAAAAACATCTACCGGAGTATCGTTCAACGACATACAACATGTCGGACCAGTAGTGCAGGATGACCTCTTTTCAATCCTGTTGAGGTACGGACAATATCGGTTTGTGGTCTCTGCAGATGTGGAAAAATGTACCACCAGATACTGGTGGATCCAAGTCAGCGAATGTTGCAACAGATTTTATGGCGCGAAGATCCGTCAGAACCAATTAAGATTTTTCAATTAAATACCGTCACATACGGGAACGGCTTCGGCTCCATTTTTAAGCACGAGGTGTTTGGTACAGCTCGCCAAAGAATGCAAGGACGATAAAATATCAAACATCATAATGAAGGACTTCTATGTCGACGATTTCCTTTCAGGAGCTGAAACTGAAAGGGAGTTACAGAGTATTATAGAGTCAGTAGCTGCAACTCTCAATTCAGCTTGTCTTCCTCTACACAAATGGCGTACCAATTCACCATCCGTAATTCATGATGATTCGAACTCTTCATCAATAAAAAACTTAGATTTAAGTTCTCAACCTTCAAGTTTGTTAGGGTTGAAGTGGGACCCGGCACCAGATGTCTTCAGCTTTTCAGTTAACATACAATGTGAACAAGTCGCAACTAAACGCTCCATTTTGTCCAAATCAGCTAAGTTATTCAACCCATTGGGTTTGCTTGGATTATGTACTATTGTTCCAAAAATAATACTACAAAGGCTATGGCTATCGAATTCAGATTGGGATGAACCTGTAGATAATGAAATACAAAGGGAATGGACAAGTTTTTTAAACAATTTGGAAGCTCTCTCTAAAATTGAAATACCTAGATGTGTTCTCATTAGCCATCCAATTATGATCGAGCTTCACTCATTCTCAGATGCTTCCAAAGTTGCTTATGCTTCTGCAATTTATCTCCGCTCGGTTGACAGTTCCGGGATACTCGCGTTAGATTACTTTGCGCTAAAATTAAGGTTGCACCAGTAAAGTCTGCAACCATACCTAGACTCGAGCTGTGTGGTGCCTTACTGTCCGCACGCCTGAGTAATAAGGTTTTAAATGCGTTACGTTGTAAAATTGACTTAGTTTTTCACTGGACGGATTCAACAGTGGTCCTGGGTTGGTTGTTTGCTCAGGCTTGTAACATGAAGCCTTTTGTGTCGAACCGTGTTAGCGAAATACAAGAATTAACTAAGTCAGGCACTTGGAGACATGTTCCTGGCCATACAAATCCTGAAGATTTAGCGTCTAGAGGATTAAATCCTAAGTCAATTAATTTAGCTAAACTTTGGTGGGAAGGTCCACCGTTTTTATCTGAGGACTCAAGTAAGTGGCCTCAGACTATTAATAGTAAAAGTATTCCGGAGTTGCCTGAAATAAAAACTAATAAAAAGGTAATTACAATTACGCTGCAGTCTATAGCAATTCGTCCTAAGCTGATAGATTTTGAAAGAATTTCCAGTTTCGCTACTTTGGAAAGACCTATGTTCTACGTTACATAAATTACAAGCGTTATAAACTAGCCAAAGTTGCTACTGGTGCTTTCACAAGCAGTGAATTAGATGCTGCACTAAATGTTATAATAAAGGAACATCAAATTGAATGTTTCCCCAATGAATTTTTTTTTTTTTAAATAAGCGTAACTTACCGTCGAAATCCAAGTTGTTGTCTCTAAGTCCATTCCTCAATGATGATGGCATACTCTGTGTAGGCGGCCGGATCCAAAATTCAAATGAAACCTGCAATAAAAAACATCCGATATTATTAGATACTAATCACAACTTAACGAAATTGCTATTTATTTATTACCATAAAAAACTTTTGCATTGCGGACCTTAATTGTTACTCAACGATTTAAGAAATAAATATTGGCCCTTGAGAGGTAGAATATTAGCCAGAAGAACTGTGAACAATTGTAAGTTGTGTAGAGTCATAAGGGCTAAAAGCGTTAATCCTATAATGGGAAACTTACCTGCTTCAAGAGTTACTCCTAGTCTTCCGTTCCAGGTAAGCGGTGTTGATTTTGCCGGGCCGTTCTACATCACCGATCGCAAGGGTCGTGGGTGTAAAATCACTAAATGTTACATGTGTCTGTTCGTTTGCTTCAGCACAAAGGCTGTGCACTTAGAAGTAGCAAGCGACCTCACATCCGACGTTTTTATGTTGTGCTTAAGACGTTTTATATCCCTCAGAGGAAAGCCCTTAGAATTGTATTGCGATAACGGGACAAATTTTGTCGGTGCAAACAATGAATTAGCAAAGTTTCTAAAATCAAACAATGAATGCGTTACCGGTTTTGCAGCCGACGAAGGCATTACGTTTAAATTTTCGCCAGCTTATGCTCCCCACTTTGGTGGGCTTTGGGAGGCAGACGTTAAGTCCGCTAAATACCAGGATTTTAGGTGATAAACACTTAACGTTTGAAGAGTTCTCCCCTCCGCCGTTATGGCGCCTTTTGAAGGCGGCTGACAAAACGGCCTTATTCGTTATATGCCTTCTGCAGGCGCCGTATTTCTGGTCGAATAAAACGCGCCAAATTGTATGTAAAAACTATACCTTTCCTACTCTAACTTACACAGAGTGTATAGAAAAGATAAAGAAAGGCATATGATATCACATGTTAAACATCGAGCAACATTTAGCTCTGGAATGTTTTATTCAAATATAGTCTATGGGGACGCCATTATTTCGTATTAGTCACCGATGTTTACGGCTTCGTGCGCGGCTTATAAAATAAAAAATTGTGTGTGCGACTAAAACCAGCATGGAAGGGTAAGTAATAAACAGTTTTTAATTGCTGCATTGTGTATTGGATAAAGATTTTGTACAGAATTTGTTATTTCGCGCGGATGTTGCGTGAATTTTCGCGCGTCACGCCGGTACATTACCGCGTTTTGTGAGTAAAAAATACACTAGTGACGGCAAAATCTCGCTAGAAACATGATTTAGATACGTTACTACATACGTATTAGGTATTTTATTAGTGAAATTCGATAAAAGTTTGCTTAAATATTCAAATGAAAAAATGCATCCAACATAGTCTGACAGGCCCTGTGATGTTTTTTGTGCTCCGTACACAGTATAGAACATAGTCAGTATAATTTTTACCGACTTCCAAAGAAAAGCGAGGTTATATTATTATTATTTCTTTGTTTTGTTTTTTTTTTCCTGCTTTTTTTGTACAGTTGTGCATGTGTTATAATTTTGCTTTTTTTTTACTAGTACTAGTAACCCTGTCTCGTCCGATTCGCGACGTGGGCGAGGGCGAGCCCGTGTGCGAGGCGGCAGCACGCAAGCACGTGGTCGCGTTCGTGTGCGCGGCGGCTCAAATAGAGCCAGCGAGCCAGTTTCTGAGCTGGGTGCGGCGATGGTACCAGAACACGGCGCGGTACGCGGTCGAGGTGTGCGAGGAGGAGCCGGCAGAGGGCCTCACAGGCCTGGGCCTCGCTTAATTGAAGAGTAAGCAGCTTTTTTAACGTTTTTGGTTTACTTAATCATATTGTTTATAATTTTTGAGTATTACGTTTGAATTTTGTATTTCAGACTAAACATTCGTAATGTTGAGGACCTGCTGGCGGGTCGGGGCTTGGAAAAGTCTCTGCATCCTAGCCGAAAGCGCCAGTGGCAACCGTAAGTAGTTCTACATTGTATCTGGTTGAGAATTAGCATTAGCAAGAATAATTTTTATTTTAAAATGTCCATCTAGATCTGATCCTGCACCTCGACCGTCACCACCACCACCGCAGATGGAGGTTGAGGTTTTGGTGGAAGACTTTCCACCGAGTCCACCACCACCGGTGAGGGAGTCTTTGGAAGACTTTCCACCGAGTCGACCACCACCTGTGAGGGAGTCTTCCCCAAGCCTAGCGGAACCAACACCACCTTCGCCGTCATATTCTGTGCCATCGCCGGCGTAGTAAGTATCTTACAGACATTTCTATTTATCCGATAGATAGAGATGGGTAGGGTACTACAAAACTTGTCTTATTTTCAGCTACATGGAGTGTGTGTCGATTGGGCGTCCTTGTCCTCGCCAGAGTCTGCGAGATGATGACATTTTCAACCAGCTCTGTTACGGTAAGTAGCTGCTGATTTTAACTCGGGATGGGGATAAGGGCAAACTTCTAGTTACCACCAGATGTTTTACCTATATATCTTTACACGATAAGGGCAAACTTCTAGTTCCCACCAGATGTTTTACCTATATATCTTTACACAGGAAGCGAGCCAGACTCTAGCGAGAGCGAGGACGAGGACGTGGCGCCTATCTTTGGCATCCCAAGGGCACAAAGGAGCGACTGGGAGACGCCAGTGGATCCTGACGAGGATGATGATGACACCGAGGATGATCCTGCCGCCGCTGTGCCCGCCGCTTCGCCCGCCGCTGTGCCCGCCGCTGACCCGCCGCTTCGCCCGCCGCTGTGCCCGCCGCTTTGTCCGCCGCTGTGCCCACCGCTTTGCCCGCAGACAGCATGAATGTTCCTCCGACGGCGACGGACCAGCCTAGGAGTTTATATGATTTTGTTTGGAATGGCTTTCCGAATGTTCCGATTTCACCTGAATCGAGACAGGAAAGTTTTTCGCACACAGATGTAGGTCCGACAGCTCCATGTGTCGACCCATATGATATTTTCGTTAGCATATGGGATCGGCAATTTATGGAGTACATTGCCGCGGAGTCTAATAGATACGCTCAGCAGGTGGCAACCCAGCTCCTCGAGACCAACAACCTCCATCCGCATAGCCGCATCAGCCGTTGGCAAGATACAACGGCTGATGAATTATAAGTTTACTTCGGCATTGTGCTTGCGATGGGGGTTGTGGTCAAGTCGGGGATGGAAGAGTACTGGAGTGCACCCCTGACGTATTCTATACACCCGGCTTTAGTGCAAACATGTCTTCTAACCGATTCTCTATCCTTTCAAAGTGTATTCACTTTGTGAATAATGAAGACATGTGTGCACTAGAGCTGGATAGCTCCGAGGCAAAACTTTTTAAGATACAGCCATTGTTGTCACACCTGAACAACAAATTCCAGTCATTATAACGTCCAGGGCAAAATATTGCCTTGGACGAAAGTCTTCTGCAGTGGAAAGGTTGGTTGGACATCAGCCAATTGATTCCCAATAAAGCTGCTTCGATAGGGATCAAGACTTACGAGATTTGTGAATGTCAAACCGGTTATCTGTGGCGGTTTGAGGTTCACGCTCACGGAAAGTCCCGAAGATCCCTACCGCAGCAGTTTGAAGACCCAATGAAAGCATCGACGCCGGCAATTGTCCTAAGGCTTACAAACGGTCTTGAGGGCAAGGATCACACTCTATGGATGGATAATTTTTACAATTCGCCTCGCTCGACGTCTGAAGACGTTGGGTTTTGACTGTGTAGGAACCCTGCGGACCAATCGTAAGTTGGTTCCGCAGGCCCTGCACAGTCTTACCAAGGGGAACATGCGTAAAGGCTAGATAACTGGTCTTACCTCGGGGGACGTCGATGTCATGGTATGGCGGGATAACAATAGGGTCGCTATGATCTCGACATACCATGGAAACGCCGTTTCCCAAATCCGAGGGTCCACCAAACCCATCCTGATACATGACTACAATATCATGATGGGTGGGGTGGACAAAAAAGATCAATGCTGGCCATGTTCCCCATCGAGCGAAAACGAACAAAGGTCTGGTACAAAAAACTATTCCGGAGAGTTTTGAACGTCTCCACTCTTAACGCTTATATCATTCATCGTCAATCAATCATTCATCGTCAATCAATCATTCATCGTCAATCATTTCCTTCTTTTTCATCTCCAGTAAGCCATCGTAATTTCCGTATAACTTTCGTCAAATCTCTTCTTATGAAGCATTCATCTTCCAATTTTCAGCTTGCAACCACACAGAATTTGCGCCAGTCGCAGACGCTATCTTGCCTCACCCACCGCGTGGAAGAACTACCATTTATCAACACGGAAGTAAAGAGTCAGCGCCAGCGGCGGAAGTGTGCGCACTGCGGCAAAAGAGTGCACACATTCTGTGTTGGTTGCAACAAAAGTATATGTATAGACCCCTGTTTCCTTGCCCTTCATGTATAATTTTATTTATGTAAAATATATTTTAGATAAGATAAGATAAGATAAGATTATTATTATTTATTTCTCTGTATGTATCTATATATTGTAGATTTATTTTTTGGACCGCACCTTTGTTCGTTTCCTTGGCGAATTGTAGGATGTTCATCTATTAGCGTGATGAGCGTCGACAAAATTTTTAGTATAAAAAAAAGAAAAAAAAAATTACATGTTCCCCTGTTTGAGTCATATTTTTTTTTTGTTGTTCATATGTGACATACTGGTTGTACCTATACTGTGTACTTGGACTTTTTGTACTGAAATTGCTTATTTTTTTACATTTTAATTTGTTGATTTGGTAATGTTTTTGTTAGGCAATATGCCTTTGTGTTGTGTTTTTCCATTAGTAAATATCATACTAGTATAAAATGCAAAGATAAATTTAAAATAAATGCAATAATCTTTGCTCTGTGATTCAAAGTATGAGACGGTCTTTCTTATCGCTCATTTTCAAGTGCTTGCATTGTTGCTCAGTCATCGTAAACTAAACATTTTTAACAGCTAAAGCTTTGCCTGTGTTATGTTTATGAACCAAACTAAATAATAAGATAACATCCTAAGCCACTCGGCTTACAGAGTTCCCGGAATGATTGTGTAAACAGACCCATTTTTTTTGCCGGCGTTCGGGTCGACTTCCTGAGGCATGTTTATTGTTATGCATATAATTTAACAAAAATGTATGCAGATGTCTGATATTTTCATTGAATATTGTTAAATAATGTGTTATTATGAAAATAAAACAATAACTTTTGGAAATGATGCTTTTATTTTGTAAATATGACAATATTTGTACGAAAATCTGGGAAAAAGTCGCTTACCCTACTTTCAACTTCGAATTAGCAATATATTACTGGGTAAAACTGCACTAAACTCATATAATCAGGTAGCTTATTTCATTCCAATTTCAATGACATAAGGTTTGTAGAGCTACGATGCGTATTTTCCGAGATATCGTAGTTTTAGTGAACGCGCGCGTCCACGCGGAGTATTATTTTAAATAACCCCGCGTGCATACGCCGCGTGAGGCGTAACAGCGGAGGGGTTCATCAGCCAATGGCAGCGCCGACCGCCAGTCACGTACGCCACAATTCCAAGAGATAATTCGCGATTCCCAAAAACGATACCATAAAAGGACATCCGTGGCTCGTTCGCAGCGTAGTCCGTAGCGTTAGTCCGCGTACATGTGTGCGCCAGCTGACCCTATTCTCGCCCATGTGTAGGACGTCATAAGGGCGCCTTTCGTTTTTCCGTAACAAGTATGATTATGAAAACACAACACATTGTACACAACTTCTATAGAGATTTTTTCATTGTATTATGTTCTTAGTTTATGTATTGTTTATTTTTAATGTTACGCATTTAAAAAGATATAATATATATTTTCATGTATATGTCGGAGACAGGTATGTGACTCTTTCGTTATCATCAGCGATATTTCCGTACCAGGCGTGAATAGGTTTATATGTCGACTTACACATATTTTTTTTAAATGCATAATAGACACTGGTGTGAACAAGAGAATCGGCACCAAACTAAATTTAAGTTCAGTGCATCTTTTTCTTTCTATTTCAGTAAGAAAAGGACAGAAGATAAATTTTAGTTTAGTCCTGTCAAATTAATGCACATAAGTCCATACCTGTCTGGTTTATTTCGCTGCCGTTGTGGTAATGTCCTTACTATGGTGTCTGATTGCAACTCCTCTTCAGATGTTAACTCCTCATCTGGTATATAGGTTTCATCCTTGTCACTTACCAAAGAAGTGAACGAATCCTCTATACTATGATCTGAGAGCTCTCCCACTGAAGACAGGTGTGGCCTGTTCTCTGTTGGCTTGTCATCGATCTCTTCTACTTATTTTCTAGATGAGACAATTTTTCTTGTATGACGATGATATCTCTACTAGTTGTAATAGTTTTTGTTGACAGATTATATAACCTATATCCTTTAACGTCCTCAGGGTAGCCAACCAGTATGCATTGTTCAGCTTTCTTGTCCCACTTACGTCTTTTCTCCTTGGGTATGTGCTTCATGACATTACTGCCAAAAATCCTTAAATGACTGAGGTTTGATTTGGCCCCTGTCCACAACTTGTATGGTGTACGATTGTTCAATCTAGTTTTTACAATTCTGTTCTGTAAATAAACAGCAGTGTTAAAGGCTTCTGCCCAGAACTCCTTACCAAGTTTAGCATCAAACAAAAGACATCTGGCTTTTTCAATTAGAGTTCTATTCATGCGCTCACAAAGCCCGTTTTGTTCAGGTGTGTAAGGATTTGATTTTTGATGAACTATACCAGCTTTCTTCAAATAACTATCAAAAACTTTATTACAAAACTCTCTGCCACTATCACTTCTTAAAATTTTAATTTTATTTGATGTTGAATTCTCAACTCTAGCTTTATACTCTTTAAAATACTGTAAAGCCTCATTTTTATTATTCAAAAAATAAACATATGTCAAGCGGCTGTGATCATCAACAAAGATCAAGAAATATTTAGAACCTCCTAGCGATACATTCTCCATCGGGCCACAAATGTTGCTGTGTACCACTTCCAACAGCTTAGTGCTCCTGTTCCCTTCATGAGCAAAAGGCAAACGACTTTGCTTACCTTCGCAGCACACTATGCAGTTAGACTTGTTGATTTTGGCTGTCTCAATAAATTTGACTACCTCCACAGCATCTTGCATTTTATTCATGTTATAACTGTTGACGTGTCCCAATCTACGATGCCAAACTTCTGGAGACTCTGCTACTGCTGCCACCAAACAAGTAGAAGTGTTTAGTTTGTAAACTCCATTTACAAGCGATGCAGTAGCTACTAGAGTGTCATTTTTGTTGAGTATTTCACATCCTTTGCCAGTGAAATGCACCTTGTTGCCCTGCCTTATCAACTGGCTCACTGACAATAAGTTAGTAGATAACTCGGGAACACATAACACATTTTCAACAGTTATGTTAAAATCACATTTTTCAGTCGACGTTGTTATATTAACGTTTCCACAATACAGCACTGGGATTTTATTCTGATTAGCAATCACGATTTCTTTGGTGAAACCAGAACAACACGTGTCGATCATCCAATCTTTATTACTTGTCAAATGCGAACTGGCACCAGAGTCGACATACCAGTCACTCTTATCAAATATTCTGTTAAAAAACAAGGCACTAAACGCATTACTTGTTTTTGACGGTTTATTTTCTGAATTCTTAGAAGATTTATCTTTGTTAGTGCATTGATTACTATAGTGACCTTGTTGTTTGCAATTGTAACATTTGACATGTGGTTTTCCTTTGACAGACGTCGACAGTTCTGCTTTCCCGCTGTCTTTATTGGCCACAGATTGTATAAACTTTCCATACTTTGAACGTTGATTCTTGCGGAAACATGCGAATGCATTATTGACATCACTATCTTCCGGTTCCATGTCCAACAATTTCCCTTTAATGGCGTCGGATGTAATTATGATGCCTGAATGTTTGATGGCCATTATCATGGGCATTATTTTTCGCTTAGACCTGCCAGTATGATACGAGCCAATCCACTCGTCGGTTATATATACCAAATCCCGTACCTTGTAATTTCTGCCCAGCCTCAACAATTTGTGTTACATAGGCCGTCATCGAAGTGCAATTTTCCAATCGAATAGATATTAAATTCCTCAGGAGACTTATTCTTCTAGTAAATCCCGAATCATCGAACAACATCTTCAATTTATCCCACAATTCTTTCGATGTTCTGACGGTTTTTATATGAACATAAAGAGCCGGGTCGATTGTTAATATCAGCTTGGCTGCGTCATCTGCAGCTGCTGGAGGATGAGCGGGCTCAGGTTTTATGCACCCAACCATTCCTTCCAATACCAGGAAATTCTATGCGGCGAAACACCATTCACTATAGTTCTCGCGCCCTTGTAATTTCGGTACGCTAATAAGATAGTTCGAACTGGACGCCATGACTGTCACGCACGCTATTACTTTTTTGAAAATAGCCGGTTTTAGCTCACTGTTCACTTTACACACAAGTCTGATGGTAAAAAGCAGAGTCTATTGTTCATCTAAATGATAATTCTAACAATAAACTCACAGTATCTAGCTATTTAACATGTCTGTCCCATAACCTATACTAAAACAACGTGTTTCAACCGAGATTTGGAACGACTAATTTATTTAAGAAAAGAATACATAGACTAATGAATTGTTTACAAGTTTGATAAAAGATGGCGCTAGTAATATCTATATTTTGTTATTTACAACAAATATTTTTTCACAGCTCAATAAGGGTATTAAATTAAAGGACTTGACTAGTATAATATTATTCACTATGGTAAATTTCAAATACGAGTGTCGGGGATTTTTTAATCTTTAGTTAAATTTTTTTGTGTAACGGTTATCCCTAACTAAATAAATAGCGTAGGTAATTATTCGTTGAATAAATATCTATTAAAACAATCTGAGTTAAAATTTTCTTTTATTTATTTATTTCCTGAAAATAAAATCCCAGAATCTATGCTATAGCCGATATCGATAAGTTTTCGCTCGTCACCACAGTCCCATCACTAATAGTGTCATCATGTTCGGAGTATGTAATACGCCATGGTTTTTAAGTTTTTATAGGTTGGTATTAGTCTAGAGAGCACGTTTCATACATCGTTTTTTTCTTAGGGAATCCCGTCTCTTAAACGTAGTGTTACATACTCTTTGGATATTCACAAAAAAAGATTACATTTATGAACCAAAAAGTACGACAACTGAAAAAATGTAACGAAACATTCAAAATTGTTGGGTAAAACAAGACTACGATAGCTTGTTAGGCGGGGGATTTCGGAAAGGTTGGAACTATGAATGAGACCACGAGTCACGATTGTATAAAATACTTATATTGCTTCAACACACATTTACACACACAATACAGGATCATATACAGTATCATATACAGTTTAATACACGCAAACCAAATTAATTAATCACTATAATAATTTACAAGCTAACACGTTTAAATAACAAAGTCTGAGAACTGATTTACTAGATACTACTTTCAATTTAGAGCGCGGCAAGACAATTTGAACTTAGGTGTACGAACGCGGAGAGATTCTAGGCTCAACTGAGAGATTTCTAGGCGACTACAATTTTCAATTTTTTTTTTTCTTTAGTTCGTCTCGCAGTTATTGATAAACTTACTGAAAATCTTGTAGCAGCTGATATTTTCAATAATATACATAGAAAGAAGAAATCTAGCAAAAAGTTGAAGTACACCGTGGCTATAAAGAAATTCTGTTTGACCCTAAATTTTTATTCACCGAAAGCCTATGATTTTGTACGAAGCACCTTCAAGACATGCCTCCCACATCCTAAAACTATATCAAAATGGTAGAGTCATATAAATGGCGAACCAGGATTTACAGAAGAGGCATTTGCAGCAATAAAACAAAAAACGCAGGCTAGCAAACATCGCATACTATGCGCTCAAATTTTTGATGAGATGGCCATACGTCAACAAAAAATATGGGATGGGAAAAATACCAAGAATTAATAGACATGGGTACTGGAACCTCTGATTCTGATGCTTTGGCTTCTCAAACATTCGTCTTTTTACTCGTAGCAGTAAACCAGCGCACATACGGGTATTTTGTATTCCTAGCCGGGTGTAATTGGTAAAAACAAATTCCAACATAAAAGCAAAAATGAATACTAGTCAGCGAGTCAGGTAGCTACTGAACAATAGACGACCCTTTTCGGGCTCGAGCGCCCGCGCCGTAGCTAGCAAGCCAGTCGGAACTTAATCGTTGTCGCATTCGCTCGTGTCAGTTACTGGCTACATTAAAAACGTACTGCGCTGCGTTTGAGACCTCAGTGCTTTTTTATAGTGAGTTATTTAACCAAAACTACTATGGATCATCATAATACAGGTAAGAACAGTTTTATTTATTAAGATTTACTAATGTTTACATGTATATGTAAGGTTCAAAATCAATTTACAACTATCTCGATTTTTTAAGCAGTTTTTACCTACATTTTAAATTTCAAAGTGATTATAGTTATCCTTCCGAGTACTTTCGATTAACGATTTTTATTGTTACGCATGACAAAAACTGACGAATAGAGTGCTACTTTACGCTACTTTCGACGAAACGTATGCGTTTGTGTTGGTGTTACCTAAAAAGTATTAACCGTTATTTTCAAGCAAATTATGAAGTGTTTTCTTTTTATTGTTTTAGGGTGACAACTTTAATGAAGAACAATTAAAAGTTTTGAAACATAAAATTTCATATTTCAAAAGTGATTTAAAGAAAAGATGGTTAAAAGCAAATAGAATACTTCATAAATTTGTCTCTGCCAATGCTGCGTGGCTTCAAGGAACGTTCGAGATACCTCTTGTTTCGCTACCACAAAAGTGAGCCGGTCGCCCATCAAAACCTTTTGACGAACTCTCTGACAGGAACAAGTGGAAGAAAACCAGTGAACTACGGTCAACTGTGAGTCAAGGAGCATTAGTATATGCAGCCAAAACTAGTCTAGAGACGTCTGGCTATAGAAATGTGTCCCGTTTTTGTTCTCAACCATGCTTGTTTTCTTTTTTTTTTATACAAGCTTCACATAATTTATCATTTGGTGTAACATGATTTATTTTTTCATTATCAGAATAAAATTGTTTGCTTTTTATTTGCACAAACTTAGATTTGCCAATGTGACCAAGCCTTTGATGCCATAATTCATAATTATTATCACTTACGACCCTATTTGATGAGTTTCTAGCATTTAAAGCACATTTTTCAAGAATTAAATTAATACCAGTTAAATTGTTCAAAGAGTTACCCTTTGTTACCATCTTACCCTCTTTGTATATTTGCACACCACCGTTACTGTCAAAAACAATGGTAATTCCTGCTTGTTGCATTTTCTTAACCGAGAGCAAGTTGTGAGGAATTTCGGAACAGAAAAGAATATCCTGTAGCATTCCCTTTATTCCTAAGTAGCTGGTTACTGCAATATTGCCCTTCTTCGTTGCTCTTATGTATGTTCCATTTTTAGCAACTGAGATGTTAATTGGTTTTTTCAGTTCCATGAAGTTTCGTGCCAGATCTTCTCTATTAATTAAATGATCTGAGGCACCAGAGTCCAAAATAAATGTAATCTCGTTTTGATCTTCACTTTCATTTCCACAGCCTCCGACCGTAAAAGCTAATAAAACACGATATGTGGTTTTACAATAGACTGACGTTTTTAATGTCATTTGTAATTACTTAAGTGATACATAGATGGTGCTAGTAGTTACATATATGTTTTTTATTACTAACACCTCCGCATAACAAAAACAATACAGAAAGTAACTATCTATGAAACAGGCAAAATACCAAGCTTTTTCATGAAATAGTAGTGTTTAACAGACCCTAAACTTTTGGTCAAAATGTCTGCTGGCATTTCAGCTGTTTCCAAATAAGCAATTTTAACAAAATCATTGGTTACTGCCTCTCTGACAAAATGATACCTAATATCTATGTGTTTAGATCTGCGATGAAAAATTGGGTTCGAAACCAATTTCTGCGCACTCTGACTATCATTAAATAGTACAATTGGTTCTGAATTTTCTACAATCTCACACAGTATTTTTTTTTAATATATTGCCTCTTTACTAGCTTCCGACATAGATATGTATTCTGCTTCTGTTGAAGATAAAGCGACATGTTTTTGCTTTCTACATTCAAATGAAATAACTGTATTTGATAACTTAAAACAAAATCCTGAAAATGATTTTCTGTCATTTACATCCGAACCCCAGTCTACATCTACAAAACCTTCAACAGAAGAATTATCTTTACAAAACACAAGACTATAGTTTTTGTTTTTTTTTTAATACCAACAATCACTGGAAGCATGCTAAAAGCAAAGCATCATAAGCATTATTAAACTGACTAAGAAAGCTTATACTGTAAGCAATATCAGGCGTGGTTAAAACTGCTAAATACATCAAACTTCCTATTTGTTGTCTATATGGGTAATCTTAACAAACATTCTGAGACCTTTCTAATTTTAAATTCATCTCCATAGGAGTTTCTGCAGTTTTACAATTTGTCATATTAAACTTTTTTAGTAAATTGTCTACATATTGTGCTTGATCCACTGTTATTACATTTTCATTAATATTGACTCTTAAGCCTAAACATTGTTTTAACTGACCTAAGTTTTTTTGAATTTACAGCTCAATTAATTTACTAATTGATCAGTTGCTGTCAGACAATTAGAAAACACAAAAAAATCATCAACAAAAGGTGCTATAATAATCTTAACTTTTCCTTCAAATTTTGTGAACAAACAAGGCTCATATTTTGACTTTTTATAACCTAAATTTATCAAGTAATCATTTACTCTCTTATACCAAGCCCTGGAAGACTGTTTAAGACCATAAATAGCGCTTTTCAATTTTAACACTTTGTTATCATCCATACTAGATTCACAAGTAACAGGTTTCTTCATATACACAGTTTCTTTTAAAAACCGTTTAAAAAGGCAGTGGTAATATCTAGATGACTTATATCTAAATTCAACTTGGCTGCCAGAGCAAATAGCAAACTCAATGTAGAATATCTGACAACTGGCGAAAAAGTTTCATGGTAATCTACACCAGCTTTCTGACTAAAGCCTTTTGCCACTAATCTTGTCCGGTAGCGCACATTATTAGAAATGTCAAACTTTTTTTTAAACACCCACTTGCATTGCACCACTGTACTATCTTGGGGATGATCAACTAGCTCCCACGCGTCATTCTCATCAAACGAGTCCAACTCCTCCTTTATGCTTGTTCGCCAAAACTTGCTCTCGGGTCCATTTAAGGCCTCTTCGAGAGTGATCTCTTTGTCATTTTCATCAAACTCTGTGATACATAAATTATTATAACCAAACCGATTAGGCTTCTTTTTCTCTCGTTTTGGTTGAATTTCTGGTGTACTTGGCTCCACTAGTGTAACTTCTGGGTCTGAAGAAGCATTGAAGAAACTGTCATCTGAGGTACTTACTGAAGAAGTTTCCATGACATGTACTGTTCACCTTTTCTTCTACTGAATCTACACTTTCAGAGTCTGAAATTTCCAAGTCAGTACTCCCAGAATCTTTGATGCATACTTCCTCCGCTGAAGACTTGCATTCCAAGGATATGTCCCCTGTACTCTCAGCTGAATTCTCGATGACAACTATATCTCTACTTGTACTTATAGTTAGTTTCTGGGTCGTAAACCCTAAATCCCTTAACATGGTCAGAATAGCCTAGAAAAATAAGCTTATTAGCTTTTTTGTCCCACTTCAAACGCTTCTCTTTTGGCACATGCACCATGACTGCACTCCCAAATATACGCAAATGACTTAAATTTGGCTTCGACCCTGTCTAGACTTCATGAGGAGTCTTATTATTCAGTCCTGTAACAACAGATCTATTTCGCAAGTAAACTGAAGTAAGAACTGCCTCTGCCCAGAATTTCTTATCTAAGCCAGCATCAAATATCAAACATCTGGCCTTTTCAACTACTGACCTGTTCATTCGTTCACATAAACCATTTTGCTGCGGCGTATAAGCATTAGTCCTTTGATGAACTATCCCTTGCTCCTTCAGATACTTATCAAATTCTCGACTACAGAACTCACCTCCGTTATCTGTCCCTATAATTTTGATCTTTCTGTCTTTCTGTTTTTCTGCCATGGACTTAAAATCTTTGAAATTGGTAAATACTTCATTCTTTGTCTTCATAAAATAAACAAAAGCCATCTTGCTGTAATCATCCACAAACAAAACATAGTACCTGGATCCCCCAATTGATAAAGTTTCCATAGGGTCGCACACGTCTGAGTGAATCACCTCTAGAACATTCTCCGTTTTAGATGAACTCTGCTGAAACGGCAATCTAGCTTGCTTACCTTCACAACAAATAGTACATGATGTCTTATCTATGTTCACTTCTTGGTATGAAATTCCTTCGACAGCACCGTTTCTCATTTCGGTTAAACTAGTATTGTTTATGTGCCCCAAGCGTTGGTGCCAAATCTCACTCGATGCTAGTGCAGTTGCTGCATAATTGTTCTGTTTTCGTGTATAATCCATACACACCTTCGACTAATTCTGCTTCACCAACGAGTTCTTTCTGTTGATTATAGATGTGGCAAGCATTTTCCTTGAAAATGACACTGTTGCCATTATTGATCAACTGACTCACCGAAAGCAAGTTTGTTGTTAAGTTTGGTATGCATAATACGTCCGAAACTGTGACATCATACTCCACACCGTTCACAATTGTGATGATGTTGACATCACCAGAACACAGAACTGGAACACTTGTCTGGTTTGCAATAATAATTTCCTTCGTATCGTGTTGATGGGACGATTGACGATGTTTTCTTGTCTCGCTGTCATGTTTTTGCTAGCCCCACTATCAATATACCAGTTATTGCGACTGAATTTTCCACTCAGAAAAATTGCACTGAATGCATTTGTTTTCTTTTGCTTGATTCTGAGTTGGGACACAGATTTTTATAATGTCCAGTTTGCTTACATCTGTAACATTTTAAAACCTTGACAGGTTTAGATGTTTCCTGCTATTGTCTATGGTCACTCTTAGGGTTGCCATTTTTCACACGCTGCTTTCCTTTCGCTACAAATGCACTTTCGGAACCGGAAACTGAACTAACCTCAGCACACATGTCCATCAACTTGCGTTTTAATGACATCGGCACTTATCTAGATTCCCGAGTGTTCTATGGCCATTAACATAGGCGCATATCTTTCAAGCAATCCTGCTAACATAAATGCACCAATCCATTCGTCTGTTATTTCGAAACCTGTTCCATGAAGTCGCTGCCCTGTTTCAATTATCTGGGTCACATACTGCGTCATGGAATCGCAGTTTTCAAGACGAATATTGATGAGATTTCTGAGCAAACTTATTTTTCTCGTGTAGCCCGAATCATCAAACATGGTTTTTAATTTGCCCCATAAATCATGAGTTGTCGCCGCTTGCTTTATGTGAGCATATAGCGATGGGTCGATTGTCATGTCAACACGAGCTTCGCCTTCGCTTTGGCGTCTTCTGCTTTCTCCGCCGCACTTGCCGTTGTTGGTAACTTGTTCTCAATGGCTGACGCCATGCCTTCCAACACCAACACATTTTGGGCTGCAAAACACCAATCCTCGTAATTCTCACGGCCGCGCAACTTTGGAACGTTAGCAATATAATTGTCCGTCATTTTTACTATAAAACCGCACAGTACTTTTCGCTTCGTCTATTATAAATCTTTAATTATAATGGCTGGGCCCATAACCTAATAAAACACGAAATGTGGTTTTACAATAGACTGACGTTTTTAATGTCATTTGTAATTACTTAAGTGATACATAGATGGTGCTAGTAGTTACATATATTTTTTTATTACTAACAAAAGCAAATCCCGAGTTATTGGGATTTTCAGTATCCATAATATTTACAGTTTGGATTGTTCTGTTGTTTTCGGAACGTTTCGCCTGCTTGTTATAATAACAGTTCTTTTGTATATGACCATTCCTTCCGTAACAATTGCATTTTACATGTTTCAGTCTATGATTTTTCGGGTTCAATGAGGTTTTGTAAAACTGACCTCGATTCGAGTACCGTCGCATGTTTGAATTTTTATAACTGTGTCGGTTTTGAGTTTTAGGTTTTGTTGTAGTGCCCGCCGTTGTTGTAGCTTCCGCTTGGAGAACTTTCATGCTTGTATCGCGTCTTTCATTGATTAATTTTATTTCGTGATCAAGAAGTCTAGTTTTGACAAAGGTTAAGGTCAGGTTGTCCTCTGCCAATGCTTCAATTGCTGTGACGACACCATCATAGCTGTTAGTGTTGCGTACGTAAAACATTGTTCGACATTTATTTGTATCACTATTAATAAAATTGCTGAGGCCCCGCCCCTGCGATCTCACATGGGTCAATTTTAGGTCGTAGGGATCGAATTCGCTTGGCAGAGTGCAGCTCACCCGAGAGTTTGCTCGCGCCCCGCGCACCGGCGCGTTGTCCGGCCAGTCCGCTTCATACGACCGCATCGTGCGCATGTCATTGTCGCCGCCGCAGGGTCTCAGACGTCTTAAAACTGTTAACGTGTTTTTCATTTTTACCCGACAAAACGCGCACTGCGTGCTGTGCGCAACAGTTAGGTAGGGTCATAAATAGATGTATTACCTTATCTACTTCTTCTAATTTTGCACCTGCAGCGAGTAACTCGATTAGCAAGTCGTCGAATTCTTGGAAGTGTTTTGTTAAGGGGTTTTCTTCTTTTAACTTAAAATTCAACAACTTTTTCCTCAAAGCGAGTTGAGTCGCTATGCTTTTTCTTTCGTAGATGGATGGAATCCAGCTTCTTGAAAATTTCCTTTCCAGTATTTTCTTCACTGGTAAGTCCCAGCAATGAATCCGATAAATACTCTATTATCGTATTCTTAGCGATTCTCTGTCGTTTTTGCCACTCACGGTCCGGTTCATTAGGAGTTTCTTCGTCAATTATATTAAGCACTTCAAGTTCGTTTAATAAATTACGCATTCTAAGTTTCCACACACTGTATTGGTCTCCGTCAAACGGTTTAATATTTCTCTTCATTTTAGAATTATCCATTTTATTAAATCACTAAAAGTTACTTAAAGAATGTTATTAAGTCTAAATCACTGGGCCCATAACCTATTGGGTTTTGAGAACCAATGAAAGACAGCAGGAGCGCCGTGTCCATATAAGCCGATTCCTACCGGCTTCCCTTCTGAAATTCGGAACACAACCACTATCGTCATTGAATAATCAAACTATAACTTGTATTTGATACATCATAAAATTAAAATAATACAAAATGCCTACATACATTAAAAAAATTGTCTTAATAACCCAACAACAAAACACTTTGCGCTAAAATAACTCGTAGGCGCGTCCGGCTTATCGTGAATTCAATTTTCTTACAAAATAAAGTACATCGTGACGTCACTTCGGTCACGTGACACCGCGGTTCCTAGCAGCCGGGTAAGCCGATCTGCAACGAGTTACGATAGGGACGCACCACCTCTTTCTGGCACACGCATTTGATTCGGTAATTTTCGTTGAATTTCGTAATGCGTTCGGCTAGGAGTTCGTAAACATTTCATCATACGTTTGACAATGTGTGGTTGTTTTTGACGTAATCGCATTAGAACCTTATTAATTTGCATTTTGTTTGCTCAGTATTCACTAAATTCATTAGTTTATCATTACTAGTAGTTTTAATATTTGTTTGTAGTTATAGGACAGTGATTAACATAGTGTTTTGAGTTTAGTGAAAGTAATTAGTACGATCTTATTAGGATGGCGGCATTAAGAGTTTTAGAATGTTATTTGACAGATTATTTGCTTTGTGAAGAAACATGCTTTTCAAGGTTAAGTTTTGAAAATAAGAAACACATAATTAAGCTCGCCCAGATATGACTATAAATTACAAACGCCGCGATGGTTTTTTCAAACATTTTAATGTTTCCCTGTACAATAAATATCAATGACTGATTGGCCCTCGTAAATTTAGTAAAATGTATTGGACCCGTGTTTACTTTTCTTAGATTCTAGTTGTTTATGGAAAATAGGGTTTTTTTTACATTTTAATCTGACGAATTCATCAAAAATATTCGTAGCTATTTTATGAGTTCAGGACTGGTAGGAATAGAATTATTTTCACTAATTTGCATTGAAGCTCATAATAGAAAAGTAGATCGAAATCGGAATTTAATGAAACAGTTTATTGACACCGTTATTTTGATGGGTAAACAAGAAGAAACTTTTCGCGGCCACGTATTTTTTTTTTTGCTGTTCCTTTCCTTACCTCTCCATACCTCTACCTCTACCTCCAGCTTACCTCCTCCGTAAAATCACCCTTCGCCACTGAAAGACAGTTATAATTTCTATGAATGTGTACCTCTCCTGCCAAATATAGAAAATAAATAATTACACACACGTGCGCTCTCGCTTAGTCCAGACGGAACACTAGCGTCCATACTATAATAAAGTTATGCACAATGTAAATACGTATGAAAGAGAAATACTCTCAAACTACTTAAGTGGGACCGATATATTTTGTTATATTCCAACAACTAGCCCGGAAATATAAGAAAGTTACTAATTTATTAAGCTAGTTCGATATTTTTTTCATAATTTTTATAAATTAGAAACATAATTTAAGCCACGAAAAAAATTCTCGGCGTCCGCAAAATTATCAGTATTAGCTTACCCGCGTTCCTGTCCTCTGTCCACAGCACTAAGTTGACTGGGAAAATTTTAGTCCCCTGCCTGATTAACTCTGAAGTGCCGTGCTTGACCGCTGCAGAGAACGCCTGGAAAGCGACTTGCCCGAATACAGATCGCCCCGTGAACCCATCTTCCCAGAGGCAGTGGGATGAGCCGCTTTGCAGGTTGGTACGGAACAATCTTATTAATACGTCCACCAATACTACTTAGCGTGCCCGCCTGCTGGGTGAGTGGGAGTCGGGCCTCTGGCTTCAGGCGCTACCGTCACCCAACATAAGCACTATGCTGGGTGATACCACCTTCCGGCTCGCTACCTGTCTGCGTCTGGGCGCTCTATGTGTGGCTCCGCATCCCTGCCAATGCGGTGAAAGTGTCGACTGTCTCGGACACGATGGCCTATCCTGCAGTAAGAGCGCAGGCCGGATAGCACGGCACGCCAGCATCAATGACATCATCCGTCGTGCTCTTGTCACCGCCGGAGTGCCAGCTGTTTTAGAACCTAATGGCCTGACACGCGACGGTGGGAAGAGACCAGACGGAATTACCATAATGCCTTGAAAGGTAGGTAGGCCTTTGGTGTGGGATGCAACGTGTGTCGACACCCTTGCGCCATCCCATCTTCCTAGCACGGCGGGCAATAATCTCAACATAAAGAAAACAGTCGATATCGACGCAATACAGTTTGGCCTATCTGTATTGCATGCTAGGATTCGGTTTTTCGAAAGCATACTTCATTTGGCATACAAGATTCCTGAACAAAAATGGCAGCTAAGGTCGGAAAATGACAAAAACATTGTCAAACAAAAAAAGGCAGAAATACAAACAAAATTTAGAGAGCAAACGGGCCTACTAGTAGATGTGCCGGAAGCTGGTTTTGGCAATACCAACGATGGCAATACTAGTAGCAAAAGCCTTTGGTGTGGGATGCAACGTGTGTCGACACCCTTGCGCCATCCCATCTTCCTAGCACGGCGGGCAATAATCTCAACATAAAGAAAACAGTCGATATCGACGCAATACAGTTTGGCCTATCTGTATTGCATGCTAGGATTCGGTTTTTCGAAAGCATACTTCATTTGGCATACAAGATTCCTGAACAAAAATGGCAGCTAAGGTCGGAAAATGACAAAAACATTGTCAAACAAAAAAAGGCAGAAATACAAACAAAATTTAGAGAGCAAACGGGCCTACTAGTAGATGTGCCGGAAGCTGGTTTTGGCAATACCAACGATGGCAATACTAGTAGCAGATTTTTCGCTAATCCAGAAATTGCTGCTGAAATCACCGGTGTGGATTTAAATCTAATAAAACGCCTGAAAGTGATTTTGGAAGTCATATCCAGCTCTCATAAAGTCGATTTACAAAAGTTTGCTCAATATGGGTAAGAGACTGCAAAGACATACATTGATTTATATCCCTGGCATCCCATGACTCCCACAATGCATAAAATACTAATTCATGGCGCAACTGTCATGGAAAATGCACTTTTGCCTATAAGTTTACTATAGGAAGAAGTTGCAGAGGCGTGTAACAAGCATATTCGACTTTACCGGCAGGATTTCGCTAGAAAATTTTCTAGAGAGCAATGTAATTTAGACGTAATGAACAGATTATTGCTCAGCTCAGATCCCTTGATATCTAGCATAAGACCAAAACCTAAAAAGAGGTCAACGCCACATATTTCAGAAGCAATACAAATGCTTATGTCTGCTGAGGCCCACAAGGCTGAAGAGAATTTCTCGGATGAGGAAACTGCCGCAGAAGAGTCTGACAGTGAAATGCAAGGATTCAACTCTGATGAAGAGACGTGGGACTCCTAATCGAATTTTTATATATTTTTTTTATAATAAACCGTTATTTTGTCATGAACAATTGTGTTTTACTTGAATATATGTTCACCAAGAGCTTTTATAATTGAAATAAAATAATAATAAACCATTTAGAATACTCGTATATAAAACAAAGAAAATAATTTTGACCGTCTAATTCGTAGATTTGCCCGTCCGTGCGATGGTCGCAGTAACACACGTGGAGGCGCCTTCAAATACTGTGCTTTTGAAAAGTGCAAGGGAGACCGACCGTCAGACGAGCCTAACGCTCGGCAATAGTGCAGGTGTAAGTGAGACGGAGCATTCGGAGGTGCGCGTGGAGGCCCTAGCAGGCACCGTGGTTTCGCCGTTACCTGTGATGTTGAGGCAGCCGAGCTACGCTGACGCATTAGACCGGTCCGCTACTAATGATATTCGTTCGCCGGTTTTAAAGTAAACAATCTCGAACGCGACCACTCAACAACTTAGTGCTCGCGATAGCAGTTTACCAGCGCTGCGGGTGAGTGAAAAAAATAAACAAGTGGTAAGCGACAGTGACTCAGAATGGCAAATAGGTTGTGCTGCGGTGCCTGAAGGTAAATTTAGAGCGGCTGATATAAAAGTCCCACTGTATATTTCGAACGTTAGTAAAGAAGCGTGTGAAAATGACATTATTGACTACATAAAGGAAAAAAACAAATGATATTGTATCTCTAAAAAAGATAAACATGAAGCAGACATAAAAGTATAATGCTTATAAAATGTATGTCTCCAAATGTAATTTAGAATTATTCTTAGATGATAAGTTCTGGCCTAACGGAATAATGTTCAGGCGTTTCGTGCAATTTATGTACAAAACAAAACCGGACGCTAGTTAATTATTGTACCAGTATGGATTTAAATTTTAAACAGTATTTTAATTTAATTAGCTTTAATTTCAAATCAGTCAAGAGGTCTATTGACAATATAAGAGACATTTGTGAAATGGCTTATCTGGTAGCACTCCAAGAGACGTGGTTGCTTCCCCATGACATACCATTAGTGGGAACAATTTCTAATAAGTTCGAATATACAGGTAAGTCTGCTGTAGATACTTCTGTGGGCTTACTGAAAGGGAGACCTCATGGGGGAGTTGCCATACTCTGGAGAAAAGGTATGTTTGATAGTGTTACTATAGTGCCATGTGCCAGCACTCGACTGACGGCTATACGAGCTGATGTTGACGGCCGCTCCATTGTTGTTTTTCGTACAATCTCTGCATATACCCAATAGCATCGCTTTCTTTTCTTTCATTCTTTTGACAAATGAATTGCTAATAGAAATTCGTCATCTTCATTCTTTTTTAAAATATTTTTAATTTCATAAGCGTTCTTCGATACAATCGCCACAAGCTCTGGCACACGACTGGAGAGCGTAGAAACCGAATACAATCAATCGCCTGTATGCGGCACTCGTCCGATCGGGTTTCCGAATTGGAGAATCGGATCAGGTACCTGACATGTGCGGCCACCCTTACATGTTAGTTTATTTTTCTAATGTGTTCCATATTTTTGAACACTTATAATGCTTGGATACCATTGGTGGGATGACTGTAACCATATTTATGGCGGTTTGACTGAACCGATCTATATGACATTTTAAACTTCTCGACCTTTTGAGCAAATACATTGTTGACAACAAATAAGGAAACTTTGTTTGTACCGATATTATTGACTTTTTGGTTGCGTCTATTTATTTGAATTCCCTGAGTGTCACTAATTATTTGACGCTGACTGTACATACACTTTGTAAATGTCACTGTATAATCTAGTAAACGTTTTTTATTTAAATAATCATTTTTGTACGCTTGTACCATTCTTCAAATTAATTTGTTAGTATTTTTATGAAATTCCCCTATTTTTCCTACTTATCTATGTAGTGTACATAGTGGCAGCACAAAATCAAACATCTCCTTTGAAAGTAAACTACGAAACAATAGTGGCAGCCCAAAATCAAACATCTCCTTTGAAAGTAAACTACGAAACAACGACTAAACAATACGCACAAAATTATTTAGTGGGACGAATGGCGCTAATCTAAGAACATATTCCCGTTCGTCCCCCTAAAATCATGAATGGGACGATCGGGAACAAATTTAATATTTTGTAAATTCCCGTTCGTCCCACTACGGGGACGAAGTCAGTGGGACGAACGGGAATACACGAAAACTATGCAGCGTTAAAACTAAAGGAAAGAGTGCTTAGATCAACTCTGGCACCCGAAGTAAGATTTAACTTGTTTTTATAACGAGCACAGTATATTATTTTATTATTCAGATAACTACAAGTACCTATGTGGGGGTATGTATGTGTATTAAGAAAGAGAACAATATGGTGAAAACTAGTGTTTATGTCAGTCTGTGTAAATATAATTATAAATATATGACTCTATTAACTACATTAGGTTAAGCGATTGATACATGTAATAAATCTTCACTCTGTGACCCTGGTCTTACATCCATTTAGGCACATGGGAGCAATGGTGCATAGCTTATTATTTTATTATATAAATGGTTGGACAGAATATAATAATGACGCTGAGCAAAGGCTGTTCAATAAATAGGTCCTTTTTTAGTCACCCATCTCTCATAGGTTATTTTATCGTTTCCATTATAGTTATTGAAGTTAATATTAAGATGCTTACATTTGCTACAAATCCTTTCAAGACATGTGCCCAGCAAATTACCTTCACAACAAACGGATCTAATAAGTTGCATAGACGTATTTTCTTTTATTGTTTGAGTTTTAAATATAGACTTAACTAAAAAATCTATGTTAGCATGAGTTGCACAAAGACATGTATCTCTATTTTTAACTGAAGGCGAAATTATCCAAAATGGCCGATATTTACAAAAGAAACTGTAACTAATCTTTATTTTAGTTTTTTCTTTAAACTGTTTGTATACGTTAAGCATAGTATCATTCAACAAACGAATTTGCGTTTTTTTATTACGGTGATGGTTTCCTTCTTTCCGGATGTGAGTCTGCTAAATTCGTCTTGTTCTAAAAATAAATTATCGCTTCTTTTGCTCTAGCAAATTCTAAATAATATTGCTTTTCATTTGTCGTCTTTTGTAGGCTTGGTCTGGGCTTCAGTCTTCTAAATCTCATTTTGTACTTAAATATGACATTTTCGAGTTGATGAAGCTTTTCCTTGAGGATTCTAGTTTCAGCACCTAAAATATTCCTATTTCTTGTAGCTACATTTCTTCTAAGCCCCCTCTGTGAAGACGTAGGACTCGATGTTGGTGTATTTTCGGTTAGCATGACTTCAACCCTTTTTTAACCGACTTCCAAAAAGGAGGAGGTTATATGTTCGACGCGTATGTTTGTGTTTTTTTTTTTTTTTTTTTTTTTATGTCCACCGATTTCTCCGTCATTTGTGGACCGATTTTGAAAATTCTTTTTTTGTTTGAAAGGGTAGGCTCCCAAATTGGTCCCATATAAATTTTATTAACTTTTCTTGGGTAGTTTTTGAGTTAGCTACAAAATACGTATTTTTTTCCCACTTAGTATGTAGATGATATGATAAGTTCTTGACACTGGTAGCAGGTAGTGGTATTCGAATGTGTGTGGGGTAGGTACCACAACTAAAAAGTGAAAAAAAAAACAACCGACTTCCAAAAAAAAACACTACAAAGTGAAAAATAACTTTAATTTCGGAAGTCGGTGGCAAAAAACGAAAACACAAAACCCAAGACACCGACTTCCGAAATTAAAGTTATTTTTCACTTTGTAGTGTTTTTTTTTGGAAGTCGGTAGTTTTTTTTTTGTAAAAAGTTTTTTACGTACCTCTTCCAAGGCAGCAGGATTTTCTTTCAGCTTTTCTCGGTGTCGCCGCATACTGAGTTTTATTTGCTCTCTTCGTCTAGCTTTCTTTTCCGCGATCGTCATTTCTTCCTCCATGGGCCCACAGGTGTCCCCATGTATTATCTCACAAGTTCTGGTGCTTACGTTTTCACCTTTCTTAAATGGTAACCGGTGTATCTTTCCCTTCAAACAACTCTCACATTGAGGCACATGAGTTTGTTTAATCTCAATGTTGTTTTTTTTTAATACTTTCTTTTTTGATGTGCTAGTTTTTCATGCCACTCATATAAATCGTTATTTAACATTTTTGCAACACTCGCCACCTCGCATTTAAAGCGAAAATCCAAATAATATGAGTTCTCAATTCTATTTGCGATAGCACAAACAACGCCTTTTTTGTAAAATTTGCACGAAGTGTCATCTGACACCATGACATAACCCCGGTCAGAGGCGCGGTTCACAGAGACTAAATTTGTCTTTAGATCGGGAACGAACAACACATTGTTTATTGTCGTATCAATCCATTCACTTCCGTTCTTGACTTGTACCGCCATTTGTCCATAGCCTTGCACACTAATGGCAGCGCAGTCACCAACAATTACCGACCCTTGCGAAACACTTGAAAATGATGAAAACAATGAACGATCACGACACAATGACATGTGTTCGCTTGCCCCCGAGTCCACTAGCCACTTTGTTTCTTCATATTGTTCATAAATCGAGTTCGAAACTACAAACGCATTATCTTCTTATTGTCCTTTGTTTTTTTAAAACGACACTGCGCCTTAAAATGACCTTTTTTACCACAGTAATAGCACTTATTACATTATCTTTCATCTTTTTCTCACTGTCCCTATTGCTTCTACACTCAGTTTGAAAATGTCCAGGTTTACCACACTTAAAACACTTTACGTTTCTCTTAGCTACAAACGCCGATGAGGATGAAATTTCTTGGACTTCCTTTGTCTTTTCCTTCACTCTCTCTTCTTCGATTAACAATCTGGACACCAGATTGTCGAATGTTTGTTTGTCATCAGGTGCAGACTCCCACGCTGACACAAAATGTTATCTCTGTAATCTTATCTTATCTTATCTTATCTAGTACAACATCGTGAACTTTTCTGATATGGATACTGGTTTCTGACTTTCGTTCGTAAACACTTAACCCTTTAACGGTTATAAGGATCTAGATGAGATAGAAAGATTTGGTTTTCGGATTTGTGTTACATAAGATGCCTAAAATAAAAATTTAAACATGATTTTTTTTTTACTTTTTTTTAAATTGGTGGTAAGAACATTCCCTCTACCTGTTTGAGAGTAATTAAATAGCGGTATGTTTTTTCAAGAAACTAAAAAAACAACATAAATCTTACATAATAACTTTATTAAAATCACAATTGAATACCAATAAGAAAATAGAAACAAAAATAAAAGAAAATTACATTTGTTTATGGAAATTCGAAAAGCATGATGTTATGCATAAAGGCACTCCACATTTGCTGCACTTGATCTTAGATCGCTTATCCTTTGCCTTAGTGCTGCAATATCGGCATCTTTGATACGACGGTATATAATTTGGCATGTGATCACCAACATTGCAAAAGCGAATTTCCGGTGCAACAATGTGAATTGCCTTTTGGTAATTTTCAGATACAGCAACTTTTTTTCTTACCACGTAGTTGACGCCATCAGCACGACGTTTTCGGGAAGAAAAACAACCAATAAGTCCTCTGGCTAGAGCTATACGATACACCAGGTTGGACAATTTGGTAGCATTCGCATTCTTTCCCTGGAGCAAAAGTGAATTTGTGATGCAGGCATCAAAAATGAAATAAAATATGCGAAGCCACCACCGTTTGCTTCTTCGCCCAACTGAGTATGTCCCTTTGATGTGATCAAAGTGATCTACTCCACCCATTCTTTTTGTGTACTCCTTCACTACTGCAGGACACACTACATCTGTCGTAGAACCATCTCTTTCTTTCCTGGATACGGATGTTTCATTGTCCTTCGGATGGAAAGCATTGGTCATAAATAAAACTTCTTTTGTATCTTGCCAGATTACAAAGGCCACGTTCTCTTTCACTCTCCATTTGTACTGCTCTTTTCTTAGTTTTAGTTTTCTTTTACTTTTTACAAGTTTCGGTAAGTCTGCTCTTTGCCTGCGTACAGTACCGCTCGCAGAAATACCATTTACATGTAAATAATTCATGACATCATAACTGCAAAAAAAATTGTCAAATGTAACATGCACTGCCGCCATTCCTTTCAATTTTTCTGTTAACTTCATGACCACTTTTCCTCCTAAATTGTCTTCTACTCTGTCACCATCTCTTCCGGTATATATCTCAAACTCGTACAGATAACCAGTTGTACTGTCACAGCGGCACCACACCTTGAAACCCCTTTTTATCGGCTTCATAGGCATGTACTGCTTCAATGAAGACCTTCCTTTGAAAAGAATCATTGATTCATCTATTGACTGGGATGAAGAGTTGTGCGCATTTTCTTGAAAAGCGATGTTGATAAGCGTCAATAATGGTCGAATTTTGAATAGCTTATCATACTCGGGGCTAAATCTGGCAGGTTGTTTAGAATTCGATTTGTGCGTCGATTTTTTTTTACTTTATTTTTTATTTTTTGTACAATAGTTTTGATTTTTTATATTATTATTGTTATTGTTTTATTTTGTAATCCCCTAGTGGGATTTATTTGTCCGTAGGTATGTCCGTGGCATCACAGCGGGCCCTATCAGAATACCAGCGCTGCGGTATTTATTTATTTTTAAATATCGCAGCATCATGCTGAGATTCTGGGAGGTCCAAACGCCTCCTGCCGGAGGCTCTATGCGGGGATCGTGCGGTCCATGGCCCTTTACGGGGCACCGGTGTGGGCGCGTTCATTGAGGCTGCGGCCAGCCCGCCGGTTGAACGCGTCCCAGAGGGTCATGGCCATCCGGCTGGCCCGAGGATACCGCACGGTCTCCTGCGAGGCGGCGAGCCTCCTTGCCGGATTACCGCCATGGGATCTGGAGGCAAAGGTCCTCGCGCACATCTGGGAGTGGCGCGAGGAGGCGAAACGCCGGGGCTTAACTCCGATGCCGCAAGAAATCGCGGCACAGCGGACAGAGCTCCGGCGGGATCTCATGGCGTCATGGAGGGTGCGATTGTCGCAACCCCGCGCTGGGCACGCCACAATTGCGGCGATAAGACCCCTCTTTGAGGAGTGGCTTGAGAGGCGTCACGGCGTCCTCACCTTCCGCCTGACGCAGGTCCTCACCGGACACGGGTGCTTCGGGAGGTACCTGTTCAGGATAAGGCGGGAGGAAACACCCGGGTGTCACCATTGTGTGGATCGGCCTGAGGACACGGTGGAGCATACGGTGGAGGTCTGCCCGGCTTGGGCGGAGCAACGCCGTGTCCTCGTGGAGGCGATCGGCGGCGGTGATCTCTCGCGTCCGGCCCTGGTTCAGGCCATGGTACGGAGCGAGAGGAAATGGCAGGCCGTCACCTCCTTCTGCGAAGCGGTAATGCTCGCGAAGGAGGAGGCGGAACGCGTGAGGGAGAGGCAAATTTCGCGCCCTCACGCCCCTAACCGCCGCAGTAGGAGACGCCCAGGGCGGGAATCGCGAGCCGATTTCCGGCCACCGTAGGCGCGGGCTTGCGGACGGTGAGCAATGGGTAGCTCGCCGTCCGGTAAGGACCAAGCCCGGGTCGACGGCGCGTTGTGTTCCACGCGCGCCTCAAAGAGATGTCAGCAGAATTGACGGGGTCCGCTAGGGCCAATGCCAATGCCGGGGGTTCGAAGAAAACCGATAGGGAAATCGTGGCCCCCGGCAACATGGCATAGGAAGGAACACGGGTGGGTTTTAGTCAGTAAGAGTCTGACACGCCCTCCCGCTCCACCCAGAGCGGGAGAAGTTATTTGATAATTTCCCACCCAAAAAAAAAAAAAAAAAAAGCATCATGCTGAGATAGGAGCCTTTTTGGCCTCGCACAGGTCGTTATTTAATTTTGTTTGTAAGTTTTTAAAATGCTCCTTTTTTATTTTTGTTAATTATTTTTTTTATCTTTTATTACGGTTTTGTATTTCCTGTGCGTGTCCCAAATAAAATATTTTTCTTTCTTTCTTTCTTTCTTTCTAATTATCATTTAGATGCAAACAACGTAAAATTTGCTTGAATCTTCGGAATGTCATGGTGGAAGCTATTTCGTCAACTCTAAATTCGGGATCCGATGACCAATACAATTCGAAAGTAGGTAAAATATTGTATCCCATAATAATCAAGATACCTAGGAAAGCCTTCAATTCTTTTATGTCTAGTATGGTCCAGCCTATTACGTTGTTTTGACTCGCATACCGGTTAGACTCTGGAATAATCAATTCAAAAACTTCTTGAGTAAATTTTTTTTCAAAATATCGGATAGGCCTGGCATGAGATGGTAACACGCGTGTCGGAGTCATTGGAACACTATCAAAGGACTCAAGCTGTGGCCTAATATCAGTCCACGAGGTTTTTTTCCACGCTTCTTCATCTCTGTCAGAATCACTTGCTTCTGACTCTGCTTTTGATTCTGATGGCGCATTATCTTCGGATGAATGTTGCCACTATTATTCTAACAATGTCTTATTTCCATACAGTAATATTGCCAAATTAATCAAAACAGCAAAATATTTGACATCTATTTGCGACGTGGCCCACTTTCAGAATAAACTCTCTTAATCGTGGTATGACAACTTTTTTAACCGACTTCCAAAAAGGAGGAGGTTACATGTTCGACGCGTTTGTTTTTTTTTTTTTTTATGTATGTCCACCGATTTCTCCGTCATTTGTGGACCGATTTTGAAAATTCTTTTTTTGTTTGAAAGGGTATGCTCCCAAATTGGTCCCATATAAATTTTATTAACTTTGCTTGGGTAGTTTTTGAGTTAGCTACAAAATACTTAGTTTTTTCGCACTTAGTATGTAGATGATATGATAAGTTCCTGTCACTGGTAGCAGGTAGTGGTATTTGAATGTGTGTGGGGTAAGTATCACAACTAAAAAGTGAAAAATAAAAACTTTTTGCAAAAAAAAACAACCGACCTCCAAAAAAAAAACACTACAAAGTGAAAAATAACTTTAATTTCGGAAGTCGGTGGCAAAAAACGAAAACACAAAACCCAAGACACCGACTTCCGAAATTAAAGTTATTTTTCACTTTGTAGTGTTTTTTTTTTTGGAGGTCGGTTGTTTTTTTTTGCAAAAAGTTTTTCTTAAAATTCTGTTCTGTAGTCGACTATTTTGATTATAATCTGTGCCGAACGCATAATTTCACCTTTATTTCGTTTCGCAATTAATCACTTGCTAACTAGTGTTTATAAATAAACAAAAGTTAATCATTGATTAAAAGCTAACTAATTGCTTAGCTAAACAGTGGCTAATCAGTGATTAGCGAAATTTTTATAAATAAGACTGTTAGTGTTTGATAGAAATCGATAAGCAACTGGATCTGAATAATTAAGGTTTAGCGCAAAGAACTTAAAGACTACGCTGTATCAGTTTCCACTAAACCCTACCTTTAAATCTATCTGCCATTTTATTAACTGTGCCATACCTTTGCTCATTTTGTCGCATAATTTTAATAAGTCTTCTTTATTCACACTATTTGAATTAGTCGTTTTAGCTTTTTTAGCCTCTTTAAGCTGTAAATATAATTTATTTTTCCTATGAATGTCTGCTGAAAGGTGAAGAGACGTCTGTGTGATCCCACTTTCATTTCCAATGTTCTTCTCTTGAGGGTCAAAAACATTAGTTTGAACAGAGCGAGTAGTTTGATCACTGATGATAATCAAAAGTTCTTTGAACACGTGGCACACGTCTGCTCGCTTCTTCACCAGAGTGTGCATACACTTTATCATTTTGTTTGTTGAAACTCTCCTCAACATTAAAAATTTTTTCGTCCGAAAAAAGTATTTCGCGATATTTTTTTCCGGCGTACCGCCTTAACAAAACCCGTCTTTCGAGTCTGATTTTTTTCAGCCGTGCGTTAAGAAGATGTGCTGTTTTTTTTCTATAAGCACGCAGTCCTAGGGCAAGATAAGTTATGCCAAAAAACAGTAAAAGAGACCGTTATTACTGACAAAAAAACTATAACTAAACACTTGCAATCTCAGATACTAATATTTATGAGACAGATTCGTAATATTTATCAACAATAAAAAATAATGAGGCAATTAAAAAGTGAGATAAGTACAAGTGAAGCGGTTTTGCATTTAGATTTCTCAGAAAACTACGGTTGTAAGTATGCGGCTGAGGTACAGTCCGCTCATTTTGGTGGCTCTAAGCCCCAAATATCTCTTCATACATCAGTGCTATGTTACCAAGATCAAAATAATGGCCAACTAATCGACACATTTCACAAAAACAAAAACATTTTAATTTTTTGAGTTTAACTCTATGATTCAATAGTACTACTAAGGGCAAAACGTTCTGCCACGGGAAAACAACCATTAAAATTTCAGCTTGTATACCTACAATTTTCTAATCAAATTAGATTTGTTACAGCTGTAGTGGTCTTGGTTAAATAGGTCCTTATTTTTATTATTTTGTGTACACGCGCATGGCGAGCCGGGGGCCTCGGGAAGGGCGCGGGAAACAGCGAACCTCCGCACCCGCCGCCACCATTAAGTGTATTATTTATGCCGCCATATTCGGATGACAATGACAGCAAGGATCGGGTGCGCGTGTCTACGTAGTCGGGCCATAAGTTTTGTCACATAGGTAAAAATTCGAATTTAGAATGCAAGCCGAGGAAAATATTATGGGCATTCGAAATATGAATATGAAAACAAAAGGTTTCTAGAATTTTGTTCATTTTCTACAATAGAGTGGACGCGCAAAGAAGACAGAGTCGCAGTAATTGCATTGCATCGTTGCGGTTACGCGCCAACTGAGATTTTCAAACTGCTGAAAAATTTGAAAATTCAACTGAGATTTATTTATAGTACTATCGAACGATTCAGGGAAGATTTAATATTAGAAGATAAACAAAGGAGCGGTCGACCTCGCACTGTTCGGACTCTAGCGGTCATCAAAGCAGTGAAGGCGCGAATCCAGCGAAATCCTGTCCGCAAGCAAAAAATGTTGGCTCTGCAGATGGGACTAAGCAAAACTACTATTAAAAGTGTTAAATGAAGACCTAGGACTGCGTGCTTATAGAAAAAAAACAGCACATCTTCTTAACGCACGGCTGAAAAAAATCAGACTCGAAAGACGGGTTTTGTTAAGGCGGTACGCCGGAAAAAAATACCGCGAAATACTTTTTTCGGACGAAAAAATTTTTAATGTTGAGGAGAGTTTCAACAAACAAAATGATAAAGTGTATGCACACTCTGGTGAAGAAGCGAGCAGACGTGTGCCACGTGTTCAGCGTGAGTAGTGTATAATTGGGGTATCTGGATCACTTCGCTTCGCTCAGTTCGTGATCCAGATCACCCCAATTATAAATCAATAACTGGTTTCTCACCATTTATTCAGAACGTAATCTAGACTAAGATATATATTTGAGAGGGTCAAAATCCACTCATTTTCATAATGATTTCCATACTTTTGATACACTTGCGTAGTATTTTTAATTTTAATTATTCAGATCCAACCTCTGAATCAGATCTATTCATATGCTGCTTCATCGTGTTTTTATTAAACTTGGATAGTATTTTTTTTAAACTGTTTTATCTCTGACCTGAGGTTTTGATGAATCTGCGCTCGATTTTTATGAGAGGGCTGCATATCGCGGTCAAATATAGCCTTACCAATAGCGTTCTAACTAATAATTTTACAAATGTCTTCAGAAGTATATTTCACTGTTCTTGCATTGTAGCTAATATGATTTTATTTATTTATTTTTAAATTGTTTATGATTCAAGCTTTTAACTACAATTGTAGGAATTGAATGTCGCATAAAATAACTGTAAGCAATTTAGTTACTTAGGCTCCATTGCTAATTTTAATGTAACTGGTTTAATTTAAATAAATGTTTTGAGTTTGAATAGCATTTAGTAGCTTATTCAGCAGACAATCAATCTATCCTTGTCCACTTTAGAATAATTTATATTTTTGTTTCTTTGAAAAATAGACGTTTTGATTTGGCAACATAATCTGTTCCTTTTACTGCATTTAAATAAAAGTAATCAGGAAAAAATATAGCATGTTGCATCCAAGGATCATCGTAATACTCCCAATCTTCGATACCACCCCCACACGAAAAGCACATAACTTTATCGTTTAAACCACTTCCACAGTAAAAAAAACCTGCATCAACCATTTCCATCACCAATCTTCGTTTTGAATCTGCTGTAGCCCAATAATGTCGAAATGAACATAATAGAATTTTATGTTCATTATATATTTCGTATCGTGGACTGAAATAATTATGAATCATCTCGAATGAAAGAAAGAAAGAAGGTCTCGATACGGGTATGTATAAAAGAATAATGAAGTCTTGAATCTGGTGTTCTCAATTTATAAAGATGTGGTGGTGCTCTAAGTCGTAATGGTGCAGGAATGACCGATTTAAGTTTTTATTTGTGACTTTAAAATTATAGCACATTTCGTTGTGGTATTCTATATGTAATGCATTTGTTATGAAATAAAACAAGAAAACATTTACTCAAAGAAAGAAAATATTTATTCTGGTATATCGTTATGATTATAAAGAGCTAATAAATTACTTAACTTATATTTTTTCAAGGCAGCCCTTATCTTCTAAATTATAAACAATTAAAAATACTTTTGTTATCAACCCACTTTTTTAAACATGTTACATTTTTTAAAGCACACCCATTCGAATGATACACACAACTAAATATATTACTAGACATTTTATAATCATCAAATAATTTTTGTAAACGAGGACAGTTCTTATCTTCTAAATTATATATTTTATCATGTTTTACAATGTTTTTTAGCCACGATACTTTTTCAAATCCTTTAACATAAATGTTTTTATCTTCCAGATAAGGTACAATATATCGATGAAAGTTTAAGTATGGTATAAAACCCTCTTTCCAGAAAATTTTTCTGTTTCTCTCCATCCAACTTACTTGCAATCTTTCTTTTTTTGTAAGATTGTAAAATGGGAATGGTGGTTTGATTAATAATACCATAATTTGATTTCTGCATGCTATTGCTATTTCTTTCACGATAAACTCGTTACTTTCCGTCTTAAACCCTTGCACATCGACTATAGCGTTCATAATAATTTCCTTACAATACCACTTAAGGGTTTATATTCGAATAGACGATCGTTTATGATTAAACAATAGGCAGATGTATTTCCTGGTATATCTTCAGAACTTTCTATTTCCAGTCTCACATCTACAGCCCCCGTTTTCAAGGCTTCGTTCTGTCTTGAACAATCAATTATAAATAAAGGAGCCTTTTCTTTAAATTCGCTCAAACTAAGCATTGGTTCAGACCGGGTGTTATAATAAGACTGACGAAATTTGGTAAACATTTCATATAATATGTAATACTTATCGTCAGAAAATTTCGCATTCACCGATTCGTATGGATAATATTGAGAGTTTAAAAAAAGAGTAACATTCGTTAATTTACAATGGTCAAATACTGAGCAGTCTTTACTTTTCATATTTTTTCTATTTGTCTGCAAACCAAAGATCACATACCTTGGTTTTTCGAGTTGTGAAGCAGTCTTAACAACCCAGGAATGTTTTGTAGTTCTAGGTAATAAAGGGTATTCGTACAAGTCCCAATTTCTGAAAGCTATTTGAATAGGACGATCCTTTTCTAAATGTTTAAGTAAAGTTAATCTTTCCCGATCTGAAACTTTTATATGAGGCATACGCCATTGCAGTCTCTCTATATTTACTTCAATGGAATCATTATCATCAAGTATAACACTGTTAAGATTCGAACTGCTTCTTTTAAGTATAAGTTCATGTTTACAGTTAACGATAATTTTATTATAATCTTCCGCAAATCCTAAAACTTTATTCAAAGGTATAAGGGCACTAAAAATACCATCATTATCTTTTATACCATTCAAATTCCAACCCCAAATAGCAGCAGCCTTACTTTCCCCCTGGCTCATTGACACATATGATTTAAGAGTTGTAGATATACCTGCATTTTTTATTCGGTCTATCTCAACACCGTTAATTTCATACCGAATGTCTTGAAATAGAAATGAAATATGATTGTTCGTAAAATTAAGAGCCTTTCGTGTTAGTTTTCCTGATGCATCTTTCGAAACCGTAGCGGCTCTACCTTCAACGTAAATGTAGCCGGCCGAAGGTAATACGTACAAATCTTGCTGATTTATGGGTATACGTATTTCATCATTTTCATTGAAACTGGTGCTATAAGGATTATAAGTATGAATTTCATAACTCAATATAGAATTATCGATTTGTGGTAAATCATTCACCTGAAGAATACTCATAATTTGAATCCCAAAGCTCGAAGAAATAATTTATTATCTTTAGTTAATTTTTTTATGGTTCGTATATGTCTTCGTCTTCGGACGGTACGAGAACGAGTAAAGCTATTAACTTTGGCAGATGACTTTATATTATAAACTATCATTTTTTTTCACTCTTATCAAATTTACATTCGTCTCTTGTAACAGATAATGTTAAAGTGTTGTCTTATGAGTACGACACGTAATATTTAAACCTTTTTTTATTTTAAGTGATGATTTGATAAAACCATGCTTTTTCCAAAACTCTTTAAGAAATTTAATGCATAAATGTCCACAATTGAATAAGTTATTATTTTGAAAATTATTGTAATTATAATTGATTTTGTCAGAACCTACATAGCGAACAAATTCTATTGGAGGTTTCAAGTTACCGTAACTGTCAAAGTATTCGATATATTCATTTAAAATTACATAGGCTACCCAATGTGTACCAGAATTTTTAGAATTATCTAAATTTATGATTCCACACTCTTTAAAAAACGGAGACTTCGGTAACGTATCCCTCATATACACTCCGCGAAAATATGGAACGTCTTTAGTAAAATATATGATATCTATATTAGTAAGAGCACGATTAGGTAGCCTATGATTTAGTTTTTTTTCTTTAAATTTGTATATATTCCAAGTCCATCCTTGTAACGGTTTAGCCGCAATCCATTTCCAATGCATACACCTTCTGCATTCTTATTATGACTTTTCATTTCTTCTAAACGCTTTTTTGCAACTCTATATTCATTTATGGTTTTGACGATTCCAGCAATTCCACTTGCAATACTGCCAGCAGCAGACAAACCAGCAAATATTGGTATTAAAGGTAGAACACCGCCAGACTTAGGAATTGGTATGATCCGTGGAACCCTTGCAGATGAATCATGATTCAATTCTCTAGCAGCAGCGTAGGCCAATTCTATTAGTTTTTTCCTACACTTTGGTTTAATTTTTTTAATGCACTTTTTGGTATTGGTTACTAAATTTTTTAAATTTTTTTTAGTCCAGCTCCAGTACTTACTTTTGTTAGCATTATATTATTAACTAAATTGGCAGCAAGTTTTTCTCCTGAGTTTGCATCGGAAGATAAAGCACGCTTTTTTGCCATTTTTAATAAAATTATATCTGCTTTGCGACGATCTTTCAAACTTTTGGAATTATTATATGCGATATCGTGATGTTTACAATATTCGTCTAATTTGTTTACACCCCTATCACCTCGAGCCAATCTTTCACGCAATCTAGTTCCTGGACCGCAATAATTATATCCCGGTAAATGGAGCTCAAATGGTAAATTATTAATTAAATTATTGACAAGTCCTTCTCCCTTCATGTATACGAACAGAATGGAACTATTATCATAGACCACGATGTTATATTGATAAATCACTCATAAAACGTTAGTATCGTTAATCCAACTATTTTCGCTGGATGATAACCCCAACCATTTCACAAAAACTTTTCTACCTTTCCGTTTTAAAACTTTTTCAACAAGGTAAATGTCAGGATGTTTGGTTTTTTGTAATTCTTGATCGTAAAATGCTCCTAAAATAGGTTGCTGTTTAACATCTTCTAATAAATATGTAACAGGATTTGTGTTTTGAACTTTACTGATCTTGAATATCTCTGTTGACCAGTTAGGAGTGTAACCTTTTTCGAAACAACCTTTATGTTTACTTATTCGAACAAAATCGTTTGTCTTTAATTTAGAACATTTTGTTTTCGTTCGATTTTGATTGAAATATCTTTGTAGTACTTTAATTTTATTGCTATGATTAACTTGAGCAGGTGGTAAACCAATTGTTCTATGTATTGTATTATTATATCTAGTAATGGTTTTTGAAAGTGTCCCGTCAGTCCATTTATAATTCCCCTTGAAACTAAATTCTTTGAAAAGCTTACTCTTTATCGTCCTTATTAACCGTTCTACAATTGAAGCCTTTTTCGTTGAATAAGTGCAGTAGTGGTTGATAGAATGGTTTACTAATATTTTTTTAAAACTTTTATTGTAAAATTATTTCCCAAGATCTGTTTGTTTTCTAGGGACGCGTTTTTCTCTACTCAATAAAGTATTGAAAGCTTCAGATACAGTTTCTTTGTTTTTTTGTTTAAGTGGAATAGCCCAAGCGTACTTAGAGAATCCGTCAATGATAGCCAAAATGTATTTGTTGCTGTTATTGAATTTGGAGAAACTTTGCATATCCATTAAATCAGCTTGCCAAAGATCATCAATATCTTTTAATATTACATGTCTTCGAGGAAAATTTATTCTTGCACTTCTATGAATTTCGTTTATAATGTCTCTTTTCACTTCGCTCATTCTTTCAACTGTCACTAGTGAATTACAAAATTATAATGATATTCAGTTTATATGATGAGTCTTTTTATTCTTTTATAACACCCGCTTCTTTTAACTCTTCAATAATTGATAAGATTTCGTTGTCAAGATTTGTATTACCTGCAGTTTTAGATGCGATCAAAAGTTTAAGCCTGTCCACTAATTCATTAGGATTATCCCAATAAACAAGTTCGGTATTTTTTTATATGTTTTAAGATACGGTAGACCAGCACCTCGTTTTTGTTTAGATTTAGCTTCTGTAGGTTCTTGTAAGCGTTTACTAGGCTCGGGAAATAACGGTTTGATCACTTGAGAATATTTTACACCCTTATCACCTTTAACTTGACCTGCAGGGTCAAAGTCTCTTTTATGAGCATTAGTTGTGATGAGTATTGCTTTGTAAACTAATTTATCGTTTAAATTTACCAACTTTAAATCAGGCTTCTTGCGAAGCAATAATTCTTTTAGACCAGGTGTTATTTTATACTGTTTATTAGCTACGCGAATAAAATACACTTTATCAGAGTTCTCGCGAGTGGTAGAGAAATTAACTATTGTATTTCCAATCATATGCTTATCATTCTCACTACGTACGCCGAATGGTATATTCATATCATCGTATATTTCAAAGATATCTTCTTTTTTTAGCGACACATCATTTAATTTTTCTGATTCAGTTGTGTTACCTTCTTCGTCTTCTGAATAAAACTTTTCTGATTCAGATGATTCATGTTTGTATATATCATGCGATTTATCATGCAAAAACATTTTTGAAGCTATACCAGCGTTTTTAGTTTGGTTGTCATAAGAATCTTCATTATTTATTACAGAAATTTGCTTGTTGGCTGCTATAGCATTAAGTGGGTCAGCAAGAGGTTTAAAAAAATACTTTAGATATGTGTCGGTACTAAATTCATAATCTTTTATTTGTTTCACCTTTTCTTTTATAGCGTCCGCAGCCTTTATTAATTGATTTGTAATGTTATGATCCATTATACGACTTATGCGCAGAAGTATTTATGCCCAAATGATTTTTTTTTTGTTTTCATTCATAATTTATACAATCGTTACAATACATAAAGTTTTCAAAAGATATAATTTATACAATTTTTACTCAAAATATATAAAGTTGTCAAAAGATTGTCTGTATCTGCCTTTGTTTAATTCACAATCCTTATTAATAACCAAAAAATCATAGGGGTGCAACCAGATCTTACTACACAGATTTTTGAACTTAGACCAGTCCATATCAGAACTAACATGTTCATCGTATATATGCTTCAGGTTAACTTCATCTTGCTTGAAAATTATCAAAAAGTTAACATTGTCACGTAGTAACTGCTTTGGTATTTTTGAATACGTTTGAGATAAATAAAAACAATCTATATCTCTATGTCTACCCATTGTGAAATAATTTCGTATATTAATTTGCTTTTCACAAACCACATCATCAAAAATAATAACAGAATTTTGTAATGCATCGTTAGGATGAATGACATCATCGTCAAAATGAAATATAAAAAGTTTTACTTTCGGAACTCTTTCCAAGATCAGTTTAAGAAATCTATATTTTGGTTGAAAGCTAGACTTGGAATACAAGTAAACATTTTTAAACTTTAAACCTTTTTCATGGAGTAACAAACTAATTATGACGTTAGTTTTTCCGCAATTTGAAGGACCACATATTATGCATCTTATATTATTCGGTAGAAGTACACTATGTTTAGTGTGCGGCTTATTTTCTTTTACCTCAATATTTTTAACTTCTAACGATACTGCTTGCTTAACCCACTTCATGGTTGTATCTGCTATTAAAATCAAATATACTTGTATTTATAATGATATAAATAAGTAAAGTCATGTTATAATTGGTATATAATTTAACGATGAGATGATGATATTGTCAAGGGTTGTGAATAAAATAAATACTTGATTGAGTTTCTCAGAAATATTTATTAAATTAATAACAATATAATAAAAGCTTTTAGTAAAAACTTTCTTAGTTAAAATAAAAAAAACCTTATAAAATAGAAAGTATACAGGAGTAAATCCATTATTATGAACAAATCTTAGTATTAGAATAGTGTATCACAATGTCCCCAAGGTAGTGTTTCAATCTGATTAGGAAGTATTTGTCTTTTATCATCATTACTATTTAAAACTACTTTATTCACTTGTTGTGAATATAAGAGATGTTTAATAGATTTTATCATATTCATTTTATGTTTGATGACTTTATTATCAACTAATGTTTCATAGTAGTCCAACATTGTGAGACGTTTGGTTATGGGGTTGATTACACCTTTTGCTTTTTTTATTGTAGTTTTTACGCTTTTTAGACAGTATAGTTTTGCTCTTAAACCAACAAACTCGGTAATAATTGATCCACCAAGTTCATCTTTAAATAATCCTGGAATACTGGTATTTATTTTCGGTATTCGAAACGGATTATCTTCTTCAAAGTTACTCGTATCAAAACGTGAAATATCAATCTTTAGATCTTTGTAAAAGTCATCTGTATTTATCAAGTACAAAAGACTATCGGTATCTGTGTAACAGAGACTTACATCGTTGCCATATTTGTTTTTAATATAACTATAATGAAAATTATATAAATATTGTTTAGCAAATTCAAGCACTGTGAACCCGATATAAATTGGTTTATCTAATATTAGTTTTTCAGGAGTTAATTGAGCAGCTACAAAATTTTCAGAAAATATAGAAATACTCTTCAAATTAGGTTTTGAAATTATTTTTTCCGCACCAATGCACTTGTTTGTTATATTACTTGAATCTTTCCATTTTGTGATTAATTTCACGTCTACTTGCTTTCGTTTATTTTCTATAGTTTTACCGAATACGGAATTATTTAGAAGTTTAAAAAAGTCTCTCTCAAAGGGTGACTTAGAAGCCTGTCGTAGAAAAGTATTTAAATCAATGTACTTTCGAAGAAATGATTCTTGTCTAAATTTAAGTATCCGATGAATTTTCTTTAAAATTAGACCATGATGTAAACATTCTTTTAAATTAACGAAATGAATGACATACTTGTATTTATCATATAAATTAGCTATTAATTTCACAGATTTTCCGTTTGGAGGAATAAACTTTTCACATGCGAAAGGTAAATCCTTATGAACGTTATGCAGATAATCTGGGTACTCTAAAGACGACGATTGACAACACTGCTCGAGTGACATGTCAAAATTTTGTTCCGTATTTATAAATTAGTTTTATTTAATTTTTAAGTGTAATTAATGTGTAATAATATATCTAAATATTAAGTAACTGGATTAAAACTCAGGATTATTGTTTTCCTGGAAAGTAAAACACAGTTTTTGGTTACCCACCGTTACCGGTAACCTATCACGAACAGCTGATGTTCAACCTGCGGTTTTAAACGGGGAGTATTGTTTACTTTTATTCCTTATCTAGCACACAATCCTCACTTAAGACTCTAACACATTCATTGAGTATTAGTATCAAAATTTTTGGTTGATTTGGCACCCTGCACTGGGGCACTTGTTTACATAAATAACAAAACTTAGTACCTATTGTGAAATATCAAAGTATTGTAATTCTATTAGTGTTATATTGTTCATAACAACAAAAACGTTGACTATCCATTTTAAATGTAATCTTTATGCAAAACTAGATTTTTTTTTATTATTTTAATATAGGCATCCTACCCACACAAGCAAAAGTAAAATCATAAGACAATAGAATCAATGTAACATTGTACTTGATCTTAAAAATAGTTGCATTTCAACTAGACTCAGCAGCCTACCTCATTTCTCTATAAACCAACATTAACTTTTCCCATTTTTCCTTTCATTTCTAGCTTTCTCTATTTTGTTTGTCTGTCTATTTAGTTCTCACCGTTCCTTTAATTCTACTTTCAGTACTAGTTCCTGAAACTATGCCTGTGATGACCCGTAAGGCTGCTGCTCAGGAATTGGAGCTTAAATTGAGAACAACCGTTCAAGATCTTAAGGCTTCAAACAGTAAATGTGAACAGCTGTTACAGGAAATAGATGATAGTGAGAAGGAAGTCGAGAAGGTTGTTTACAAAAATACAAGCTTAAAACAGGAGCTAGTAGACCTGCATCAACAATACCTAGATGTTGTTGATGAACGGGACAAACTGCGGCTGGTCACGGATGGTTTTAATAACTGCAGTAACTTATATGAGGAGGCTTTGTGTAAGGTTAGGGATCTAGAAGAAGAACTAATTCATGCTAATCTACGAATTACTAAGTTACAGAAACAAAAAAATTGTACTCAGGCTAAGGAAACAAATAACTTATATGATGAATTATCTAATAGTAATTGTAACCCTCATTCCTTAATAACAATAGATCTTACTGAAGATTCAATATTGAAACATAATAATAGTTGTTATACAGTAAGTCAAAATAAAATAAAAAAATATGCAAAACTAAATAAAATCATAAATAAATGCAATAAATTCAGGAAACAACAAAAGCACAGTTCCAACAATATCAAACTAAGGAAAGAACGTGTTTTTCTAATAAATAAATTAAAAAACTATCAAATTAAATTAGAAGACAGTAAAAACATTTATCAAATTGACACCCAACGATTACAGTCTGGAATTGAGGTACTTGAAGAGTCACTACATTCACTTTATATTAAATATGTGAGCTCTCAAAAACAAATAAAGGAACATATCCTTGCTGCCAACAAGTTAGTAGAAATGTGTAACAATGATTCAGACGGAGTGGTCCCGATGACTCTTAGCACCGCTCAATGTTCTTGTCAAAGGGCATCCAACCTTGTGGCTCTTCAACCTGAGGCAACGGAGGACCCGTCCCGGTCTGGAGAGCCTCAGGACTGTGTCCCTGATCAAGATACACCTCATGTTATACAAGCTTCATCTCAAGTAGCACAGACAGATACTTGTTCTAGTAAAGATTGTTATTGTTCTATTATGTTTTCAGATAGTTTAGGGAGAGGGTTAGGTAAATTATTAAGTAACGACCTGAGGCAATCTTCAGTTAATTATTGTATGCCAGGGAAATCCTACGAAGAGATAATTTCATCAATAACAGGGTGTAAATATGATCCGAAAGCCATTATTTCTGTATTTGTAGGCAATAGTACTAATGTAAAAAAAGATGACATCACTGACAGTGTCACTGAAATCTTGAAGATTAATTGTCAGAAAATAATATTGTGTGCTTTTCCATACTTTGAGCACTTGTCAAGTAGGCAAAATCATAATATACATATGCTAAATAACCATATGCATTTTTTAGTTAATCACTTTGGTAACAAACTTATATTTTTTGACACCAACACTTTTGTTGAGAAATTAAAGTCGACTAGGGATACTGCGTATCTGCCTATTAGTTTTAGACGTCAAATAGCATCGCTATTAGCTTTTAATATAACCTCAGACATAAGTAGTATGTCGAAGTCTTATGTAATTAGCACCACAAAAATTAGTAATAATACTAATATTAAGGTGGTTAGTAATTTAAACTAGTCAGTAAGACAACAGAAGGTACCAGTAACAATGTTTTTAATCTCACCATCAACAAGGTATCTTCTAGCACTAAATTAGTTAATTGTAAAAAAGGGGCTAAGCAGAATTCCTTGAAATTGTTTCATCAAAATATTCAAGGTTTTTCTTCCAAATATTTAGAAGTTGAATTGCTTTTAGAAAAAACAATGTTTGATATTATTTGTATAACTGAACATTGGTTGAAAGATTATGAAATGTTAATTAATTTTGAGAATTACAGTGTGGGCAGTTGTTTTAACCGAAAATCAATGCTACGTGGAGGTTCACTAATCTTAATTAAAAATTGTATAAAATCTAAGACTCGTAATGACATAGTTGAACTATCGGTGGAACATAGCATTGAACTGTCCTGTGTTGAGCTAGATAAGCATTTTATAGTGTGCGTATACAGACCTCCAAATTATCAAAACTACTCTATATTTGAATCAGTAATGGAAGATGTTTTGGCAAAACTTACTACTGGTAATAAATCAGTAATTATCTGTGGTGACTTTAATATTAATATTTTGGAAAATAATTCAAATAGCAGTAGATTATTAAGTCTCTTCAAATCATTCAATCTGTCAAATGTGTTTTTAGAACCAACGCGAATAACTTCGACTACTGCTACATGTATTGATAATGTCTTTTGTTGCTGCGATTATTTAGATAAAGCCATTGTAAATTATCTCCCTTCTGATCACAGCGGTCAAACCGTTATTTTTGAGTCCAACACACCAATACTAAAAGTGCAGATACAAACTAGACCAATAACATCGGGTAATTTAAATAAGTTTAATAGCACTTTAATTAGTAAGTTAAGTGCTCAGGGTCTAAATATGTCCAATGGCAATATTTTGTATGAACAATTATTTTCATTAGTGCAAACAGAGTTCAATAAGTCTTTTAAGAAAAAAACTAAAACTATTTGCCCTAAGTTTTTATTCTGTGACTGGGCAACTAAAGGCATCAGGAAAAGTAGGGAAACATTATTTGAACTGTATGGCCTTAAGCCGTATATTAACACGGAAACTTTTAGTAAGTATGTTGCTACTTACTCTAAAACTTTTAAAAATATCTGCAAAGCAGCTAAAGCTTCTTTCATTAGCAACAAGGTTAAATCGGCAGACAATAAAATAAAGACAGTTTGGAAAATTATCAACAATGAAACAAACAAGAACAAAAGACATAATACAGATTACACACTAGACACTTCCGGCGGTCTTATTAGCGATAACATCAATGTTGCTCAGGAATTTGCAACTTTCTTTACCAATATTCCAATTAAAACTACAGAAACTTTAAATTCCTCCCCCTCACTTGCGATTGATTTATTAAAAACGAATGTTTCAGCCTGCCCTGTGGAATTTAAATTTAAACATATAAACCCTGTGGTCGTTATAAAGGCTTTTAAGCAACTTAAGATCAAAATTACCGAAGATCTGTGGGGCATGTCTACTAAAGTTTGTCAATCAATTATTGAGACAATTGCACCCTATTTAGCTTTAATATTTAATTTGTGTGTTGATCAAGGGATATTCCCGGATTTAATGAAATACAGTAAAGTTATTCCACTTTTCAAATCCGGGGACAGAAAAGATACTAATAATTATAGACCCGTATCAGTTTTGCCGGTTTTCAGCAAGGTATTTGAAAAAGTAATGTTAAATCAAATGCTCAATCATTTTAATCGTAATAACATCCTACACGATCAACAGTATGGTTTCACCAAAGGACGTTGCACAACCGACGCCGGTGTCACCTTATTGAAACACATCTTTAATGCATGGGAAGAGGCACGAGATGCAATAGGCATCTTTTGCGACCTATCCAAGGCATTTGATTGCGTGGATCACGAAACACTGCTCTTGAAACTTGAGCATTACGGTCTGGATAAACTTGCGCTGAGCTTAGTAAAATCATATTTGAATGATAGACTGCAGCAAGTTCAAATAAACGGTGTAAATTCATTGGGTTTAAAAGTCAAAATGGGTGTACCTCAGGGCTCGATATTGGGTCCATTCCTCTTTTTAGTATATATAAATGATTTACCAAATTTACTGAAAAATCGACCACAAATGGTGTTATTTGCTGATGACACATCACTGATTTTTAAAGTAGACAGACATGCACAGGAGCTTGACGACGTAAATAACGCTATGCTTACGGTCCATAATTGGTTTACTGTAAATAATTTGGTATTAAATGAGAAGAAAACTAAATGCATAAGATTCGCGTTACCGAATGTTAGAAGTAGTGAATGTCAAGTTGTATTGAATAAGGAGACACTAGAATTCGTCGAAAAGACGGTTTTCCTGGGGATAACGCTTGACTCCAAACTACAGTGGGGTCCTCACATAACATCACTTGCAGGGCGGCTAAGTTCAGCCGCTTACGCTGTTTGGAAAATCCGCCAACTAACAGACGTGGATACCGCGAGACTGGTCTATTTTAGTTATTTTCATAGCATCATGTCTTACGGTATTTTGCTGTGGGGACGGGCTGCAGATATTGATTCTGTCTTTATTCTGCAAAAAAGGGCCGTCAGAGCCATCTACAACCTCCGCAGACGCGAATCTCTAAGGGAACTGTTCAAGAAAATTAACATCATGACGGTACCTTGTCAGTATATATATGAAAACATTATGTATGTTCGAAAAAATCTACACCTTTTTAGTAAGATAAGTGACAGGCATAATTTTAACACTAGAAATAGGAACAAATTAGATCAACCACGTTTTAGATTGTCTAAAGGTCACACTTCTTTTATGGGGTACTGTGTAAAATGTTATAATAAAATACCACTCGATATTCTTCAACTAAATGAGAAGAAATTTAAAACATGCATTAAACGCACACTATGTAGACAAGCATATTATAAGTTGGATGATTATATAGTAGATAAAAATGCTTGGCTTAATGCTGGTCCTGCTCCACAGCCACTTGGGCTCACTAGTTAAAATTTTAATATTTGGAAGAGTTGCTTTCCCTTTTTTAAATTCTGTTTTTGACATTACAAACTTAATGTTTATTTTTTATTTTACCAAGTAAATTGTTCAATGCTCCAATTAGATAATAATGATTTTCTTACTTTTTGGTAGTAAAATTCTATTAATTTCTTAAATACATTGCAAACTATAGTTTTGTATAATTTAGAAGCATTTTTAGATTTTTGTAAATGTGAGTACCATGGAGCCGTTTACTATGTTATTAAGATGTATGTTGACTTGAAATAGCATGGCAGTTGAGAGAATGTCAAGCTCACTTAAATGTCTCGCTGATGGTGGCGAGTGTGTTGGATCATTCGGTTCCCTACAAAATGGTTGAGCTGGATGGTGCTGATCCACGCGTCATGTTCGTGAACGGGCGCCGTCAGTTGAGACTGGTCATCTCTTATCTGCCAGGGCTTATTTTTAATCATATATTTGCAACTGCTTTGATTATTTTTTGTACATTGTTCTCACATATAGAAGCAACAAGAATAATGTACCCAGAATTTTGTAATATCTATATTTAAAAGAGTGGCCTTGGAGTTTCTTGCCCGTTCTTCTCCATAGAGATCTACGTTTTGGAATGGGCAACTAGCTTCAACTTTCTGACTAACTGACCGATTCTTTGACAATTCAAAAGTGCCTGTAAATGGTTTAATTGAAATAAATGCTTTGAGTTTGAGTTTGAGTTTGAGTTCTAAGTCTACTTCTAAAATATATCCATATTCACCATCATTCGGAATTTTCATTACATCGAAATTCAAAAGATTGTTCTGGCTTAAGAAAATAAATTCTGATATTGGCATTTTTCTTGTCATTGCGTAACCATATAAATTATTGCAATCTAGATAAATTATGTAGCTAGATGGTTTTGTGTCATCAAAATGTGGAACATACTTATTGTTAGCCTTAGCATGTCGTAAAGAACATTGGGCTAATCCACCGCGTATACCCTTCTCTAAAAATCGGTATATTTCCAAATCACTTATTAGCTCAAGTCGAACACCAGTATATAATAGCATGGCATCCCAGCTTAAGCTAGGAGCAGATATATAATACGCTGGATCAAGAGAGTAATGTTGTAAATTCATATTTCTAAAATTTTCAAAAATATCGCACAATAATAACACATCGCATTTTAAGTACAAGTCTGTGTATTCCCCAAGTGAACGTATATTAAATGCTTGCCATACAGCTTGTGCATGTCTATAATCATCATCGGAAATATGCTCTAATTTAATTGAATTATAAAAACATTCCTTGGGAGGCAGTTGTTTATTCTCATACTTTGACCATGAATCCATAAAGTCATATGGATAAACACCTTTACGTTTCAACAAATGCAAAGACTTCTTATCGGTAACTATACTTGATAGATTGATAAAATCTTTATGATCCAAGCTTTTACTTAATTCATCTAGACTTGAACTTAGGAACTGATATGAATCAATGAATTTCATTTGAATAGGGCGTGCTGTATTTTTTGGCTGAATTTTAGTTATAGATGTGTATTTTTCTTTAGACTTTGGTATTATCTTTATATCACCTTTATATTTTGCTAATTCTTTAATGAATAAATGGCTGTCATACCCTGCTAAATTATGAAAAACAATAGGTACAAATGGACATATTTTGTATCTCAAATTGCACAGGGAATGTGCTGCACCTCTGTATTCGGATGAAACATGATCATGATCTCGAACTTTATCTCCAAATAGTAATTCTTTGCATATATAACATTTGGTAGCGTTTTCAAAATTCGTTTTTTGTTCATTAGTCAATGGTTTCATAGGTTTAACTTCGGATAATATAGTATCTATCCAAGTTACATCTTTAACCAACCAACAGATAAATGTTTCAACGCAATCAGGACCTCTATATGTCACGTATTTGTTTAAACTTAGATCGTATGAGCAACATATATAATATGCAAAACACGTTGGAACATGTAATTTAAACTTTTGCGTGTTATGGTTCTCAGTATTTTGTTCAGAATAATTTTGTAACATACTTTCAAAGCCAGCATAGATTATAAAATTAATTTTTTGTTGTCGCTCATAATTTTTAAATTGTATCATGCTATTTTTTTCAGGCAGTATTGTAAGTACCTTACAACAATGATGGGTACTATATTTCAATTCACTCGAGAAAAATTGCAAACATGATTCACAAAAGTGAATTTTACCTTTATGATGACTTATTTGATGTCGAACTAGTCGCACAAGATCTTTAATCAGACAATAATGTCCTTTATCATAACGCTCAATATAAAGTAAGTTAATGTGATTTTTTTTCTTAGTATTCGTTAAATATAGAGGTCCAGTTATGGTGCATTTACAATCTAAACCATAAATATTAACACTAATACTAGGATTGACTTTCTCAAACAACTTTATATCATTCATCGACGGTGGAAATGACATACGCTGTGTATTCAGAACTGTTGAATAGTGTGGGTAGGAAGAAATTCTACAGGGATTATTTTTAACAGGATGTAATGCAGCAACAATGCTCCACAAAAAACAGTGATCATCATTATTCTGAATATTTAAACAACATTATTTATTTTTTATTACTGGTGGTAATTCTATAAAGGTACCTCCTCTCATCGGATTGTATTTATTTATAGTAATTTCCAAATGGCTAAGTGTAAAAAAAGACCAACCAGAGTCACGCTGTTCAAACTCAGTTAGTTTCCTCTTAAACACTTCTAAAGTATTCGTATAAAAATCATTTAGGTCAGAGTTTTTAAAAATTACTGTCAATTTTGTGTTAAAATATTTCAATAACTGCTCATTTGTTTTTGTTAATAAGAAGTAAGCATATAATTCCAAATTGATTTTAATACAATTATGTTTTTCTAACGACATTTCAATAAGTTTTCTAATATCACTTTGAGAGTCGCTCAAGAACGCTTCAGGTGTAAGATAATCTATTTCCTGAGCAGGACTTAAGCGATATGTAACAATTCTGTTTTTAAAAGCAGTCGCTATTATTTTAATATTATCAATTTCAGTTCTCAATAAACAGTTTGACTTGTGTAAGTTAGTTCTCATATGATAATTAAATTTATGTTTCGGTATTTCAATGTAGCATTTATCACATTTCATTAAAATTTCATTAGTTGATGCAATGTTCGATGGTTGAACTGAAAAAAAACAAGAAACGAAATTTTTGACATTTTATTTAGAACAAATCTTAAAAACTATTCGAGTACAGTAAACGATTATTTCCATTAATTAAACATACGATTCCACTGATTAAACTATATTAAAACGTAACATTAAAAAAATTATTAAATCAATTTCTCTAATAATAATGATTGCTGATAAATGTTTTTGGAATCCCATTGAATTCCTTACGTGTGGCGCTAATAAATTTAGTTAAGTGCGCCCATGCTTCAGTGTCTACATCGGTTTGGTTTTTTACTGTTATTACAGAATGCTGCCATCTATTAATCGGCAACACTTTATCTATATCGTCACACTTATAAACCTTAACTTCGACATAGTGCGAACCAGTTTTAGCGGTGTGCGCTTGTCTGCCATAGCCGTTCGCAATCCTACTGCTAATATAGGAATAGATAGGCGTTTTTTTACCCCTTGGTGCTGATGAAATGCTAGGCCGGTCGTCATCCTCGCTGTCGTCGCTCCCAAATAAATCAGCAGCTGTGGACAGGTCCAACGACTGACCAGGGTTTATCCGTGGCTTCTTGTTAGACGGCTTAGGTGTTGATGGAGTCGCGATTGGCAGCCTGCTTCGCTTTTTCTTAGGTGGTATGTCAACCGGAACGGCCTCAGGAACCGCTACACTTGGAGAGTCGTCCTCTGATAGGAAAAGGTCGTCCGCTAGCTGGGATGTCTTGGACCTGAAATTATAGAAATATTTGATTAAACATAATTTATTGAACTTACATAACTTGTTAGGTAATAAGATAAATAATATCAATACAATGGTCTCAGGTTTGGTACAAAAAAATAATGCGCGATAACTGCGATCTATTTCGTTTAAAATGATACTTCTGCCTAAAAGGTAATATAAAAAATATAAAATCACTTACATTTTTGCAGACAAATCTGATGATTCCTCACAGTTTAAAACCTTGCCTTGATTTTCCTTCAAGAGATGAGGGTGCAATAGTGCTCCACAATTTTTATCGATGGTTTAAATACCTTTTCATGATGCATTGATGCATGCCCAAAAATGGTAAACGCAAACACGGGAGCAAAATATTGCAAAGATAAACTAAATTGATATACCTACTAATCGAATAGCCCGGTGTTACCTCCCGATTTTATTAGTTTAGTACAGATTAATGCAGATTTATGATTTATACAATAATATGATGTAAAATATGATTATATAGGTATGTATTAATTAGTATATTAGTATCGAAGTATTAAAACATGTTTACAATTAACAAAAATCTGAAATTTTGTATTACTATAAGTATTAGTTGCTCTATAAAATTGCTGAGGCTAGCAAATAACTCTACCAGTATGATAACCCGCATATTCCCGACTTCACTTGTCTTATTTTTATTAGTATTTGTTATCATCGGGTAAGTATCTGTAAATGAACATAACAGAACAAACAGACATTCCAACTTAATATATTATTAGGAATGTAACGTAAACAATGCAACTGTAGGTGTCAGGTGATGGCAAGTGCATGGCGAGGTGGGTGGCAAGAGTTAAATTTCATCTAACCATTTTTGGACAGTAGAAAAATTTCCGCAACGAAATTATTATTTTCAACCTTATGAACACTTTTTTTTAAACATAATTTTCATATAAATTGCTCACCCTTATTCGAAACAACATTCGTTTTTCAAAACTGCAGTGTTCAGTACGTACCTAATCGTGCAGTCTACAATGTCGGTAAGTTATCTTTTATTTTTTTACTGTATTTTGTAATAAAATTAAAATGTCACACAGCATTCATAAGTATTATTTTAATCATAATGTTTTATAATTTCAGGATTCGGAAGAGCTGTTTAACTTCATACCTTTAGAAAAGGGTCCTGCTCAAATACACGCAGTAAATCAAAAATATTTGGGTCTTGCTGAAGCACCTCGCAAAATATCAAAGAATAAACGGATGGCATATTCCTACATAAAAAAACCTGTAACAAGACCTTCGAAAATCATAAGAATCCAAATTATCGATGCAGAAAATTTCGAGCAGAAGGATAGTTCAATCTGTAATCATTATTGTGAGGCAGAAGTTTGTGCTCAACACGTCGTTAAAAGCATTTTAATGGATGACATATTGTCCAGCACTAAGGATTTAATAAATAAAATTCAGGAAAACATGGAGAACCCGTAGTTAATATGGCTAAATATGTTTAATGTGGCTAGTATGTAAACCAATCAAATGCTGTAAATAAAATGGTATTACGTGACTATCTATTTGAGACTACTGGGAATATTACTTAGTACCGGTCTTACTGTTTTATTGTAAGTAATTTTAAAAGAATGTTGTAGTCTCTTATTATTGCTAGAATGTATGAAAAATACGTAATTGGATTGTCTCTATACATAATATGATGATATTTAAAATTGAACTGCTATTAATAAATGCATCTTAACAAATTGCTTTTTATTTGAATTCCTTTTAATTTTCATTTAAATTAATTGGGGATGTACTAAAATAATGAATTCGTACACAAACATAAACAAACATTCACAAATACACACGTAGACGTCATCTGAACTTCACCTTGCGTTTTTGCTCGCGCATACCGATCCTAATAATGAGATCAATGAAGCCCCGGATAATTTATAAATTGCTAACTTATGATTTTATGCAGCATTCAATTCTTGCAATTGTAGCGTGAGGATGGATCGTTTTATAATTAATAAATCATTATGATGTCATCTGAAATGTATGTATGATTCAGTGAAGCCCAGTTTAAAACACATTTTTAAAGTTATTTTTTTTAAGTTCAAGAGCGCTACGGATTTTGTATGATTCAGATTCTTCTTGAACTTATTTTATTTAGTATTGTATTTAATGCACAAGCTAACTAAATAAACTGATGATAGTATCTGTATGGGTATAAATAAAATTATAGTAGGCAATATTTGAATAGATCTGATTCAGAGGTTGGATCTGATTAAATAAAATTAAAAATGCTATGCTATGTTACACTTGGTAACAAAAGTATGGAAATAATTATGAAAATGAGTGGATTTTGACCCTATACTCAAATATCTTAGTCTAGATAACATTCTGAATAGATGGTGAGAAGCCAGTTACTGATTTATAATTGGGGTGATCTGGATCACGAACTGAGCGAAGCGAAGTGATCCAGATACCCCAATTATACACTACTAGCGTGGTCATTACCCTTCGGCATTCATGGTTTGGCTTGGGGTGTCCTATTTGGGTCCAACGGAGGTGTTTTTTGTGAAAAAGGAGTGAAAACCAGTGCCCTCGTATATCAAAACACAGTCCTAACAAACATTGTGGAACCTCTTTCACAAACAATGTTCGAAAACAGGCACTGGGTATTCCAGCAGAATTCTGCGCCGGCTCATAAGGCGAAAAGTACCCAAAACTGGCTCACGACCCGTGGAATCGACTTTATCAGACATGAGGATTGACCCTCCTCCAGTCCAGACTTGAATCCCTTGAATTACAAAATATGGCAGCACTTAGAAGAGAAGGTCTGCGCTAAACCCCATCGCAATTTGGAGTCACTTAAAGCATCCCTGATTAAAGCAGTCGCCGATATTGACATGAACGTCGTGTGTGCTTCAATTGATGACTGGCCTGATTTTGCCGAGATTGAAGGCTTGTATCGAAGCAAGAGGAGGACATTTCGAATGATTTTAATGTGGTTTTTTGTATTTTATATCCTTTCATTTAATATATAAATGGTTGTAGTCCGTAACTCATTGTGTCATTTATTTATCTTTCCATATGTGACAAAACTTATGACCAGACTACGTATTATAATAAAATTGTATCGCTCGGCTATCCTAAAATAAATTGTTAAAAAGAACTTTTCGTCCGTTTCAATCATCTCCCAACATTTTGTTTATTTTTTATAAATCTGTGGTGTCTGGGAGAAACCTGATAACTCCATTTTCGTCATTTTTTAGTTTGGTACTATATTGTTATTAAAAAAATCAATTTTATTTTGGCCTATTGCTGATAAGTGTAACTATCATAGGAGTGGGAGAATCGTAGCGGTAAAAACGTGACTATTCATGATTTTTTATTAATGGTTTGTTACAAATTCGATAACTAAACTAGTCATGATATTATCAAACTTATTTGGACTTAACAGGTTTCTCCCAGACACCACAGAAATATTCTTTTCATTTAGATTTTGTGAATGTGAGAACGTTGTAGGCTGTAGACTTGTGGACCATTTTCTATTTTACTAAGTACCTGGTACTTGTTGATAGGCCTTAACACTGTAATTTGAAAACATTGTAGAAACCATTAATTTTAAAAAGAGTAACTGTGGAGTTTCTTGCCGGCTCTTCTCCGTAAGAAGCGACCAATTGGAACCGTGCACTTAGCTTCTGACGTTTCATAAGTGCCCTTGTAGGTTTATGTGAAAAAAAAAAAATTGAATTTGAATATTATAAGTTTTAAATTATTCTGTAATGATTTCTAATAAAACACGAGTTGAAGTTTTATATACGACTGACTTTTATTTGTCCTACAGATTAACAATGAATGAGTGAAATGAGTACTTTACATATTTCTAACTAGATGGCGTTACATACCTTATTTTGATATCAATTAATAACACCCCCACTATATCAAAATTAAAAATAAAAGCCATCATTTACAAAAAAACTTACTTATGAACAATTCCAAGCATTTTCATAAATTTATAATGTTTTATTTCTGGCAGTCCCTTAGTCAACAAATCAGCAGGCATACTGGTAGTTGGCAAATGCTTTGTGACTACTTGGTTGTTACAAATTACATCCCTAATAAAATTGTATCTAACATCAATGTGTTTTGAACGTTTGTGTGACTGTTGGTTGTTTGCCAGTTTTAAAGCACTCTGATTATCATTGTACAGCACTATCTTATTACAATTGCCTGTTATTTCTAACTCTAAGTTCTGCAAGTAGATGGCTTCTCTACAAGCTTCAGATAAAGCCATATTCACAACTGCACTTCACAACTGCTTAATGCTACTGTTCTCTGCTTCTTACTTTCCCAAGAAATGGCAGATCCACCTTTAACAAAGCAAAATCCAGTGTACGACCGCCTGTCAATAGCATCACTGGCCCAATCAGCGTCTGCAAAACCTTGGATTTCTGCCTTTTCTTTGGAGTATCTTAAACAGTAATCTTTAGTTTTTAACAGATATTTTAATATTCTCTTAGCATAATTCCAATGAATATGAGAATAAGAATTATTAAACTGACTTAAGTAGCTCACAGAATATGAAATATCTGGTCGAGTCAGTACAGCCAAATACATTAGACTGCCAATTAATCTTTGGTACGGCAAATGAGATTCTAAAATATCAGATTTTTTAGCATTCAATTTACATTCAATTGGAGTATCGGCTGTGTTACAATCATATATATTAAACTTTTTAAGAAGTTGTTCAATGTAATTCTCCTGATCTACTGTAATCACATTTGCATCTTTATCTATATCAATTCTCATCCCTAAGTATTGCTTTACTTGACCTAGATTTTTAATTTTAAATTTTTTGCTCAAAGTTTTTATCAAATTATCAGTTTCAGACTTATTATTCGAAAAAATTAAAAAATCATCGACGTAAAGCCCAACAATAGTTTTGCTATCATTACTATGACCTTTAATGAAAACACAGGGTTCATGTTTACTTTTGACATATCCAAAATTACATAAAGTTTTTTCTACCCTTTGATACCAGGCCAAGGACGATTGTTTTAATCCATAAACTGCCCTATTTAATTTAAGTACTTTACTAGAACCCTTTTCAATTTGGAACCCTTCAGGTAAACACATAAATATATTTTCGTTTAGAAAACCATTAAGGAACGCTGTGGTAACGTCTAAGTGTGTAATATCCATATTTAATTGTACACTTAATGCTAATAAAAGCCTTAAAGTGGAATGTCTAATTACTGGTGAGAATGTCTCCTTGTAGTCTACACCTGCCTTCTGTGTGAAGCCTTTAGCTACAAGTCTGGCACGATATCTCACTTTATTGTCACAATCAAATTTCTTTTTTAAGACCCACTTGCACTGCACTACACTTCCATTATCTGGAGCATCGACAACCTCCCACACTTGATTGTCTTCGAATGACTGCAGTTCCTCGGTTATCGCCTGCAACCACTGTTGTTTCTCAGGACCACTGATAGCCTCTGCATAAGTCAACTCATCTTCTCCTATGGACATAGTACAAGCATTTGCATAGCCATATCTTTCAGGAATCTTTCTTTGCCTCTTCTCTCTTGTGTTAGATTGTGAATTAGGCATTTCACTTTTACTTTGACTTGTATCGGAAGTATCTGGATCATGTGATACATATTCAGTCTTCAAGTCTTCTGTCTTAGATGTCTCTCCATCCATATATTCTGACTCGAACTAGATTGATCACAGTCTAACTTCACAGATTCCAATACCGATTCCCCCACTGAATCTGTGTTCTCTACGTAGATAGGTACAGTATCTTCTGGCTTCGCCTTTTCTTGAATCACAACATCTCTACTGGTTGTAACTGTGTTCTTCTTTGGATCATAGATCCTGTAACCCTTTACATTCTCAGAGTAACCAACGAGTATATGCTCTTTCGATTTTCTGTCCCATTTATTTCTTTTTTCTTTGGGTACATGCGCCATCACCGTACTCCCAAATATACGAATGTGTTGTAAATTTGGCTTTTTCCCGGTCCAAACTTCATATGGAGTCTTTTCAATGCCCGAAGCTACTGATCTGTTTTTTAAATAGACGGCAGTGTTTGCAGCTTCTGCCCAGAACTTTTTTTCTAGACCAGCTTCGAAAAGCATGCATCTCGCTCTCTCCACGATAGTACGGTTTGACCGTTCACTGAGTCCATTCTGTTCCGGTGTGTATGGGTTTGTTTTCTGATGGGTTACACCTTCTTGTTTTAAATAATTTTCAAATTCATTGCTGCAGTATTCACAGCCATTATCGGTTCTTAGTATTTTGATTTTTTTATTTTGTGAATTCTCCACCATTGCCTTATATTCTTTGAAGTGTTTTAAAGCTTCACTTTTGTTCTTCAGGAAGTAAATGTGAGTCATTCTGCTATAGTCGTCAATGAATAACAGAAAGTATCTTGCTCCACCTATTGACTTACTTTCCATGGGGCCACATATATCTGAATGAATTATTTCAAGTACATCTGATGATCGTGAGCCTGCAGGAAATGGTAATCTTGATTGTTTTCCTTCACAACATACCTTGCAACTTGATTTGCTTGTTGTGAATGTGTCTGGATACTCCATTCCATCAACCATTCCACCACGCTTCATCTTATTCATGTCACAGCTATTAATATGTCCAAGCTTTTTGTGCTATATCTCCCCATTTACTGTACTGGATGTCAATAAACATTTCTTAGTTTCTAGGTTAACTTTGTAAACACCATCAACAAGTTTCGCATCTGCAACCAAATCACCATCTTTGTTCCTTATTATGCATCTTTTTGGTTCGAAAACAACACTGTTACCATTCTTTATCAGTTCACTCACTGATAATAGATTAGTGGTCAGACTCGGAATACATAATGCATTCTTTATTGTTATATTATAATTGTAACTTGTTGTTATGTCTATTTCGCCAGAACACAATACGGGAACTTTTGTTTTATTTGCAATGATAATTTCTGGTAAACTTGATGAATAATCTGGATTTTTTAACCAACTTTCGTTCGCTGTCATATGTGTGCTTGCGCCTGAATCGATATAGAAATCACTTTTACTGAACTCGCCGCTGAGTAATACAACATTAAAAGTGTTGCTCTGCTTCTTGTTATTCTTTTTCTCGTTCAAAAGTGGACACTGACTTCTATAATGTCCTGTTTCCTTGCATTCATAACAGGTTATTATTTTCTTTGTTGTTGATTGATTCGTGTTACTTGACTTTGACGTTTGATTGTTAGTGTTGCCATTGCGGGATTTCTTTTTCTGCCAACTTTTTGCTGTAAGTGTTGAATGACGTTCCGTTTCTCCCAAATCAGTCGATTCCATATCGATCAATTTTGTTTTGATTGAATCTGCAGTGATTGGAATTCCAGAATGTTCGATGGCCATTATCATGGGCATGTATCTTTCGGGTAATCCAGCCAATAATAATGAACCTACCCATTCATCATTGATTATGAACCCCGTTCCACTTAAACGTTGAGATGTTTCGGTTATTTGTGTCACATAACTCGTCATGTTTTCACAGTTTTCTAATCTTATAGATATTAGATGACGCAACAAAGTAATTCTCCTTGAAAATCCTGAATCGTCGAACAATGACCGTAGTTTGGTCCACAATTCTTTCGTGGTCTTTGTTTCCTTTATGTGCACAAATAAAGACGAATCTATAGTCAAAATCAATTTGGCTCGTGCTTTTGCGTCTGCTGATGTCGATACTGCTTCGGTGCCTTCTTGCTTCAAATAAATATCTGCACCCTCCAGAACCAATAAATTCTCAACCGCGAACGCCCAATCGTCGAAATTTTCGCGTCCTTTCAGCTTCGGCACATTTGCAATATATTGCGAACTCATTTTAAGTCTTTATTTAGCACTAATTAACACGAACAACAACTATTTTACTTGTTAAGAGCCGTAAACTTTTAGCCCATAACCTCTAATAAAACACGAGTTGAAGTTTTATATACGACTGACTTTTATTTGTCCTACAGATTAACAATGAATGAGTGAAATGAGTACTTTACATATTTCTAACTAGATGGCGTTACATACCTTATTTTGATATCAATTAATAACATGATTGTTCACCGTCATGTACAATTCTCGTTCTGGCATACTTAATTTTCTACCTTTAAAATATTTTTTTGCATTAATCTGTTCAATCATTTCAGTACCCATTAAAACGTCATACTTATCGCTAAATTGGTAAATATAAAATTTCATTGATCTAATATCTTCTCCAAAATATTTACACCAGAATTGAGTTTCTATTACGCCATTGTGGGTTGTTACTCCATGTGAAGTTCTAACTAACCATTAATTTTTCTGGCTTTTTACATTCAGGAAAATATAATTACTGTGCCGTTGGCGTATATTTTTAATTTATGGTTTTCTATTTCAAAACATGGTAGATACGATTTTACGAGGAGTGACTTTTCAAAATGGCTTATTTCTGTATGGTCATTTTTTTCAGGACCAAGAAAAATACGAAAACTTTTCATATATGAATATTTTTAGTAACAAACTTCTATGTACATAATCTAGGTACGTTAATAGATCGTTTCACAGTGTATATATTTTTTTTAATACTCTAAATTATGAGTTATTATCATATAAGATGTTTTGTTTCAGCACTCCTAAGAAATAAGCCATTTTGTTTTGGCACTCCTAGAAATAAGCCATTTTGAAAAGGATGGGCTAGCAAAAAAAAATTGTTTTCTAAAAACTTTTATTAAAATCTGAAAATCACACACGGACTTCTCCTACATCCTCTTAATTGCAGACACAATCATATTCATGTTCCTCAGCTGGTTCCTCCGTCACATGTAACAAAATAGTTTTGTACCATTGAAGTTCAGGCAAGGCAGTCCATTCTTCCCCAAATTGTTTTTCAAGTAAATTTATTACATCTTTTTTCTTTTTTTCTGAAACTGGCTGCGGAATAGATTCTGCAACATCAATAGTTAGTGGAATACGTTTACCCCGTTTCAATAATGTCTGCCAAGGATCATTTCCATCAAATCTATAATATTGGGAAGCTTTTATTTCACAACCGATAGTCATCTGTCTTTTAACAGTTTTTTTTATCCAGACTATTTTTATTTTTTGTAATCCCTCCACATTTTTAAAATTTTCCTTTAAATCCTTTATTTCAAGCAGTTGCCAATCATTTCCTAATAACCTTACATTGCCATGGTTTTTGAAGATATCATGGTAACCATCTTTGGTGGTGATCACTGGTATTTTTCTTAATTCCTTTTCCAGTCGTCCGAAAACGCGATCGGCGGGCAAAAAACTGTGACCCCGCACTGGAAAAAATATATGTATTTCCTTCACTTGAGCAGGTGATTTGGAGTAAAGCCATTGCATTAGTGAATGTATGATATGATTATTTTTATTTTGGCCTCCACAGCCATCACAAAATAAACGTATAGTATCAACATTATTGTCAATGTTCATGGAGGATAGATAATCATATACAGCTGATCCTATTTCTGTTGGCCCGCGCTTGGCAATGGTTTCATCCCAAGTATAAAACCAAGGATCTTTTGAATTTAAAGGTACTACACAAAAATTATAAAGACTTATTTGCCTAGAATAAAAGGCATCTTGAATAGGCGTTTTTGGAAGTGCTTGGACTTGTTGAAGATCAAAACAAAGTGAAATGGAGTTTGGAGGATTACCTTTCATGTGGGTATAAAATGCCTTGGCCCTTATCTTATGTACCCGAAGTTCTACCATTAATTTTTGCTTTTTTTCACTGTCTCTTTCATTTTTGATTCTATTTCCCCACAGCACACACACATTGCAAGCATCAGAGGATGGCGCAGAAAATCCTACATTAAACTCTTCATAAAATATTTTATAAAACATGGTTTTTTTTACTTGCAAGTTTGAGGCAACAGAAGAATTATACAACTCCATTAGTTTCTTACAGTTTAAATCACTAGACAGATATATTCTTTTTGATTTTTGTCTGTTGTGGTGGCTTTCTCTTGCTGGTAGACATTTTATGAAATTCCTTAGTGATTCCTTTTTATCAATAGATTTGTATGACTTACGGTCCCCACCACGCTTTTCTTTAGGAATGTTTCCTCTGACTGTAGTTCTATTGATTATATTAAGCCTTTTTTCATTGACACTAAAAACTGCAATGAACATTTTCTTACACACAGGTTTAATTTTATTTTTCTTACAAAATAAGTTGTAACTGCAGCTTACAGTTCTCTTTCTCATATTCTTTGATGGTTTGGTTTTATCCTGTGGTTCATACGAATGTAATAATCTACAAAGATAGGTATCCTGATCCATTTTGGACGTGTTAGCATAAAACGCACTACGGTTTATTAGAACTTGGCGCGTAGTGAAAGAACTACATTTATATTTACTGCCCTCTTTGTGCCGACATGGAATCCTGAATTCTACACCCAAAGGATCCTTATCAATGTACCTGAAGCAATAATAAATTTAATTGTTAAGAAATAGGTATCTAGTAGGATTAAATTACAATTGAAACGAGAGCCGTTTATACATTGCTGAAAACTACTTACGATTTTCTTGTTCGGCTGTTTTGTCCTGATTTCCTTTTTCTGGTGCCTGAATTTAACTCCTCCACGGTCTTATCTGCCATTATGCACCGTTATTTACTCAGAATTATTCGGATTAGCAACAAAAACACCAACGAGCAACGATACAAGAAAATATTTTTCACCTTGACACTCAGCCTTGACATGAAAGTATTGAGAAGTTGACAGCAAGGTGACACATGACGTTTAATATTTTTTTAATTGGCCGTAGTCAAATAAAAAGTGTTGCCAATGTATAAAAATATATTTGCGGATCCACTTCCAGATATTAAAGCTATCTTTCAACCCTCCAAAATAACCTGTGATACCAGATTAGAAATAAGCCATTTTGATACGTATTAACAAAATTTCCATACAAAATGTTCTAGAAATGAGCTATTTTGAAAAAACTCCTATCACAATTTAGTAGGGCCGAGAATTAACGTGAATTAAGCTATTTTGTTGCGGAAAGCATTTCTATGGCCATTTTTCTTCGAGATTAAAGTACTTTAGAACCGGACACTTCACGTCATATAATGTGAGTGTACATAAAGTCCCGATTGGCATTAAAAAAATAAGTAAAATTGGGAACCCGAAATAAGCCGTTTTGAAAAGTCACTCCTCACATGATTAAATTCCATGTTTTGTTTAATTCTAATCCCTCGTGAAAATTCTGACTTTTTTCGGGAACATAATGTCGGTTTTCCTCAGGAATATAATAATATTCCTCGGGAATGTAATAGTAGATTGTATCATAAGGGAGCAAAATAATATTTTTAAGACAAGGGCGCTTTTTTGAATCCAGAGCAAAGTGAGGGATTCTAGAGTAGAATCCCGAGCGTAGCGAGGGATTCTTTAGTAGAATTCTGAACGTGGCGAGGAAATCAAAGTACATCGCCCGATCCAAAAATATATTTTGCGCCCGAGTGATACACTCTACTTTTCATCACCATCTATGAGAAAATAAAAGGCGCCTCATATTTTATTGTAATATTCTACTTTTCATCACCATCTATGAGAAAATAAAAGGCGCCTCATATTCTATTGTAATATTATTATTTAATAAAACATAGATTACTCTATGTTTTATTAAATAATAATATTAAACCAACCAACCAACTAAATTGAAATTAAAAAGTATCTAATAATAAAACAACTAAAAACTTATATTTACATTTGAGACATTTATGCAAATTATGAAAATTTATTGTTAGTTTTATTAGGAATAGAGATTGTTGTAGATTTTATATTCTGCGTGTTTGAAATAATGTCCGAATCTGGCTCATTTTGAGAAAAATGTGACGGTGAATCTCGTTGTTTGGACGTAGATGAGCACGGCGACAGTGGCATGGATGGATTAACTGAAGGTTGCAATTTAATGTTTTCCACGATGCGTTCACATGTTTTCGCCTTGTTCTCAATGGAATCTTCTATATACCCCTCTGCTACAGCACTCGACTTCCATTCTTCATGTCGCTTGAGAACAGTTAAGTCCGCTCCAGAATCTACCAAAAGGGTAGCAGAAGTACGACGAAAACAATGTCTTGTATACAGTTTGATATCTGGTAACTTTAAGTAGCGATTTCTTGTGGCATGTTAGCAATTTTATTTTTTCCCATAACTTGTTTGAAGTGGGATCCCTTCCTTTCGCATAATATTCTTTATCCTAATATACTTAGGCATAACGATTTTGACATAATTTGTTTTGCCATAATAATACTTTGTCATAATTTTTTTGGCATACAGTTTTTGTTCGCATAATTATCTTGAAGGCTAATTTGTTTTGGCATAAATTTAATTCGCATAACGTTAATAGGCCTAATGACTATTAGCATAATAATATTTAGGCATACCATTATTAGAAATTTGAGTAATTTTTATGTATTTATTTTGGATTTTCATGCAAATGATTTATAAAATAAAAAAAAATAAGTTGTAACGTAACGTTTCTTTGGAGGTAAATGTTAGTTACGGGTTAAATTAAAACAGATAATAAGGTAGTTCAAATTAAATTCAGATTAGCTTAGAATTAAAATTAAGGGCCGGCTTCACAGGACGTGGGATATTCGGGATAGGCGGGGTCAGGCAGACAGATGGGTAGGCAGGCGCGGAGGCAGGTAGGCAGGTAGGCAGTCAGGAAGTGTGGAGGAGCCGGGCTGCAACGTCACGCGTCTAACGGCGAGTCCTGTCGAACGGAGAGGTGGGTATGAATAACAATTAGATAGCGGAGGCACTCCGTGGTACCTTTCTCATATTGTATGTTGTTTAAATTGAAATTAGTGAATTGTTTTTTTTTTTCTTCTTTGATTTATGTTTTTTTCACGCTAATGGGAGGCCTGCGTCAAAGTCGGCAGGCTATGATGGTGTCGCTTGGCGCCGCGCCGATTGGCGTCGCAGCGCTTGGCGTCGCGGCGCTTGGCGTCGGAGTGTCGGGGGCCTCTCTTGGAGGATGGCATCGCTTAGCGTCACGTCGCTTGGCGTCGGAGGCCTCTTATGCCGCTGTATACGTGTGACGCCTTGCGCCACGCGGCCGGAAGGGTGTAATACAGGAGCTTGTTAAATGATATACAAAAGTTCAGACGCACTCAAGGTTTATTTGTCTTTAGACACTGAATTGACTAGACAAAGGTTTAAGTATTTAAAATAGCTTTGCTTAAGAACTAGGGTCTAGGGCTTTGAATACACGGCCTCACCAGCCGCTTTCAGACCAAAAAAACTAATAGCCCTCAACTCTAAATCCCACTGCAAACTGAAAAATTTGAAGAAAATTTGATTTTCTATCGTTCTGTGCCATTTTTTTAAACGTTTTCGAAGATATAATATCAAGCGATAGATGGCCAGCACGAATACAAACGGTTTACAGAGAGGGAAGTCTACAGGTGTTCTTATTGCTAGGGTCAGTGTATACACCGGCTTTTTGAAAGGTTTAGAAAACCATAAAGTGTACTTGTCCATGGTGTGTTATGTCTATGGTATAGAAAAATAAATTGGACAGATGACGGTTTAATTTGAAAATGTCAGAATATAAATAATTCTAAGATTTTTTACAAAGACGAAAATTAGTAATATAAAATAAGTTTTGGATGCTAAGACGATCAAAGAATAATTAAAAGTATACTTTCAGAGGTAACAATGTTTACGAGTAATTATAAAAGGTGAGTTCTGTGTGTGTTATAGGATTTTAATATGTTGTAAATAAATCGAAAGGTATTTAGTATAAAACATATAAATAGTGTAATAGTGGAGTGACGATCTTCGCAGGGTGGCTGGTAGCAGCTGGATGAGAGTTGCCGAGAATCGAGCTGAATGGCGTGCATTTGGAGAGTTTTTTTGTCGAACTTGGAGGTTTTCGCCTCAGAAGTCCATGAACTTTATAACACTTTCACTTTTTAGCTGGGCCCCACGTTGGGCGCCAGTCAAAATACATCGAAGTGATTTAGATTTAAAAAAAAATAGTTCTATTTCACAATATCGTTTTTATATTTAGTTGTCACAATTTATAACTTAAACTTATAGTTATCTCGACGAGTGCTAAGGAGATACCACCGTCGCACTGGTGGACGGGTCTTTTTATACTGACATTATTGCTAATGACTCTTTGTCTCGATTTGCTAGAATCTTCTCGTTTCTGGTGGTCCAAGGGCTAATTAGTATCGGAGACTGCTGTCCTATTGTTTTAAGTTCCCACAACATCTCCTATGTCTTCCTTGAAAAGGGTGATTATATTTTGAATGCGTTCATTGTTCATGTTTTGTTGACTCGCGTAATTCTCTGTTATTCAAAATGGCATCCGAGTCACGCATCGCGCTTATGAAATAAAGATTTTGTTATAATGAAGACGAAACGTAGAAAGAGTTATTGGAAGAGGTTTCAGCGGCAAAAACAACAGCAAGAAAGAGTTCTCGAGATTATTGGTTGTCACGATACGATGGCATTGTACAAAAAGTAAGCTTATTTTTGCTGTCAAAGATACTGCGGTCTGCAAGCAATATTCTATACTACGCATGTGACAGTGAGTTATTTGACATATATTATTATACGAGGCACATATAACTGGTCACGGCGGAAGAGATCGTATGATGAAAGAGGTATGGAGTCACTACAAAAACATAACACGTAAGGATATAGAAACCTATCTTCAACTATGTGAACCATGTCAACTTAAGTAAAAAGGGCGTTGTTGTAAAGCCCATTATATCGTCCGTGTTTAACTCTAGGTGCTAAGTGGATTTGATAGAGCTTCTGGAATCAGCTTTGCATTCCACTTCTAGTAATGATACCAAATTAACAGCGGTTAGCAGGACTAAAATAAAAATAATAAAAATGTTATCTAAGTTGATTCCAAAACAGCGACTAACATACGACTGGCTAGAACAAAAATGGAAGCAGAAGAGTTACAGAAGTTCTTAGCCCTCACTCGAAACCTCGAGTTAAGGCGAAAGCGTCAATTTGCTTACGTTTTTTGCAATTTGCAGGTTAGTATCAGAGTGTATGTTGATCTAAATATGATTCGCGGCCGTATCAAATATTTATTTATTATAAACCTATTGAATGACTATTTCATGAAATCATGTCATTTGAGGCCAATTCTAACATTTCTAACTTATGAAGTTAAATTGCTGATTCCAATGATTATAATTCTGTTAAGACATATGTAAGAACAGACAATCTGACCTCGATAGTGGCAGCTCATCCTCTTTCGTTATCGGGATAAATAGCTCTTTGGAAGGAGTTTTGGAGTAATATGGGAAAATCAGCAGCTGAACCGCATCAAGAGACAAATGAATTTTTTCCAAATATATAAATTCTTTTACAAATTCTCCCTACATTACCAGTAAACACTAGTAGTATAGAGCGCAGCAGCTGCGCTACTATACTGTACTGCTGCGCACAGAACTTCTTCCTACTGCTACTGTGGGTCATCCTTAGAATATAGACACATGCTATCGTCGACTTTTTTGTTGAACTTTTTAAGATATACAATCCTGTAGAACATTAATTTTATGTATTTTATACAGTTTACACGGCGTACGCCAGTAAAGCTCCCAGTCGGCATGATTTTTTTCGACATCTACAACAATAATCGTCATATTTCAGCCAATTCACAAAAAACCTTAATGAATTATAATACCCCTTCACCTTCCTTATGAATCACTCCGTCCATTGGTGAAAACCATTTAAAAATCCGTTCGGTAGTTTTTGAGCTTATCGCGTACAGACAGCCAGACAAACGCGGCAGAGGACTTTGTTTTATAATACCTATATAAGGATATAGGTGTTACTAAACACAACAATCGGTATGATGACAGTAATCAAGAATCACAAAAAAATGTGTTTATATAATGTGATAGGATTAATAGATTTTTTTAAATGTATTCATTTTCATATTTAGGGCGAGATTGATAATTTATTTAATCAAATAAAACTACAAAATACAGCAGTCCGCCATAAGTTGAACACCAATCAAAATGAATTACGTCACGAGTATGTAAACATTGTAAACGTCACTTTATTTCGTACGAACTTCGACGATCTCTGTACTTTTTAATTGTTTTTACCTGCGTGTAGAAAGTATTTCGTGACTTCCATCGATCAGTTGTTTAGTTTTGTGTTCTCAAAACATGGAACAAGGATTTACCAAGGCAAATAGCTCTAATTTGCCTCGAGTTGATTAGTTGATGCTGGGGGAGTTTTTGACGACGTAAAATCAGTTTTAATCAATATGGTTTTTTATTAACTATAACAGATGCTTACATATTTATGTCTTTGTTTTAGATCCTCCATGCCATCTTATGGGGATGACGCTGTAAACATCATTCAGCGTAAACGCAATGGAAGTCTGTGCTTGGTGAATGCTAAAAACTGCCCAGAACACAAGGTCTACGCAAAGTTATGAGTGACGTTAATAGTAGACGAAGTGGACGAAGCAGTGGTGTTGCTTCACAAGGAGGTTGCAAACATGCCATGGCATTTTTTATGTGGGTCCATCGCAGGAGTGAAGAGCCGTTCTGTAAATCTGTTGAATGCTACTGGAAGAAGTCTAAACTATCCAGGGTTGGCACTACCCTTATAAATAAATAAAAGACTTATCTAATGATAAGCCTAGCTTGCCATCAAAAAGTGGAGGATTTGAAAACGTTCTAGAAGAAAGGAAGAAAAGGAAACTCAGTAATTGCGCATTAGTAAAATATCAGAAAGACGTATGTTTGTGATATATAAGAAAGATTATCCATGCACAAATTGGTGTTGAAATACAAGGAAAAGACCTGTGACCCTAAAACTTGTGTAGACTGATGCAAATGTTATTAAAGTGACCTTTGGCATGAATTCAGATATGGCAGGGTGACGGCTTCACGAGCATATGAATTGAATAGGTGCAAAACCGAAGAACCGAAAAAAGTTTGTGCATCTTGACGATTAACAAGTTAATCGACACTCTGATTTACGCACATCAGCAGTAACATTTACAAAATATTGTAAAACATTTTAAGAGTAACGGTGGAGTTTCTTGTCCATTCTTCTCCATATGAAATTACCTTTTGGAAGGGGCAACTAGAATCATTTTTTTTTCTTGTAATTTTTTTACATTCAAAGTGCCTTGTATGTGCCTATTAGAAATAAAAGTCGATTTGTAAAGATGCAATGAAAGCTAAAATGTCACTAACTGAAGATTACCTGAAGTCTTATTTTTCAGTACTTCAAATAATGGATCATTTTGTTTTATATGTCACAGAAATATTTCACTGGGTTCCGTACCCTGACTCGCACTATGCTGACCTAACCCCGTATTATTTTTTTTTTTTTTAAATTCTATTTTAATTTGGGACTTTTATAATCGCAATGCGTATGACAGTCCCATCATACCCTAAACAAAAAAAAATATTTGTGGGGAGAAATAAAAAGACTAGTTTACGAACACGAGAGTGAAATTCGAGAACAATTAAAGGACAGAATTTTAAGTGCTTTTACAGTTGTAAAATCCCAGGCATTAATTAGTGCTTAGAAAACTTAAAGACAATTTGCGGCGCCGTGCCTTATTATGTTTACAAAATAAATTTTATTTGTGGGGAGAAATAAAAAGACTAGTTTACGAACACGAGAGTGAAATTCGAGAACAATTAAAGGACAGAATTTTAAGTGCTTTTACAGTTGTAAAATCCCAGGCATTAGTGCTTAGAAAACTTAAAGACAATTTGCGGCGCCGTGCCTTATTATGTTTACAAAATAAATTTTATTTGTGGGGAGAAATAAAAAGACTAGTTTACGAACACTAGAGTGAAATTCGAGAACAATTAAAGGACAGAATTTTAAGTGCTTTTACAGTTGTAAAATCCCAGGCATTAGTGCTTAGAAAACTTAAAGACAATTTGCGGCGCCGTGCCTTATATGTTTACAAAATGGAGGTGGACATCTCGAGCATCTGTTAACCCTTAATAGGGCATGGGCAAACTGTGGGTGTTTGAAAAAAAAACGCAGTCAATTTGGCATTATGGGTGTATAGTGTTGTCGGATAGTAAATCATTTGCTCCCCAAGTGTTTTCAGTTTTTCAGGAAAATGTGTGGGAAAATAATTCCTCTTGCCCATTTAGATCAACACATGTAAGTGCTATGTGGGAAATTATTTCCCTACTTATGAGAAATATATTACATACACATCCAGTAGTAGGGGCAAGAAACTAATATATTGTGATTATTTTTATTACAGGATAATTATTTTATGTAAATAAAACACAAATAAATGTAAATAAATGTAATAAAATAATGTTTATTTATTGGTGGAACATTTCAAAGCAAGGAGCAGCGCACAAAGAGACCTTACAAATTTTGCAAATGTATTTGCTGCGCTGTTCCTTTGCACGTGTACTGCACATCCTACACCTCCGAAATTTAGATAGCTCTGGCATGTGTGTTCCAACATCCGCTTTTCTTAGTTCCTCAGGTACTGCAGTGGCACCTCCTTTTTTGGTTTTGAATACTGGAGCAATTTTTTTTCGTGACGTAAAATTATTTATTAGGCCCCGGCCTAATCGCAGACGAAATTCTTTATGAGTATTTCGCCGTTCCGAATGAGTTGTCATGTAAACAATGTACGCATTGATCACAGCTGCCTCCAGCAAAAACCAAAAAAGTCGATGCCAATTCTTTCGAGATTTGCGCCCAAGTGGGTATGAAGCTCTAAAGTGATCAAAGTGATCAACTCCTCCCATAAACTCTGTGTACTTCTTGATTGAAAGAGGGCAAAACATTTTTTTTTTGGTACCATCTTTTTGTTTCCGCTCAATCATTTCCACAGCTCGAGGATTGAATGCAGTAGTTGCAACAAAAACATCTTTTGTATCTTTCCATTTGATAACAGTTATTGGTCCATCACACTGGTATATAAATTCTCCCGGTTTCAGGACTGTTTCCTTTCTTCACTGTTTAGATTTTTTCCTGTCAATACATCTGGTAAACCCTTGCGGTTTATTCTTACGGTTCCAACACTATAAATATGTTTCTCAAATAAAATCTCCAATAATGGAAGGCTGGTGAAAAAATTGTCAAATGCTACCAATGTGTTGCTTGGCAAAGATTCACATAAATCTAATATTACTCTAGCGCCTAAGTTCTCTTCTGTTCCACTATCGACTTTCCCAGAATAAAATTGGAATTCATATAAGTACCCTGTTTTTGAATCAGCCCTTGTCCAACATTTATATCCTCTCTTTATAGGTTTCTTGGGCATATATTGTTTCATGTGGCTGCGCCCCTTGAATCTTATCATACTCTCATCTATTGAATTGAATGCAGAAACTTGTACATTATCTTTGAATGTTTTGTTCAGTATTTCAATAGCAGGTTTAATTTTTCCTAATTTATCATAATCAGGAGAGTTTCTTGGTGCCTCTGTTGTAATGTTTGATATGTGTAGATTTTGAGATATTTTTTTAAACCTTTTTGATGGCATCACTTTACAAATGACTGGGTTTCTGAAAAACTCATCCGTTCACCAATATGTATTTATATCGGCTAACGGATTTATACTCATAAGTATAATCAAACCAAAGTATGCTTTCATACAAACGTTTTACCTGAAATAAAACGTAAATTAAATTACTTACCTAAATTTGAAGCCTAATAATACATGAGAGAGAGAGGCCATCGTTCTGTCCCTTTCTTGTTTCCGTTCTCCCTCCTTGTCGCGTACTATCGCCTTCTCTGTCTCTCCTCCCACCACCACTAGCAGTTGCAAACGTCGGTTTGCTTTTGGATTTGCCTCATTGAAGTCGTTGTAGAACCAGGCAGAATTTAAATTATTAGGCTTCAAATTTAGGTAAGTAATTTAATTTACGTTTTATTTCAGGTAAAACGTTTGTATTAAATAACTTGACCGTAAATTTGAAGCCTAATAATACATGAGAGACGTGTTTGTTATCGCCTGGTGGTGGTGGAGACGTCAATGTGACTATTAGATTGAAGATTGTGATCACACAACAATGAAAAGGAAGTCTAAAGATTAACTTTATGCTATTAACGCACAGACGGGTGAAAGAAACATAAATATAGTATAGCATACTTGTAAGTAAAGGTATGTTGTTACAGAGGACGTACCAAAAAATAAAAATAAAGAGGTTTACAAAATGAAGTACTTTTATTTTTCGAATAAAAATAAAAAGTAAGTAAAGAAGATAAGTAACAAATGGCCAGAAACCAAGTGATTAGCTTAATTAAAATATGTGTAGGTATACACAAGCAAATCATAAAAAACATTTTGAGTAATTATTATTTAATCACACTGCATTAAACAAATCAGAAACAGAGTTTTGAGCTTCAGTTTTCTTTACTTCTTTACAGTAAAATCGCCTAAATGTATTTTCTGATCTCCAATTTCCTCTGGAGAGAATTTTATCAACTGAGCAGTTCTCATTCCAACTTTTTGAAGCTACAGCAGACCTACAACTCCCAGCTGGTGCCTCAATTCCAGCATCCTTTAATACTTTCTTAACCCAGTTAGCTATAACACAACGTGAAGCAGGTCGAGCTTTACCATACACAGTAACAAATAAATTATCACAGTTAGCTTCACTTCTCCTGTTCTCTCCAACAGAAATCAACTTTAAAATCCAATGTACTGGATCTAAGCATTTATTGTCTTTATTAATCATTAACTTCCAACCTGAATGACGATAAATTGCGGAATCAGTTTTTGAGCCGAATATTGGCCAAAAGATAACATAATCATTAGTAACTTCGCAATTATTAGAATTTATGCTCAAGAGAGTCAGGTCATGAACCCTACGACCAGAACACAGTAATAAAAGGCATGCTGTGTGTTTCGATACCTCATAAACTATATCTACATCAGGATTCTGTTGACATAGTAAAGATAAAACTTGATTAACATCCCAGACTGGGGTTTTTGAGAGTTTTGGAATAGCTAGTGCTATAGACTTTAATATTCGCTTGACCAAAGGATGCCCACTTAGCCGTTCTGATGACTCTGGACAACATAAAGTTGAAACTACGGCTTTATGAACAAGTATAGTGTTGTAAGAGAGCCCATCATTTTGGTAAAGATCAGCTAAAAATCTAGCAAGCGCCGAACCGGTTGGCTCACTTACAGAAATATGATTAAACTTAGCCCATTTTATCCAACGAGCCCAGGCTGGATTATATGTTCTTATAGTAGACGATCGCCAGCTTTTCATGAGAAGATGCTTTTGTTGGGTTGTCCAGTCACTCAGTTTTTCGTTCCACCCCCACATCTCCAAACCTCCAACGTCATTTCGTTGGCCTTGTGAGGGGGTTTGTTGGTTGAAGTGTCTACTAGCACTTTGCACAGGTTCCTGATCGTCCAAGGGCGGTCTGTTGTCCGATTCATCAGGCCCGGTCTCTAAAAGACTTGGTCCCATTTCTGGGCCACTATAAGAAACATTCTTCAACATTTGTTTAGATAGATCAGCACTTTGGGTATCAAGAATGGTGGCGAAAAAATCCATGCCTATGGATAACCCCAGATCTGGCTGAAAGCATCTTGAAACTCGACTTGCTGATCCCGATGATCCAAAGTGCAGTACCTGGGAATTACATGGACTCGCTGAAACGCGAACAAGTCTATCACCGGAGCTCTCCATTGGGTGAATATTAGGCGCGTTACTTGGGGGAGTAGGTTCCACTCTGGTAGTCTCTGCAGTCGGCATAGTCTGTCCGCTTCTACGTTGTATACGCCCGGAATGTGGTAAATGGTGAAGTGAATTTGGTAAGAATCTACGAGCTGTAAAATCTGGTAAGCCAGGTCTATAAGCGCTAGAGATTTTGTTCCGCTCTCGTTCCTCAGATACGATACCGCGGTCCTGTTGTCGCACTGAACGTGTAGAATGGCTTTGTACAGACTCTGACCACAATGTTGAAGCGTTTTTAGGATCGCAAGCATCTCCTTTTGGTTGCAATGAAGGTTTTTCTTCTGCTTTCCAAGTTCCGGACACATAGGTGTTGTTTATGTAAGCACCCCAGGCGTTGTCTAACGCATCGGTGACAATGTAGTGTGTTGGATATGAGACCTGAATAGGAGTTTTGAGATAATTTGGCCACCGCTGTAAATCCCTCTGGGCAGCCTCGGGTTGTGATTTTTTTGTAATAGGTTTCAGGTGTAACATGTTGATTGCCTTTGAAGTTGACGAAAATGTATAGTTCCCCGAGGTACAACAAAGTTTGAACAGTTCATCATTCCTATGATGCTTTGTAATTCCTTTAGGCACGCTTTTTGCTTGTTGATCAGGTGAGTCATTTTTTGAACAATTTGGTCCATTTCTGAGAAATGAGGCGTCGACTGTACTGAGTTTTGTAGATTGGGTATATGAAGTGGAGGCTTTCGTACAAACGGAATTCGGTAGCCGAATATTATTTTTAATATTCAATCTGGTGCGCCTATTTTCTTCTACCGGTCGTGATAAAACCGCAGTTGACCGGCGCGAAACGAAGTCGGTGAGTCAGAATCTGCGTGAATTTCCTCTCCTGTCCCGGTGGGATGAGGGAGAGGCTTTGGGTCTGGTATTTGAATCCTCATTGGATCTGCGGTAATTTGACTGCTTACCGCCCCGGCCCCGAAAGGGCTTTGTGCTGTTATAGAAAGGTGTATTATTTAATCTTGAAGAGGTATGCCCCATATGTTTATAGGTCACCTTTCTCTGACTCGGAAGTGATAAGTTTCGCTGAGTCGTGGATGTGCTTGGATCGGTCTGCGGTGCAGAATCGCGATCCTTGTCACGAGGCCAGAATACTTTATTCACGCCTCCCGCTTTTTCTAATGAAGAAGTCAGTTGCTCTGCTCCGAAAAGATTGTGACACGACGGTGGAATTTTTCTCATTATGCTCTTGTGCAGGGGGTCCTTTACATCAGCCAAAATAGTTTCTCTTCGCTGCTGAATACACTCCGCGCGATGTCCGCAAATCATTTGTAAAGTATCGCTAGAAATTCTAGCGTACTCACCATTTATAAAAATATCCGTAATTTTTTCACTCACTGTGTCCGGGTTCAGATTATCTGTTTGTAGGCAAACAGATAATCTGAACCCGGACACAGTCCAGCTTAAAAATGAGCGAAGCTCCGTATGCAGCTGTTCTTTTTACTTAATAAGTGCGAATGACAACGACCCAAAAGCTTTTTCCATATTAATTAAAGAGCGTGAGGTGTCATAACGTTTCAACTCATCATTCGCATCGAGTTCCGTGAAACCGGGAGTATGTCTATAATTTTTTTGTACTTCGGAATACCTCACATTTCTCCAATCGGGATCGTCTAAACGTTGAATATTTTTTAATATTTCTAAATACGCACTGGGTGTCTTTAAGATATCAGGATCTTTTATTTTCGTCCCTATTGACAATGAAATTTCCGGACCTAATTTAGAATTATCCGGTTCATCTATAGATACATCATCGCAATACAGCTGGCGGCTCACATTATCATCTAAGCAATTTTCACGATCATGTTCATAAAATGACCCGCGATCAACTTCACTAGCACAATCACGATACACAAAATTTTTCTTAAGATCGGCTACCTCTTCTAATAACTTTTCTAATTTACGGTCTCTTTGACTACGTTTGTTTCTTTTTCGCGACCGACGAGAACGCTTAATGTTTGGTGAACTATCAGAGCTAGTAGAACTTGAACTAGAACTTGATGTTGTTGTTGAGCTACATTCACGAACACGGCGTTTTCTTTTTCGAGATTGCACGTTACTATCTTTATTTATATCTTGAGTGCTCATATTTTGGTTTGGTAAGATATTTTGATCACTCATTATTATAATTCATACGCTGAAAGACAATTAAAATAACTGTACGCAAAAAACAAGAATAGTAATAAAAAGGAGGGTACATTATATAATATTCGATATTATACAAAACGAACGGTAACACCGTTAAGAGTTTAAACACCAAAAATAGAATAGAAGTACAGATGTTGTACAAAGTAGGTATTCGGTTTTTAAAATTATCTTGATGATTTCAAAGATTCAAAAATTATAGTTAAGAAAAAATATTTCTTTACCTTAATGTTGAAACTATAAATTGTACAACAGTGCTTATTAACTCTTGCAAATTTCACTTTAGCACTCTAAGATAGGTAAATGTTTGATACCTTGCTTTATCCGGTGTTGTCAGGACAGGAACAACGACGTCAATGAGGCAAATCCAAAAGCAAACCGACGTTTGCAACTGCTAGTGGTGGTGGGAGGAGAGACAGAGAAGGCGATAGTACGCGACAAGGAGGGAGAACGGAAACAAGAAAGGGACAGAACGATGGCCTCTCTCTCATGTATTATTAGGCTTCAAATTTACGGTCAAGTTATTTAATTTCTTGTTTTGTGACATCTGTCCAAGCTTTAGAATGTGTGTAATTTGCATACAAATTTGTGTTTTGAACAATAATATCAATTAGTTCTTCTGGAAAAAAATCAATGAAATATTCAAGTGGTTGAGTTCTGTTAGTGTACCTCTTTTTTACTTGCATTTCTCTGTCAAAACTAGGCCAAGTATCATTTTCATGTATAAAGGACCAATTCCTTGATTTATCTTGCAATGGTCTAAATGTATCTCGAGAGAAAGACAATGTAGTTTGTGCAGTATTTTGTTCATCAGACACAGTCACTTCAGGTAGTGGAAGAGAAGTTGATGTTGAAGCAGCAACAGAAATTTCAGGGATTGAACATATAGCTTCCTCATGGACTTCAGCCATAGTGACATCTTGTGAAGTATCTTGAATAAGTGATAAATCTGGCTCACCCTCCAATAAACTGTGCAATGCTTCTGTAGAAAAATTTTGTACATCATCCAAACGCTGATCAAAATCGATATTGTAGGAGTCAGAGACAAAATAACCAACTGCTTCATCATCAAATTCCTCATCCTCTGACGAACATAACAGCGCGGACAGTTGGGTTTCAATATCTGAATCGCGAAGATGTTTCTGAAAGAAAAAAACACTACCATCAGTCTGATTGTGTAACATAAATATTCCTTGCAGGAAAACCTTTCCCACAATATAATAAATATTGTTTACCTAAACGGGCAACAAGCTAATATTTCCCACATAGTTTTGAGTGCAAAATTTCAGTCACTCATTGTTTTTCATACTAATGAACTACATAAACAAGTAACGTGACCCTTTATCTAATAAAATAAATCAATAGTCAACACTTACCGGATTTTTTTTCGGCATTATCACAATTTTTATCCGAAATCCGTTTGAAAAAAATATTGAAAGTAAAACTTTGACAGCACCTTTTTTTTACTTCGTTCGTTTTGGAAACGTGTTTTTTGGCTCATGTTGTAGGTTACCTCATAAATAAGAAAATGACAGTGACATTTTGTGGGAACAGTTACACATTTGACCGTTTACGACAACAAAATGATGTGGGAATAATGTTCATCTGGCCCTATTAAGGGTGTAGTTTTAATGATTTTAAAGACATTATAAATAAGACAATTATTGTAAATAACGTGAGTCCAACTTTTTAAATAAGCCTAAAATACGTGTTTATAAGTGTTTTTGCTTTATTGTTACAAAAATAAACTCGTTTTTTTTTAAAGTTTGTCTGAATTTTATTGTATTTTTGATCGTCCTAAGCCGATAAAAGTATAAAGGGAACTTTGGTTTTACAGTTTTCATGCGCACGCGGGTGACGCGGGGTCACGGTAAACATAAAAGCGCGGCAGGGCGGAGCGTTTCATTCATAGGTACTTTGTACCGACGCAGGTTAGGTACCTACTATGCGAAATTTACGATAGCTATACTCGGAGTATTAAATAGATTTAAGAGGAATTATTTAGTTGATACTTTCATTGCTTTCATGTTATTTGAATTTTGCCATTATAATTTTGTAGGTGTTCCTGGCACCCACATGGTTGGTATACAGGCCTGTGACCACGGCTTTACCTTGACCATTTTTGTACTTGTCTTGATTTCTGTCTGAAATATTTTCTTGTTTCGTACTTTTTAGATCACTTTTATTTTTCCGTAGTCGGGTTACAGTTTTTTAAACTAAAGTATATGTATGTAGACCGATCATTATTAGAATAACGCATGTGTGTAACGGACATCATAGAGGCGCGCATAGCGCTCGGCGGGGGTCGCCTTTTACTTTCCTTTTTAACCGACTTCCAAAAAGGAGGAGGTTATATGTTCGACGCGTATGTTTGTTTTTTTTTTTTTTTTTTTTTTTTTTTTTTTTTTTTATGTATGTCCACCGATTTCTCCGTCATTTGTGGACCAATTTTGAAAATTCTTTTTTTGTTTGAAAGGGTATGCTCCCGAATTGGTCCCATATAAATTTTATTAACTTTGCTTGGGTAGTTTTTGAGTTAGCTACAAAATACGTATTTTTTTCCCCACTTAGTATGTAGATGATATGATAAGTTCCTGTCACTGGTAGCAGGTAGTGGTATTTGAATGTGTGTGGGGTAGGTACCACAACTAAAAAGTGAAAAATAAAAACTTTTTAAAAAAAAAAACAACCGACTTCCAAAAAAAAAAACACTACAAAGTGAAAAATAACTTTAATTTCGGAAGTCGGTGGCAAAAAACGAAAAATCTAAACCCAAGACACCGACTTCCGAAATTTAAGTTATTTTTCACTTTGTAGTGTTTTTTTTTTTGGAAGTCGGTTGTTTTTTTTTTTAAAAAGTTTTTATGTGCTAGCCTAGACCAAGGAATACACGTTTAACCGCAACCAGCTTTTTATTGAGAACCAAATATATAAATATCACAGTGGCTACAAGGATTACAAAGTTGGTAAAATGTCTATCGGGAAGATCAAGGAATTCGAAGTGCGGACCGGAGTGTGGTCATCGTACATGGATCGACTGGAAATGTATTTCAATGTCAACAAGGTGGCTGATGATTTGAAGCTTGTTGCCAGCATTAATTGCAAGCATGGGCATATGAAAAAGCCATCAGTATCAACGTATGAGCAAATCAATGACATGATGCGTCAACATCTGCAACCAGCACTATCATCATTAGAGGAGCGATACCGATTTCATCAAAAACGGCAAAGCGCGTCTGAAGATGTCGCCGCGTACGTAGCAGAATTAAAAAACTTATCACGTAATTGCAAATTTATCTCGAATCTAAATGAAAACCTTCGAGACCAATTTATCTGCGGGCTTAAAAGCGACATCATTCGGCAATGGTTGTTTGCTGAAAATGATACAATAAGTTTTACGGAGGTGGTCAAGTTGGCGTGTTTGTTGGAGGCGGCAGAGAGGGACGCAGCGGAGGTCGAGCAGCCAAAAGGCGATAACAGAGGCAAAAAATAAATACGCTGCGCATGCCCCGCATAAGCGCTGTATGAGGTGCATGCGCAGCGTATTTTTTAATCTGTAGATTAACAAGTTAATCCGCACTCTTAACTGATATACGTACAGTACCGACCAAAAGTCCATAAGCAATCTCACAAAGCAATAGACTGACGCTTCGGTTTGACTTACGACCTTCTTCTATAAGTTGTCACAATACTGTAGACACGCACATTACACACACACACACACACTCACTTTGTTTGCAACTCATAGTAATGACTAGTTCGATAATTATTCGTTTTTTGTTTCATTCGTCTTGTTCACATAAATATTAAAGTTTAGCAGGTAGACCACAGAAAACTAAGTAAATTATTTCGATTTCTGTGGGGTAGACAGATGCAATTCGTTACCAGTATTCACTTAGAACTTTGTTGGTTCATGATTATTGTCGGTGACGAGTATTTAGCTATTAGCGGTGTTGTGGTTATTATTTTAAAAATACAGTCTAATAAAAAGTGAATGCAGTAAAAGTGAATGTTTTACATGAATTTACACAAATTTCCAATGAAACCGGATTAAGTGTGAGTGTTATCATTTAAATATTTCATATTTTACTAAATATAAATCTTAATCAAAGGTATTGTTGATAGAACAGAGGTATTGTTGAGATAGAAGATGCCTTTAAAGTTTTAAATTCATTATGACGTATAATTCGATTAGTAAATGATAAATAATTAGGTATTATGTGTAATAAATACAATGTTATTCTTTGTTCTAGAGAAATACTGTGAGGGTTAAGAGATATGAGGAATAAGCTTATTATCGAGGTGCAGCGACGTCAAATGGTGAATGAAAATGAAACAAATGGTTTCATACCAACGAGATATTTTGCTGAATTATTAAACACGTCATTATGAACCGTTCGCCGTGCACTCTGAAGCCTTGCATCACTGAAGACCAGGTAGAAAACCGTTTTTGACGGAAAGGCATAAACCTGAACATTTAAGTTTCGCACGATAATATTAAGACTTCAAGTGGAACACTGCTATATTTTAACATTAAAATATTTACCACACCAACTTAATAAACAACAGATTCGTTATTGCATAAATTTGTGGTAACGAATTATTAAGCACGTTTCGATATGGTGTTTGTCGTATTTCTTGCAGATAAACCGAAAATGTTTAAGATTATTTTAGTCATATTATTATTTTAGGATTAAAATTTGAGGTTTAGTTTCAATCTTCTTTTCGTAAAGAAAATGAATACTTAAGCTTTAACCTCAATAACAACCAATATTTACTAAAGTCAAATAAAATGTAAAATAATTAATACAAATAAAATATAAACAAACTGCCCATATTTAACCTTAAAATCACCTATTCTGTAAGTAGTTTTTTACATTTTAAGTAGTCTAATATTCTTATTTATTACTTAATTACTTCGACCATGATCAAGGCTTAATATTTATGGTGAAAAAATCCATTAAAATTTAAAACATTTCAAATTTAAATATGTCAAAATAATACAAACTGCTTCTAAGTTTCTTGACATCTATTTCACATCTTATTCAGCTGAAGTAATGGTAAATAATTGTAGCATTTTGTTAACTTATGTAAAATAAATATAACGAATAAACATATTTTTTTAATTTTGCTATCATATATCACGCATTTTTTATTCTAAAACCTTTATTGCAATAACAACATAAAAAAGCAGCAATATTTAAAAAATATTATTAACAAAAACAAAAATAAAAATATTTGCAAAAAACCGCACTATGTTTTACGAGATTAGAACCTGAGGCAGTTTGAATTCCATACCAACGCTTAACGCTTTCTGCTATCTGCACTTGTTAAGTTACTATCGAATTTTAGCAATGCCATTAACTGGTCAAGTTCACGCGCATAGTGCGTGTGTGCTAGCATGTTTAAAGCGACGGAAATATATTGTTGTTTCGTGTAGTGCAAAACTGCGTTATCTGTGGTGTGTGTATCGTGTTGCTTACACATACAAATGTATGAGCTATACCGCGTGTTCACAGCAATACGACTTTTAGCGTGCTTATGCACTTTTGAGCGCTTACTGTACATCAGCGGTAACATAAACATACAGGGTGACTAGTCATTTGACGTATTCCTTCAAGGACGTGATAGTGTGACTCATTTGCAACAATTAAGCACCCCATAAAGCCTAGGCGAAAATTCATGGGAATCGAGAAAACCCAATTTTTATGTTATTTTGAAAAAAATCCAGAATTTGTCACTAAATATCACTTCAGAACAACGATTCCAAATTGTGCAAATTTATTTTGAAAACCATGGTTCAGTTCGCCAAACTTACCGTGCCCTACGTCCATTTTACGGTCGACATAATCATCCATCCGACCAAGTTATTCAAAAGATAATGGATCGTTTTCGTACCACGCACAGTTGATAATACGCATCCACAAAGACGCCGTACAGTGCGCATAGAAGAAATTATTGCTGCTGTGGAGCGTAGTGTTGAAGAGGACCCGAATGAGTCAATTCGCTATCGTGCACAGCAATTAGAGCTGTGCCCATCCACTTTGCGGAAGATTTTGAGGAAAGGTCTTGGACTGCGAGCTTACAAGATCCAACTTGTGCAAGAGCTGAAACCGCGTGACTATTATGCGCACCGTACGTTCGGTGAATGGGCCGAAAACAATAATCAGCTTGATCCACTTTTTCAATGCAAAATTTTGTTTAGCGATGAGGCTCATTTTTGGTTAAACGGCTACGTCAATTAACAAAATTGCCGAATTTGGAGTGAAGAAAACCCAGAAGGCTTTATAGAGACGCCCTTACATCCATTAAAAATCACTGTTTGGTGCGCTTTATGGGCAGGTGGAATCATTGGCCCATATTTTTTTAAAGATGATACCGGCCAGAATGTTACCGTCAATGGAGAGTGCTATAGAGCCATGATTGCCGACTTTTTTGTTCCCCAGTTGAATGTTATTGATGTGGCAGAGCTGTGGTTTCAACAAGATGGTGCAACATGCCACACAGCGCGCGACACCATCAATTTATTGCGGGAAACATTCGAAGAGCGCATAATTTCACGTAATGGACGTGTGAACTGGCCTCCACGATCGTGTGATCTCACACCTATGGATTACTTTCTTTGGGGATATGTGAAGTCACATGTCTACGCAGATAAACCACAGATGTTGGACCACTTGGAAGCCAACATTTGCCGCATTATTGCCGTAATAAAGCCCCAGTTGCTCGAAAAAGTGGTCGAAAATTGGACTTCCCGATTACGCTTCATTCGAGCCAGCCGTGGCGCCCATATGCCCGAAATCACTTTTAAGCACTAATGGCATAAGAATATCTTCTAAATGAAACCAATCCATGATTATGAAATTTATTTTAAGGTGTTTTATTTCATTTTGAATTTGTATACCTCTTAAAAGAACAACCTGTAGAAGTGGCTACGAAAATGATGCTTTTTTTAGGCCATTAAAGGTATACTCTATCCAGGAAGCGAAGACATGGATAGTTAGGACCAAAGACAAGAAGTTGACACGCTATGACGTGTCTAAGTTAATCGGACAAACTTGGGGCTGCCAAGCTGCCACAGTTTCCAACGGTTTGTCAGCTTTAAAATCATTTGGAATTTATCCTTTTGGTCCGAGTGCCATTCCTAATTACTATTTTTCACTACCAGATTCGCCGCGGGACCAAAATTTAGTAGTTGAAGATTAGGATGGGACGTCAAGAGAGTCTGTCATTACTTCATGAATATTACGATAGTGTACTAATTGCCTTTGATACAATCCATTCATCGCCGCAGCATGTCGAAAATGACTGAGAGCCCGAGATATTAAGATCACCACCTGTCGTTGCGATTGAGTTCTAACCAGAGCCAGGTTCTTCAGGGCTAAATCGTGAAATGACAATCATTCTACTTTGTTTTCCCGAGTCATACAACTCATTTCTTACAACCTTTGGACAGGACAGTTTTTAAATCCCTAAAATCTAATTTTAACAATGAAACCAATGCATGGATTCGTTACAAGCCCAACAGAAAGTAAGGGCGTTTTCGGTTTAGAGAAGAAGAAACAGACGATCACATTAATAAATACAGGAAAGAAGAATGTGTTATTTTCTTGATGTTTGGATGAAAAGTTATTCGTTCATCAAACCCGTTCCAAATAATAAGTGTAGGGCGCTTTGTACATTGTGCCAAAAAGAGTTTAGCTTAACTAAAAAGAAAGAAGTGCTAGTTCATCTACATCGCTGAAATTATTTTTGAAAACAGATCAAATGACCACTCAAGAAGAAAAAGTGATTGCCGCTGAAGTTATTAAAACTTACCACTCGGTCAAACATTGTTTTTATCATTCAATTCATTAGATTGTGATACAAAACTCGACCATATTTTGTATGATGATTCTAAAATAGCTGATAAATTGACGCTTGGACGAACTAAGGCCAGTGCCATTGCACACAACGTTTTAGGACCAGCATCAACTCAAGAGGCCGTCAAAATTTTGCAAAACGACACATTTTATAGTGTAGCTACTGATGCTTCCAATCATGGTGCTATAAAAATGTTTCCACTAATGGTGAGATTTTACAGCCCAACTACAAATTTAAAAACGTGTGTTCTTGACTTTTATGAAGAAGCTAATGAAACTGCATCAGCCATCCATATGAATTTAGTAACACGACTGAAAGAGTGCAATATTGATACTAAACACCTTACTAGTTACTGTGCAGATAATGCAAATGTAAACTTTGGCTGCCGCAATTTAGTTTTTCAATTATTGCAACATGATAATGAAAACATTTTATCAGTGGGATGTCCTGCACACATCTTACATAATAGTTTAAAGCATGGGCTGAGTAAGATTAATTTTGATTTAGAGAATTTTATTCTAAAGCTTCATAACCATTTTTCATATTATGCAAAACGAGTCGACTCTTTGAAAGATGTTCACGAAGCTGAATTTGCTCCCGTCCTGCGACATGTGAAGACAAGATGGTTGTCACTAAATCTTTCGATATCCTGAAAGATTATTTTATATCATTGGGAGAAGACGGATGTCCCAATGCGCTGTGACAATTTTTTTATTCTGACGAAACAGAACCTTGTTTGACATTTAATCAAAATGCACTGAAAGTCTTACAGGATGCAGTGATATGTCTTGAAAACGAAACATTGCTGTGTTTTGAAGGTCACAAAATAATGCTAGAAGTTAGTGAAAAATTGAGGCAGAGAATTGAAGATGAATTTATGGGATTTACGTGTAGTAACTTGATTAAAAAGTTGCCTGCTGATAAAGTGACTAAAATAAAAAAGACTGTTGTGCGTGGTACAAATATGTTCTTCATTACATAGAAACTAAATATGATCTCAAGAATAGCAGATTGGACTTATTTAAACCATTTTCTCTCCAGGATGATTCATTTACTTACACGTCATTATTGAAAATCTAAAAATTGATACGTTTTTCGACATGGATCAACTTTATGAAGAAGTTTGTAAAATCAAAGAATTAGTGAAGGCAGCAGTGCAAAACAAAGATTTAACGCCGCTACAAAAATGGCACAACAGTTTTAAAGATAATCAAGATTTAGTTAATGGTCAAATTTTTTTTTCTTTTATGGCTTCAATTCCAGTATCAAACGCAACAACAGAAAGGGTATTTTCCCAGGCTAACTTAATTTGGTCTGAGAGGCGAAACCGTTTGACACTCGAGCATGTGAAAGCAGAAATTCAAATTAAAACCAACTTTAATATGACATGCAATGAATTTTATAACTATGTTATAAAAAAACAAGGACATTCTAAAGGCGGCAAAGTCCAATAAAAAATATAATTTTAATAAAAACAAATAATTTACATTAATACTTAGGTACTTTATTCTTAAAGTACGATTTTATTTTATAATTTCTACTAGTCTAGCAAGACTGATTACTTGTTATGTAAGATTAAATAGACTTAAAAACCCCGATCTGCAACCCTAAATCCCGATTTTTTTGACCTCATGTACCGATTTACAACAAATCGGACCTGGCAACACTAGTAGCGACCCTAGCGATGCGATATGGGTATTTCTCATTTTCAGTAAAATTGTCTGTGACAGAGATTTTTTTCTTTAATAACACAGGGCACGTGGACTTGATATATTTATCAAGGTAGTACTACCATGTCTGGTGAAGACTACATGAAAATATACTAAATTTATTGATCACATTATTTTAAATATTAAAAAATAATCGTGAAAATGTCTTTTCCATGGATGTGACTGAAGCAAATTTACAGATATAATAATTTTTTCCCAGTCTTTACCATGATATTTCTAAAATATAAGGTTATTATCTTAAACTCTAATAAATACTGACCCATATCAGCTTATAACTTACTATCCAATTGATAAAAAAGAGAACAAAAAACCTAATTAAAATATGTGACTTAAATTTTGGTCACTTCCATGGACGAAGGTCACAATAACTTTTTACTGACAAAAAAAAACTGCGTGTCTCCGAATTTATGTGAGCATTGACAAGCCGTCACCTGTCATAACCATAGTGAGAAGTCAATTTCTTACTGGCTGCAATACGTTTGTCGTGAAAAAACAATAAGATTACATAATTAAAACTCGTCAAGCATACGTGGTCACTACTGTGGTTGTTTCGCCAAGTAAGTATATAATGTTAAATTTACATTTGTTTTGCTGTTTTGATGTTTTAGGTTTAATGGTCAAATTACGATTGCCGAAATAGGTTGTAAAGACGAGATTTTTTAGGTCAGTTTTCCGTATTTGAACCAAAAAATGTCCTTTCCATGGATGTCACTTCCATTGATTACGTGGATAATTTTCCTCCATGGAAGTGGCTACAAGTCCAGGGATGTGAACTTTAACTTGGATCATTCCAATTATTTTGTTTGTTTGATTACTGCCATATACATACCTAAAACGCTTTTTCATACAAAAAATACTTGTTTTACTTTTTAAGATGGCGAAAAATAAAAGACCAAAGACAGCAGAAGAAATTCGTAAAGAAAAGAGAGAATGCGAACGAAAACAAAGAGCTCTTATTAACACGTTCCCTGTCCCAGTACAAAAATGCAAAATTGACCGACAAGTCCAATAGGATTTTTTTAATAATTTGTTTTTTTATAGTCATAGGGTAGCCCTAGTAATAATATAATTAAAAAAAAAAAACTGATGTAGGCTTTACTTACCTGAAACACATACGGTTCATGAGCGTAGGGAGACATTTTTGCTTCTGCACGTTCATGAAACACATGTGGTTCAGGGAACTTTTTTTAGATTTTCAAAAGTATTTGTATGTGTAAATACTTTTTTATTATTATTTATGTAGTTTCACGACATTTACGAACTTTGAACATAATATTCCATAGAAAATCTACTTCCATAGACCTTTCAATGTCAATTATTTTACGTAACTGTCATATTTTTGAATTCTGTTCATGAAATCGTTTCAAATGCAAAAATTGTTAGAAGGTTATAATATCGTATGTGAATTTTTTGTTGAAAATGCCACGTAGATTATCAATTGCGACGTGTACTGGAAGAAAGCGACTTTGAATTGAGTGATGATGACACGGATTCGAACGGCGGCAATAGCGATGTACATGACGAGCCAGATTCTGATATTTCGGATCAAGAACCGAGTATTTTTGCTGATGACGATGTCGATGACCCTGATTTTGATCCAGGTGAGATTTCCCGTTCAAACATTGTAACCGATGACTTTGGTAGAGACTCGCCAGCTGATAATTCATCCGATATCGTCATAAATTCATCTCGGCCAGAAACGTGCAGAAGGCGGACTGCTGGTGAGATTATGCGGCTAACCCCGCAAGAAATAAATAATATAGATAGAGAAAATGGCTGGAGTCAGGAAATAATACCACTATCACGTCAACCTTATAACAGCAATCCAACACTTCATATTCAAGGCGAACAATCTGTTGTATCCATTTATCGACGTATATTGACCAATGAAGTGTTAGATCTTATGGTCACTCAAACAAATCTGTACGCTTCTCAACTGAAACAGAACGTCAACATCTCAGTTCATAGCCGCATGACTCGGTGGACAGACGTTACACGCGAAGAAATGATGAAATTTATTGCCTTGTACATGTTGATGGGTATTGTGAAATTTCCGACGTTTGAATCATATTGGAAACTAGACGTGATTTACTACCATCCAATATTTCACAACGTAAACATGTCGTATAATCGCTTCTCATCAATATTACGTTGCTGGCACTTTGCTGATAATGAAGCTCCGAGGGATCGAAACGAACGTCTGTACAAAATACAACCACTTTTGGACCTTGTTATCAACAACTGGAAAAGCTTACTAAGACCTGATGAATGTATCGTCATTGACGAGTCGATGATGCCGTTTAGAGGGAGGATATCTTTCCGTCAATACAACCCATCAAAAGCTCACAAATACGGCTTGAAAATCTATAAACTCTGTACAGAAGAGGGTTTTGTCTGGAACTATGATATTTACATAGGTCGCGACCCCGAGATTGCTGATTTGGATAAGCCAGGGAGTGTCGTAGTTCAGTTATGTGATGGTCTTCTAGAAGCTGGACGGATAATTGTGTGTGACAACTATTACAATACCGTAGGATTAGCAAAATATTTACAGCAGCGTAAGACAGACCTATGCGGCACTCTACGGGTAAATAAAAAAGAACTTCCATGGGCAATAAGATCGAAAAAATGGGCCCTAAAAAAGGTGAAGTAGTTGCTCGTCAGAAGGACAATATAACAGTGATGAAATGGAGGGACAAACGCGACGTTGGAATGATTTCTACATGCCATGACGCTAGTATGCAAATGTCTTCGAGATATCAACCAAAATTTAAGCCGAAAGCCGTGCTCTATTACAATGAGCGAAAAAAGGGCATAGATGTATCTGATCAGCTTTCAAGTTATTATGACCCTAAAAGAAAGTCTCTGGCATGGTACAAAAAGATCGCTTTAGATGTTTTGATTTGTGCATCAGTAACAAACGCTACGCTTTTGTATCAGAAACTACATTCAACTACTAATAGAAAATTACGCAAAACTGTACTACAGACGCAGCAAGAAATTATTAGGGAGTTCTTGCAATTGAACAATGTATCCGATGCGAGCGCAAATACATTGACTAATAGTCCAAGACCGTCTACTAGCGCGATCGCAAGTCAGCACTTTCTGACTAAAATTCCGCGGAAAGAGGACAATAAAATTGTCCGAAAACGATGCCATGGATGCTACGAAGACTTGCGAAAAGAAGGTACAAACTGGAAAATTGCTGCAAAAAGAGTAAAACGAGTGGATACTGAGTGTTTGCAATACAAAAAATCGTTTTGTTTATGCTGTTTCCAAAACAAACATAATTAGAAATAGTTCAGAAATAATTTGTAATTTCTTGGAAAAATAAAAATATTTTTTCGTACGTCCCGCCGTTTTTCTTTACTTTATGATCGTACCAGCACGTCCAATGCAGAAACAGTACAGTTCCAGCACGTCCAGTGGAATTATTCGCTTTGGAAGTTGTATATGTCTCCTGACGCACATATGGTTCAGGAACGTATTAGTGCTTTTCAAGCGCACGTTTCCTGAACCATATGTGGCTCAGTGGACAGTGAACGTGTTAAGGCTAACCCCGACTTGTATGAAGCCAGTAAGAGAAATGATAACCTTTTTTTTTTGCTTGGGAAATTATTAAATAACTTCTCCCACTCTGAGCGGAGCGGGAGGGCGTGTCATACTCTTACTGACTAAAACCCACCCGTGTTCCTTCGGTTGCCCTGTTGCCGGGGGCCACGAACTCCTTTTCAGTTTTCTTCGCAACCCAGGCATCGGCCCTAGTGGACCCCGTCAATTCTGCTGACATCTCTTTGAGGCGCGCGTGAAACACAGCGCGCCGTCGACCCAAGCCTGGTCCTTATCGGACGGTGAGCTACCCATTGCTTAACGTCCGCAAGCCCGCGTCTACAGTGGCCAGGAATCAGCCTGCGATTCCAGATGCCCAGGGCGTCTTCTCCTGCGGCGGTTTGGGGTGTGAAGGCGCAAAATTTTCTTCTTCCTCACGCGTTTCGCCTCCTCCTTCGCGAGTATTATCACTTCGCAGAAGGAGGTGATGGCCTCCCATTTTCTCTCGCTTCATACCATGGCCTGAACCAGGGCCAGACGCGAGAGATCACCGCCGCCGATCGCCTCCACGAGGACACGGCGATACTCCGCCCAAGCCAGGCAGACCTCCACCGTATGCTCCACCGTGTCCTCCGAGCGATCCACACAATGGTGACACCCGGGCGTTTCCTCCCGCCTTATCCTGAACAGGAACCTCCCGAAACAGACATGTCTGGTGAGGACCTGCGTCAAGCAGAAGGTGAGAACGCCGTGGCGCCTCTCTAACCACTCCTAAAAGAGGGGTCTAATCGCCGCAGCGTTATGCAGAAAAACGATTTTTAATCAGGTAAAACTAGTATCCGAAATGACTGCAAGAGAACGACGTGCTAATCAACGTGAATGGCGAGAACGTAAAGCTAGGAGTAGACGGAATAAAAAACGTAGGTAATGAGCGACCACTACAAAGTTTCAGAGAGAATACTCCAGAGTCCATTGCTGACCAAAAAGATAGCGAAGAACAGGAGAATAAGGAACCGGATAGTGAAACCAAAGAACAGGAGAATGTGGTACTTGACAATGAGACGAAAGGACATGAATACGAGGAACTGGATAATGAGACTGCAGAACAGGAGGATAAGGAACTTGATAATCAGACTGAAGAACAAGAACATAACGAGCTTGATAGTGAGACGGAAGAACGGGAGGATAAGGAACTAGACAGTGAGATTGAAGAACTATTAATCTTAGCGTGATGATGTATAGCCTATAGCCTTCCTCGATAAATGAGCTATCTCACACTGAATGATTTTTTCAAATCGGACCAGTAGTTCCTGAGATTAGCGCGTTCAAGCAAACAAAGAAACAAACAAACTCTTCAGCTTTATATATTTAAAAAATAGTATAATAATAGATTATTAAGATTTAATTGAGACTGAAATTAGAAAGTGCCTTAAGTACAATGTTTTTGATCTCTTTATCAGATACTTTTAAAAATATATATGTTTCACATTTTATTACAAAATATTGTTGATACCATAACCCTAAGATAACACGACATGTGATTTAGGTTAAAGTTAAAAATTCAAAGCAATTAAAGCTGATTTTCAAAACATTTGTTTTGGATGTAATGGCAACACATGTTATAGTCTGCCAACACTAAGAAATAGGTGGCTACACTGCTTTTATTAATAATACGAAGAACAATACAGTTATTGGCACAAGGTAATGGGTTGCACACTACGTTTTGTATTAGACAGTCTAAGAGCTGGCGTGGCGTAGTGATGGGTGGAGGAGCAGCGCGGAAAATTATACCCTATAATAAGGAGATAAGAGATAGTTTTTATGCCCTCGCAACACGCCGCGCGCCGTTTTAGTGTATTTTGAGTAAAAAATTGGCCCTAAAATAATTTTGGGGCTCTGTCTACCCCGCCAGGAATATTGACGTGATTTTATGTATAAACGGACCCAAATGTTTACGAAATATTTTTACTACGAATAATCGGTAATCAAAATAGAAGTTTCTTTACTTACCTTTTTTTTTTTTTTTTGGTTGGGAAATTATCAAATAACTTCTCCCGCTCTGGGTGGAGCGGGAGGGCGTGTCAGACTCTTACTGACTAAAACCCACCCGTGTTCCTTCGGTTGCCCTGTTGCCGGGGGCCGCGATGTCCCTATCGGTTTTCTTCGAACCCCCGGCAGGCATTGGCCCTAGCGGGCCCCGTCAATTCTGCTGACATCTCTTTGAGGCGCGCGTGGAACACAACGCGCCGTCGACCCGGGCTTGGTCCTTACCGGACGGCGAGCTACCCATTGCTCACCGTCCGCAACCGCCGCCCGTCGTCACCCGCGCTTACGGTGGCCGGAAATCGGCTCGCGATTCCCGCCCCGGGCGTCTCCTCCTGCGGCGGTTAGGGGCGTGAGGGCGCGAAATTTGCCTTTCCCTCACGCGTTCCGCCTCCTCCTTCGCGAGCATTACCGCTTCGCAGAAGGAGGTGACGGCTTGCCATTTCCTCTCGCTCCGTACCATGGCCTGAACCAGGGCCGGACGCGAGAGATCACCGCCGCCGATCGCCTCTACGAGGACACGGCGTTGCTCCGCCCAAGCCGGGCAGACCTCCACCGTATGCTCCACCGTGTCCTCAGGCCGATCCACACAATGGTGACACCCGGGTGTTTCCTCCCGCCTTATCCTAAACAGGAACCTCCCGAAGCAGCCGTGTCCGGTGAGGACCTGCGTCAGGCGGAAGGTGAGGACGCCGTGGCGTCTCTCAAGCCACTCCTCAAAGAGGGGTCTTATCGCCGCAATTGTGGCGTGCCCAGCGCTTGGTTGCGACAATCGCACTCTCCATGACGCCATGAGATCCCGCTGGAGCTCTGTCCGCTGTGCACTTTTCGATGATAATTAGCCAATGCAGCTAGTTGATTTCGACGCTTCATCAACCAATTGTTTCTATTCTCATCGTTACAATTCTCCATCGCGACTCACGAAGTAATAATTATTATCTTGATTAACATTCAATTAATTGAAAAATAACCTAAGCTAAGGCAAAACACCGTTACCACTTCACTGTTTTTAACCGACTTCCAAAAAGAAGGAGGTGTGTGTACCGTGTTTTTTACAAATGTACGGTCTATACCGCGTGTTCACAGCAGTACGACTCTTAGCGTGCCTATCCACTTTTGAACGCTTACTGTACTTCGTTATATCATAGTAAAAGGAGAGGAAGTACGCTATCTTCATACAAACGCACCGCGCGCGGCTTGTATGTGTGCGCCATAGTATCTATGCGTCGCCGCACGCACACTTAAACAAAATCTCGACCCGTTTCTCAGTGCGCCAGTCGGGGCTAACACCGCACAAGGTTCGCGCGTCACGGCTTTTCGGCACCGCTAAATATGTGAAAAATGATAATGATAATCGCAGGAGAAATTATTGCTGTGTTTGGGTGTCTAAATATTTTATCGATTCCAGAGTTGTCTCTGTTCAGATTACCTACTGAACAGGAAAGGTAACCAAGTCACTTATTCTACCATATAATTTTTACTTGATGATGAGATACCTACTTATTTTTTGTTGTATTAGTTATCTATCAGACAGACAAAGTAGGCAGGCCTACTTTCAAATTTAGTTAAAAGTGACAACCCTGAGACAGGCAAGTATGGTAGGCAATTATATCGCGGATTGGGTCGGAGATAGCCTACTAGGAACTCCTTATACTATGGTTATATGCTCCTTCATCTTCGGCCAGTAATATCTATTGGATAAAGACAGGTAAGGTTTTGCCCCCGTGGTAATTGCGAATTATCTTTGATATTGTCTAACTCCACTTTGGTAAAAATCTAATTCGTAGATGAACTTTTGAATTTACTCTGAATAATAGGAATAATTTCGTACATTTCCAATGCAGGATTAATGAGAAAACAGGTCTTTACCTTAGGATTAATATATTCCTTCACGGCGTTTACAACATGTTCCTCGAGATTGCTTTTAGAAATCTGAATGTTTGTCCTAACGTGTGACTCAAACTGTTTTGAAACAGAAGGGCGAGTTTTCACATCGTCGACCAATGTAAAAACGATCTGCTTGTGGTACTTTTTGCGGACGGCAGAGGTGCCTTTTGAACCTCAAGTCGCCCTAGGACGATCTCCCACTTATGTTTAGTGTGCGCTCCCTATTCCCTGAGCCTAGATGGCGCCGCTGGCTAGCTCACACCCCACGTACCCCTGAATACGTACCTGGGTACTACGACACACACTATGACTTGACTACGAGGCAGCGAAATAAAACACCATTTTTTATTGAATTATCTTGATGTTGCCTTTTCGGTGGCTTAGCTGCGACTGACTATACCCGTTTTTTTTACTATGGCTTCTCGCAGTTTTGTCCACTAAGGCTGCTTAACCGGACTTTTGACTTTGCCCGAAAAATGGCCCTCCTTTTATACTATTTTCGTTAGCGCAAGCCGACTTCTCGGAAATGAGTATTTAGGCGCGTCATGGCGCCCGGTTCATTTCGATGAAACTCGATCCAGTTGTAATAGGTGTGTATTTGTGTAACATAACAGTGTCCAAGCGACAGCGGAACAATTGTATACACAGACACAGGATAACAAACTTGTTAGTTAGGTTCACGATAAGTGGAGTCTAGTAATAATATTGAGGTAGCCGGAGTTTTACATGGTGAATTCAAAACCCTCTGGTTTTTCTTGAACCATACACTAACACCCTAGACCAACTAGTGTTGTCAGGTTATATCTAACAGTGCGAACCGTAGATAATGACTTGGTTCGCCACAAGTATTTATTTATAATTTGAAACTACAAAACCTTATTTATTCTATTTTTACACACTAATATACATACATAGAAAAACACTAATTTGAGTCAATTACTTAGTAATTATACCTTTTAAAACAATCATTTATGAATTATTGACTAAGTAAAATTGTATACATAAAAATGACCGTATCTTCTTATTCTGTGAACCGATTTTTATAAAACAAACGTGAAAAATTCTTTTGAACCTAGACCTTTCGATTGACACTAAAATCAAAGAGATATCTCTATAAACAAATACGGAACCCTAAAAAGTGAGTTTTCAAGTTACGTAATTATTTATTACAATTTCTAACTCGACAAAATTTTCCTTTAAATTGACTTTAAATACAGTTAACAGATTAAAACAAGTATACTTTCACAATTTTAATATAAATCTACTTGGAATTACTCACATAATAACAATTTTCTTATTGGAATTTAAGTTAAACATAACATTCTTTAAACATTACTAATATTGCATGAATCTAACATCGCGGCCTACCCGCTACTTGTGCTATAGTGCACAGATAGGGTCATGAATTTGAGAATCGAATTCTAACTAGAAACAATTTAAAACATTAATATTTCTAACAAGAAACTTACACGCTATCGCTCCGTGTATGTCGCGGGGCCGCACGCTACTTGTGCCCAAGTATGCTGACGGGATCTCGTCGCCGACAGTACTTGTTCAATGGAAAATCAGTTATAGTAATATCAGATTTTCAGCGTCAGTATGAACTGTATTGGTCTTTCAATTACTTAATAATGAGGATGATTTTCAGTAGGGTTGGCTATCAGGGAGCTAGTTTCCTCATTATGTAATTCAATGCGAGATAGTGCATCGGCGTTAGTATTACATGTTACTTGCTTGTAAACCACTGAAAAATCAAATTCACTTAATTTCAGGCGCCATCGAGTAAGCCGCGAGTTGAGTTCTTGGATGTTCATCACCCATTGAAGAGGCCTATGGTCCGTAACAATTTTAAACTTCCTACCAAAAAGATACGGTCTGAAGTATTTGGTAGCTTAGACGATCGCAAGAAGTTTTTTCTCAATGGTGCTATAATTGGTTTTGCTACTGTTCTGTATCCTAGACTGTAAGCAATGGGTTAAGTAACTTAAGTAACTTTTATTTTCGCGCGCTTATGTTTAGTACCTACTTTTTCGACTTTCAGTAATACCATATTAATACGTAGGTAATGGTGTAGGTATTGTCCTCGCGAGTACTGTACTATACGACCCACTATAAACATTTTGTTTTGATTTTACCACCTACTCGTACCTAACTTTCTCATACAAAGCAGTGTGCGACACTCTACCTTATGAAATCGGCGTTAAAGATGATATTTAAGTGACTTTTATTTTCGCGCGCTTATGTTAGAGTACTTTTTCAACTTTCTGGAACAAGTAATTGAGAGGTGTAGGTATTGTCCGCGGAGAACTGTGCTATACGACCAACTATAAATATTTTATTTGGTCTTTACCACCCACCTGATAACAGTATCTGATACATTCATAGGACTTTCTTAGGCCTCTACATTGTATTGTAGATGAATACACACCTTTTATATATCGTGGGATGACAAGAAAAACTCACCAAGTACAGTTTATGGGAAAAATGACTTTTATTCACGAATTAATTATTTTTGCATAACCGTTCGCAAGACAAGTCACTAAGAACATACCTTTCCTATTTTCTGACTTTAAAAAAATGTAATTATCATCAACTACTGCTTTGAAAGAAATTACCGGCAGGTAAACTTCATTTTGTACTTAATGATTTTGTGCTGGCAACATGGTCCGGCCGGCAACTACTTTACGTCACTAATAGTGCGTCAAACAAAACGTCAATGTCACAATTTAATATCTGTTATTTTTTCATTTCGCGGTTTATGAGGCTAAATTAATGCGTTTTATGTTATTGTGTGAGAAATATGAGAAGAATAAATAATTCAAGAGGCAGATTTATGGTGGATTTATCATTAAATTCAGACGTTCAAAAATGCCAGGAACTTAATAATGAACTTGTAAGTATTCAAATTTTAAAGTTTAGCGTGGTTTAGTCAATGTTATTGCATTCAAAGTACTTACTGTGTATATGATTTAATTGCAAAAACTTCAAAAACAGTGGACAAACAGTGGCACCACGTTAGGGTGCCAGCAACAGAAACAGAAGTAGGTTTATGGATCTTGTATACCTTTTGTTTGTTGTATGGTTTATTGCCTTCACTTTCATGATATCTAATAACATAGGTACTTATTTTCTTTCTTTTTACAGCAGATAGAAAACAATGAAAATAATCAAACAGCGTTTCTAACTACTGATAATCAAAATAATAATTGTGAGCTGGTAAGTATTTATCTACATAGTCAATAAAATTTAATTGAGTCACTTAAGAACATTGAACAACATAATATCGGTAAACAATTATTTTGTTACAGGAAATAGTTCAGCCTATGCAACTAGTCCCTTATGAACATAGTGATGAAGACTTTAGTGCAGATTCTGACATCACTTATTTGCCATCAGGTGATAAATCTGATATATCAGATTATGAGATTGCCCAAGATATTGAAAAAAAACTAACTAGATGTAGAAAAAGCGATCCACATTCATGGAAAGAAAATGTCACAAAGTTTCAGAGATCTCAGTGCTTGCCTTATAAAAATAAGAAAAAACAGTGTTCTGCTAAAGCCCCCAAAGCTGTAGATTGTACAAATTGTACATATAAATGCAATAATAACTTTTCAGAACAAGAAAGGAATGAAATTTGTAAAACTTATTGGGGTCTTGCTAATTATCAGCGACAGAAGGATTTCATTCTGAAATGTGTAAAGAGAAATGAGCCAAAGCGTCGTAAAGTAGCTGCTGATAGTGATAAAGCACGTTCTGTATCTAAATCTTACTATTTAGAAAATTCTAAGGATAGACACAGAGTTTGTGCAGTTTTTTTTGAAAAAACTCTGTGCATTTCGAATGGGCCTATCAATACAGCTATTAAAGGTTGTAATACTTTTGGTGTCTATGATCGTACAGATAGGAGAGGATGCAAACCTCCTGGCAATAAAACTAGCGAAGATAGTACGGCTATGGTAAAAAGACACATTGAGAGCTTCCCTGTCATGGAATCCCACTATTCAAGAAAGTCTACAAAAAAATTATATCTGGATTCTACATTGTCTATTTCGAAAATGTTTGATTTGTATAAAAATGATTTCTGTACTAACAACAATATTGCTAATGCTGTCAGTGAAAAAACATACAGGATATTTTGTAATAATTATAATTTTTCTTTCTTCAAGCCAAAAAAAGACCTTTGTGCCTTATGCTCTAAATATGAAAATGCATCTTCTGATGAAAAAAAAAACCTTGAAGCGGAATATTGTTTACATTTAATAAGAAAAGGTCAATGTAATGAAGCTAAGGCCCAAGACAAATTAAGATGTCAAGAGGATCCTTCATTTATTACTTGCACATTTGACTTACAGAGTGTGCTGCAAATACCCTGCTCGAACGTTTCATTATTCTATTACTCACGAAAAATCTGTGTCTATAATTTAACAATTTACGTTGGAGATGGGAAAGAAGCTCACAGCTATACATGGAATGAACTTCATGGAAAACGTGGAAGTAGTGAGATAGGATCAATACTGTACAATTTTCTAAAAAACTTGCCCACTACAGTATCTGAAATGTCATTATTTTGTGATACCTGTGGAGGGCAGAATAGAAATCAGCAAGTAGCTGCCATGATGCTTTATTCTGTTCAAAATATTGAACATCTGATGAAGATAGAACTCAAATTTCTGGAGTCTGGTCATACGTACATGGAGTGTGACTCTATGCACTCAGCTATATTATTTTTAAATCTGCTAGGAATAAAAGAGGTAAAAAAAAGAGCAATGATAAGTATAAAGTACATGTTCTAACTTACAAAGATTTTTATAACCTACAGGAATTGGCTGCATCTACAATTAAAAATCGAAATAAAGATAAAGAGGGTAATAAGGTATCTTGGCTAAAAATTAAATGCATTAAAGTTGAGAAAGAGTTTCCTGGTACTTTATTTTATAGGTATGATCATACAAGTGATTATAATGAGATCAATGTCAGTGCAGGAAGGGGACGCCGACGTACACAGACTGTGGTGCTGAATCCAGCTTATCAAAATTTGCTCCCCTTGTCTGCAGCAAAAAAAGGAGACCTTGTAAAACTGTGCAATGCTGGTCAAATACCAGAAGAACTGATTCCATGGTACAAAAGTTTGCCATCATTAAGTGGTGGCTCAGATTGCGTGCCAGAACCCTCATTTGATGATAGTGATGAAAGTGATGAAAATTAAATAATAAATGACAATTTTTATTTATTTATTTATTTACAATAGCTTTTATTATTTCATTAAATACCTATACATGGTTATACTCAAGGGCCGGTAAAACTCCTTAAGTACATTTTTATACATAACTAATAAAATATAACTTTTTTTAATAAAATTTATTCTAGGTTTTATAAGATATCCGTTATTATAAATAACAAAATAAGTTTAAAACCTCATTAACTCTAATTGATTACAAATGCAAATACTGAGTTTTACTTGTCATCCCACGATATATATTCCTAGTAAATTCTCACTCAGGCCGAGAACTTCCCGAGAACTCCGCCAGAGAATGTTCTCTCGACTAATCACTATACTGGATGCTTCAGAAAGGTCTTGTAGAACTTTAGGCGGTAGTTTCACTCATCAATGCAACTAACATTTACCACGAGACCAAGTCTGAATTGGCAAAAAACAACATTATCAGCTGTTCCATACCCATACCAATCTTCAATACGTACCTACTACAATAAAATTAATGAAACAGATGATATTATTTTCGTGATTTCAGAGTTGGTCCCATAATAAAATAATAATATGTGAATGTATTGATGAGTAAAACCACTCCCTGAATTTATACAGGACCTTTCAGAAGCACCCAGGACCTTTATGCAGTAAATGCAATTTTGTAGGATTCTGCAGTAAATGCGATTCCTTAGGTAAATTATGATTATATTATTATCGCTAATATTTGACAGATTAAAGAGGCTAAATTATATTTCTACTGTTTCATTAAGCCTTCTCTTAACATTTTAATTCTAGATGACGGAACGTTGCGTTATTTTGTACGTGCATTTTAATATATTTTAAAAACAAATATAATACTACTAAACTGAACTGACAATGCGGGAAGTTTACAAGGATTACAAGAAGAAGTGAGAAAATAATTATTAAAAATGTAACATTAAAAATAGGTGACAGGAAGTGTACAAAACCCGACCGCAAATTTTTGGGTCTTAAAAGCCAAGTAAGAAAACCCTGCTTTAAAAAGAATCTCCTAAATAAGAAAAGTTTTATAATCGAGACGACATTAGTAGAAGCACAGCGGGTAAACAAGAAACGAGGACTAAGAACAAAAAGAAAGCGCAAAATTAGATATCTAGTCGATACTTAGCAAAATCTCTATCAGATTTACAAGGATGAGGGTGGAAAATACAGTTTCACTACCTTCTTCAGGTACAAGCCTTATTACTACTATCACCAAGTGCGATGACCAGGAATACATGCATGTGTGTAAAACACAGTAACATGGAATTTATATTTGACGCTCTGAAACTCAGCAACATTACGTGTGACACTAAATCCTTCAACTGCATGTACAACAAGTGTCAGCTATGCAAAATTCGTAGCATTCAGTATGTCAAAGACAAATTGCAAGGTGAGGTAACTTGGTTTAAATGGGGTAGAGTGGTTCATAAGTATGAAAAATCGGGCCAGGAAATGCTTACAAAAAAAACTAAAAAGCAACAAATGAAAAGCACTGTTCGAGACTTAATCTCAGAATTCGAAAAAGAACTGACTCGTGTTTAAAACGCACTATTTTAACTGGAAAGAACAGCAACGCTAATATCGAGATTGTGTCATCAATATGAAAGACGAAGAAATTAGTATTTTGTGCGACTTCCCTGAGAACTACGACTGCAAATACAGCGAGGAAATTCAATCAATGCACTTTGGTGCCACGAACCTAATGCCATTTGGGCACACCTTAGGCCTGTCGTAAAACTAGCCAAGAAGGAATTTCCGAACACCAAAATAATCCACTTTTTTCGGATGGTCCCAGTACTCAATACAGAAGAATTCTTTGACTTATTTAAAATTCCATTCTGTTTTAAATTCCAATTAATATCACATGGTTATTAATTTTATTATGATGTTTAACTTTGTTATAATAACTATAGTAACATTGTTAAAGTGCAAATCAATTTTTTTTTACAATAATAACAAATATATAAACTTAGTGTGATATTATACTCTTGCCAAAATAAATCATATTAAAATATTTTTAAATGTCTTCATTTAAAACACCCAATAACCGGCCGACATTTGGGAAAAATGCGACCGACCATGGGCCATGAACGGCTGACTTTGGGGCTTTTTCGTTCTCGACGCAACCTGTCTTTTTTCTTTTAGTAGAAAAGTCAACCTTATGCCTATAAACATAAAATTGATTTATCTACCTGTCTAAAACCGCATCACAAGTTCACAAGCCATCATTTCGTTGCAAACTGAGCCAGAGCGATCCAGTTAGAAAATCCGTAAGTGGGTCGACGTTTAGCGTATTTTTTTGTTTTTTTTTTTGTTTTAAAAACGTTGCCCCACACTAGGAATTTCTGCTGTATCGTGGGTGCGTTTACAAACATTTAAACTCACATACACAAACAGCCCACCCTACCCCAGACAGCCTATGTATCTATACGTTAGATTGTGTTGGCATTAATTCCAAAATCCGTTCCCAGAGGGCGACAAGGTTTATCCACAATTCGATTTTTTCACTGACTAGTGAAACTCTTCAGCTAGCCAGACGTTTTTTTTCGTAGCTACTACTTTAAGTTTTATATTTAAACTTATCAAAACCCATACTTAACACGATTTCCTATAGCCTATATATTCCTATAGCATTTAAGTGCAAAACTAATATAAGATTTTGTGGCAGTTTATAAGCCCACTACTTATAGAAGACTGACAATTTAAACTTTCGAGTATTCTGGCTTTATCCCAATCACAGAAAGCTATGAAAAACTAAGATTTATAGATCCAAGACTACTCGACTCCCTTCCTTTTAGTATATATTGTTAGCTGCATCTCCAAACTACACCCCTCCGGCCAGCCCGGAACATGTGATCGAGTCCATATAAGACCACGCGCAGCGTGACCACCAATTCATTCCTAAAACCGGCGGCGCGCACTTTACTATTCCTATCGATTCACTTAATTGTATACGTTATAACTTAATTAAAGTCTTGCTTTGTTAACTTTTGATTATTCATTAATTAAATTCCTAAAAATATCAATACGTCATGGTAAACCATTTAAATCTTCAAATAGCTCAAGACAACTGATCTATGTGAAGCTTTACCTAATTACCAGAGCTTACATAAAAAAGTCGACTGTATCTCACATGAATTATAATTTTGTTTTATTATTATTATTTTGTTTGTTTTCAGTTTTCTGAAAGTTGAAGTACCCTAATTTCGTAATACAACACAATCACAATCTGTTTCGATTTGAAACAGATTACAGATCCATCCATTGCTTCATAAGTTGGAAAAAAAAATCTGCTCAACAACGTAAATAACACAATGAATGTTGTTGAACTATCAAAATGAAACAAATTAGGCATAATTGTTCACGAAAATAAGTTACGCAATTAGGGTACAGAACATCATTATGAAATAGTCAAGATACCAAACACATGTAAGGAAAAATGAAACTACATCATTAACTAGTAGTTCTGCGAACAGTAGAGAAAAAAATTCTGGATTGGCGAATGGCCCAAAAAATAATACACCACCTATTATAATAACACGTAACGAGGTCGATACAAAAAATAAGTACCAAGATAAAGAAAATTACAACCAGCACATGATTTAAAAAAAAAAATTGATGATAAAGGAATTTGGTCTTATTATCTAACGTTGGAAGATATGAAGGAAATTAGAAACGGGACTTTGAATATAGTAATTCATATGAATACATCAAACAAATCAAATTATCTCAACTCACCCAAGCTTTACTTAACAAGCAGCTCATCCAACCACTACCAGAAGTTGCTATGACTCCAAATCCTTTGCCACTAACTTTGGAATATCCAGCTGGGCCACGACCAGCTTCGCCACAACTAGCCTGGATACAACCAGCTGCGACACTACCAGCTCCGTCACAAATAGCTTTAACACAGATACTATCAATACAACCAGCTTTTATAGAAATGGCTTTATTACCCCCAAATCTGACCCAGCTTGTTCCAGTACAACTGTCTCAAGAAGATCAAACATCTGCTTTATCGATTCTCCCTCAGTCTGGTCTAGCGGATTTAGCTACGACAGAAATAGCTTCTGAACATTCATTCAATGATCTTGTGACATTAGAAGATTTATTATGTTCTGAGGTTTTGCCAACATCAACAGATATTTTTCAGACCGCGACACCATTAGCTGAAATACCAGTTTTTCATGTACAGTAAGCGTTCAAAAGTGCATAGGCACGTTAAGAGTCGTATTGCTGTGAACACGCGATATAGCCCGTACATCTGTATGTGTAAGCAACACGATACACACACCACAGAGAACGCAGTTTTGCATTACACGAAACAAAAATATATTTCCGTCGCTTTTATAAAACACGGTAGCACACACGCATTATGCGCGTGACATTGACCAGTTTATGGCATTGCTAAAATTCGAATGTAACAAAATTAAAAAATATATTCGTTATATTTATTTTACATAAGTTAACAAACTGCTACAGTTATTTATCATTATTTCAGCTGAATAAGATGTGAAATAGATGTCAAGAAACTTAGAAGCAATTTGTATTATTTTGACATATTTAAATTATGAAATGGTTTAAATTTTAAATGGATTTTTTTCACCATAAATATTAAGCTTTGATCATGGTCGAAGTAATTAAGTAATAAATAAGAATATTAGACTACTTCAAATGTAAAAAAAACTACATACAGAATAGGTGATTTTAAGGTTAAATAGTTTGTTTACATTAATTTTATTTTACATTTAATTTGACTTTAGTAAATATTGGTTGGTATTGAGGTTATAGCTTAAGTATTCATTTTCTTTACAAAAAGAAGATCGAAACTAAACCTCAAATTTTAATCCTAAAATAATAATATTACTAAAATAATCTTAAACATTTTCGGTCTATCTGCAAGAAATACGACAAACACCAAATTGAAACGTGCTTAAAAAATTCGTTACCACAAATTTATGCAATAACAAATCTGTTGTTTATTAAGTTGGTATGGTAAATATTTTAAGGTGTGTCCCACTTGAAGTCTTAATATTAACGTGCGAAACTTAAATGTTCAGGTTTATGCCTTTCTGTCGAAAACGGTTTTCTAGCTGGTCTTCAGTGATGCAAGGCTTCAGAGTGCACGGCGAATACGGTTCATAATGACGTGTTTTTAATAATTCAGCAAAATATCTCGTTGGTATGAAACCATTTGTTTCATTCACCATTTGACGTCGCTGCACCTCGATAATAAGCCTATTCCTCATATCTCTTAACCCTCACAGTATTTATCTAGAACAAAGAATAACATTGTAGGGTGTAAGAAGACTCGGGCGATAAGAGTACGCAAAGCTGACTACTACGAAGTTATTTGTGATTTAGAGCTAACTTCAGTGTTGTTTTGAAAGTATTAGTGATTGCGTACGCTGTGCAAAAAATAAATCTTAGGTGTGATAAAACGGAGAGTACACGTAAGTTTGAATATTTACACTAGTTTTCTTAATTAAATTGCAGGTTTTTAAAGTGTTGTCCTGTCAAAAATGTACGTAGTTTCAGTGAAAAAAGTTCCGATACCATTTCCGGCAAACCAGTTGTAACTAGAATACAAACGCAGTACCCTAAAATTTCAACAGATGACACTACTTAAGGTTTGTCGGTAAAACAGGCCTAATGTGTAAGAGTACGCAAGTCCATGTCGTATAAGAGTACGCGCGCGTACTCTTATACGACTTTTTTGTCTACTCAATTTTAATGTATATTATTTAATTTATTTATTCTTTTATTTCAGGCAACAATGCCCCCCGAATCACAATACATATATAACACGGCGGGGAATCCCTCTGCCGTTTCTGACCAGTCTTCGGTGTAATTCTTCGTTGATGGTAGTTAAAGGTAGTTTTCAATCACACACAACGGTTAACTCAAACTCAAAGCGTTTATTTCAATCAATACATTTACAGGCACTATTGAATTATCACTATAACACTTAGCAGGAGCCTTTCAGTTTGAGTTGGTGACGCTAGTCGCCCATTCCAAAACGAGTAGGTCTCTGCTGGAAAAGAACGGGCAAGAAACTCCAGGGATACTCTTTTAAATCAAAACATTATGTTACAGGGTTCACTTATTTTATAATTACAATTTTAGTCCTTTCTAGCACTACTTTTGTTGTTATTTTTGTTAAACCGGGTCTCCCACACCCGCCATTGTGTGTCCGACCCTTTTCTCTCCCGGCGGAGCCCAGTGTTGTTCAATACAAACTCTTATTACTTAGTGTGGTCAATGAAACTCACAAACAATGCTAAAATCCTTACTAGTTAATTCTTTTATAATTAAACAATGCTAATATTCACAAATACAAAGGTTTATCAGAATTAAAGTTAAATTAGAAGCTTCATTACTTTCAACACTTTTTGGAAACACTTCCTGTGATTTAAGGAATTTAATCAAACAACAGTTAGTCTTTAGTAAATTGCAGTGTAAAATAATTTTATTACTTTATCGTTTGTTTTCTATTATTGAAACTTATTTAGTTCTCGTATTAAATTATTACATTCAGTTATTGATCATAATATTTGCAATCCGCGCCATTTTCGTCACATGAGGTAGCGCTTTATCATAAACAAATTTACTGTCAAATGAGCAATATTGTTAATATGACTAAAAACCTAAAGACTATTTAAACAAATGTTCCCTTTTGATTTTAACTATAGTTTTAACTAAGACATGGGAATTCGTTTAGTAATTTACTCCGGCGACACCGTGAGTTCGATTTCACAATAAGAGCAATAGATGGCGTTGTGGTCTCAAAGGAATCGATATCATTCACAGCAAACGGTTGTATAAGTATTCCACAGTAACCATAGATGGCAGGATCAACGACTTTATGGTGAATAACAATTATAATAAATAGTTACGCATAAGATTGTTATAATCTTTACAAATAGACGCTTCCGCGGCGACATATATACTTAAGTGTAAAAAACAATAATAAACTTAAAAACTACTAATATATGTTATTTTTATTTTAGTCAGCAGGATGTCACGAAGGAAAAGAACGAGTGACCGAAGTTTGTGTCCGCCAGAAATATTGCAGCAGGCCAGAAACCGAAGCACAGAAGGTGAAAGCATTAGATCAGTTGCGCGATCCTTGGAGATGCATGAGGCTATCCTGCGAAAGCGGTTGAAGAAACCCGTACCTGCCACGAGCTTAGGTAGATATACTACTACTTTTACTGCTGCTATGGAAGCAGATCTAAACAATTATATAAAAAAGTTTAATAATATGTTATACGGGTTAACTACGAAGAGGCTTCGGGAAATTGCCTATGACTTTGCGGAGAAAAATAATCTTCCAAATCGTTTTAACAAGGAAGAGAAACTGGCGGGTAAAGAGTGGTTAAGAGGTTTTTTAAAGAGGCAGGCACCCTGAATTGTCTTTGAGAAGGCCAACATCGACGAGTATTGCTAGAGCAATTGGGTGATCCAATTCATAAAATGACTAAGTCCATTTTTAACGTTTTTGAGTTAGCAACACTGGCTTGTTAAGTTTTTCATTCCCTTTCGAATGGTCTATTCAAGGTTCTTGGGAAAAATCTCTAAGTGCCATTTCCGAAAGTATAAAAAAACAAAAAAGACGGATCTTCCATTCATAAAATCCCTAATCCCTTTCTTGGAAGAAATTGCTAAGTCCATTGATTTTTGTTTAAGTCCTAATGGCAACCCACATCATTACGTCAAATTACATGACAGAATTTTTTCATAACGGTTTTTATAAATTGTCACCGAGAAGGTTTTCTTGCGATTTTGTTTAAAATAATTAAGTGTACGTGCGTAGTTAAGTTAAAATGAATCCTGATAACAAACTGAAGAGGTGAGTGTTCTGTTTTACTAACTAGATGTATTTTCAAAAGGGTAATTTGGCTAAGACAGTTAGGTACCGATTGCGAAATTGTTTTTTTCATTAGGTTTGTTACATTATTACAGAATAATGCAACAAAGCGGTCTCTTTGACTCTGGGGAAAGTACCACCAGTGATATTGGGGAGTATTCTGCTTCATCTGAGGACGAATGGACACCCAAAAGAACTCGTGCTTTCAAAAATAATGTACCCGCTTTTAATAACGAACAGCCACTGCCAATAAAATCTCCACAACTACCCTCATTTTCTGGCATTACACCAAAACGCATGAAGCAGAATGAGACAGATAATTGCTATGGTATTGGCGATTATTGTGATTCATCTGTGGACAAATGGTCACTGGTCACCAGATGATTCAAGACGAAAATCGTCCATTACTATTTTGGCTGATGTACACCTACCCGCTTTCTCTAACAGGTACCTATCTTAAATTTTCTTCTACCGTACGTATTCGTAGTGCATGAGACAAATAAAATTATACCTTTTCAAATGACAATCAACAGTAAATTTTACGATATCTACATATTTTGTTGTCGTAATGTAGGTCTTATTGTTTTTTATAGTTTTCAGTTACCGCAAAGTAATCGTGCTATCGAAAATAATGTAACCGCAAATTTGAACAGCGAACAGCCGCCTTCTTCAGTTGATACGTTAGCACCAATAGATTCTCCACAACTACCCTCATTTTCTGGAATTACTTCAAAACGCATGAAGCAGAATGAGGCAGATAATGGCGATGATATTATCGATTATTCTGATTCATCTGAGGACAAACGGACAACAGATGATTCAAGCCGAAAATCGTCTATTACTATTTTGGCTGATGTACACCTACCCGCTTTCTTTAAAAGGTATTTATCTACTTTAAAAATTCTTCTACCATACGTACTCGTAGTGCATGAGACAAATAAAATTAAATCTTTTCAAATGACAATCAACAGTTAATTTTACGTTATCTACATATTATGTTGCCGTAATCCTTATTGTTTTCTTTTTATAGTTTTCAGTTACGGCAAAGTAATCGTGCTTTCGAGAATAATGTACCCGCAAATTTGAACAACGAACATCCATCTTCACCAGTTGATACTTTACCACCAATAGATTCTACACAACTACCCCCATTTCCTGGCATTACACCAAAACGCAAGAAGCTAAATGAGACAAGTGGGTTATTTGAGTCCGAATCAAATTCAGAACTAGATGATACCGAAAATTTCATATTAAACCCTGAGTCTGGTTTGTTTGAACATGTAGAAACTGAAACTGTAAAAAGTACAAGTTTAACTCAAATTGGCAAAAAGAGAATTTCTAAACAAGACCAATGGGAAAGGACCAAAAAAGTCAAAAGAAATCTTAAAAAACATTCTTTGAAGGATCTTCCGGATTGCCGCTGCAAATGTAAAGATAAATTGAGTAAAAAGCAGGTTGAAACAACATTTAATAAATTTATTAATCTTGCAAGTCACACGGAACAAAATATTTATCTGCAAGGATGTTTAGCGGAAGTAAATCCTAAAAGATTTCGTCCACGGAGTAAGGGGAGTGAATCGACGTCTAGGGCAAGAAGAGTGTTCGAATATGTTAGTTCGATTCGGACTTTATTTTTGAACATATTACCTGTAGAGACATAATTAAAACCTTTCACACTTTAAATGTAAAAAAGACTGCAGATCTGTGGGGTAATTCTGTAGAAGTTGCCAAGTCTATTATTGACATTGTAGCACCTACTTTAGCTCTTATCTTTAATAATTGTATCGACTGTGGGGAGTTTCCTGACCTTATGAAAAATAGTAAAATAATACCTTTGTTTAAATCAGGTAGTACATCAGACCCCACAAATTATAGACCTATTTCAGTCCTACCTACTTTTAGTAAAATTTTTGAGAAATTAATTTTAGAGCAATTGCAAAGATTTTTTAATAGACATAAATTATTGCATAGCAAACAGTTCGGTTTTACAAGGGGTCGTTCAACTACTGATGCCGGTGTTGAACTTTTAGGTCATATTTATAATGCATGGGAAGATAAATGCGATGCCTTGGGTATTTTTTGTGATTTGTCCAAGGCGTTTGATTGCGTTCTTCATGAAACATTAATCAGGAAACTCCGCCACTATGGGATCCGGAACAGCGCTCTGAATCTTCTTATTTCATACTTGAGTAATAGGATTCAGTGCGTTGACGTTAATGGAAAAAGATCTCCCGGATCTATAGTAACAATGGGAGTCCCGCAGGGCTCAATTCTTGGTCCTTTCTTGTTTCTTATTTATATTAATGACTTGCCTTACCTTATAAAGGATAACCACGATATAGTGTTGTTTGCGGATGACACTTCACTTTTGTTTAAACTTAAACGTCAGCAGCTGGTTACTGACGATGTAAATAGCGCGATCTCAAAAGTAGTACACTGGTTCAATGTTAACAATTTACTCCTTAATGAAAAAAAAACCAAATGCATTAAGTTCACCCTACCTCATGTTAGGCAGGTGAAAACTAGTGTGTTAATAAAGGGCGAAGAATTGAATCCTGAAGATAGCACAGTTTTCTTGGGCTTAACTTTGGATGCTAAGCTTCAGTGGGGCCCACACATAGATAAATTGTCAAAAAAGCTAAGCTCCGCAGCATATGCTGTTAGGAAAATTCGTAATTTGACTGACATAGAGACAGCCCGTTTAGTGTACTTTAGCTATTTTCATAGTGTAATGTCGTACGGTATTCTGTTGTGGGGAAATGCCGCCGACATTCAGACTATCTTTGTTTTGCAGAAAAGAGCTGTTCGATCAATTTATAAATTAAGTCCGAGACACTCTCTCAGAGATAAATTTAAGGAGATTAATGTAATGACTGTGCCTTCTCAGTATATTTTTGATAATCTTTTATATGCCCATAAAAATATAAAATTGTTTAAAAAATACAGTGATATCCATAACATAAATACTAGAAACAAACACAAATTTGTTGTACCTACAACAAGGCTCAAGAAAATAGGTGGCTCGTTCAGATGTCAATGTATACGCTTTTATAATAAACTTCCAAGCCACGTACAAGATCTAAGCCTTAATAAATTTAAATCATTCATTAAACGTAAGTTGTGCCAGAAAGCTTTTTATACCGTTAAAGATTACGTTGAGGACAAAAAGGCTTGGGATTGAGCTGCTCCAATTATAATTTTTATTTTTTTACTTTCGGAACTTTGTTTATTTTGCAAACTTTAAAATTATATACACAATGACATGAATATTTACTTGTGAAGTATAATATTATTATTATTTTAATTATTGTGAATGTGAGGACTATGTGGGTTATATTTATTTATTTTTTCTCAGTTACTTCTAATGATAATCTGGCAGTTTTGAGTACTTTATGCGGCCTACCCAAATGTCCCTTCTTTGGTATTGTTCGTCGAATCGTTGAGCTCCTTTTAAGTTCTGAGTTGAGCTACACTATTACTGACAAATGCGTGCACTGACTGGACAGGTCCACTCAAATCTGCATGGTTCTTTCCTCAGAAGACCATTTCAGACACAAATCTACATGGTCCTCAAATGAAATGCTCTGACCAAGATTATTTCTGGGTTTTTATATACACATTGACATTAATGAATTTTATATAAACAATGACAGGAATATTTACTTTTAAAGTATTTTATTATTTTAATTATTGTGAATGTGAAGAATATGTGGGTCATTCCTTTTTTGTTATGTTTTTAATTTTTTCTCAGTTAGTTCTAATCATGGTCTGACAGTTTGAGTAATTTAAGTGGCCTACACAAATGTCCTTTTTTTGGTATTGTTCGTCGAATCGTTGAGCTCCTTAAATTCTGAGTTGAGCTGCACGATAACTGACAAATGCGTGCACTGACTGGACAGGCCCTCTCAATCTGTGTGGTGCTTTCCTCAAAAGACCACTTCAGACACCAATCCACATGGCCTTCACATGATATGACCAAGATTATGTCTGGACTTTAAAAGAGACTGAGACCTCTGAGTTTGTTTCGGCCTTTCTTCTCAGAGTAGTCAGATAGGAAACGCCGACCTCATCTAGTTTTAAAATATGATTGACGTGTAAAAGTGTTTGTACAAACCTACTTACAGAAATAAAATCATTTATCATTTATCATTATCGTTATTAATTTACCAAAGAAGTCCGTTAAAGTCTGTCAAAAAGCGTTTCTGGCTATACACGGGATTAAGCGAGAAAGGTTGGTATGTAAAGTCCAACATCAAGAAAAAGAAATTTCTGATGGTAGAGGGCGCCAAAGCAATCCCAAGATTGATGTAGAATCTGTGAATAAAGTTCACAAATTCATTGATAATTTACCAGCCCGACAATCACATTACTCTCGTGCATCTAGTAAGCATAGAAAGTTCTTAGATTCGCACTTAAGCATTGCTGAATTGCATCGAAGATTCAGTCTTGAATATCCTGAATGCATTGTGCTTTATGAAAAGTTTCGATGCATATTTAACCAAGATTTTAATATATCTTTTGGTCAACCTAGAAAAGATATATGTACGACATGCGAAAAATTTAAAGCTGACATTACCTCTGCCGAATTCGCGAAAGATACAAATAAAGAAAAACTACTTAATTAAAGGTGCACATGAATTGCACCTGAGAAAAGCTGAGGCACTGTCTAAAGTCGAAAAAGAGAAACCATCAAACAGTTTATCACTATGCTTTGATTTCCAAAAAAATCTGCCTCTCCCGGTAGGTAACTAATATCACAGACGAATACTATTTAAGACAGTTATGGCTGCATAATTTTGGAGTGCATAATTTGTGTCAGAATACTGCAGCAATGTTTCTGTTTACTGAAAATTACGCACACAAAGGACCCAATGAGGTAATAACTGCACTGGAATATTATGTTACCAAAGAAAAAACGCAGGGTCAACACCAGTTAGATCTTTACTGTGACAACTGCTATAGTCAAAACAAGAATAGATATTTATTCACCTTTTTGGATCAACTGTGCGCCAAAGGAGTTTTTGAGAAAATAACAGTCTCATACCCGATACCAGGACATTCAATGATGCCCATCGATCGTGATTTTGCTCTTATCGAAAGAAAAAGGAAGAAGTATGACAAAATATATACACCAGAATATTATGTTCAGCTCATAAAAAATAGTAAAAATACAAACAAATTTGAAATAGTCTTCTTAGAGAAAAGTTTGATGAAGGAAAGTAGCCCTCACGATGTTCTGAAAGTAAAAGACTATAAAAAACTGTACGATGAACGAATAAAAGCGAATCTGCCTGGAATATCCAAATGCCGAAGAGTTATTTTTAAAAGAAGTGGTAAACCAGAGTTTGCTGTGTCTATGAAAGGTGAAGATTTTAAGCCGTTTTCATTATATAAAGTCGGTTACAGCAGATTAATCAATGAAACGCCCGATGACTGCTACGACGCACCTTTAACTATAAAGGCTGCTAAATTGCAAGATGTAAAGCGCTTGCTAGAATCTGTTCCTGAATTGGAAAGGTATTTTTATGAGGATTTATTTAATGGAACTCGGGACTCCGTAACTGCAGAATTCGATTCTGAAGAAGAAGTGGAATGATAAGCTGTTTTTGTTTAAAATTTGTTCTGGGTACTGCAATAATATATCTAAGTCCACCATTTATCACTTTATATCTAAGTCCAGGGATTAGAAATAAGTCCAATTTTTTTGTTATTTTATAAAGAGACTCCTGTTACGTATATCGTTTTGATTATTTCAATAAATAAAACTACTAAGTTTGCGCTATAATATGTATTTAAATTGTTTTTTTTAACCAACGCATATTATTTCAGCTGACATTTATAACATAAAATTATAAATATCTCAAATGTCACTTTTAGGACTTAGTGATTTCTTGAATTGGGCCACCCAATTGGCTTTAAGACCTCAATGCGAACGATATTTCAATAATTTATCGCAATTATTGTTACCTTATAGTTTTACTATCCAATCAATTTACAATATGGATGAAATTGGGATTTTCACCGTTCCAAACAAACCACCAAAAGTGTTGTCTATGAAAGGAAAAAGGTGCATAAACAAGATTTCTAGTGGCGAACGTGGAACTAATGTGACATTAGTAAATGCTGTGAATGCTATTGGAAACTTTATTCCACCAACATTGATATTTGCAAGGAAACGGATGAAAGCAGAGTTGTTAGATGGGCACCACCTTCATCAATAGGCATGGTATCGGATACGAGTTACATCAATGGAGATCTGTTTCTAGACTGGTTATCTCATTTCAAAGATAACGCTAAGCCCTTGGAGGAAAATCCAATCCTGTTAATACTAGACAATCATACATCACATTGCACTATAAAAGCTGTTGATTTCTTTCGCAAAAATTACATCTATGCTCTTACAATACCGCCTCATAGTAGCCACAAGACACAACCCCTTGATCGTTGCATTCACAACAGTCTCAAGATATTTTATGCTGCAGAAAGTGAAAAGTGGATGCGTAATCATCCAGGTCGTGCTATTACAACGTATCAGATAGCATCTATTTTGACTCCAGCCTATTTGAAAGCGGCCACCCCGGCTAATGCAATTGAGAGTTTTAAAACTACGGGTATAGTTCCTTTCAATCCTGATATATTTTCCGAAGAAGACTTTTTGCCCAGTGCTGTGACAGAAAGACCTATGCCCGAAACCATTGAACATGATGCTACGCCTTCTACGACAGTTAGCCCTTTACACCCGACGGTACACGATAGTGCGGGTAACTTTGAAAAAATCTCAAGGCCGCGCGGATTCGTATTTGCGAACGCAACCGACGTCGATCGATCGTGAGAGATGTGTACTCGCGCGTAGTAGCGCCCGAGTCGCGTACTGGGTTGTTAGTTTGTGTCAATCGTAGGTACAAGATGGCTGCGTTTTTTGATCCGACCGGCGGCACGTGTAAGTATTGTGTTTTATTGTTTATTGTTACATTTTGAGTATTGTTTTTGTTTTATTTTGCTATTTAAACATTAATAAAATGAAATGCAAACTATTTTTACTATTTTGTTTTGTAAGTTAGAAAAAAATTGCGACTAAACTTCAAGTAGCACGATTTAATTGTAGTTTTTTTGTTTATTTCTTAAAAGCTGGTATTTTGGTTAAGAAGTTGTTTATTTTTTTATTTTAGTGCTTCCTGTATCTGATGACCGTATCTTGGAACTCCTTGGCGATGGAACCGAGTCAGAAATTGAAGAATTTAACGAGGAAGAAGAGTTTGAAACTGAGTCGCGTGTACTCGCTGACCTCGTAGGCGAGGACGACAATTCCGAAGGATCAGGCGATGAAATGGAGCCTGAACCTCTAAGTCAGGTAATGACCCCAAGTAGGGGATGCTCTCGAAGAAGAACTACCTCACTACCAATTGGAAGCAGGGGGCGATCTCGTGGTACTAGTTCGCAGCGAATGCAGTCAGGCAGAGGACGTTCTCGTACTACGGTGACTCAGCGAAATCAGCAGCAACGTGGTCATGGAGACACCTGGAAGAATATTCCTTTTATCGATAAGACACATGACTATTCTGCGACTTTACCAAAAAACCCAGTTCGTACACCTTCAGAATATCTTCATGATTATTTTGATGAAGGTTTCTACGACGAGACTGCTCGGTGTACAAACTTATATTACATGCGTAAGACTGGACAACAACTAAAAACTACAAAAGCGGAAATAGCTAAAGTGTTTGGGGTGCATATTCTCATGGGATGCCTTCCATACCCACGAATGCCAATGTACTGGCGAGCTAACATGAGGATTGGACTTATTGCCGACAAGATAGTTCGCGACCGATTTCTTACTTTACGCAATGCGCTTCATGTAGTTGATCACGACCAGCCAACTGAAACTGAGACTAACAATCCACTTTGGAAGGTGCAACCGATAATCAAACGGGTTCAGGATACCTGCAACAAACTGGAAAGAGTTCCATCTTATTATTCCATAGATGAGCAGATGATACCTTTCAGTGGCCGATGTTCTTTGCGCCAAGTGGTCAAAAATAAACCACGACCAGAAGGTTTGAAAAATTTTGTTCTTACTACTAGCGAAGGCCTGATGCTCGATTTTGAGATTTACAGAGGCGCTAATACAATGTTTGCTGATACATCTTTGGGTCTGGGACCTTCTGTTATACTCCATTTGACCAGAAGTGTCCCTCCAGGAAGTTGTGTGTATCATGATCGTTTTTTCACAACGGTTCCTTTAGTGGAAGAATTGAACCGGAAAAATATACACAGCACTGGCACGATCATGTTTAATCGTATCCCAGATCGAGCCGCTTGCAAATTCAAACAAGATTCAGCTATGGTTCGCGGCGAAACTCAGCATTACACCAGGGATTCGACTGTCATTGTCAAATGGAAGGACAACAAGTCCGTGATCATGGCATCTAACTGTACAGGATCTTCGTCTGGTACTACTGTAAAACGGTGGGATAAAAAACAGAGAGCCTACATTGATGTACCGGCTCCTAAAATTATTCAACAGTACAATCAACACATGGGGGGCGTTGATATTCTCGACCAGCAAATGGAGTATTATCGTACCTTCATCAAGACAAAAAAATGGCCTTTGAAAGTCATTATCCACTTTTTGGATTTGGCGTTGGTTAATTCTTGGCGATTATACAAAAATGATTGCGTGGCAAATGATTACTCAAGAAAGGACACTCTGACACTACTGGACTTTCGATTTAGTGTTGCTGACGCTTTAACCAATTTTCCAGAAGTAGACCGCCGCGACGACGTAGACGTCGATTCTGAAAACGAGCCACCTCCTATCAATAGGCAATACAGGCCAATACGCCCATCACAGGGCAAAAGATATGATGGCTATGACCACCTGGCTGTATTTGATGACATAAAGGCACCAAGGTCTTGCATGATGGAGGGATGTCATAGCCGATCAAAGATTAAATGCTCCAAGTGTAGTGTTTACCTGTGTCTTTCTCGAAACCAAAACTGTTTCCAATCTTATCACCTCAAACTTTAATATTTAGTTACGTTTTTTCAAACTATGTTAGTTTTTGCTATTCTTTATTTCTCCAATTCTTTTTAAATAATTTGTGATCTCAGTTTTGTTCCTAAAAATTAAGAATAATTGTTATTATGTTATTTTAAGTTAGTCAGAGGTTGACTTAGTTTATTTTGAAAAAAAAATTGATTTTTGTTAGAGAATTAGTTAAAAGAAGGTTAATTTTTTGTTAAATAATAAAGACTGATTAATGAAGAGGTTATTCAAATAAATAAATAATGATTAGTATATAATTTGTTGTTTTAATTAAGCAAAAAAAAAAAAAAGTTAACTCTCACTATTGTGAGACTTGTAGATTATACCTAAGTGTCACGATCGTGAGCCACCTTTTCAGGACAACTGAAAATTCAGGATTTTTTTTTTGCATTTTTCCTAGCTTCCCTAGACTCCGAAAAATCCGCTCTATTAACTTTTTTTCAAATATTTGCAACTTTTTTTTTTCGGGTGTAAAGGGATATAATGAACGGACCCAGTAGCACATCTTCCATAGAAGTACCTCAGTCAACAGCAATCCTAAATCCTGTATCTCCAGTACCCACCCCAGAACGTAATAATCCTTTAGTTCAACGAGGAACAGCATCTACCGTTTTTATTTATCGAAATAAATGTACGACTCATACAAATGAAAATTCAGCATCCCCCTTGGAATCTAATAAATCAACTTTAACATCAGAAATGATTAGACCATCAATAACACTGGCCAGTGAAGAGGGCGTTTCTTTGTTTGGTGAAGAAAACCGACCCAATACCACAGAAGAAGCAACTTTGAAAATCTTGGAGGCTGCCCCAAGTGCCAACTCATTAAAACCTTTTGTATCGCTGTTGGATGTCGCTCCTTTACCAAGAGCAGAAAATGTAGCACGGTCTAGCAGAAAGAAAGGGAAGTCAGATATTTTAAGCAGTTCACCTTTTAAAAGGCAAAATAAAATTTTATAAACCAAAAAATACAACGAAAAATAAAATATGGAAGTGTCCAGGATGCGAAGAAGTTTATAAGGAACCAATAAATGAAGATTGGATTGAATGCTCGAGGTGTCAAGCATGGTGGCATGAATAATGTACCGATTACAATAATACTGGGGAATACGAGTATATTTGCGACTTGTGTGGCAAATAAGCTTTGCGTACTCTTATCGACCCATTAGCGTACTCTTGTCGACCCACCCGCGTACTCTTATACATAGTATTATACAAGAGTACGCAAATGCCTTTCTTTTGTTTTTTTTTTTAATTACTAAAGACTGAATTATTTCTGTACCTGATTATGATTATATGTTGTCCCTAACTAGATTCATAATTAAAGTAAACCATTTGTGATTATTAGAAACGATTTTTTTATTTCTACACCATCTCAAACCTTAAGTGCGTACTCCTATACCAGCCTACCCTATTTATTACACATAATACCTAATTATTTATCATTCACTAATCGAATTTAAAACTTTAAAGGCATCTTCTGTCTCAACAATACCTCTGTTCTATCAACAATACCTTTGATTAAGATTTATGTTTAGTAAAATATGAAATATTTATTACATGATAACACTCACACTTAGTCCGGTTTCATTCGATATTTGTGTTAATTGCATTCACTTTTACGCAGCGCAATAACCAACCCACCGCTAATAGCTAAATACTCGTCACCGACAATAATCACGAACCAACAAAGTTCTAACTCGTTACGAATTGCATCTGTCTACCCTACAGAAATCGAAATAATTTACTTTGTTTTCTGTGGTCTACCTGCTAAACTTTAATATTTATGTGAACAAGACGAATTAAACAAAAAACGAATAATTATCGAACTAGTCCTTACTATGAGTTGCATACAAAGTGAGTGTGTGTGTGTGTGTGTGTAACGTGCGTGTCTACAGTATTGTAACAACTTATAGAAGAAGGTCGTAAGTCAAACCGAAGCGTCAGTCTATTGCTAAGTGAGATTGCTTATGGACTTTTGGTCGGTACTGTACCTTGGAACCTGTAGTTATACAAGCAGTAAAGGATCATATCGAATCAATTCCAAGGGTTGAGAGTCACTATCTTAGGGCTAGTACTAGCAGACAATTCATTGATGGGGGTTTGACAGTGGCAAAATTACATAGAAATTATTCAGAAACAACAGAACAAGCCTATTGTGAACTACGACGCTTACTCACGAATTTTCAACCAAGATTTTAACATTGGATTTCTAAACCTAAAAAAGATCGGTGCGATGAGTGTGAAGCATACGAAAATGCCTCTGAAGAAGAAAAAAATAAATTACAAGATAGTTTCAAATTGCATCAAGAAGAAAAAAGCTTAAGTAGACTTGAGAAAGAAAGGGATATGAAAAGATGTCATGAATCTGACAACGACACAATTGTTTTCACCTATGACTTACAAGCGGTGTTACCATGCCCTTTTTTTTTTTTTTTTTTGGGTGGGAAATTATCAAATAACTTCTCCCGCTCTGGGTGGAGCGGGAGGGCGTGTCAGACTCTTACTGGCTAAAACCCACCCGTGTTCCTTCGGTTGCCCTGTTGCCGGGGGAAATCGGCTCGCGATTCCCGCCCCGGGCGTCTCCTCCTGCGGCGGTTAGGGGCGTGAGGGCGCGAAATTTGCCTCTCCCTCACGCGTTCCGCCTCCTCCTTCGCGAGCATTACCGCTTCGCAGAAGGAGGTGACGGCCTGCCATTTCCTCTCGCTCCGTACCATGGCCTCAACCAGGGCCGGACGCGAGAGATCACCGCCGCCGATCGCCTCTACGAGGACACGGCGTTGCTCCGCCCAAGCCTGGCAGACCTCCACCGTGTGTTACCATGCCCTGTTGGCAAATCAAGCTCTTTTTACTACCAATCAAGACTAAATTGTTATAATTTTATCGATATCTAATGCAAACAAGCAAGAAACCACCTGTTATTTTTGGCATGAAGGGTTGGCCAATAGAGGAGCCATCGAAATAGGGTCGTGTGTATATAAATACATGTCATTATTTACTCTGACAATTGCTGTGGTCAGCAAAAAAATTGATTTGTTTTTGCTATGTACAGACGCCAGCACATCAAGCTACCCGAAACTGTCAAATTTTCCCTATCAACTTTGAACCTTACGCTTCTGCGATAAAGTTGAAAATCTATTAAATAAATTTGACAGATTGTAGTAACTTGATGTGCTGGCGTCTGTACTACTATGCAGTGACTCGCTTAAATATTAACTCCATTCAACACAACTTTTTGATTCGAGGCCACACGCAGAACGAAGGTGATGCAGCTCACTCTGTAATAGAAAAATCTGTGACTAGAGCCAAAAATGCTGGATGTATTTATATACCCGATCAATAAATTTCCCTAATCCGTGGGGCCAAAAAAAAACTGGCAAACCGTTTGTGGTAAACGAAATGAACTTTAACGATTTCTTCGATTTGAAAGCACTTGAAGAGAACATAAACTTTAATATGGCGAAAAATGTCAATGATCGTGTTATCAAGACCGGTGACATCAAAAGTATTAAATTTAGCAAAAATTCTGAAAATTACCATTATCGAACCACATACAAAACAGATAATTCGGAGGAAGCAAAAGCTATTGTTCAACCCAAAAAATTACGCGGCAATAGAGGCAATCGAAAAATAGACGAAATTACATTGAAGCAAGCTTACAACAACAAAATACCAATTTCAGAACGTAAAAAGCGTGATTTATTGCAATTATTGGAGGCTAATCTTGTGCCAAGATACTATGAAAGTTTTTATAGTGATTTAATTTAATTTTTGTATTTTACCTTAAGGTTTACCAATATCATCCTGAAAAAATACGTCAGATACTTAAGTGACGTTATAGCACCGTAGGTGCGATATTATATTTTTAATTTTCTAGAAAAATAGGGTTGGGACAACTGTCAATAGACAAGTTTCCAGTTAGTAGAGAAAGGCCCAAATAGTGAGCAACTTACTGCATTTTGAGAAGCAATTCTGCTCATCATGCCGAAGATCCTCATCAGATCTTCACCAATTTTTTTTTAAACCTACTTAGACCTGTCTAATAAAAAAAGAACCATCGAAATCAGATCTCATAAGGCGGAGATATTCAGTAGCCCCCCCTTTTTGCCCCATTTTGGAGGAAGTAGCCCTCCAATCAAAAATCCCCAACGACTAAAAATTACAAAAAATTTGTCAAGCCTGTACACCAAATTTCATCCAGATCGGTTGTAAAATACGACCTGTAGACGAGAACGTGCAATCTGACACACAAAACCAAAGGGGTTTGAAGATTTTTGTATGGAGGGTGGCCCTAACGTCGGCCGCCATTGTTTTTTTTTTCAAAATCGCAGTGCAAAACGAAAGTTATATATTTAGATAGAGGACACTTATACAAACAAAAAAGTTCATGAAACATAATATCCTAAAGCGTCAGGTTTTGGAGTTATTCACCGAAATATGAGTCGAAAACTGAACCTTGAAGAAACAGGATTTTTTTGTTTTTTCCCTTCAGGTAAGCATATTGAACTATGAAAACATAATTGCATCATGTGTAGGTAATATTTTAGTTATGAGCGAAAGAAACAAAAGTATACCTACCCGCCGCCGAATGAGGACACCCCGATTTTTTTTATTGAATTGTGCGAAAAAGTTGCCATCGATTATGACTTGAGTCAACATTGTCGTTTCTGATCCTTGGCTTTTAAGAGCCCGAATCCACTCAAGACACCAAAACAATCGAATTTTATTTCGTCTACATCTTGCTCGATAATACTTTGCAAGGCAGGAATAAAATAGTTGGCTACTATTGTAATTGTATTGTAGGAAAACGGACACTTGGATGTTGCTCCCATGTTATGTGTATTATTATATGGTACATAGCTTGGGCGCGACATCAAGAATATCCTATTCAGCCTCCCGCTGCCTTCTTGGATGATATTATTTATACCGAATATGATTAATAAATCTTATGTTTTATCCAATAGGGTATTCAATTATTTCATGTTTACCTACAAAAATATCATTGTAATTCGACACATTATATTCTTATGTTCCGATTGCTTTATAAAAGATTTTAATTAACAAAATAGATGATTAGTATTATAATATTTGTTTTATTTCTCTGTCTGGTTCAGATAACAGTAAATAACTTAATCGACATGAATTAACTACAAAATAAATAAATAAATTAGTTATAACAATTGTTATTTTTATCTTTGAATATCTCAGAAACGTGACGCTTTATGATGTTATGTTAAGTGACGTTTTATGTTTGTATAAGTGTCCCCTATCCAAATATATGACATTTATTGTGCACGCTGATTTTCAAAAAAAAACAAAATGGTTGCTGATGTTTAGGGCCAAAATCTTCAAAGCCCTTTGCCAGACCTGATCCAGAGACGCTACGCTCGCTCGGTCAATACGAGACAATGTTGAAGACCACCTCGAAAACATTTCCTATTTCCAATGTGTATAAAATTTTGATACTTAAGAAAGCCATTTTTTGGCATTCTGTGGCGATCTGAACCACAAATAATTATGATCAGTGCCAAGCATTAGTAGATATGGATAACAGATACGGTACTGGGATTTATTAAAATATATCATAAAAATAATAAAAAACCTTTTGACCTGACCTGATTTTTAATAAACATTGAGAATTAAGTTTTCTTGGAATAGTAGTAACGGCATACACATAGAATACTTGTTAACATGTACATAGTAGGCTTGGTCAATACTACCTCAGGTTGTTTTATTGATGAATATGATAACATGGAGGTCATAACAACAATCCTGATGTCAAACAATTTAGAGACGGCACAAATCCAGGCACCATACTGCTACAAAGAAATTCCAAACAAAAACCCCATGGCGATCAACATTTTTTTAATGTTTCCTGAAAAAGATATTGGATAAGTAAACAAAGATTTCTACAAGGGCTATTTTTCCTTGAGCCACTTAACTCGGGCAAGCTGTACTTGGTAACATATTTATACTTAGTCAAAAACTAAGACAAAATATTAACCCATAAAACAAACATTACTCAATTCGGTCAGTGGGTCGTCTTAGGGGTCGAATACGCCCCTAACACGACCCACTGACCGTCGATTCATTAACAAACCACAATAATTAAAGAGACAATGCCTTTGTAGGTAACCAGCTTAAACACCCTATTTCCATAGTAACTTCTGCCGTTGATGACTCAAGAAGTGGTAAAACTACTTCAGCACTCATATTTTTCGATTAGACATTCGATTTTGAATTTGTAACCATCACAGTACCTCAATGACCATCACTGAGCACACACCCAAGAGCCTCACTACCAAAGCAAAGATTATCTTTGGTCAGTGGGTCGTCTGAAATGGATCTATTTATAATTTTGGATCAATCTCGTACGAGTCACAAGATAAGCTTATGTACCAAAAAGCTTCAAATGTTAAAGCTATATTTTCTTTTCTGTCCATCATAAACCGATCAGAACTTCAGAACTACCGAAGCAGCAAACCAAGCGAATCGATTAATTTTAATTTTTTGAATAGTTTTATTGTTGATTGATTACTTGATTCACACAAAACACAATCAAAGTAATTGATTTAAAAAATAAAATTAATTAACTACTCTGTTTACTACTTTGTTTTCAAAGTTTGTAATTTTATTTTGTAATCCGTCTTGACGTGCGCCACAGACTAAGTAGGTGCGCGCACAGCACAGATTAAGTAGTGTGCACAGATAACTTTAAACGAGTCGGAGATGCGCGTGTCAGTCGGAGTTTGTAGTCTTGGTTGGAGTTCATAAATATGGGCGATTTTCTGCAACTGCAAAAAATAACTTTGTAAGCCCACGTTCGCACGGACGTAATAAAATCACGGCGATTTTTTTAGCGCCGAGAGTTGAAAATTCGACAGTGTGTTTTTCAAAGCGCTGGGACTAGAGCATTGGATTTTCAACGCTTGGCCACCGAGAGCCAAAAGTTGAAAATCTAGTATGTAATAGAGGTACTAATTTTAATTTAGTGACTTTTTTTAAATTTCTGATGAAAATTATACTAAAGTGGGTGATAAACGTGCGAACTTAAAGTACACGGTTTTTAAGTTCGCGATCTTACTCGGCTAGCCGTCGTTGGTGACACACACGAGAGTACTTTTTAATATAGGGTGACACAGGTTTTTTTTTTCTTTATGGCATCTCATAGCTGACCTGTGAGGTTAGGAAGCTTGCTCATACTATATCGCGATGTTGTTGAGTTTTCTGAACCAAACTAAACAAACATCGCTATTTTAAAAGAAGAGTGAAAAAACACTATCTTTCCACTTCGTCATAGTTGCGTAGGTATTTATTTTGTATTTTTTATAAATGTATTTTTATTACATTACAATTTTAAGTGAAGCGATGCTCCACCCAAGCCGGGCAGACCTCCACCGTATGATCCACCGTGTCCTCCGGGCGATCCACACAATGGTCACACCCGGGCGTTTCCCGCCTTATCCCGAACAGGAATCTCCCGAAACAGCCGTGTCCGCTGAAGACCTGCGTCAGGCGGAAGGTGAGGACGCCCCGTGGCGCCTCTCTAGCCACTCCTCAAAGAGGGGACTTATCACCACAATAGTGGCCTGCCCAGCGCTGGGTTCCGATAATCGCACTCTCCATGACGCCATAAAATCCCGCCGGAGCTCTGTCTGCTTTGCCGCGATTTCTCGCGGCAGTGGAGTTAAGCCCCAGCGTTTCGCCTCCTTTTGCCACTCCCAGATGTGAGTGAGGACCTTTGCCTCCAGATCCCATGGCGGTAATCCAGCAAGGAGGCTTGCCGCCTCGCAGGCGATCGTGCGGTATCCTCGGGCCAGCCGGATGGCCATGACCCTCTGGGACGCGTTCAACCGGTGGGCTGGCCGCAGCCTCACACCGGTGCCCCGTAAAAGGCCATGGACCGCACGACCCCCGCGTAGAGCCTCCGGCAGGAGGTGTTTGGATCCCCCAGATTGGGCAGGAGCCGCTTACAGTAAACCCGGCCCGCTCCAGTCTGGGAGCCAAACGTCGGAAATGCTCCACGAAGTTCCACCGGCTGTTGAGGACGAGTCTCAGATACTTCATCGTCAATTCGACGCTGATGTGAACCCCTCCCGCCATTACCTGGGAACCCGACGCCGATGGTGGCGCATTCCGAGGACCATGAAAAACCATGGCCTCGGACTTGTGCAGGGCCACCTCGAGTCCCAACTGCAGGATCCTGTCGACGAATTTGTATACCCTGCTGTCAGATTTTGGCGTTGGTAGTGAAGTCTGTGTCCGTATGTACAGACGCCAGCACATCAGGCTACTACAATCTGTCAAATTTATTTAATAGATTTTCAACTTTATTGCTGAAGAATAAGGTTCAAAGTTGATTGGGTAAATTTGACAGTTTCAGGTAGCTTGATCTGCTGGCGTCTGTACACGATACAAACTTACTTTACCACACTCAATGTGAAGCATGTGTGTAAAGAAAGTTGTATCGTGATGCAGCAAGGCAAGCGTGCGAATTTATGTCAGTTTGGCGGGATATTTATTTAAAAATTCTAAAAGTTGATTGATTCATCGAACTTAATCGTTTGTAACTACGGTGTGGTACAGCAGGTACTATTTTTGTGGTGGGTGTTTTTAAGGTTCCGTATCAAAATGGTAAAAAGGAACCCTTATGTTGCGACTCAGTCTACCTGTCCGTCTGTCTGTCACAGCTGGATATCTCAAGAACTGCTTATAAAAAACTTGAAATTTGGAATATTTTTAGATGACGTCTGCCCAACTATTTTGCAAGTAAGAAAGAAATAAAAATATTTATATTTTTTTGCAACAGGGACTGAAAACTAGTCTTAAAAATTCTAAGTGGGGCTACTAGGGCATATGGGATATCATATGAAAGAGTGCTATTTGCACATTCTCAAACATTTTTCTTTTTTTTTTTAGCTCGCATGGTTTTTGACTTGTGAAATTATTATATGTGATAGAAGTTTATGTAAAGATTACAGGAAAAGTGAAACGATGACTCCAAATAGTATACTTTTTCAGAAAATATTAACATAAATTTTAACTCGTAGTATCAATTAAACAACACTAGTACACAAACTTCCAAAGTTTATTAGGCAATTTGTTAACACCAAGACTGACATGGAACTTAAAGAATAAAAATGGTTACAATTTAAATTTACGACCGCCATTAGTCTCTCAGTCGAGCCGGCAATCTCTTCTTGCGGCCCGAGTTCCGCCGACCAGTGTTGCCAATCGATGCCGCGGGGTTCTCACTCGCGGCGTCGCGAGAAATTTCAAAATCGCGCGTTACAAAATTACATTAGTTCCACTATCGGTCAAGAGACAGCGCTGACCTAAAACTGCAATATTCTGTACGGCAGTGTGTAGTGTTAAAATTCTCTGACGAATATTATAGGCCTCGCCGATAAAAATTTAAAATGATACGGAACCCTCGCCTCGGTGCGCGAGTCCGACTCGCTCTTGACCGTTTTTTTTTGTATTGCTTTTGCTATGGCGGGCATGAATGATAATAATGGGTGACGATAAGTGTGCTTTATGATATGACAATACTAATGATGGGTTGCCGGGTCCATCCCTTTCAAAGAAAAAAACCTCTTCGAAAAATCGATGTAAATGTCAAGAAATTCCGCATTTTTTGTTGAAAATTCGCGTGTTTTAGCAACACTACCGCATTTTCAATTTCTTCATCTGGTAACACTGGGCGCCGCATTTTACGCCACAGAGTACTATAGACTATACTGAAATTACGCTTATAGGCCTACCACACGCTCAAGCTTCACCACAGTTAGGCCTGCGCAGGCTTCTCGCATGAAAAAACTGTACACGGACGGCGTTACCACACGGCACAGTTAAGTACGCGCAAGCCACAGTCTTGTCGAAATTGTGGTCGAAATCGTCGGCGTAGAAACATGTTTCCTAATGAAGAACTATTTCTTCTTTCTCCCTTAATAAACTATGTTCCTCTTTCATTTTATTTATAATTTTTTTCGTAGGCATGCCTAGTTCTTTTTATTTCGATCGGAATAATCCTTCGATTTAATTTTCCAGAGTGCAGGCAGAGATTTGTATACCTAGACTTATTAATTCAGACATGAACTCGCGATTGTGCGTAAGCAAAACGGCCATTTTTAGGGTTCTATGGAACCCTTAAGTATACGATCTCTCGTGTGTCTGTCTGTCTGTCCGTCTGTCACAGCCAATTTGCTCCGAATCTAATGGATCGATTAAGTTGAAATTTGGTACACATTATGTATTTCTGTGACCCAAATACGAATGTGTAACGTAAATAAATGAATTTTGAATATGGCGGTCACTTTTGGGGGAAAATTAAAAATTACAAACTGTACCGTGTGACATATCAAATGAAAGGGCTTATTGCGAGGATCTCAAAATAATTTATTTTTATAAACATAACATCCTATACACTTAAAGTTATTCAAGAAAATAGATGAAAATTTACCATCTTCGAAACTACTGTGTCTAAAATTTTGAAGAAAATACAGAGAATGGTTCTTTAGTCATAGATTACAGGAAAACCTATAAAAAAGTCTATGGTCTTAAAATAACATGGTAAATCTCTCAATATTGTGACTGCAAACTTACATTTGCAGTTGGAATGTATGGGAGAACATGTTTTTCAACTACAATGTTAAGTTTGTATTTGGAATAAATTCATCCTAACAACGGAACCCTTCATTGTGCGTGGTCCGATACGCACTTAGCCGGTTTTTGAGTGACGGAAGACCACGTAATCACCGAACGACTAACCTAGACTGCGGCTTGAACACTGAACGCCCAACCACACGCACAGGCAAGTACGCGCAGGCCGGGCTTGCGCAGACAAAATTTCAAACAAGTCGAAAAGTGCGCAGGCCGCGCCGTGGGGTTTGCGCGTCGCACAGTTTTACCAACCACACGCTCAGTGTTCCGTGTACAAGCCGGCCTGCGCAGGCAAAACTGTGGTGAAGCATGAGCGTGTGGTAGGCCCATTAGGATAACCAGTTGACCACAGAGTACAGTAGGGTGATGTTTGTTTATGTCAATCTGGGGTCGACTAAAGTTACATCAGTGTTCTATTTCAATGCATCAGTTACATACATACTCTTGCTCTGTGGTCGACTAGTACTACTTGGCAGTGTTGCCAACTGCACCGTAATTGCGGTAAAAAAACCGTAATCAGCATAGATCTACCACCTACCGTAACAATGTAATTACGGTGTCAAAAAACACCGTAATGGGGCAGATGGATTATTGAGCGTTGTTTTATGTCATAACTGGTAACATTTTAAATAGCAGTGGATTAAGGGGAATTCCCAAACCATATATAAAAGTTTGAACCAATGTAATTCGTAAAAACTATAGAGTTGTCTAATTTGACAGACTTCTTAACCTTTTTAGGGTTCCGTATTTATTACCAACTTTCTTCATTCAGATTCAGATTTATTACGTTGTAATAAATCTGCGTTGAAAGAATTAGGGTGCAGGTCGTTCCTTAGGAGACATAATACTGAAATGTATAGAAATGATCATGATCACACAGTTATTTTGTCATATTCAGACTAATTAAAATATGGAATAAGCTTCTTTTTTCTATTTTTTTCAAACTACAATTTAATTTACATCACTTTTTAAAATCTACCGTATTTTATTGAAATCTACCGTATTTATAAACTGGGAACACCGAAATCCATTATTTCGGGTTGGCAACACTGCTACTTGGTCTGTGGGAGTGTGGGTCGACCACTCGTATGCTCTGTGTCGACTGGTGGTCGCATAGAGGAAAGTAATATCTAAGTAATATATATCGGGAATAGAGGGCCCTCTCGCAGAATTTATTAAAAACGCTAATGTCAATTGATCGGATAAATAGTGCCATCTATTATCGCCATCCACAAACTTGTGCTAAGTATAGCTTTAGGTACTACCTACGCAATAGTGCCTATACTTAACCTCTCTGCTCGACAAGATTTTGACATGTGACACATCAGTTGACTCGACGGGGTGTTGCGAATTCAGTCATGAAATTCAGGAATTTACATCAACTTTCAGCATTCGAATTTATTAAGAAAAATATGTTACCGCGCCTATTTTATACAATAAGTTTGTGGAAAATATCTTTAATTATATGTTGAGATCAGTCAAACCGCGTCAGTACACTGCGAAAGTTGTATAGAATTGGTATTACTACACCTATCCAAAAGGTAGGTAGTTTAAATTTGCTGAAAATATGTACATAAACAACCCAGTCTCTTGCTGAAAATATGCAAAAAGGAAAAATAAAGATATTATCATTCTCTCTGCATTTTTACTTTTACCATGTTTCATACATAAACTACATAAAAAACACGATCAAATCTTGATAAAAATTACTAAAAATTGTGTTGCGACGTGACACTTCTTAGTGCTGACCCCGTCTACCCAATTTTCTTATATCGATTCAAACGTAGCATTCAGTTCAATCGATACTCGCAATAAAATCAGTGTGCAAAAAGTATTAGAAACTGAATAAAAACTCTTTGGTATATTTTCAATGAATTATTTTATTTTTGATATTAATAATTTTATTAGTAAGTTTACACATACAGTGTGGACAGGGCAGTAATTTTTAAGGGTTCCGTATGTACAAATGAAAAACGGAACCCATAAAGGATTACTCGTGTGTCGGTCTGTCACAGCCAAATTGCTCCGAACCTACTGAACCGATTAAGTTGAAATTTGGTACACATATGAATTTCTGTGACCCAAATACAGAAGTGTAACGTAAACAAATGAATTTTGAATATGGGGTCACTTTTCGGGGCCAAACTAGACAATAAAAAAAAGTTTTGCAAACTATATCGTGTGACATATCAAATGAAAGGGCTAGTTGTGGGGGTCCCAAATATTTATGTTAATTATTCTGTATTATTTTTAGAACTAAGTTCTTTAACGCGACTTGCAGTAGGAGTAAACTGGCATAAATCGTCACGCGAAAAAGTGTTCATACTTGTGACTGTCTTCTTCTAATTTGATAGAGAGAGAGAGAGAGTGTGAATTTGGTCAAAATGTAAATCCAAGAGGCGGCAACGAAAATTTTCAAATTTTTCATCGTGTGAGTCGGTTTCATGGTTGTCGAAGGCGTTAAAGCCGATAGTGACGTTAAAATGTAAATCCAAGATGGTGGCTTCGAAAATTTACAAATTTTTCATCATTGGTATTGTTTTCATAGTTTTTGAGGGTGCTAAAGTCGATAGTGAGGTCAAAAAGTAAATCCAAGATGGCGGCTGCGAAAATTTTATTTTTGTTTGAAATTATACGTTAAAAAGAATTTGGTTCCCCCGGACTTCCACGTTTTAGTTTTTTAATTTATTATAGAAAATAGACTATTCCCCACTTATCTACGGAGCCATTGAATATATATTTTTTAATACTGGAAATTGTTGGTTGATTATAGATTCCTCGAAAATCTATAAAAAGTCTATGGTCGTAAAATAATATGAGTTTGTTCTTGGGATAAATTATTGTTAAAAAACATGGATGCTATTACAATTTGAAAATTTTTCATCATTATTACAATTTTCATGTTTTTCGGGGGGATAGTGCTGATATCGAATAAGATGAACATTCTGGATTTTAAGTTGGCGGTTATTCCAAATAATAATAATATTGTAGATCAATTCTCATAAACATCAGTTTCATGCCAATTGTAAGCTCGATTGCCAAAATCCGTGAAAAAAAATGGCCCTCGTCAAGTCTGTCTGTCCGTGCGTCCAGATGTTTTACATTTTACACGGAGACTATTTACTCTATCGATGAAAATTTGGAAAAAGGTGTATGTATTCTTAGCACCGCTAAACAATGGTGTAATGAAATTACTATAAATATAATATAGGGGGTGGCATTCCCTATACATATAACCGAGGGATGAAAAAAATCTATGCACATAAAGCGTATATTGTTGGATCTCTTAATTAAAATGATAAATATGTTTCTAAGTGGCTTTACTTTTTAAGTCAATAGTTTTTGAGATATAGGTTATTTACGGTTACAACCACAGAATTAACTTTGTTTACAATTTTTTTTTCGAGAAATACAACCTTATTTTTGCAGTCGATAAAATTGATGCTGTGCAATATTTATGCGTAAATAAGTATTAATCCCAACTACGGAATCCTTCACTGTGCGTAGTCCAATATACACTAGGCTTGTTTTTTTAATTTCGTTGGGAAACTACCACAAAAAAAAACAATTTCTATTAGGTACTCAAGTAAGACTAACCTATTATAAACAAAAACTACCAAACTCTTACAACTAACAAAAAATATGTATGTCGTTTAAAACCGTTTGCGGAATACCTACCCACTTTATAGAATTAATTTATCATCATTCCCAAAGTTTTATTAAGCCTACCTAAAAAATGTATACTGGGCATTCTGTAGCAAACTATCAGAAAGTATCAAAAAAAAAATCCACAGTAAATAATTGTGCAAAAATTCAAATAGTTTTGAACAGCGAGTGCATTCCAAATTTAAATTCAAATATAGAAACAATTCAGTGCGAAATTTAATAAATGAGGTAAGTATCTATCCCCGTCATGTCTGTTGACTCGTTTTGTACATACTCGTAATATCCAAAAAAACGATTAAAATTACATTAGAAAAGTATAAATAATTATTATAAACAATGCTTAATGTATTTAATGCTTAAAAACAATTTTATTTCAATTTTCAAGATTCGATTTCTGACATTCGACATATTAATTAATCGAGTCGATCAAAATTGAAAAAAAAAATCGTTTGGCATAATCGTTTTCGCACATCATTACAATAAAAAAAACAATAATGGTCGGATATTTTTAACAGAAATTGAGTAATGGTTATGAATATTACGTGATAATGGACCTGTGTTCGTATATTACGTTAAGATCTGGGCATTTTCTAGTTGTTTATAATATTTTTAATAATATTTGTCACATTTTAAATCGTATCTATATGTGTATGTGTGATATTAGTGAAAAGTTAAAATGTAAACACGCACGATTGGCGCGAAACTTCGACTTTGGATATCAAAAACTTCATTACCACTACATAATTAACTTGAACAATGGATGAATTCGTCAAATAATTAAATGATGTAGTATTCACTGCCCCTGTGGTGGAGTTTAGATGTTTGAAATCCCCAATTTTTATGATTTTTAGCCTCGACCTCGACTGTCATCAAAATGGCGATTATCGCATTTACAGACTTAAATTTTTTAAAGGTAAATTAATAATCTTGCACGCTAAATATGAAAGATTTAATGGTGTAAACATTTGAGTTTTTTATTCAACTCTCTTAATTAACGCACATTCATAAGATTTAATGGTTAGTATAATAAATATTCACATAATCAAATAAGGGTATCGTATGTGGTAATTCTGGGGTCCAATTGGACCCACTACCGAGCCGGCGGAGGTTTGTGTGTTCGGGTCCAATCGGGGGCGCTTCCGAACTATACGGTTAAGCTTCCTTACTAATTTGCTTGTTTTAATTTCATAAAGGTTTACTTAATTAAAATTTTCTGTAATCGTAGTAAAACTTTATCAAATTAAAAACAAGCAAATTAGTAAGGAAGCATCAATTTCAAAAGGTACACAGTGGATACATAAAAAAACAACTTTTCTTTTACAATTACTTATTTATTTGTCTTGTTTTATTTTTATCTGTCTTAATCGTTGTCATCAGAGTCAATACTATACAATCAATCTTTACAAATTGTTGTAAATCGTTCTCATGTTTTACTTTGGCAGCAGCATCAGCAGTCTTTGCTGGTTCTCCGGGCTTGATTATTTTTCCTTCCAAAATTTGTTCAGCTCCAGGAGTGGCTCTGCACACTGTTTCGATCCTATATCTCCAGTGCTTGAAGTTGTTCCCATTTAGGTGCACTATTTGTACCTTTGGAGGCTTCAACTATAGCCTTATCCATTTTCGATAGATTTGTCTGGGTACCTACACTTTCTCGCAACTTTAAATCTCTGCACAACTTCTATCCTAACCACGCTCTGCTACCATGTTAAAGTTAGGTGGTGAATATAGAAAAACAGTTAAGAAACGATAAAACTATATTGATCATTGATGTAAATTCGATGATATTGATATCTAAAAACAGTTCAGAATAATACGAATGACATTCATCAACAGTAATGCTAGGCAACACAACCATAGAGTACTAAATAAGGAGTATGTATTCTTCAACAATTATTATCTACACAAATATAAGCAAATAATTATAACCCGTGTTAAATAAAATAATTAGGTAATGAAATTAATATATAATTAATTAATTTTTTGTTATAAATTATATTAGTATCGATGGTGTCGCCATCTGCAGCGACCCAAAGTCACTAGCCACTTTGGATGGGGGTAACAGATGGCGCATTTTGAAAACATTACCCCAAATCTGTCAATGTATGGAATTGTCCCCCCCCCGGTGGTCGCATAGAGGAAAGTAATATATGGTGGTCGGCTTCTCTGACTAGTATATAGTTATCTGTGGTCGGCTTACGCAGTTCAGGCAACAAAACACGCGTAAAAAATTTAAAATGTCTGTCGGTTTCCAATATATAAAAAAGTACTCCGTGGTTTCGGGTTGAGATCGGCATCTTTTAACACACCAGCGCATTATTTGATTTTATGTTTCGAAAAACTTTCTCATTGTGTCGAGGGATAGAATACTATAAGCAATTAATAAGTTGACTGAGTGAGACAGTAAAGCCGACAGCGGCGCGTGTTATATTTTAATATTTATATGCTCTGTGATTTTAATCATCACATCACAATGAAACAACATATTATATGTGCTGTAAGTGCGGTAATTCACCAAGTCCAGCACATCAGGTTTGCTAAACCGGGAAGTAGGAACAAATTATCTCCGGTGTGTATTTTCATACATTTTTCAGACCTTTATGAATTTCACTTTTGAAATGAAGTTTGAAGATCTCTGCAATCTGCACAAGAAACCAAAGAGTCAGTGGGTCCGGTGGGTCGTCTTAGGGGAAGTACATGAATTGCTGTATACACATTGTATATAAACTTTGTAAAGAATAGTACAACCAAAAAAGGTACCTACCTAATAGAACTTTAGAACATAACTTGGTCAGTGGGTCGTCTTAGGGGCGGATTTAACTTGTTTATTTCATTTCTACAATGTTTTGAATGATAAACCATCCAACCAATTGATAAAAGATAAACCATCTAAGTCTGTATCCGCCCCTAAGACGACCCACTGACCGTAATTCAATATTTAAAATTGAATTAATGGTTGTTCTAACAATGATGGCATAATAATTTTGTTGTCCTGTTTCAGATAATATTCCACTACTTCTAATGGCGACGCTGCGTAGAATATTGTAGGTGGTTGCATTTTGAAAATGGAATGCCTCATGAAGTAGAAATACCTATCTGAATTCTCGGTCAGTGAGTCGTCTTTCTGACTGTCTTCACATGGAAGGTTGGTGATGCAAACTAGCTCTTGCGAGTGTCAGGAGGCCACCAATATTTACCAGCAGCCATGCATGAAAGGTATGTTACCCAGGCTACCTACAAATTATGTATAAAAAATATTGTATGAAGTGGTATCATGAAATGCTCGGGGTGTGATTATGATTTACACAAACATGGGTCATTAATTCAAATATGGGTCTGTTCTTAAATTATCTGATAAAAATGTAAAATGCCAATCTGTGGTGCCACTTACAAAAATGTATAGTGTTTCTATTACATTCTTTGAACACAATTAAATTTTTTTATCACCTTAAAATATTTTTTTCTAATCCTACTAATATGATATTTGAATGTTTGTTACTCAATCACACAAAAAACGGCTGAACAGATTTGGATGAAATTTGGCACACAGGTAGTTTATGATCAGGATTAACACAGGATACTTTTTATACTGGTAATACATTCCCTTGGGGATAATTTCCGTCCTTCATGCGGGCCGAAGCTAGTTTCTAATAAAGTTACTAGTTCCCCTTATTTAGTGATTGCATAAGAATTTATCCTAAAGAGGGTTTGTTAACACTTTCATCAGAAACTTTCTGAACGGATATGATTGGGCATTATTTTTTTAATTTAATAATACAAACTCAATACAGACTTCCTTAATAAAATGAAATCAATGACACAGTTAAAATATAAACAATGTTTTATTTCAGATAGCAGAACCTCAGCTCTTCCACAACTTCTTGAACTTGCAGCAAAGTCGTCATACATATTGTAGTCATTTCTGCAAAAGAAGGTGAAATACAAGAAAATGATCATCAAAAAGTAACCCCTGGACAAACCAAACCAGGTTGAAAAAGTCTTGAAAAAGAAAAGCAATTGCAATCTCAGTCAGGCTAGTGAAAGAAAATGTTGCCTTGCACAAACTTTGTGATTTAAAAAGCCAGTTGGTTTTATGAAAAGTTAATGTGTGATGTTTTTGAGGATAGGTCAAAAACACAAATTCACAAAAAAAAAAACTCAACATTCTTGATGAGGTTATTCGTTTTTTAACTACATTTCCCAGATAACTGTTGAGTGCAGTAGTCCTTTTTTGGTAGTTTTTGTTTCCATGTACTGGACTTTGTGAGACGTTTTTTCGATGTCCATGTGTTTTTCATCACCACTGAAAATGTAATTAACCTGCCTGTGTTAGGTGAATTGGTTGCAAAAAAGTACTTATGTGGTAGGTGGTTTCTCCCATCTCTAAAACTCCAGGAATCTAAACCATCGTGGGCTTTCCATGATGGCTTAGTGTCTAGTCATTTTCGAAGTTGGAGTAGTAGTATATTCTATTTATTTAATTTGTTGTGAAGTAGTTAGTGTGTTTTGATTATTTTCATGTGAAGCCAAGTAAGAGGCCCATGAGCGGCTTTAAAACTCTGATACCAGGTTAGTCAAAAACTACTGGAAATGAATATGTCTATTTTTTTGAAAAATATTTCTTCTATAATCGCCATCATATTCATCAATAGCTGTTTTTGTCTGCTGATGTCTATACAGACTTTGTTCTAAATTATTATTATTATTTTATTACCTACAACATAACATGAAAATATGGATTTAGCTCTTTGTTGCAAAATTAAAAGGCTGCTGTTGGTATTTGGAATTAACTAGTGAAGCTGCAATAGTTTGATTAATTTAGTTGAGTATTTTATGTATGATCAATGAAAAATTTTCGTCAAAATGTTATTTAATTTCTCAAGTAAATGTGCATGGTTTAAGACCACTCGGCGAAATTGGTGGGGTGAGTGGCCCATATGTGGGCGGATTTTTTAAAAAGTGTACCTCATTTAAAATGCTTGTCCTCATTTTTTTGTTTTCAATATGTTTAGTTGAATTCTTATTGTCTATTAATTAAACTTTAAGAAAATGCATAGAATATTTGAATAGCTGCTACAAATTAATCATAATAAATAAAAAATAATATGTTATTGAAATTCAGTTAAAGGATTTTGGGTTCCACTGAATAAAGATTTATTATCTTACTCAGTAAGTTAAAAAAAAACGGGTATAATGAATATAATTATACTTTTATATAATAATTCATACTTTTATTAATATCAGGTAGGGTAAACTACCAGTCATTGGACACTTAAGGGCCATATATAGAAGAAAAATAATTCTTGGACACATTTATGAAGCTACATGCTAGAACTGTTATTATTTTGTTTATTCAATATGTTTGTTAACAGAATTTGCTTTTAAAAATTATACTTTACAGCAGCAATATAAAAAAAAATCGGGTTAAAAAAAAAAAAACAAATATATAGTCATTGGACAGAATTTCTATTGTTGGACAGTCTATACTAGTTAATGGACAACACAATTTAGCTCGTTAATGTTATTTTATAAATCGTTAAAATAGCGAATAATAAAGGGGACATTTAAAAACAATTTTTTTTTAAATGTTTATTATTATAATTATTAGGTATTAAAATTGCTTAGGTATACATATCTCTTAGAAGGAACATTAATAATCACAGTTGCTTTCAAAACTATTCAGTCTTAGCAAGTCTTATGTAATACAAAAAAAAACTTTCTCGTAAGCATTAAACATAAATAAAAAGATACTTCTTATAAAATTCACATCAAACAAAACAATTAACTGAGTTCTATATTTTCTCAAATCAAATCAAATCATTTATTTGCATAATACAGGTAGGTATAAAAAGATGTTACAAATAAATATAAAGTACTCTGTATCATTACCTATTATGGTGTGCAAATATTTACAATCTAATTAAATAATTATTAAAATAACATTACGAAATTATTATACTCAAAAAAATAAAAATAAAATAAAAAATAAAAAAAAACAGAATATTACACACGTCAAAGGTTTAAAAATAAAAATAAAAATGTCAGATGAATTAAAATACATGTCATAAACTTAACAATCAGATAAATTAAATAAAAATATTGATCCAAATTAAAATAAAATAAAATTATACAGATGTCAAATTAAATTATTATAGCATGTCACACTATTTGTATTGTCATATTATTATTAAATGTCAATAAATTACTCTTAATTTATGTAACTATCTATATTTTTATCCTGTAAGTACTCCTTGACATTATAATAACATTTATTTACCAGGAATTTGTGCAGCTTCGACTTGAATTTATGAACAGGTAACTTTTTGACATCATCAGGCAACTTGTTGTAAATCAATGATGCCATACAGAGAATACTTTTATTGATTAGTGCTGTTTTCCCATAAGGTATATTAATTTCTAATCTTTTTTTGTCACGTAGTTGTCTATAGTAGCTTTTAGAAGCAGTCTTATAATAATTAGGATTTAATTTAACAAAAACATTTAGTTCATATATATATAACGAAGGCAGTGTCAGAATTTTCATGCTTTTAAAGTATGGTTGACAGCTGGTAGTGTTGTCTACATTACACATTGCTCTAATGCATTTCTTTTGAGCTTTAAATACAGATTCCTTATCGACTGAGTTGCCCCAAGATATAATACCATATCTTAGGACAGGTGCAACTAGTCCGTGATAAGCAGCTAACACGGCTTCTTTATTAACAATTTTTGAGAGTTTGTATAGAGCAAATGAAGATTTATTAATTTTTTTGCAGACATATTCTAAATGTGTTTTCCATGTTAGTTTATTGTCAATATTAATTCCTAGAAACTTTGTTTCTGTCACAGGATGTACTATTTCGCCTTGGTAACTAACGTTTATATTTGTCAGTTGAGTTCTCTGGTGAAAGTGTATAATTTTCGTTTTGTCCATATTTATTTTGAGATTATTTTCGGTTAGCCATTGTATTATCGTATTTAATATTTGGTTGATTACGTGCTCGTAATCATTTTCTTTGTCACTTTTTATTATAACTGTGCTATCATCTGCAAATAGTACCATTTGTTGGTTGATATGTTTAGGAAGATCATTGATATATATCAAGAACAGTAACGGGCCTAGGACACTACCTTGTGGAACTTGACCGTTTTCGGGTTTGACTTATATTTAATCTCATTTCGCGTTTTCTGACATATTTGTGTTATTTCTACTATTTGTTTTCTATTATGCAGGTATGAAAAGATGAGATCCAGCGCTTTACCTCTTATGCCATACATGCTCAGTTTTTGCATTAGTATCGTATGGTCAACTCGGTCAAAGGCTTTACTCATATCCATAAAGATAGCACATGTTGGAATTTTTTTGTCCATGGCATCCAAAATACTTTTCAGAAGGTCATATATGGCTATATTTATCGATTTCCCCTTGCGAAAGCCTTTCTGTTCGTCTACCAATATATTATAGTTTTCAAAAAAACTGTATAGTCGGCTATATATGATCCTTTCAAATAATTTTGAAAAAATGGGGATCAACGCTATGGGTCTATAGTTTTCCATTTTTCGTTTGTCTTCTTTTTTGTGTAGTGGAATGACAATGGACGTTTTAAGATTTTCTGGGTATATTCCATTAGAAATGCATAAGTTAATTATGTAGCATAGATGAGCTGAAATAATCGGGGATACATATTTTATGACTTTGGTGCAGACACCATCGTTGCCCACGCTATGGGTATTTTTCAGCTGCTTTATCTCTCTGTCTACCTCTGTAGGTGTTGTGGGAGTAAGAAAAATTGAATTAATTTTAGTATTAATTTTATCATTTGAGGGTCGAGTTTTGTTTTGATTGTCATTCCTTAAATTATTTGTTTGGTCTGATTTTGAAGCTTGATCAATGAAGAAGTCGTTAAAATTACTCGCAATAGATTTAGGATCTGTAATCTTGATGTCATCTTTAAGTATTTCTGTAATAGGCTCTTTGGGAAAGGTAAATTTAGACTTGTTTATAATTGACCATGTCGCTTTTGATTTGTTTTGTGATGTATTTATGTAATAATTGTTTTGTGACTTTTGAGTTAGTGATATTACTTTTTTTAATCTAGCTGCGTATTGCTGAAATATGTTTTTATTTCTTTTTGTTGGATGTATCCTATACTGCCATAACATTTTTCTTTTAATTTTACTACAGTTTCTAAGACCTTTAGATATCCATTTAGATTTTTTGTTTAGTGATTTTGTTATAGTTTTGAAAGGGAAACATAAATTGTAAAAACATAGGAAAAGGTGTAGAAAATTATTATAAGCTTCGTCCGGGTCATTTGTATTGTAAATTTCAGTAAACGACAAGCTGTTTATGCAGTTTTTAAATTTACTCAGATTTTCATTACTATAGTCTCGTCTTCTAATACGCCAAGATGTTATCACACAGGTTTTTTTGACGGGGCATTGTAACAGTTGAGCTGTGTGATCGGATATACCAAATTCAATTATTTCACTTTTGCATCTAGGAATACTGTGTGCAAAGTTGTCAATACAAGACTTACTGCTGAGCCTGGTAGGATGTCTAATTTCTAATTTTAAATTATGGCTTTCCAGAAGATATTCAAAGTCTAGAGCATGGCGGTTTCGTTTGAGTATATTTATGTTAAAATCTCCGCATAGAACTATTTTCTTGTTAGTATTGTCACATATTTGTCGTAATAATTTCTCTAAATTATCGTAAAATAGATTCATGCATGAATTTGGCACTCGGTATATACACACTATTACGAGTCCATGTTCATTAAGTTCTATGGCGCTACATTCTATAACACCTTTAATCTAAAACACCTCAATCAGCACCTAATGTTAATTATTAAGCATATTTTTTATTTTCATTAATAACCATGTCAAATATTGTTAGTGCTTCACCACCACTATCTTCACTATTCCTTTCAGAGCTGAGATCTTCAATTTCGTTATTATCCTCCCTGTAGCAACCATGGCATACGAAAAGATCAATTGCTATATCATCGGGCACATGCTCTTGATGCTTAGCTGGTATGCATTTTACGTGGAATATCGCCCTACGCATATCACATTCTAGTCGATTTGTTGTTTTAGTTGCCTTGCAGCATATTTTGCAAACATTTGTTGCAAAAACTTTGTTAGTGTTGATCTTGATTGCTTTTCCTATTTTTCCCTTTTCTTTTTGTAGTTTAGTTTCTTCTCTTTTCTTCTTTTTGTCCTCTTTGGCTTTCGTTTCTAATTCTTTTTTATGCATTTGTTCCTTAAACATTGCCCTGTATTTAGCAGATGTTATGGCAAATGGCATTCTTATTGTATTTCTTTTACCTTTTCTTTCTGGTGTTTTAGGCAACGTCAAAAAATTTCCCAAGGTAGTATTTGAAATAACTTTGAAGGCAGGGCTGGTTTCAGGTACAGGTTGCTGAACATTTATTTGTGATGTGTTTAGAAAAATATTGTTAGAACTAATAACTTGTTTGGCAGGAGTCATATGTATTGGGTTTTCTGGAATAATGTCGGCAATAAATGGATCATCATTTAAATTACTATTATTAGAATAGGCATGTAAATTATTTGTCTCATCCAACTCATGTGCGTTAAATACATTATCATTAAAGAAATTTTCGTCATTAGCTTGCATTAATTCTTCATTAGACTGAACAGTCCTTGGTGTATCAATACACTCTAAAGAAGTATTTTCTTTGTCAATGACTAATCCTATATTCTGTCCTGATAGTGATTGTGAGGAGTTAACATTAAATACTGAGTAGAGGCGGTATAAAATACTCAAATATTCATTATCATCTGGATTACTTCCATAAGTATCAAGTTTTAATATTGTATCTTGACCCACTATGTCCTTGAATTTCGCATAAGTGATAACATTTGAGGAACTTATATTGGTTTGGTTCAGAACAGATAGCCCATCTTCACTTGAATTGTTATTAATTCCACCGAGACACTTGCTGTAATCTACTGCGTTCGGATCAAATTGTACCAAACCACAGCAACGAAATCCATTAATCAAAGTATCTGGTTTTATGGATTTTTTTAAAGCTATATCCAAACCACAAGCAAAATTAACTTTTGAAATTGGTTCTCCATTATTATCTAAGTGCCATGACTTTACAGCATCTTTCCAAGCGGCTTTAACTGGCCTGAAGACTGCTACGTCTGCTGGCTGGAGGATTCTAGTAGCATTAGGATATAATGCTATTACTTCGATGCCCAACTCTTTGCACAGCTTACTTACACCATAAGTGAGATGGGTTTTATGTCCATCTAAAAAATATACGATAGGAAATTTGACGCCTTTTGCAACCAAATAAGGGTGAAATATACTGGCGATGTATTCAAAAAATAGTTCGGAGGTCATCCATCCATTATCACTCCTACCAATTCCCCATTCTTTGGGAACTCCATCCGCTATTTTTTGTGGTATTCTTTGGTAGTTGTATACAACCATAGGGGGACTTGTGCTACCATCAGCGGAAAATGTAAACATGACTGTTATTGACTCTTTGGCATTACCTTGATCAATTTTATATACATTTTTGATTCCCTTAACAGGTAATACTTTACCCGTTTTGGGACATACTTGGAAACCACTTTCATCTCCATTATAAATCCTAGATGCCTCATTAAAAATATCTAACAGGTTGTTTTCCAATAAGTAATCATGTATTTCAGAGAACCATTTCCTTAAATCAGATTCCGATACACACGCACTAGATTGTGTTACTCCTTCACTGGTACGCTGTACAATAGCTGGGTGTCTTCTTAAAAATCCTCTCACCCATCCATCACCTGGGTAATTATTAATAAATTTATTAGGTCGTGGATTTTCTGTCAAAAACTTGTAAACACTTTGTTTTAAATCATCTATTTTCAACGGAAAACCTTTTCTCATGACTTCCTTTATCCAAATCTCTAAAGTAAGCTCTTCTTCTTCGGTCAGAACAGGTGGTGGTCCAAACGACGTTTTATGGGTTGGGTTTTTTAATTTGAAATGTAATGTTGACTTAGGAATATTATATTTACGCGCAACCTCTCGAATTTTACCGGTTTCTCTTATTTCTTTGAGTGCTAAATTTAAAGTATTGGGATCGTAGTCTTTCTTTTTCCCCTTGGGCATCTTTGGTTTACTTCTGAACACCGTTATTTGAGAGTACCTGCAGAAAACGAGTTATTGGACAGATTAAAATTAGTAATTGGACACCCTGTCCAAAGACTAGTAGAAGGTGCCTAAGAGCAATACTATTAAAAATGGTTCCTTTAGCCTAAAGTTATAGGCAGTAGAGTCCAAAATAGTTTCAATTTCTGTTTATTTAAAAAATGCAGTAGTGTCCAATAAGTAGATTTCAAACAAAAAAGTTTTCGGTTATTGGACACTACATAATAACCTAAAAATGTATATGACTGAATGTAATCATATTAAAATCAGTACAGAATACTATAATACATTACTGTGCAAACTACTAAGAACATAGGATTGTCAGGTAGAATACAAATCGTTAAAAAATGTATAGATAAACTTACCAAATTCTTTATTTCTCACTAGAATGACCGTTAACCGTCCGGACGCCGAGAAAAGTAAATATTTTCGAGCAATTACTGCCATCTATTAGAAATGTTTTGAACTTTTAAGTATGACCAATAAAAGAAGTACAGAAGAGTCAGTTGCATTATTAAGCTCTTAAGTCATAACCTTAATAAAAACGATTAAAGGGAGTTCTGTCCAATAACTGATAGCGTCCAATGACTGGTAGTTTACCCTAGGTATTATTGATGAAAATAGTAAAAATTTAGCTTGGACAGAGGAATTTTACAATAAAATAATTGTATGTTTATATCCTTGTTGATTAATCAGTAGAGTGTTTTTCTTTACAACTATTGAAATCTTCATTGATTACTATTTTTATATAATTTTAAAATGAAACAAATATGCTGTCTTCATAACAATATTAAAATATTAAAAAACTAAACACAAAAGTTATAGAAAACCCTAAATTTTGAATTATTTTAAGAGGGACAGTTACTCAATGAAACGTTGAAATTAGTCTGTGGAAAAGTAAGGGCTCCGGTTATAATGAATGATTTTTTGCCAATTTTGATTGCTTTACCAACTTACTGAAATTATTTTGCTTTGTGACAATATACTTACTAGAAAACTAAATAAACTTTTTAATGAAAAACAATACAAAAATTACAAGCTCTTACATGGATAGAAAAACCTTATTAAAACAGACTTTGTTTTAATGAGACGTAATATAATGTGTCGTCTAGTATCAAAACCCGCCAGAAAAAAAGTCAATTTTAAAATAAATTTACTTTTTTCTCTATTATAGTTACAAATAACGAACCATTTTACACATTTTAAGTAAAATTACTTCGTTCAAATTTCCGACTAGTCTAATTTTAATTATTTTCAGGTATTAAATTATGCAACTAAAATAAAAGTAAAAAAATGGACGTAGCAGATATTGATATTGAATTATGGATCTGACGGATTTTGTTACTCAGCTCATTGGATGTAGCGGATTTTGACATTCACTTTCTTAACATACAGGATGTATTAAAAGAGTCGCATTAGAGACTCTGGTTTGAGTATTATAAAAAAAGGAAATTAATGAGTGATCATTATAAAATTTTAATTAAGTTGTAATAAGTAAAACTACTTACATATTAGTTTTTATTAATGAACACAATACATAAAGGCACAAATCGCCAAGACTGGCAGAAAAAAGACATACTTAAGTGAAAAACCAGAACAAATATTATATATAAAATTTTCGCTTCCAGAGCGACACACTGAAGTTCCTCATGTCCTTCTAAATTGTCATTATTATCTTCTATTTCTTTAAAATATTTCAAACTATCGATAGTCCTCCAGTCTTCACCGAAGTGCTTTTTCAAATGGTTAGCAACATCAAGTATTTTCTTAGGGTTTACTTTATTGCCTCTCTGTAAAATTGCAGGTGCCATTTCAGAGATTTTCTTACCTCGTTTCGTTACATATTTAGGTTGCCCAATTTCACTCTGATATTTTTTTTTTATGTCTACCCCTGTGCAGCATAAAACGTTTTGAGGAGTTGAACTTGAAATGCCAAGATCCTGGATTTTTTTGTATTTTACTGACTTCTTTTTTCCAGGCATGCACGTCGATGTCCTCACTGCCTAGATAATAAACAGTCGCATGTTCCTTGAATACTTCACATAAATTTGTGGTTCGCATATGATGGATTTTTTCTTGGTTTCCTTTTCAATCTTTGCAAATATGCGGTCTGGTGGCAAAAACGAGTGGCTTACAATGGTAAATATAATTTCAAGTTGCTTTACATGTGATGGTGCATGAGAAAATAACCAACTGGAGCACATGACCAAAAGAGTTGTATTCTTATTCTGGCCTCCACAGCCGTCAGCGAATAGTCTTATTTTATAAACATTTTCAGGAATTTCAAGATTGGCCAGTGAAAGACTGCACTTGCAATTTCATTCGACGATTTTGAGTGTTCGTTTTCACATCAATAGTATGTGCTTATATTATCTAATGCTGATTTGGAGGTGTCGATAACAACTGTAAAGTTATACATATTAAATTGTCTACTGAAGTAAGCCGCTTGATCGGGCAATTTGGGTAGTGGATTGTTTTTTTGGCATTCAAGGGAGAGTGAAATTGTATTTTCTAGCTCAACTTTTAATCATTCATAAAAAGCTTTAGGTTTTAAGGTGTGAATTCGTTTTTGTGTCATAAATGTTACCTTTTCCTGGCTTGTGGAGGCAGTTTCTATTTTTCTAAGGTATAGGCACCCTTTTTTTTTTTTTTTTTTTTTTGGGTGGGAAAAACCTTCAATAGAATCGTAATTAGTTTAATAATGAACCATAAAAAAAAAGAAATCTCAATGTTTTTTGCATAGTGACAGAAATAAAACAAATTTAAAAAACATAAGCAGTAGTATATCAATATAAATGTATGCTTAATCGACATTTGAAAGCTTTTATCTTTTCTGAACTAATCTTAAAATACAGTTTTAATTTTAATATATGTAATAAAGTCAAAAAATCAATCAAAGATTTGGCTGTGGGCCATGTTAAATCAACCAAAAATGAAAATTGCTATAAAACTAAAATACCTTTCTAAATTGAAATATGTCACGTATGTAGACATCAATCTTAATAGTTTGTAACATAATATTAATAAATCAGTTCTTTATAGTCATGGATTTTTTTACCACTTGTACAGTACCGACCAAAAGTCCATAAGCAATCTCACAAAGCAATAGACTGACGCTTCGGTTTGACTTACGACCTTCTTCTATAAGTTGTTACAATACTGTAGACACGCACATTACACACACACACACACACACTCACACACTCACTTTGTCTGCAACTCATAGTAATGACTAGTTCGATAATTTTTCGTTTTTTGTTTCATTCGTCTTGTTCACATAAATATTAAAGTTTAGCAGGTAGACCACAGAAAACTAAGTAAATTATTTCGATTTCTGTGGGGTAGACAGATGCAATTCGTTACGAGTATTCACTTAGAACTTTGTTGGTTCGTGATTATTGTCGGTGACGAGTATTTAGCTATTAGCGGTGTTGTGGTTATTATTTTCAAAATGCAGTCAAATAAAAAGTGAATGCAGTAAAAGTGAATGTAATTTTATTACACAAATTTACAATGAAACCGGACTAAGTGTGAGTGTTATCATTTAAATATTTCATATTTTATGTTTTAAATTTATTATGACGTTATAACGTTGGCAATAAAACGCGCGATCTCACAATAAACTTTAATGAAACACGCTACACATGCAACATTACAAGATTCGAAAAAAACTTAATAATTAGGGCCGCGGGCGCACACAAAGCGTCACGGGTGGCGCGCGCAAAGGATTTTTCTCGACTGCGAGCATGCGCGCGCGGCCGCGCGGTCAAACTACAGAGGGTGGCGGGGTAAGAGGGGTACCAGGGACGTACTCATTACAGGGACGCACTTAGGGCACGTTATACTCTCCCCCTTTTGATCAAGAGGCGGAGACTCATTGATCAAACTCCTACTACTGAAGCGAACCTATGATTGGACTTTCCGAGGGCGACCTCTGCGGCGCTTCGGAACAATAGGTTCCGGACACTCTCCACCTCTATCATGGTATCTACGCAGATCCGATGTGTGGTACTTACCCACAACTTCACCAGTCTTCTGCGAGGTAAGAACATATGTAGTAGGAGTCACCTTCTTGGAGACTACATACGGACCATCCTGTTTCGGGATAAACTTGGAAGTGACGCCTTTGGAAGCATTACTTAAAATATGCGTCTTCATCAGCACGAGATCACCTTCTTCGAAAGGATCCGAAGCACGACGGGCAGAATCAGCTTGTTGCTTACGAAGATCCTGCTGATGCTCGATATTTTCTTTTGCTTGAGAGAGGGAGTCAACAAGCTTCAAAAGGTACGGGGTGATCTGAGGGACCAAATTCTCAGATTCGATGACTGCTCGTAAATCAGCCTGAACAGAGAGGGGAGAACGAAGCTCGCGACCAAATGTCAAGTAAGCTGGAGTGGAACCGGTGGAAATGGTAAATGAGCTGTTTAGAGCAAATCGGACGAACGGTAAAACCTCAGGCCATTGCCTGTGATTGCCCTCTACAAGAATAGCGAGGTGAGCCTTTAAGTCCCGATTCCTTCTCTCCACCGGGTTGGCCTCGGGATGATACAGGGGTATCAGGTTCTGTTTCACACCTAAGACATACAGCGCCTTCTGCATTACATCAGCTACGAATTGAACTCCGTTGTCTGAGATCATACGCCTGGGGAGTCCATACCTCATAAAAATCTCACCCACTAAGGTTCTCGCACAGATCTCGGCTGTTGCTTCGGTAAGAGCAAAAAGTTCAACCCACTTACTAGCGGTGTCCTCTGCTATTAAAACCCACCTTTCGCCTTGAGGCCCTTTGGGTAACGGTCCGAAGAGGTCAACAGCAATGATCTCAAATCTCTGAGCGGGTACAGGAGTCTGAAGTAAGCCAGGCGGTTTTAAGTTTGAGGACTTGTACCGCTGACACTCCGTACAGGTCCTCAGGTAGTCGTTGATATACTTCCTCATGCCTGGGAAGTAAAACTGCTGAGATATGCGATGAAGAGTTTTCTGGATACCCCCATGAGCGGCGGTCGGCGAATCGTGACACTCGTACATGACTTTGCTTCGCAGGCTCTCCGGCACGACCAGCTGAGGTTCTTCAGCCTCAGAATCCTCTACATACCTGTACAATACTCCCTGATTGATAAGGTACCCTCTATCCGACCAACGATGCACTGACAATTCATCAAAACTTTCCAAGTCAGTGAGAATCTTAGCTACTTCTGGATCGGACAATTGAGCTTCACGGGTAGATGTGGCGTCCCATCGTGGAATGTCCACGGTAACCGGACAGACACCACATCCCGATGTGCTATTTATAACTGGGCGGCTGAGGGTATCGGCTACCACATTAGCCTTCCCAGGAGTGTATTCGATATGTAAATCAAAAGACTGCAACTTCAATGCCCAACGAACAAGCCTACCCGTAGGCGATTTAAGCGTGAACAGCCACTTCAGGGGTTGATGGTCACTCCTGACACATACCGGATGACCATCGATGTAGCCGCGGAATCTCTCCACTGCCCAGACAACGGCCAACGCCTCCCTCTCTGTGGTGGAGTAGTTCCGTTCTGCTGGCGTGAGGAGACGACTAGCGTACTCGATGGGGTGTTCGTCTTGTGGTGACGCCCCCTGGAGTAAAGCTGCACCTAAAGCGAAATCGCTGGCGTCCGTTCTAAGGATGAAAGGTCTTAAGTAGTCTGGCTGGGTCAGAATGGGGGGTGAAGCTAAAAGAGACTTAAGCTGTATAAAAGCGCTAGCTTGATCCTTACCCCATTTCCAGGTCTGTGACTTCTTGGTTAGACGTGTAAGTGGTTCAGTCACCTTGGCGAACTCGGGAATAAACTTGCGGAACCACGAGCAAGTTTGGAGGAAGGTGCGAAGTTGCTGGAGAGTTGTCGGTTCCTTCATCTCTAAAACAGCACTTACCTTCTCTTCGTCTGGAGATATACCATCCTGAGATATCACGTGGCCAAGGTATTTGAGCCGGTCTCGGGCAAACACACACTTCTCTCTGTTTGCTCGAAGCTTGAACATACGGAGACGCTCAAATACCGCACGCAAATCTGCTATATGAGACTCCAGGTCCTCCGAAATAACCAGAAGGTCATCCAGATAACCTAAAATAGTCTTACCACCAAGTGTAGACCCTGATCTGAAACGGTCTATGAGCCTCTGAAACGTCGCAGGCGAATTCTTAAGGCCGAACGGCATACGTTTGAAGCGGTAGGCACCAAAGGGCGTGACGAACGCAGTTTTGTCGCGATCGGCGGTACCTACCTGCCAGTAACCACTGCGAAGGTCCAAAGAACTCATTACACAGCCCTTCTTGGTCGATTGTAAGAGCTCGTCAATACGCGGCATGGGGTACGCATCCGCCTTAGTGACCGCGTTTAACTTTCGGTAGTCAACACAAAACCTATACGTACCATTACGTTTCGGTACCAAGACGCACGGTGCTGCCCAGGCGGATTCACACTCCTCGATCACGTCCTCCGCTAACATCTTGTCTAACTCGGCACGCATGATTTCCTTCTTGGCAGGCGTAACGCGATACGGGGGCAAGGCAATAGGCGGATGGTCGCCGGTATCAATATGGTGTTCCGCAAATGGCGTAGGCTCTCCGACTATATCAAAAATATCGGAGTACTCACATAGAATATTCCCCAACGTCGACCTCTCCGACTCTGATAACATAGCGCCCTCCTCCGTCCTCAGTACGTTCACGGAAGCACACTGGATGGGTTCGCGTTCGGATTCCCATGATAAAGTGTGAAGTGTCCGAGGCTGATCCATTGTACACCAAGTCCAGTTGGAAAAATCGATAACCATCTTAGCTTTAGCAATAAAGTCAATGCCTAACAGAGTATCATTGTTGACAGCCTCAGGTAAAATAATGAATTCAATAGGTAGCGATAATGAAGCAAGTTGAACATTAACTATCGTCAGTAGCACATCACTATTCCTAACAATACCATCCGCAAGCTTCAACGAAATCGTTTCGGCGCGAAAGTTTGAACCAATACGTTTCAGTAAGGAATAAAGTGAATAACTCGCAATACTACGACGCGCGGCGGTATCCAACAACGCGGTACCCTGATATCCCCCTACACACACACGCACGATAGGCCGACCATGCTTATTATTATCGTTAGCAAAATCCGAACATGACTTCTTACTATCTATATACACACAAGAAAACACATTTTCTATCTTAACATTCGAGTTACTATCTCCGGCACTATTTTCTTTACCTTTAGGACAATTAACTCTAATGTGACCTTTTTCACCACAATTATAGCAAGATGTGCCGGAGTTAGTAGAAAGAGTGCGTTTACTTAGCTTATCACAGGAGTCCCGTACGTGTCCTTTCGTCTTACAATACACGCAGAACAACTTCTTATCACTGTTATCACTTTTACTCACACACTGATCACTACGCGGCGATTGCGCTCGTTCGCGAGCGGACTGCGCGGCAGGGGCAAGGGCGGCGCGAACCGGCGGCGACGGCGTCGAACTCGATCCCGGAGCGACGTGTTGCTGCGCGCTCTCGCTGAGCGCGCCGGCAGTCCTCGTAGGTAAACACGACGACGACGCGGCGTTCTCCGACAACGATTCTTCTATGCTGCGAGATTTCTCTATCAGCGATTCAATATCACTCACAGCGTCTCTTGGTAACCGCTTCCTGATTCTCTTGTGAAGTAGACCATAAATCATATCCAGTCTCGCTTCCTCTGGTAATTGATAAGGTAGTTTCGCCAACAGAGATCGTACTCTTACGATGAAAACGTCGGCGCGTTCCAACCCTTGTTCAACAGCAAAAATATCTCTGTACAGTTTGTACGGTGGCCGTGGTATGCCATACATCGAACGCAGGCGCTTGACAGCCTCTGACCATGACGTAACTTCATGACGGATGCCACGCCACCAAACTGCTGCTTGTCCATGAAGTAACATGGGGAGTCCACGAAGTGCCATCTCATTGCTGACCGAAGCGCAATCCATAAACATCTCGACGGCGTCTATGAATGCCTCGACCGTCTCCGGATACTCCGACGAACCATCGAAGCGCGAGGTGCATTTGACGAGATTCCCAGAATACGATGACGGTGACGGTGTGGCGCCGGAGTCCACCCTGGGCGGCGTCCCTGAGTGCGATGTCAGAAGAGACTCGACGAGCTTCCGGTTCGCCTCGGCCTGCGCCGAAGAGAAGGCGGCCAGGAGCGACGCTAACTGAGTTTCAGACATAAGCACCGGAGCTGCCGGTGTCTCCGTCACAGTCACAGGTTCATCTTCCGAACTGGAGTCGTTATTACGAACTTTACGCGGCGGCATTGTGTTCACTAAAAGTCCCGAGCACTATCGAATGATCTAGGACATCGGCCAATACGTTGGGAGCCAGTATAACGTTGGCAATAAAACGCGCGATCTCACAATAAACTTTAATGAAACACGCTACACATGCAACATTACAAGATTCGAAAAAAACTTAATAATTAGGGCCGCGGGCGCACACAAAGCGTCACGGGTGGCGCGCGCAAAGGATTTTTCTCGACTGCGAGCATGCGCGCGCGGCCGCGCGGACAAACTACAGAGGGTGGCGGGGTAAGAGGGGTACCAGGGACGTACTCATTACAGGGACGCACTTAGGGCACGTTATAACGTATAATTCGATTAGTGAATGATAAATAATTGGGTGTTATGTGTAATAAATACAATGTTATTCTTTGTTCTAGAGAAATACTGTGAGTGTGAGGGTTAAGAGATATATGAGGAATAGGCTTATTATCGAGGTGCAGCGATGTCAAATGGTGAATGAATATGAAACAAATGGTTTCATACCAACGAGATATTTTGCTGAATTATTAAACACGTCATTATGAACCGTTCGCCGTGCACTCTGAAGCCTTGCATCACTGAAGACCAGCTAGAAAACCGTTTTTGACAGAAAGGCATAATAAACCTGAACATTTAAGTTTCGCACGATAATATTAAGACTTCAAGTGGGACACTGCTATATTTTAACCTTAAAATATTTACCATACCAACTTAATAAACAACAGATTCGTTATTGCGTGAATTTGTGGTAACGAATTATTAAGCACGTTTCAATATGGTGTTTGTCGTATTTCTTGCAGATAAACCGAAAATGTTTAAGATTATTTTAGTCATATCATTATTTTAGGATTAAATTTTGAGGTTTAGTTTCAATCTTCTTTTCGTAAAGAAAATGAATACTTAAACTATAACCTCAATACCAACCAATATTTACTAAAGTCAAATAAAATGTAAAATAATTAATACAAATAAAATATAAAAAACTGTCCATATTTAACCTTAAAATCACCTATTCTGTAAGAAGATTTTTCACTTTAAAATAGTCTAATATTCTTATTTATTACTTAATTACTTCGACCATGATCAAAGCTTAATATTTATGGTGAAAAAATCCATTTAAAATTTAAAATATTTCATAATTTAAATATCGTCGGTGCGCCGACCGAAAGTGATATGTGCATTTCGTTAACTTTTCAGGGGGCTCAAAAAACATCATTACTCAAACTGAGTCTTACTTAAGAAAAATCTATGAATAAGAAAAGTTGTACAAAAAATATAAAGTTTAGGAGATTTAAAGAAAAAGCTGTTGTTCTGGCTAGTTTAAGGCTCAAAATTTTTTTTTCACTTTTCGTGCACATATCGGTTTTGGTTTGAGACTTCCAAATTAAGGATGTGCAAGTTATACACATATCAGTTTTTATTATTCAATTAATGAACATAAAATGGGCTTCGTTATGTGCAAAATTTTGAGAACTATAGTAATTATTATTGGTTATTTTTATAAATAATAATACCAAAGTACATTTTATGCCTTTATTTAAAAAAAAAAAGGTGTGTGTGCGATTCACACACGATAGAAGTGAAACTTCAGTAAATCGACAAAAGAATGAGATGAATATATATAACAAGGGTAGGATAATTACAAAGTTTAATTGTTTAAAAATGAAAATATTTTGATTAATTTTAAAAGATATTTTATTTAACATATGTTACATAATCTATTGCTCAAGTTCCATATTTTCAGTTTCAACAAATGATCATCAAATGATGAATGAGTGTAGGTGAGCTTTTGCCATTTTTGTATAAGTTTTTTGTAGTTTCTAGTTAGATCTAAGTGTTTTATGATGTTCTAATTAGTTCTTTAGTTGAATTTAGTTATTAGTTTCCTTGTTAGAATCTAATAAGATAAAGTAAAGATGCAAATTGTATAAATTTTAATGTTTGAATAAAATGTTCAGTATAATTACGTAACTTGAAAATGAGGTTTTTTGTTTACGGAGATATTAACGTAATTTTAGTTCCAAATAAGAGGATTAGGTGTAAAAACACTTGTCACGTTTGAATTGTATAAATCGACCCACGGGTTTTGAAGATATTAGCAGTTTTATATAATGAAAATGTACCAAAGTTAATTTTAGACAGTTAATGTTCTAGGAAATCCTTTGTTACTGAAGATACCATAAAAATTGATATGTATACTAAGACAGGATTATGTAAGCTCTGTTATGTGCAAATTTCATAGCGATCCAACCATGGGATCAAAAAAAGTAGAGGTTTGAAGCCATAAATCATAGAGAAAATTGCACGTAAAATGGTCTTAAAAATCGCGGCTCTCGTTACGGGAACTTAGCTTAAGCGAAATTTATTACATCAGTCACATTAACACTTATATTTGAACATCTATTTTGATTGTTCAATAATTGTTTTTTACGTGCACGAAACTCGTGACTACGTTCTGTTGAACTTTTTCCTGGATTTTTGTTCATTTCAATTTTATTTTCTTTTTTTTTGCGTCGATATTGACGACACATTTCGGCATTAGTTTTCGGCATCTTATAAAATTTATTATTTAGCACAACAAGATATAAACAAACACACAGTTAAATAATAACACACCACGCTGACATCTTACTAAAAAGCTGTAATACGCAGCCGCATACAGTGTACAGTAGCTCACGTAGTTTTCACATACACTAACACACGTTAAATGCTCAAATACAAGCACGTATTAAACAGTATGCAATATCTGCTCTCTCGCTCTGGCCCACAAATTACAGGCGACTATGCTTAGAAGACGGGAGTGGGGACGCTACGAAGTATGGGACAAAGAGGAGAGACCGATAATATTATTTCTGTCTCATTCTTTCCTGGCTTCATCCTACACATTTTTGTATTTGTGTCTCTTACCTGTCGTTTTTTCCGTTGCATCCGGTTTGAAATCACAACGATTCTAAAGAAGTTTCACTTCAAAAAGAAAGATCTTCAAATTACTAATCATTACAAAAAGAAATAATCGACCGTAGTTCTTACAATATATTAATTATCTTAGACCCAATAAAAACTTCAAAAAAATGTACTAAACACTTTTTTGTTATTTTTTTAATATTGTTAATTACAAAGTTATTCTAAGAGATCAAACGTTTTAATATAATCATATTGTACTAATTTTGAGGTACATTTATAATAAAAAAAGTTCTACAAATGACTAAGCATTACAAAAAGAAATAATCTAGGTACCGTAATTTTAACGAGAAATATTATTTATTTTAGACCTATTAAAAACATCAAAAAAATTTATTTTAAACTTGTTATTTTTGAAGTGAAACTTCTTTAGAATCGTTGTGATTTCAAACCGGATGCAACGGAAAAAACGACAGGTAAGAGACACAAATACAAAAATGTGTAGGATGAAGCCAGGAAAGAATGAGACAGAAATAATATTATCGGTCTCTCCTCTTTGTCCCATACTTCGTAGCGTCCCCACTCCCGTCTTCTAAGCATAGTCGCCTGTAATTTGTGAGCCAGAGCGAGAGAGCAGATATTGCATACTGTTTAATACGTGCTTGTATTTGAGCATTTAACGTGTGTTAGTGTATGTGAAAACTACGTGAGCTACTGTACACTGTATGCGGCTGCGTATTACAGCTTTTTAGTAAGATGTCAGCGTGGTGTGTTATTATTTAACTGTGTGTTTGTTTATATCTTGTTGTGCTAAATAATAAATTTTATAAGATGCCGAAAACTAATGCCGAAATGTGTCGTCAATATCGACGCAAAAAAAAAGAAAATAAAATTGAAATGAACAAAAATCCAGGAAAAAGTTCAACAGAACGTAGTCGCGAGTTTCGTGCACGTAAAAAACAATTATTGAACAATCAAAATAGATGTTCAAATATAAGTGTTAATGTGACTGATGTAATAAATTTCGCTTAAGCTAAGTTCCCGTAACGAGAGCCGCGATTTTTAAGACCATTTTACGTGCAATTTTCTCTATGATTTATGGCTTCAAACCTCTACTTTTTTTTGATCCCATGGTTGGATCGCTATGAAATTTGCACATAACAGAGCTTACATAATCCTGTCTTAGTATACATATCAATTTTTATGGTATCTTCAGTAACAAAGGATTTCCTAGAACATTAACTGTCTAAAATTAACTTTGGTACATTTTCATTATATAAAACTGCTAATATCTTCAAAACCCGTGGGTCGATTTATACAATTCAAACGTGACAAGTGTTTTTACACCTAATCCTCTTATTTGGAACTAAAATTACGTTAATATCTCCGTAAACAAAAAACCTCATTTTCAAGTTACGTAATTATACTGAACATTTTATTCAAACATTAAAATTTATACAATTTGCATCTTTACTTTATCTTATTAGATTCTAACAAGGAAACTAATAACTAAATTCAACTAAAGAACTAATTAGAACATCATAAAACACTTAGATCTAACTAGAAACTACAAAAAACTTATACAAAAATGGCAAAAGCTCACCTACACTCATTCATCATTTGATGATCATTTGTTGAAACTGAAAATATGGAACTTGAGCAATAGATTATGTAACATATGTTAAATAAAATATCTTTTAAAATTAATCAAAATATTTTCATTTTTAAACAATTAAACTTTGTAATTATCCTACCCTTGTTATATATATTCATCTCATTCTTTTGTCGATTTACTGAAGTTTCACTTCTATCGTGTGTGAATCGCACACACCCCTTTTTTTTTTTGTTATTTTTAATTACAATTCGAAGAGATCAAACATTTAATACAATCATATTGAACTTATTATGAGGTGCTCATTCTAAAAAAAATATTACTCAAAAATAGGTACTCTTTCTATATTAATTCTATAAAAATAAAAAAATTACTATTGTATTTTTTGGTCCCTAACAGTCTTGTTGAAAAAATCTGTTTTTATTTAGTTAAATTTAAGATTGTCGTAAAAAAAATGATTATCGCGGTGCATGTATTTTTTCAAAGACTGCAAGCTATCGTACTTGGACTTTTCAATTTTTCTTGGTTCAACGTATAGATCTACTAGATCTTTGTCATTGTTGTGTAGTCGTTGTGGCAGTAGCTGCCATTCATCTGTTTGACGAAGTTTGTAGAAAATTTCTCCACCTTTGTATAATGCTGCTCTTAAGTCAGTTACAACTGGATCTCCGGCTTTCTTTCCAGGCCTAATGGAATCCAACTGGCATACGTCTTCATAATTCTTAAAAAAAGTGTAGTCTACATTATGAATAATGTATGGCTTACTATGACGAGCTTGCGCCATTAAGGAGACATAGTGGCTAGGGCTGTAAATTGGAGGCTTAAACAAACCTTCTAGCGTTGAATGCACACTATCAACTTGCATCATAGTATGCCCTTTTTCCAAAATCAGTTGCTCAATGTCCAACTCTTTTTCTCTGGAAAGGTTTAGAAGAGCTGAAGACAACGTTTTATTCCGATTTTGATAGCAGCAACCGTCAGATATTATTATCATTTTTTTAACTCATTTGCTGTAACGCCTCCGTCACCCTCATGCCATACATACAAATGTACTTCACCGTCATTGTTGCAGTAAATGGTGTAATTGTGCATTTGAAGTTTCTGCTTGTAGTACTGGACAGATACTTGCAGTTTGGGACAAAGCAGTACGCTTTGAACATCGACTGTAACCACCAGAACTTCAGAAGAACATAAAGCAGTGGCCTGCTCTTTCGCGAGGTAGGCTTCTTGTTTCATGTTTATATGCTTGTTGTATTCATCTTCAGCCAAATTACCTTCTTTAAACGCAGTGCAGGTGTCACACTGGTCTTTTCTGGGTTTGAAAATTGATATTTTCTTTTCTTTTAAAATCTTACAGAAAAGTTTTCTTTGTGAAAATGGTTTATTTTTGGATAAACACCATTTTTTGAAGACTCTATACATGTGTGTTTTATTCCTGAAAGAATCTTCTACGTAGGTTCTAGTAGAACTCGATCTGCAATAATGACTCGGTACCTTAGGTAACAAATTCAGCCATTCCTCGATTGCGGATGCTTTTCGAAGTTCACTTCTGTTGTTTGATGTTGCATCATTTTTAGTTTTACTACTCCTTTTGTGGGATGTAGAGGAACCAGGCCTGTTAATCTGTTCGTCTTCAAACATAGTATTTATCCAATCCCATAGGGTGTCATTATTTATGTCAATTGTACTCAACATAAAGTTTTTACAAACTTTCACCATCTCATTGTTTTCATTGGGCAGAAACCAGTCAAATCCTTGTTGTTTCTTCGAAGATGCTGCGCGAGATGTTTTGCGCCTTCTTATCACAGGACGCATACGCACTAGATTTTTTATGTAAGCTTTTTTAGCTTCCCACGTCTCAAGATCCCAAAAGTATTGGAAAATTAATTTTCTCTGTTCTTCATTTATCATGCCACACTGGAAACTCCGGCTTGTTTTTATGGTACATGAGTCATGGTTGCAAGTCTTGCTCTTAATACGCCTTTTCTTTTTTAAAACAAAGCTCTCTTTTTCATTCTTGTCCTCTTCTTTCTTGTCCTCTTCTGTCTTATCCTTTTCTTTCTGGTCATTTTCTGTCTTGTCCTTCTTGTGTACTTTTTTTCTGCCTACATACTGCTCACCTTTAAGTCTTTTCATCATGTTATACTTCCTGTCTCTTCTTTTATCATACATTTCTGCAAAGTTTTCAGAATCTGACTCCTGTATGTCTTCTTCCTGGCAACATTTATCAAACTCGCCTGTTTGATCATTCAATATCCATGTTTGTCCATATGTAATAGTTTTAGGCTCCATTAGCCCTGTCACGTCGTTAAGAATAAATTCATTTTCATTTGAATGTTTTGGTACGGCTGCATCATCATGTTCGCAACTTTTAGAAGCATGATTGGTATCACAATCATTTTCAACCAGCATAGGTTCTGGACGCTCAATATGTTGCACGCCTGTTTGATCATTCAAAATCCATGTTTGTCTATCTGTAACATTTATAGGCTCCAGGAGCCCCGTAACGTCGTTAGGAATGCAATCAGATTTATTTGAATGTGTTGGTACGGTTTCAACATCATGTTCGCAGCTTTCAAAAGCATGATTGGCCTCATAATTATTCTCAATCAACATAGGTTCCGGAGGCTCAATATTATTATGCATAATGATGCTTTTATGTTGTACAATGGACCTTGGAGATTGTTCTTGATATTCCTCATTGTTTGAAGTCAGATCATCATTTGTATTGTTAATAATTTGCTGCGGGTTTTTGTAGTCTACAGTAGGGTCATAGGCATTTGATACAAACTCGTCTGCATTTTTTTCAATTGATAAATTTCCTGTACTTAGATCAACAAGCAATTTTCCCCTCCAATTATTTCTACCAGCCATTTTTAAAGCATTGTCTTTGCAAGTTGGCAAAAATCTGAAGCAAAATAAAAGAAGAAAGCTTAAAATGCGAAAAGAAAACAAGTGCAAGTAACATGACTTTTACATAAATGGAAATAGAATGATGCTTTATAGAAGAAAATGCAAAAAAAAAAAACTCATACCAAACAATAGCTCAAGGACTTAACTTATGTACGGTTCTTTTTCTTCCGTTCTATGTTATTTTGTAGTAACATTCGATTAACAATGCAATTAAAAGCACTTACCAGATCTTCAATTGTTTTCCAAACGATAAAATGTTCACATAACCTCAAAATCATACAACACGTGTTCACGGAAAAATCAGATATGTGCAGGGCTACTACGAGTGTAAGCCAAATTCCGTATGTGCATTTGTACACATAGTTTTCTTGTCGACTTTAGAAATGCACATATCTGGATTGGTTTTTTGAAAACTAAGCCTTATATTCACATACGGGTTTTTGTAACGGATAGAGATTCTCAAACTAACGCCATCTAGCGAAAAAAAAAAAACGAAAAAATGCACATATCGCTTTCGGTCGGCGCACCGACGATATGTCAAAATAATACAAACTGCTTCTAAGTTTCTTGACATCTATTTCACATCTTATTCAGCTAAAGTAATGATAAATAATTGTTGCAGTTTGTTAACTTATGTAAAATAAATATAACGAATAAATATATTTTTTAATTTTGTAATCTTAAATCACGCATTTTTTATTCTTAACCCTTTATTGCAATAACAACATAAAAAAGCAGCAATATTTAAAAAATATTATTATCGAAAACAAAAATAATAATATTTGCAAAAATCCGCATTGTGTGCTTTACGAGATTAGAACCTGAGGCAGTTTGAATTCCATACCAACGCTTAACGCTTTCTGCTATCTGCACTTGTTAAGTTACTATCGAATTTTAGCAATGCCATAAACTGGTCAAGGTCACGCGCATAATGCGTGTGTGCTATCATGTTTAAAGCGACGGAAATATATTGTTGTTTCGTGTAATGCAAAACTGCGTTATCTGTGGTGTGTGTATCGTGTTGCTTACACATACAAATGTACGAGCTATACCGCGTGTTCACAGCAATACGACTCTTAACGTGCTTATGCACTTTTGAACGCTTACTGTACATGGGCCTTGTTAGGCTCATATAAAAATCGACTTTAAGTTAAATTGCTAAAATAGTAACTATTCAATTAGGCTCTCCTGTCTTTAATAAAGTACACTTACTGCCGCACTCAGAGACATTTAGCGGTTAATTAAGCGACTCCTTAGTAGGGTAGACCGGGGACAACTGAAACAATTTTACTTAAAACGTGTGCAGTGAAGTATCTATAGTACCCACATCCCTCGTATTTATATCGTTGAAAGGGTTGTTATCTAGTTCCTAAATTAAACATAATCTATATCTCAATTCCGAATAGTTAACCTACAATCACCCATTAAAGTAGATCGGGCACAGTGGTTCTATTGACCCCATCCTAAGGACGGTTGAAACAATATGTAGGGATAATTGAAACACTGAAAATTTAGGAACTACTGTAGGTTTTATCAGTCTTAACAATTTAACTTACCACTAAATTATTTATTGAGATCATGACAAGTCCGTCAACGTAATATTAATATTTCGAAAATTACAAATGTAAAAACATCTTCAACATAAACAACTAAAAATCTCTCTTATTTATATAATTTTAGTGCTCTAATTTGTGCTATTGAATACTATTTCACATTATTGAAAGACTTAATATCCTATTACGCTGTAGTGGCACTTGCATGAGGGAGAAAAAAGGTAATCCAGTTTCATACAAAACAGCTTGTTTCAATCATAACAATGTATCAATCATGACAATGTTTCAATCTTAAAAGTGTTTCAATCATAACAATCGTTTATTGACCCATACCTATAATATGTAGGTTTGACTCTTCTTGTGAAATTTAATTTCAGAGAACTAAAAGTTAAAATATATTTTTTGGAAATTATACCCTAAAACTAATCAAACATACGTAGGTATGTATTCAAAAAAACTAATCTCCGTTACAACACAAGGACACCAGACTCGGGAGATTGCGGAATTTGTGTGTCAGTATCTTCATCTTCTGAGCTAGAAGTCTTTGGGGTTCTTTTTGATGATTTACTTATTTTTATTTTTGTTAGTTTTGTTCTTCTTCTTTTTTCTTTTTTCCATATTTATGTTTTTCTTTATCTTGGTGGTATTTCTTTTTCTGTCCCTTTCTTCGGTTTGTATTCTGATGTTTTCTTTTTCCGGAGTATCTGTGTAACCAGTAGATTTCCTTTTAGTTGCGTTTTTTTGCAGTTTTCCTGGGTAGTGCTTTAGGAAATGGTCTGATGCATTCTGGAAAAAAATTACTTGTTGAAGGTTGGTTTTTGTAGTTGCTAACATCAAAAGGATCAAGTTCTACAGGAAAACTTGATTGTGAAGTCATGGAAAGGTTTGGTGAAGGAAAAGATGGTGCTGAAACCACAACTTTCTTCTGTGCAGTCGGGTAAAAATGCGGAATATGCGGGGACGTTTGAAACGTTTCAAACGTCCACAGTCAAGTTGTTTCAAACGTACCCATCTCACATCTTCTACTTCAATACTCAATATTTTGATTTATAGTGACTTTGTCATTAATCAGCAGTAATAAAAACACTCTTAAATAGATAAACAATACTCCAAAATAAGAAAAACTGTCAAACAACAAGATTTAGATAGTTAAATATCAAAAATTAAAAAATCGTGAATACTTAGATTTTGGCGCGAAATTCGTTGAGGCGTCCTGTGCACAACTGCGTCACTTTCTCGCTCCAGCCGTGCTAAACACAAAACCGAACATGGGCGAAGAAGCAACGAACGACGCGTCACACACGTAGGTATCGTGGTTTTCGAGAAATTTAAGTTGTTGTAATCATGACCTGTTTTAATTGTCCCCGGTCTACCCTATAGACTTCGCTTTTGAAATTTATACCTTACGTAAGAGAGTTAAGGTATAATTTCAAAAGCGAAATCTATCATTTATACGTCTGTGAATGTTACACTCATAACTAATATAAATATATATAGGTACAATAAGAAAATCAAAATCTAAAAAGGAAAACAATCAATAATAAAGTTAGTTTACTTATAATAAGTGCTTTGGCTGCTTAATGAGATCTCGTTTTAGTTACAATCGGGACACACAAATTGTTCCTCGTCCTCCGTAGTTAAGCCAACACATTCTTCGTGATACCAGTTCTGGCAGTTGATACATTGACGCATGTCAGCAATTCTATTCATCTCACATCCGTGACAATACCAATCATTGGCTTTTTTAGGTGTTTTAGAGCCCTTCTTACTTATTTTTTTAAGTGTGTTACTTTCTCTGTGTTGGCTTTTCTTCGTTATTTTAACTTTTTCTTTATTTTGTCCAGATCTTTTACTTTTATTTGTGACCCTTAGCTGTCTTTCACCTCTGGGTGGTTTATTAATAAGTTCTTTTTTTGTGTTTTTCTTGGTTTTATCTTTAACAACATCAAACAAATCTTTGCTAATTTTCTGGCCTATGTAATTTAACGCTTTCCGTCGCGGTTTATTTTTAATAGTTGCAAAATTTGGTGTTGAAAGGACAATGACCAAAAGTGGTACCAAAAAGTCTCGCGCATCAAGACCAAAATTTTATAGTAATTACTTTCATAATTTTTTACGACATTAAACGTCGGGGATTTGATTTGTGAACGGGGAATTTACTTTTGAGATTAAAAGTATGGATATTGTTTTACTCCCTGTAACTGACGTTCCGTTTCACATGAACAGCCTCTTGTCTGTCGACTTGTCAACAAATTAGATGTTACGAAATACCTTGTTTGCAAGCATAACATTTTATGACAACCGTTGGCGTCCTTCGTTTTTTAACCCTTGATTTTTGAAAGCGTCATGACCACTGTAAAAAAGAATACTTTGCCGATTCTACATTATTAAAAAAAACTAAAATATAATAGAATCTTTATCATTATTTTATCTATGGTTAATTGACTGTTCACAGCCAGTCTTAGAGATGTAGAATACAATAGAATGGATTTTTGATGAATCGACTAACCAGTTTCTTTTGTGTAATAAATAATTATATAATGTTTGCTTGAAAAACATTTCACGAATTATATGTTTTTGCTTTGATTTCTTTGATTATCAGCAACAATTAAGTAAAATCAAACAATTAAGTACACCAAATCGATTTAGTTTGGCTTATTGCTAATTGACACAAAATCGATTTTCATACCCTTAAGATTTTTGTTTATCGATTACATTCCTAAATCCCGACTAGTTACTTTATAATCTGTGCATTGTCTGTGCATTGATTTCACATTTTTAGTTGTACTCTACTGACGTATCAAGTACCAACTATCTTTGCGCTAGCGAGTACTGTTTTTGAGAGTTAAAAACTTGAGATTATATTAGATAATTAATGAATTGTGCGTTGAGAAGTAGAACTTGTTTGTATTTTTTTAACTTATTTTTCTGTGTTGTGTATTGTGCAAATATGGCGAGTCGTAGGGTCGACCGATTGACACCGTCAGTCAACCGGCAAATCCGACGATGTATCAATTGTTCATTTTTGATAACCAGAAACCAACCTACAGATTCATTAGAACAAGCGTCTACTCCATGATAAACTTGTTAGTCATGGATAACTCCTACTCAGGTAAGCAGATCCGCTCACAGTATTGGCAATTTATAGGTCGGACAAATGTCAGAGTTTCAGTCACGCATCCTGTGGCGCGGCTATTATGTTGCAATAACTCGTAATTCTTACTAATATTAGTGGATTACGCTATTTTTAGAGCAATAATGTTCGTTCGTGTTTAACGTGTCTATTTAAATAGGTCATCGGAAGCGTCGAAAAAAATAACCTACTTTTTAGGTTATTGTCGATTTTATAAAATAACTCCGAAACCCGGGTTTTTTTTTCAAAAATAACTTTTGTAGGAGTTAATATGATCAGTGTAGTCTATAAAAAACAAAGTTTGATTTTGATGCAACATGGTACGGGATTCCATACATCCATGAGCATTCTCCTTTGTTTGTGGAACGGTGACTTAGAGGCTGAAGTACCAGCATCTTCTTTATATTTTGCTAATGGTAAGTCATCTTCAGATTCCTCGAACTGAACCTGGTTTTGCTCAGAGAGTGGTATAAATTCTCTGCAGTTAGGGTTTAAATTTTCTTCATCTGACTCTGAAGATGAACTATAAATATCAGTAAGTTTTGAATGTTTTGGAGGATATTGGAAATATTTTAAGCAAGTGTCCAAGTCTTCTACACTGGAGCTATCTGAAGTAAAAGAACTTAACCGCGGGCGAGGCTGCATGTTGATCCCAGAAGTCGTAGGAACAGGTGAACAAAATTCAGTGCTTCTGTAATTATTGTCCAGAAAAGGTTGCCCCTGAACCTGTTTTTGGATTTCCAAGTCATTAAAATCAGAAAATTCGGAAGAGGAACTATAATCGACTAACTTTTCAATACGAGTTGGATATTGTGGATTTTTTGGTACATTTCTTTGTTCAATGACGTCATATTCCCTCAATTCGCTAAATTCATTCTGAGTGAGAATAGATGGAGAAACATTTCCAAGATTTTCTTCGCAATCTGTGACATCTGAATAAGAGCAGTTGTCACGTCTTGGGGATATAACAGAACTTCTTAAGTTAGAAGCTTGTGGAGCCGCCATATCACAAATTGAGTCATGCGTTCTGGAAACATTTTGAGGTGAATCATGTGGATTGGGCAGTTGTGTAAGTATTGAAGGCGCGTACGCTTCTACAGGAATCGCATTAGGATCATACGGAAAGAGGCCGGTTGCTCTAAACCCACTGATGATATTTCCTGTGGTCATATACTTGGACCAAACCTTCGTAAAGATTTTGTTAAAACGCGATTTTGTAATCTTACGATCTGGATTTTGATAAGCATACAGTAAGACTTCGTCGTCCCAAAACTGCTCATAAGATCTATTTACAGACTTGTCAAGCGGTTGCAGTTCATGTGTGGTATTGGATGGTAAGCAATACAGTACAATATTATGAGCGTCTGCAGCATTAACAATTCTGGCGTCTAAATGAGAAGAAGCCCCATCGAAAATGAGTAAACATTTTTCTGGTGATTTATACCGTCCCAGATGATGTATAAAGTTCACAAAAAGATCGTTCGTCATACTTCCTTTCGGGGCCATCTTTACTAAGCTGCCAGGTGGCAAATTTTCACAAAATTCAGGTCTCAACCTTTTGCCCTTAAAAATGATCATTGGAGGTACAGTACCGACCAAAAGTCCATAAGCAATCTCACAAAGCAATAGACTGACGCTTCGGTTTGACTTACGACCTTCTTCTATAAGTTGTTACAATAATGTAGACACGCACATTACACACACACACTCACTTTGTCTGCAACCAATGACTAGTTCGATAATCATCATTCGTTTTTAGTTTCATTCGTCTTGTTCACATAAATATTAAAGTTTAGCAGGTAGACCACAAAAAACTAAGTAAATTATTTCGATTTCTGTGGGGTAGATGCAGTTTGTTACAAGTATTCAATTAATAGAACTTTGTTGGTTCGTGCCGTGATAATATTGGTGACGAGCATTTAGCGCAGTGTTGTGGTTATTATTATCAAAAAGCAGGCATAAAATATATTGAAGAGATCAGATCAGATCAGAGAATATTATTGCGCTGCGTAAAAGTGAAGTGAATATCTAATAAAACCGGACTAAGTGTGAGTGTTATCATTTATATATTTCATATTTTACTAAACATAAATCTTAATCAAGGGTATTGTTGATAGAACAGAGGTATTGTTGAGACAGAAGATGCCTTTAAAGTTTTAAATTCATTGTGAGGTTTAATTCGATTAGTGAATAATAAATAATTAGGTATTATGTGTAATACCAACAATGTTTTTCTTTGTTCTAGAGAAATACTGTGACGGTTAACCCATTAGTGGCCAAATCAAAACAAATGAGCGTATTATCAAAATTCTTTTATTAATTGAAATTTTGTAACAACAAGAGTGAATAAATAGAATGAAAAAGAAAAAAATATTTTTTTTCAAAATTTTACAGGGGTGTACCCAAATTGGCACAATGGCCTTCTATGGGTGAAAATAAGCGAAACACGATTTTTTAAATACACAGGGTTTTCTTGCAATTCTTGCAACTCCAACGGCCTCTGATATGGCACACAGCAAATCGCACTCGTTTTGGAAGCTTTTCAGGGAGGTCATCAACCCCATCCAACTGTAAAATTTCGATATTGGATGGTGAAGGGCGAACAGAATATCTTTGGGGTGACAGTTTGAGGTAGCGTCTGGCAAAACTTCGGTGGAATCGTAATTGGTCCATTAGTTCTTTAGCGATTACGTGCAATCGCCATGCATATGACATGGTCATATCAACCATGTTAGTAAATAATACCCACCACAATTTTTTGCCCAATATGTTTCTGGACATAGATTTTGACATCACTGCAACGCCAATATCCTCATCTAAAGACCAATACATATTATATTCACGAGGTAGTTTGTGATAGCCCGACTGTATAAGTATCCCCAAAAAAGTTTTCAGCTCCGTAGCAGTGACAATGAATTTGTGCCGATTATTTTGAGTGGCGTACAAGTTGCTAAACTCTGCAATCATTGTAAAAACTTCTTCGTCAAAAAGCTTCTCAAATAATGAAACGGGTGTCAAATCTTTTAGTTTCTGCTTGACGTGATTTTCGAGACCTAACATCTCGTCAGTTTCTTCGAAGGTTGTCTTGTAATTTGCTGAACACTTGCTAAAGCGGGAGACTGAATGACTGTAGGTACGCAGATACAGTGGGCTACTCTGGTTGGGCCGATCTCAAGAAAGGTTGTGACCTATTAGCAGCCAAAGGTTCATCAGTACTGCTATCCTCGGATTCCGAAAGAGTACCCTCTTAGTGAACAAATACCTCGATGTTACCTGAGACATCGTTTAGAAGGGTGTTACTAAGTGACACGTCATCATCACCTTCTTCTTCGTCAGTCGTGACACTTGGCTCTGGTGGAATGATGGCTAAATCATACTCCAGTCGTCGTAACAATTCTCTGCTATTGTGCTGATAGCATAGTATAAGCCCCTGAAGTCATTAGTGCTACTAAAATATTGCTTGCTGTTCATATTGATTGTGTAAATAAAATGGTTATTTTTAGTACACTTGTAGCCGTTGTACCCAAATTGGCACACCAATATTTATGTCCCTATATTTTTATACACATGTAAAATAACTGCAATAAAATGATGTTGAATGTTAGGTTAGGTACTTATTTTATGAAAATACAAACAATATTTACGATATTTATCACGTGTAATAAATAATAATAACAAACGTACGCATACCTGTAGTGTCCTCCGGATAACGAAATTCAGTGAATCCAAAAATAAAGATTTTTGAATAAATTAGTATAATCCGATGTTATTATCTAATGAACACACCCTCAACTCCACAATAAATTAACACAATATTAACTATTGTCAAAACTTTTTTTATTTACCCTCATTTATTAACTGTTCCCAAATTGGTACAGTGGTCAAGAATGGGTTAAGAGATATGAGGAAGGGGCTTATTATCGAGTAGCAGCGACGTCAAATGGTGAATGAAACAAATGGTTTCATACCAACGAGATATTTTGCTGAATTATTAAAAACACGTCATTATGAACCGTTCGCCGTGCACTCTGAAGGCTTGCATCACTGAAGACCAGCTAGAAAACCGTTTTTGACCTTAAAATATTGACCGTATCAACTTAATAAACAACAGATTCGTTATTGCATGAATTTATGGTAACGAATTTTTTAAGCACGTTTCAATAGGGTGTTTGTCGTATTTCTTGCAGATATACCGAAATTGTTTAATATTATTTTAGTAATAGTATTATTTTAGGATTAAAATTTGAGGTTTAGTTTCAATCTTCTTTTCGTAAAGAAAATGAATACTTAAGCTATAACCTCAATACCAACCAATATTTACTAAAGCCAAATAAAGTTTATTATACTTCAGGCTTCATCCTCGAGATTAGCATTTATACACATGTAGTAACGCGTAGTACACACCATTCCACACTATTTTGAGAATATTTTAATTTCTTCTGTATTTTCATCTTTTTTTTTTTTTTTTTTTTTTTGATGTGGGTAGATTAGTTCACTTGATTCCTGCGCCCGCAATCCGTGTCATTCGCTTTTTAGTGCTGCGCCGTTCCACGCTCGCGATTACAGTTACTTAATTAAAAAGTTAATATCTAGTGTTGTTGTTAAGTAGAATACTACAATAATGCCTAAAAGAAAAGGTAATGATTGTGATCGTATAAAACATAAAATTAGAAGATTACAAAGAAAATTAAGACGCAAACGGCGTCGATCGCGTGATTCATATGACTCGGATGAATCAAAGTTATCGTCAACGACAAGTTTGTGCCGCCGTTCTCCGTTAGATGATCAAGGTATGGTTTATTTTCGTACTTAATCAGTTTTCGACCTACATACCCCCTACATAACGATCTCCATCTGTTATTAAAATGAAAGAATTACACGACTTGTTTACTTTGTTTAATATTGTGTATACCTACCTACCAACAACAATGTAGGTACATACTTCATAGTTTTTTCTACTCGAGAAATTAGTGTTACGGATAGTACAATGGGACTGTTTTTTCACTAATACGAGCCTGACAAAAGATTTAATTACTCTTTAGGAAATAATAGTTTGCGGACAGTACTTGCTTGCATTGGGACTGTTTCTTACTGTTCATTTCTAACAATTCAGTCTTTTAGACTATTATGTAATTAACAAGTGTTTTACATTAGAAACATTCAAGATTTTAAGATATTGAACAATTTGTTCTATTTTATTGTTACGATAATAATGCAGTCATTACCCGGCCCACCGAGCAGTACAATGGGACTGTCTCATGGTGCTAGATAAATTTGTTTGTGGACAGTACGTGTTATCCTAACTTGGGACTGTCACTTACAATATAATATTGACTCGTATTGCCAGGCTATATGGGACTTTACGTCGTCTTTTCAGACGGAGAATATATGGGGTTGTTTGACAATGAAGCGGTCATATCAGACCTAGATCAGCCTTCTCCCGAGCTACAAACAGATGTAGACCTAACGCAGCCCGAGATGGAGCTGGAACCAGATCCACTCCCCAACACATCACGCGATGAAAACTCTGTCGAGATACAGTCTGTCGTGATAGTTGCGCCGGATCCTGCGAACCCTTCACCGCCCATAGTCCCAAAGCCACTTGCAGACGCGACAACTCCTGCAACAGAAGACTCAGGACTTGATAATGAACTGTTGGATATATTAGGCACTGATCCTACAACAGATAAAAAGTATGGCAAACATATACAAAAAGATTTATCGATTAGATTTCAATATTGGACTACGACGGGGATAACAAAAGAGCTGCGTAAGGAGCTTAAAGAAAATTATTTAACTCCTGAAAATGCCAAGTTGATTGATCCTCCAGAATTGAATGCAGAAATAAAAGCAGCTGTCTCAGATATTATTGCTAAACGCGATAAAGCTATTGAAGGTAAACAAAAACAACTTACCTTAGCCCTTACTTCCTTAGGAGAAGCCATCACGCTTATATTATCTGCTAAGGAGAAAAACACCGCTTTACTCAAACTTCTGATGGATTCTACTCGTATCATCTGCGACTGTCAACATGCTGACTCTGTGACGCGGAGAAACTTCCTATTGAATGCTGTAAATAAAGAAGTTAGAGAGCAACTACAGAATACAAAAATAGATAAGCTTCTTTTCGGTGAAAACTTAGCCGAAACCATAAAAACTGCGAAAGCCATCAATAAGTCTGGTACAGATCTTAAACCACCGGCACCTAAGCCTGCAAATAAGAAGTTTACACAGAGCATAGCGAATCCTTCAAGAAATTTAAACTGGAGGAATCCGGGTTCGTATCGCAGGCCGACGGGTCCACCAAGGATGAAGCAGCCTGCAACGACCTCGATGCCCAATCGGCCAGCCAGCTCGTCCAAGCAGTCTCAGCATCCGCAGCAGAGACAGAACTACAGACGTCGCTAAACACGGTAAAACCTGCTGGTCGATTGTCCTTATTTTATAAAGAATGGTCAATGATTACTCATGATCCAATGATCCTTTCATATATAAAGGGTTATAAGATTCCCTTTTCTCGGTTACCAAGTCAATCAGTACCCCCTAGTATTCGGAAATATTCTGGGTCAGAAAGGGCACACTTCATTGAAGCCATTGATAATTTATTATCATTAGGAGCTATTTCAGAATGTGAAGCTCGGTCCGACCAATATTTGTCAAATGTCTTTTTAATACCCAAGCCAAACGGAAAAATGCGTTTTATCTTAAACTTAAAATCTTTAAATAAATTTATCGATACTAATCACTTCAAACTGGAAGACTTGAGAACTGTACTAAAACTGATATCACGAAATTGTTACTTATGCACTATCGACTTAAAAGACGCATATTATTTAATTAAGATTGATAAAGATGACCGAAAATATCTCAGGTTTCAGTTTGAGCATTCTATTTATGAATTTAAAATCTTACCTTTCGGCTTGAATACTGCTCCGTTTGTATTTACAAAGGTTATGAAACCTGTGATGAAATTATTGAGAACACGTGGATACTTATCTACTATATATTTAGATGATATTTGCCTTATTGGTCATGATCAACAAACATGTTATAAAAACCTGCAAGAAACTCAAAACCTCCTTACGAGCCTTGGTTTTATCATAAATAAGGAAAAAAGTAATTTCAGTCCTTCACACGTTTGCAGATATTTAGGATATGTTATAGATACAAGAAAGTTTCAGGTCACATTACCAAAAGAAAAAGTTAATAAAATAAAATTAGAAATTAAAAGAATGTCGAATTTAAAACAATGCAAAATCAGAATGTTCGCTAGCTTTGTTGGTCTTTTGGTGTCTGCCTGCCCAGCTGTGGAGTATGGCTGGCTATATACCAAATTATTTGAAAGATGTAAATACCTGAATTTAAAAAACACAAACAATAATTATGAAACAGTTATGAATTTACCAAATTCATTAAAATTAGACTTTGAATGGTGGAATCATGCTATCGATCATTCTGTTTGTAAAATTAAAATAGATAAATATGACCTTGAAATTTTCTCTGATGCCTCAACAACGGGGTGGGGAATCGCGTGTGGTGATCAGAGAGCTAGTGGCCTGTGGGGAGACAATGAACTCAGCCAGCATATCAACTATCTTGAAATAATGGCTGCTTATATTGGCCTTAAAATATTTGCTAAAGATCTATCTAACTCCCAGATTCTTCTTCGAATTGACAATACCACCGCTATTTCCTACGTCAACAGGATGGGAGGCATCCAGTTCCCCCATTTGACAGAGGTTACGAAACAACTTTGGCAATGGTGCGAACATAGAAATTTATATGTTTTCGCTTCATATATTAGCTCTTCAGAGAACTTTGAAGCAGATCAGGAGTCAAGACGTACGCATCCAGATATTGAGTGGCAACTTGCAGACTATGCCTATCGTAAAATTGTTACAAAATTTGGTCCCCCAAACATAGATTTATTCGCCAGTCGATTAAATAATAAATGCCCAAGTTACGTCTCCTGGCACAGAGATCCGGATGCGTACGCAGTGAATGCTTTTACAATATCGTGGTCTGAATTTTATTTTTATGCGTTTCCTCCATTTACTATGATATTAAAGTCATTACGAAAAATTCAGTCTGATAACGCCAAGGGTATCATGGTTGTTCCACACTGGCCAACACAGCCGTGGTACCCATTATTTAAAAGTCTTTTAGTGTCAGAAATGGTAATATTCAGGGCTAATGATAATTTAATTTTATCTACTGATTTCAGTCGCCTCCACATGCGCAACAGCATTACCCTGGTGGCAGGGATCTTATCCGCGAGGCGATGATAAGAAGAGGTATCCCAATATCATCTATGGATATAGTACTTAACTCTCTCTCGGAGAACTCTTATAAACAATATGAAGGGTGCTATAAAAAGTGGTTCATTTATTGTAATGAGAATAAATTGAACATGTATGGGGTATCAATTCCAAATGTTATGAACTTCCTAACCATTGCGTATAATGGTGGTGCACAATACGGAACATTAAATTCATACCGGTCCGCTTTGAGTTTAATTACTAAAGAAAACATTTCAGGGAATGAAGATATAAAAAGATTCTTTAAAGGAGTATTTCGTTCTAGACCCCCTCTGCCTAAGTATAATGAAACTTGGGACACGTCTTTGGTATTAAATTATCTGGAAAAATGGTACCCTAATGGAGACCTAAACCTAGAAAAAATTTCAAAAAAATTAATTACTCTGTTATCGCTCGTCACTGCACATAGGGTGCAAACATTATCAAAAATAAAAATTTGTAATATTCAAAAGTTTCCAAAAGAAATCAAAATTAAAATTCCCGACCTTGTAAAAACATCTAGAATAGGAGCATCTCAACCCATGCTCGTTATTCCGTTTTTTGATAAAAAACCAGAGATTTGTCCAGCAAAAGCTATACTCGATTACCTCGAAATGACTGAAGGACTTCGTATCAATACAGATACTTTATTTATCAGTTTTAAAAGGCCTCATAAGTCGGTAGGTGCACAAACTTTATCTAGGTGGATAAAACATACCCTAAGTTTAAGCGGAATTGATACTTCCACGTTCACTGCGCATAGCACTCGGCATGCTGCCACATCTGCTGCGCAAAGATTAGGTGTTAATATTGATCAAATTAGAAAAACTGCTGGTTGGAGCCCTAGCTCTCAAACATTTGCAAAATTTTATAGTAGACCTGTTCATACTGTGTCTAATGATTGTTTTGGTATGGCTATTATGAACGATTCAATTAAGAAGTAAACCTTTTAGTTACCTACTTAATTACAGCAATTGTAAAATTAAGAGATTTTTTGGTTTTTTCGTTATAACAATATAAAATACTTGGCAACCTGCTCATGTATTTCATTTAATTATATTTTACGATTCATATCTCTAAAAGTCTACATGTGTATAAATGCTAATCTCGAGGATGAAGCCTGAAGTATAATTAGAGATTAAACGAACTTACCTGTGAGTGAAGTTCGATCCTAATTATATGAAGGCTTCATCCGAAGAGATTAGCAACCCTCCCACCCACTCTTTCAGTCTCTACCCTTATCAATCGTAAAATATGAAGTGAATGGGCTAAACTCTAAACTATATGACACGGATTGCGGGCGCAGGAATCAAGTGAACTAATCTACCCACATCAAAAAAAAAAAAAAAAAAAAAAAGATGAAAATACAGAAGAAATTAAAATATTCTCAAAATAGTGTGGAATGGTGTGTACTACGCGTTACTACATGTGTATAAATGCTAATCTCTTCGGATGAAGCCTTCATATAATTAGGATCGAACTTCACTCACAGGTAAGTTCGTTTAATCTCTAAAAATAATTAATATGAACAACTGCCTTTAACCTTAAAATCAACAATTTTGTCAGTAGATTTTTTTACATTTTAAGTAGTCTAATATTCTTATTTATTGCTTAATTACTTAGACCATGATCAAAGCTTTATATTTATGGTGCAAAAAAATCGGGTTATTCCCAGTTGTCGCCACTGGTGACGAGTATCGAGATTCGACCAGACGAGCATTGCGCGCGGCTGATTGTAAAACCTCAATACTGAACTGAACTTCGTTCCTGACGGGGGGTTATTCCCAGTTGTCGCCACTGGTGACGCCACCACTGGCGACAAATGGGAATATTTTTCAAAAAAAATCCCAGTTGTCACCAGTGGTGGCGCCACCAGTGGCGACAACTGGGAATGGCCTTTCTTCTAGTTCCCAGTTGTCACCAGTGGCGACAGATGGGAAATATAAAGTGATACGCCTCCGGTGGGGGCGATGCTAGAGCTGAATTATAGTGATGGGGTTTCATTATTGTATCACTAACGAAGTTTTAAATAGGTATATTTTATATTTTCTTAAATAAAACTTTTACACGTTACTTGGGAAGATATATATTTTTATAAATCACAATATTTGTATTCATTGAGATTAAAACTGCACAAGTACAGTTTCCAGTACTACAACTATTACAGATCGTATAATTATTTTACTTAAAACTATATTATTAGGTTCTTATCACAGATTAGTCAACGTATGGCATTATGTCTATTTATATTCTTAGGTTATTTTTATAAAACAGACTTGTATATATTAACCACAATAATTGACGTTTATAATTTTCTAAATCTACAGGTATTATGTTACTCATTAATTTACTGCGATGTCTATCACAGATTAATCAATGCATTATTTACAATAATTTATACTTCTACTTTTTATCACAGATCAACATACTATTTACAATAATTGACTTTACTCTTTCGATTTAGCTAGATGTATTTAAATAGGAATTACTTAATATTATACTCTTATACAAATATATTACTGTGGTAAACAGTATTTTTTGATAAATAAAATCAGAGTAGTTTTTAAGAAAACGACTACCTACCCGTATATTAACATAATACTTAATATTCTTCAATCGCCGTCAGTTTTTATAAAACTACCGCCTCAAACATTCTAAACAATGACCCACTGTCATGTTTCCATGTACTAACTCCATTTGGATATCTTGTATGAACTCATCATTGAGTACATATTTCTTCTTTCTTATTTTCTTTTTATTTTTAATCATATTATTAGAAACTCTATAATATGCCGAATCCTTGACCAAGGTTTTTAATTTTTTTTTTTTCCAATTGTATGGTTTAATTTATGATGCCATGATTCTAAAGCGTTTGTTGTTCGATGCTGTTCACCGTATACACACCATACTTTAATGAACTCGTCTATCATCCACTGCTTTTTCATATATGCTCTAAATTTTTTAATGTCATCTTCTTGTGTATTCTTGCGAGTAATATATTTCCAGCCATTTAAAATTTCATTCGGCGGCAATAGTGGCAATACGGCGCTTAATGCCACTTCTCTTATCTTGTTTTCATCATTAGATTTAGTTATCCCGAGCTTACGACCCTTCTCCCAAATGGAATGATTAAAATGATAATAGCATCCGGATATAATTACAGACGGAAACACAGTCGTTAAAGCTTTCATTGCAGCTCTTTCATAATCAGTTTTATATTTCTTTGGATCCCAGTCAGGTATTTGGGATTTAATCATGGAAAATAAAATGATGTATGATTCCATCTTCTTGTCACTCATAAGTGCGTAGACAAGCGGCACTATGTTCGTGTGGTTCACAGTACTTCCCAAATCTCCGTGAATGCTATAAAGTTGAATAAAGGGCGAGGGGCAGCTTTTAAAGGTTCCATCGCTATAAAAATCATGTACTTCATTCATAACCTTTTTTGCCTCTTTGGTGCAAAAAACTATAATACGGTTGTCACCATCAGAATAATCAGCCAATACAAAATTATTAAATTCCGGAGGAATTTGAACATTGATTCCTTGTTTAGATTTAAGGTGTGTTACTCCGGCTGCTGCATTTCTGAATCTATATAGAGATGATTTAATACTTTCAAAGCTCGGTACTTTGCATATTAAGTCCAATCCTGAAGTTTGAAAGGACCCGACCATATCATTGTAACATTGTGGTACCGCTGGGTAATTTTCTTTTGTTAGTTGTTGTTTACAGCCGTAAAGTCGCTCATCTACTTCATTTTTTAAAAAGTCAGGTGTACATGAGTTGGCCCTTTACGGGGCACCGGTGTGGGCGCGTTCATTGAGGCTGCGGCCAGCCCGCCGGTTGAACGCGTCCCAGAGGGTCATGGCCATCCGGCTGGCCCGAGGATACCGCACGGTCTCCTGCGAGGCGGCGAGCCTCCTTGCCGGATTACCGCCATGGGATCTGGAGGCAAAGGTCCTCGCGCACATCTGGGAGTGGCGCGAGGAGGCGAAACGCCGGGGCTTAACTCCGATGCCGCAAGAAATCGCGGCACAGCGGACAGAGCTCCGGCGGGATCTCATGGCGTCATGGAGGGTGCGATTGTCGCAACCCCGCGCTGGGCACGCCACAATTGCGGCGATAAGACCCCTCTTTGAGGAGTGGCTTGAGAGACGCCACGGCGTCCTCACCTTCCGCCTGACGCAGGTCCTCACCGGACACGGCTGCTTCGGGAGGTTCCTGTTTAGGATAAGGCGGGAGGAAACACCCGGGTGTCACCATTGTGTGGATCGGCCTGAGGACACGGTGGAGCATACGGTGGAGGTCTGCCCAGCTTGGGCGGAGCAACGCCGTGTCCTCGTAGAGGCGATTGGCGGCGGTGATCTCTCGCGTCCGGCCCTGGTTCAGGCCATGGTACGGAGCGAGAGGAAATGGCAGGCCGTCACCTCCTTCTGCGAAGCGGTAATGCTCGCGAAGGAGGAGGCGGAACGCGTGAGGGAAAGGCAAATTTCGCGCCCTCACGCCCCTAACCGCCGCAGGAGGAGACGCCCGGGGCGGGAATCGCGAGCCGATTTCCGGCCACCGTAGGCGCGGGCTTGCGGACGGTGAGCAATGGGTAGCTCGCCGTCCGATAAGGACCAAGCCCGGGTCGACGGCGCGTTGTGTTCCACGCGCGCCTCAAAGAGATGTCAGCAGAATTGACGGGGTCCGTTAGGGCCAATGCCCGCCGGGGGTTCGAAGAAAACCGATAGGGAAATCGTGGCCCCCGGCAACAGGGCAACCGAAGGAACACGGGTGGGTTTTAGTCAGTAAGAGTCTGACACGCCCTCCCGCTCCACCCAGAGCGGGAGAAGTTATTTGATAATTTCCCACCCAAAAAAAAAAAAAAAAAAAGGTGTACATGAGTGTGCAGTTTCATGAAGAACATTGTTATCCTAAAATAATAAAAAATATAAGTAATCGTAGCGTACATTAAACAAATAAAATAAAGTGTATTAAAATAATTCATTACAAATTAACGTTCACAATAAGTGACAAACGTGCACAAAATGGCCGCCTGTTTCTCTTTTGTGTTGGCATGAGCGTGCACAAACGTGTTGGCATGAGCTTTATGTTAAAAGTTTTTTCATATAAATAATAATAATAAATGAAAGCCGAAAACTTACTTTTATCTTTATAATTCCTTTACACTTGTATTTTCGTTTGATGCATTCCCACACAGTTAACCCACTTTTATGTTTCCTTTTTATATGATATTGGAAACCTGCGCGAAGCAGAATAGTCCCGTGACGTCTTTTATATAAACTAACGAAACTTCACCAGAACTGCACGACGCACTTGACCCTGACATTGTTGGGAATGCACTGGTAAGTGTTACGTCACTGGTCTACGAACCGACAACAGCATAGAGGAGGGGGTTGATCGACAGGATCGGAGCGCGGAAGTTATGGCTGATTGTAAATATATTGCAATTATGTACATATTCATTATTATTTAGTTTGTGATAAGAACCTAATAATATAGTTTTAAGTAAAATAATTATACGATCTGTAATAGTTGTAGTACTGGAAACTGTACTTGAGCAGTTTTAATCTCAATGAATACAAATATTGTGATTTATAAAAATATATATCTTCCCAAGTAACGTGTAAAAGTTTTATTTAAGAAAATATAAAATATACCTATTTAAAACTTCGTTAGTGATACAATAATGAAACCCCATCACTATAATTCAGCTCTAGCATCGCCCCCACCGGAGGCGTATCACTTTATATTTCCCATCTGTCGCCACTGGTGACAACTGGGAACTAGAAGAATGGCCATTCCCAGTTGTCGCCACTGGTGGCGCCACCACTGGTGACAACTGGGAATAACCCAAAAAATCCATTTAAAATTTAAAACATTTCAAAATTTAAATATGTCAAAATAATACAAATTGCTTCTAAGTTTCTAGACATCTATTTCACATATTATTCAGGTGAAGTAATGATAAATAATTGTAGCAGTTTGATAACTTTAAGTAAAATAAACACAACGATTATATGTTATTTATTTTTTATTATAACATATCACGCATTTTTTATTCTAAACCCTTTATTGCAATAACAACATTAATAAATAGGCAGGATATTTAAAAATATTATTATTGCAAACAAAAATAATAATATTTGCAAAAACAGCGCTGTGATTTACGAGATTAGAACCTTAGCCATCTTGAATCTAAGACCAACGCTTAACGCCTTCTGCTATCTGCACATATAATTTACTTTCGAATTTTAGCAATGCGATACACTGGCCAAGGTCACGCGTACGAGTATGATGCGTGCTAACAAATGGAAATATAAGTGCGGCGCCCGCGAACCGTGACGATACGATAGTGTGTAGTTCAAAACTGCGTTCTCTGTGGTGTGTGTACGGCACTCACACCACAGACGTCTGACTGTTTACACATACAAATGTACGGACTATACCGCGTGTTCACAGCAATACGACTCTTAGCGTGCTCATGCACTTTTGAGCGCTCACTGTACACTATTTCCAGTTGCATTTACACACATTGCTATTGTAACATTTTCTGCGTGTTCTTGAGCGACAAGGTGCACTCTTTTAGTCCCTTTTGCAGCAAAGACTTTCTGTTGATGGTGCAGTGTAAGTCTACATCCCTTTTCATCCATGTTATATAAGCGCTCCGGGTGACTACAGATATTAATTTCATCATATATTTTTTTGACGGCTTCAAAATGTTTCAGCACGATGGGCTTGTTTAATTTCTGTGCTCTTGCCGGATTCATTAATTGAGCCCTACGAAGAGATATTTCTGGATTGCGGTAGACAAAATTTTTCAGCAATTTTTTCCAGCAATATTCTTTTTTTTATTAAAACAATTCGGTATATTATTCGCTTTACAGAATTCATAAGCTTGCTTACGAACAATTTTGGGGGTCAATGGCAAACCTATTTGAGCAAGTCTAATCACCCTTTTACATAAATTCTTCTCTTGTATTTTATTAAGAATCGGGACACGACCAGTTATCTTTTCTGTGGATTTAGATTTTATATGATTTCTTAATGTACGCCTTGGTATGCCATATTTTGCAGCTGCTTTTCGTTGAGACATCTGACTGCTACTTACTGTTCGAAGGGCTTCCTTTAGTTGAGTTTCTGTCCACTCTCCACGCGGTTTTTTATTTGGTGGCTCCATTTTGGGCTATTAACAAATAAAAAATACTAAGCAACCACGAGACACAAAACATGACATGTATTTTGTACAGTAAAAAAATACAAAATGATAACATACATACTTTTTAGTTAGTGCAAAAATAAAATATTTGAGTCATATAGAAGCAAAAGCAGCAACATTCACTTTTACTGAAAAGGCAGTAGACATCTTTTTTTGTTTACGTTGCATGTACCAATTTTTAGTTACATTATGCTACAAGAATAGATAACTAATGATGATAGAATCAGATATTGTAAAACAGAATTCCCTAAGAAACACTACATTTACCAAAATAAAGTAATACATTTAGGATGTTGCTGTTTTTGCATCCAATGTGTGGATAATGCTGCTTTTGCTTCTTAATTTGATGTTGCTAGTTTTGCACCAGTCAATCATGGATATTGCTGCATTTGTAATGACTGTTTTTGTTGATGTTTTACTGTAATAATCTTGATACTTAGGTACTTATTTTTTTCAAAAATCTTCAGATATTCCTTTTTACTAGGAAATATTATTAAGCGAATTTATTAGAAATAAAAAGATGTAACGCTATGATTATGAATTTTAATACTTAGGTTTTATTTTTATATTATGGTAATAAATAAAATTTAAACTTTTTTATCGTACACTGTTTATTGTTCTAATCATCAATTATTCAATAGGTATTATTCTTATATAAGTTTCAGTTTACTTATTTCTTATTATACACACATGCATGTCATCAATTTCTTCATTTGGCTCACACAATTCTTCGTTATTGTCACCGTCTTCACCCTGTTGGTTACTATCCTCAGTTTGGTCATCATTATATTCTTGTAGTAACTCTTTAAAAAATTTCAAATTTTCGTTTAGGTGCCAATCGTTACCCCAATGGCTTCTTAGCAAGGTTAGTGTATCTTTTTTTTTCGCAGCAGTTAATTTGTTGGAAGGACGTATTTTTTCTGGATTTATCATAGCGCTTTTTTTTCCTGGTTTACAAACATTTTTGCTAACTCCATCATCGGATTTATAATGTAAATGCCCTTGAATCAAAATATTTCCGGGTCTCTTCGAACGTTTTAAAATGAAACGTTTACACTGTTTAAATTTGAAATGCCAGTTGCTCACAGGTTTAAAAACTTCCTGTGAAGCTGTTTTCCAGTCAAGGACTTCGCAATCAGTAGCTCCCAAGGTAGTGACAGTACTAAAGTTTGAAATAATGTCCAAGTATTTTTGGGCGCTATTTATTTCTTCGTGGAGCCGGACTTCCTTTTCGATCTTAGCGAATACCCTGTCAGGTGGTATGTAAGAATGTCCAACTACTGGAAACACTAGTTCAATTTGTTTAACATTTTGAGGAGCTTCTGTCATCCATTTAGCTAACATAGCCAGCATAATAGTATTTTTGTTCTGGCCTGCACAGCCATCAGCGACAAGTCTATTTGACAAGAAGAGAAGTCTGTGTTTTTCAGTCGGTGATACAAGGCTGACGCAATTTCGTTAGCAGCTTTGGGAAATACATTTTCTGTCCAACAGTAGGCAAACACGTTTGTAGGAGTTAACTTGCTTTTTGAAGAGCCCTCCACTATTGTGAAGTTAAACAAATAAATATTTCTCAGGTAGTATGCGACTTGGTCAGGAAGTTTAAGGAAATTTAATTTTTTTTCACAATCAAATGAAAACGTCTTTAGGTTTGGGTTTTCTTCTCTGACTTTTTCAAAAAATGCTTTAGCTCTCAATTTGTGTAATCTTTGAGAGATCATTAGTTCGTTTCGTGCTTGAGAATCATTTTGGTGACCGATTTCTGATGAAAATCTCAAACAAGTGGCACAAACGTCTGTTCTTGGAGTACCGAAGCCGAGATTGTAGTTACTATTGAATATGTGTCGAAAGTAGGATTTTTTTACTTTTAAATCATGACTAGTTTCTATATTGTATTGCTTCCATAATTTATTAATGGACAATTCCGATGACAAATAATACCTCTTGGTATTTCCTCTGCAGTAATGAGGTTCTTGGCATGGAATTTTATTAATAAATCTTTTAATAGCTTCGCGTTTGTGCAGATATTTATTAGAAATACGGTCACCTCCTCTTTTTTCTGTTAAAAGTTGTCCGGTTTCAAAGTATGTCTTCATAATACTTTGCACTCTATATTTAGTGATTTGTAAAACTGTCAAAAAAAATTTTTGGCATACTTGTACTTTCTTCTTTGCAGATTTACAGTAAATGTAATATTTGGTTTGAAATTTTTGCATCGAATATTTTGAATTAGCAGAACGGCGATGACGCATTACTTTTTTTGGTTGGCAATGCTTTAAGATAAAAGCATTCAGCTTCAATTTATTGGGTTCTGCATAAAAATTGTCAAAAAATTGCTTAACGTGGGTCATTGCTATAGACATGCAATTAAAAGTCTTTTTGTGACGACACAGCAATCTCTTTGGGAGAGTTACAGCAGAATACCTAAAACAAACGTAAAAGTAAGTAATTGCCTAAATATCACAAAAAACATACCTATAAACTTGTCTATGGTGTGGTATGGTGGCAACGAAAACACGATAGTGAACACGACCATGACCGAAATTATAAAAAACCTAAATGATCAAAATTATCTGAACGTACTGTAACTCCAACCATCGGTTTAGTAAATTAACAGTATTATTTAGATAAAATTAATAAAACGAGATTATTTAGCTAGAAAAAATAATTGAAATTATCAAGATTATCTAACTGTACTTCAACTTACCGCTTTAGCTTCGCCTGGTACCTCTTCCATTTTTTTTTCGGGTTCTGCCTTTCTCTTTCGACTGTTTTTATTATCACAGGGGCTAGGAAAACATTCCATTTTTCAAGTTTTATAACGTTTTTGTCAATAATAACACTATTTACGCTTTAATTTCACTGATTTACGAGAGCAAAATACACAGAACCACCGTTGCACCGTTGGTTCGAATAGTGACACCTGATTGGTCAAAGAAGGATGTTGCTGTCTATGCCGCAACTACGTAGGTATGTTGCTGGTTTTGCTACCAATCTCAATTTAGAACCTCTATTTTGTATAGGATGATGATGGTTTTGAAACGATTTTAATATTCGGTCAAGTAAACTTGACGGAATACTACCATACTGCATTAAAAGTTGCCAAAATGAAAAATGGGATGTTGCTGCCTTTGCTTTTATATGACTCATTTTTTTCCTACTGTTGTATGCCAATATTGTGTTACAATAATAGTTTCATACTTAAATAATAGTTAGATAATAGTTTCACAATATTTTTAAAAGAAAGAAAACGGACTTGTTAGTTCACTTGCAAATTATTGTTAGCTTCATGTAATATTCAAGTCTTTGAAAGGCCCGGGCCATGTTTGGGAAACATGAGGTGGGCCATCTTAAGAAACTTTACCCGAGTTCATTGCAATTTCGTAAAAATACAAAAAAAGGTATAAAATAATAAAACTTACCTGTAATTCAATGTTAAACAGATTAAATAAGTAGTTTCACTAGTAAAAACAAGGAAATGCGCATTAAATTTGTTAATTTTTGAAAAAGTTTACTTGACTGAGATTAGAAACACGTGCACCGTTTGACACGACAATGAAAACTGTTGGCCATACTCAAAATGGCGGTGCGCTTGGAGGCAAACGCAGATGCAGTTTTGACTATGGCCACAGATGCGTACATCCGCGAAATTTGAAATGGTTTGGACAGTCGTAACTGTGATTTTTTTAAAGTGGGCTATCCTGGGTGCCGGGCCATCTTCGGTCACACTACCTTAGTCAACTCAAAACACTGAGAGCAAGTATCCTTTAATGGCGATCCAAGTCCAACATTATACTTCTTGTTAAAAATGTTACGGAAAAAGGATTGTTTAACTTTAAGATATGGTATGTCTTGAACTTGCTCTTGGTACATTTTCCAGAGCTTTACAATATTGAGTTCTGGTGGCAAATACAGTCTAATAAATGATTTGGCTCTACAATAATGCGGTTCTGCAGCTTCTAAACTTTCAATAAATTGCGTGCTATTTTATGATTACCACCGCGATTTTTCTTTGCTGTACTCCCTCCGTCTTTATAAGAACTTTGTAAAATGCCTGTAACTCTATCTTTACCCACCTTTAATACGTTAAGAAAGGAAGATCTGCAAACTCTTATCTGTTTGTGTGGATTTTTAATCGTTACGTAGTATTCTGCACTTAGATTTTTTGGCCCTCTTGATCCATTCTTTAGTCTAATTCTAGAACATTTTGCAATAGGCAGTGTTGGAGTATGAAATTATCTTGATCAAGTTTATGTCGCAATTTATAAAAATTACGGTGCATCCGAGCAATGTCTTGCGTCTTTATTGTCGAGCAATTAAAAGTTGTATTTTTTATGATTGCACTGGAGGTTGCGGAAAGGATTTAGAGGCATACCTAAAAAAAAAGTTATTTTAATGCCATTGTCGCTAAAAAAATTACACTTAGGTTCCAAGGTACATTTTGATTCAAAACTAGCAACCTGTATAGCAATTTCACGTTTTATTTCTCTTTTCCAGTTTTCTGTGTCTACACCTCGCTTCCTTGCCTGATTAGGCGGAACTTTTTCTATTTTTTTCGGTAAATCAGTCATTATCTTCTATAAATATATAAAAATCAATTGCTGTTCGTTAGTCTCGCTAAAACTCGAGAACGGCTGGGCCGATTTAGCTGATTTTGGTTTTAAAATGTTTGTCGTAGTCCAGGGAAGGTTGAAACGGTGAGAAAATATGGAAAACTCATGAAATAAAAGGCTTTTTTGATATCTAGGTAGAGTAGAAATTTTAAAATCCTAAACATGCACATTCATTGACTGTTAGGCGGAACGAAGTTTGCTGGGTCAGCTAGTTTCCAATATTATTCACAAAAAAACACAGCACGAAATCCACATAAATTGAACGGGCGGCCATACTGACCCCCGACGACGCACTAACGAGCATTTTGACTTCAAACCGGACAAAATGAAAAAGTACTTTTATTTTATTGGAAATGAATAAAAATACGTAACTGAATAAAGATGATAATATTTTTATAAAAATGGCTTAAATACTATAATAACCCCACCGCCGTATCTCTACGTTGACATCGTGGTGGGGCTTGCGTGCTCCGAACTCTAGGCCTGAGCCAGTAGAGTTTACTTTGCCGGAACAGGTCTGGAATAAGGAGCCAGACCAAGAGAGATACAAAAACCCGCAGGGCAGCATGTGGCGAGCTGTTGGGCAGTAGCGACCCCACGGACCCTATCTCCTCTCTATCTTCTCCTCTCTCTCTCTCTCTCTCTCTCTTGTTCCTCACCTCTGGCTTGCCTTTATTGGCCGGCTGGAGTGGAGATTCACAAGAGCAAACGTGCTCAGAGGAAGAAGGAAGTATTCCAGTAAGATGCTGGTAGGGATCTTGACCGTACTTCCGGGATTGTCCTGATAGCCGTGGAATACCTCTCCATTCCTCATAAGCACCTCAGGAGTTCAGGACGTGTTGCCCCCTTGTCGCTACGACACTATGTGCTAGCGACCGTTTTCGGGGGCCCATTATTGAGTGTGCAAGTCACCCCCTGCCATTTTATCCGAGTGCATATAAAACATAGATCAGGCAGGGGCCATAGTCCTTCCATAGTTCCAGGTGACCAGTCCACTTTAGCAACCCAAACCCATAGTCCGATATCTTTGTTTCCATATCTTACAATAGTCCTACACCAACCGGGGATTGTCCTTGGCTGCACTTGCATAGTGCGAACAGGGATAATCGTCGGTTGGTACCTCATTTCATTAAAAACGTCTAAGGGACCTCTGCGAGTTGGCTTCGGCCCCTCGTACTCCTTCTAAAGGTGCGGTACCCTAGGGTCCCGAGAAATGTCAAAGACGTAATAAATAATAATAATTTAACTACCTATAATCGATGTTAGTCTGAGTCATCTGAGTAAACAAGTCTCGATGCTTCTTGGTCTACATCTGTATCCAGTTCTTCTGGCTCAAACAACTCAATGGTTTCACTCATGAAGGGCTAACTTTTGCTCGGTCTGCGTTTCCGAAAACAACTTATATAGGGATCTGATGTGAGAAGCAGCCTGTTGAGGACATCTTGGTTGCATTGAATCCTCGAAAATTTTCGGCCACAATTTTGCCTATATGCGGTAGTGCTTGTTGCGGGCTTCTGCGGCCTCTTCGGATAGTTGTCCGATAGGGAGGATGGCATATTTTATAACAGTTATACCATGCAATAGAATTTTGTGAAGAGTTTTTATTTATTTATTAAATTTTTTGGAAAACTTACAGCTATACAGACACAATAATTAATAGTTTAAACAAAATATGGCCAATTACAAGTTTCCACATGTAGTTTATACTTAATTAAATAAGATGAACACGACAAAAAAAAAATGGACCATAAGACTATACACAACAAAAACAGAAAAAGACTATTTAAGACTGTTGGCGTCATTGGATGCCAACCGTACAGTTCGACATACATTTTTGCAGTATCTTTGCAATATTCACCGAACTTCTCAGTATTTATTTTATATCCAGATGACATCGCTTCCAGAATCACCTTAAGTTTAATTATAAATTCTTTATTTATGCCAGTGACTTCAGCAGCTAAATCAGGATCGGCGAAAAATCTTCTGGACGTGTTGCCTGAATTGGAATTGCCGAAACCAGGTTTCGGCATATCTATAACAAGGCCAGTCTTTTCTCCAAGTATATATTTTTTGTATTTTTTCTTTTGTTTGTTTGACCACAGTTTTTTCTTCTGCAGTTCGGGCTTGCCATTTTTGCAGAGGAACTTTGTAGGCTATGTGTAAAATCGTTTCAAAGAAACTGATTCTTGCGTGAAGAATTGACAATCCGAATCTGAATGATTGAGGATCCTCCACATTTAAATTTTCAGTCATTGAAGGCTTTACCGTTTTACCTCATTATATAACATTTCATAGTAGATGATGTGCCAGTAGCTGCGTTGCAAACCTTCGCATCCACCATGGTTGGGAGTAATGTATGTCGCGCGAAAGTGGGTCTATTATGGTTTTCTATTTCAATCTTTAACAGTGGCGTGCACACAGTTTTAAGACAGGGTAGGCAGAAAATTTTACTCATTAAAAATACTGCTCGTTGGTTTTGGTTCGTCGCGTCGTCTTGTCGATTGATGATGTAGGTAATTGCCAAATTCCAGCTCAAATATCCATAGATTGACTGATTTTATAGACATATCAATTTACGGATATTCGAAGTGGCTTTTCGGCGCGTTTGTTTTATGTTTTGTAGTGTTTGTGTGATTTGCAAAATTTAAATAAAAGCAGTGAAAAGATGGTGATGTGAGTATACTATATAGGATTGTTTTATTTGTATATTAAATCTACACGCCTATCTTTCTGTAAAAATGTCTGCAATATGGAATCGTAAAAGTTGGGAAGGCGTTTTATTTCTGTAAGAAGGTTTTTTTCTATTGAAATCATGGAAAGATCTGTAAGTCGTTGCTGGCCTTGTGTATTTCTTAAGTAGGTGTGTATACGTTTTAGCGACGAGAATGACCTTTCGGTTGAAACACTACTCGCGGGAACTGTAACAATTAATTTTGCCAAACGCAGCACTTCGGGAAAAACTGTATTTATGTTATTTTCGTAAAAATGTTTTATAATTTTGTAAATACTAAGGTTTTTGAATTCGGCAGATTTATAAACACATTTGAGCTCATTGATAAGGCGGTCTAAATTAAAGCCGTATAATTTATAAACATTTAATTGTCATTATATTTATTGAAATTTTCGCATTCAAGTAGTCCAAAAAATTTTAACTCTTTCAGATTTTTATACCGGTCTCGACATTCGTTGGATATATTGTCTATATTTCATTAAAAATCCGCTTAAAATTGATTTTTGCGTCCACAACACTACGTTTTCGTTTTGGCGGCCCTGTGATTATTTTTACGCTTTCAAAAATTAATTCAAACCTAGATCTGAATGATTCTAATAACGATTCAAACTCCTTAATTTTTTTAATGCAATAAGTCACATCTGATGTCTTTTTTGGCATAATTTCGTAAAGCACATCAATTTTTGCGAATATTTCGTTAAACACATGGAGTAAAAACTGGAATTGTGTCGTTAGATTTCAAATTGAAGTAAGTCCAAAATGATTTAATTCATAAAAAAGCAGTTTTTTTTTCTGTTCGAGTAAGGCTTTTTATTTTCTCATTTTGAGGGTGGTGTGACTATCAAAAATCGGATTCTCTATCATCCTTTCTATCATTGTTTCTATGAAATGTTTTTAAATATGTTGATAAATTACTAAATTTAGTATGTGTTTATAATTTTTTGTTAATTACTGGTATACTTTCAAAATAATTAAGAAATCGTGCATGTGGTTCCTTTAAACATTAAGTAATTAATAGGTTTTCTCATATACAAAAAAGAACCACAATCTAGGGATTTGTTGATATAAGTGAAACAATGTGATTTATAATCGGGATAAAGCTTTAATTTATCAAAAATACACGTTTATTCGACGTTATCATCAAATTGGATTTCGAAATCCACCGTGTCTAGTCCATCTATGTCGTCTTCTATAGTATTATCACAGTCGAGACCATTATAAAAACTCTGTGCATCTTGTGGTATGAGATGTAATATGGATTGAATATCGGCTAGTTTCGCGGGTGATACTGGCTTCCCCGACGGCCACAAGGGAACTAAATGTTCCATTAAGATTAAAGCTGGTCTGCCACGAACAGGTGCTCTCCCTATATTAACTTCTACAGCATTACCAAAGAAGTCTGTTTTAAAATAAATTGAGTTTGGTGAGTCTCTTTCTATGTATATTTCCCGAGTTTGTAGCCAATTAATACATTCTTTGTTAATACCACGTTTTCTATTAATAATCATTTTTTCAACCTTAGAAGTTCCCAGAAAATCTGATTTTGCCATTACTGTCACTTTAAGAGGGTTCTTTTTCTTGCAATCTTTCATAACTTGTACATAATCATCAGGAGTGTATAATCTCGGATATTTTTTCATTGCAGATTCAATGTGGGAAAAATCTCTGTCATTGGGTAGGTAACTGTGTCCGGGAATCAAAAACTTTTGTGTTATTTTTTTCAAAGTGGGATGACAATGCAAAAATGCTTTTAACATCAAAACTATCTTTATGTTACGATTTTGTCCGCCACACGAATCGCTCCATAAAATTAGTTCCTCGACATCTTCAGAAATATGCTCGCCTAAGTATTTTAATAGACAAGAGCCGACTTCCTGAGCACCCTTCCCAGCCATTCCTTCTATCCAAACAAAACACCCACTTGAGTTGGTTTTTGCTGTATAAATACCCATATTATACAGCCAAAGCTGTCGTTTATAGTAAATAATTCCAGTAGGTAATTGGCTAAGGCATTGGAAGCGTTTTTTGTAGATCAAACGTGAGACATTCTATTTCCTTACATTGAGTAGCCAGAACAAAATCAGCCTTCATTTTATGCCGCGCCTGTTCCCATTTTCGGCAATGTTCTTCGCGTTCTGTATCTATGGCTGTTTTTTCCTCAGCAGTTTTGCAATGAGTTAATTTCGCTTGTAATGTGTCACACTTGTTACACGTGTCTTTTTTAAGAGGCGCTCGTTTAAGATTAAAATATGTGTAAAATAACTTTGTGTACATAGCCTTACTAACCTTTTCAGCTTCTCCTACATGTTCACAATATAAATCGTACATCTTGTCTAAAGTCATGTCTGGCATAAGATATTCGGTCTCGCGCTCACTTCTTCTATAGTGTGATTTATACTTAGGAAGAGAGTTTATATGACATCTTACTTGGGAAACTAATTCATCGCTGCATTTGTTCTTACCTCCACTTTTCGATCCTCTTCTATCTAAACAATCTTGTGACCTCATTTTAGTCAAAGCAGTATTAACTCTCTTTGTAGAAACACCAAGTGTTTTGACAAATAAATCCCGGCATACTTCTATTTTATCCAATAGATATTTACGAGAGAATTTTTTCTTCATATTGCTATTAGTCATCCTTCTTTTAACGTCGGCTTCTTTGACGCTTGCTGCGATGTACATATTCTGGGTACTGTAATTTTCTAGTTTGTAAAAAGTCTCAAATATTTTCTGTCGATTGTTTGAATCTATTTTTTCCCAGCACTTCGTTTTACAATTACATTTATAATCAATAAATACTTTCGGTTGGACTTCGATGTTTTTATAGTTGTGAAAAGGCTTATTAGAATGTCTGTTTCTCTTTCTTTCCATCCTAGATAGACCACCATACTTAAATTGTCGGCCTTTCTTTGGTCTTCCTTTCGTAGGTACTTCGTCATTAATACTCACTGTATCATCATCAGAACATGGTATAAACGCTGGTGATTTTGCAGTATTTTCGCCTTCAGAAGCAGACTCTTCTATGATAGTGCGTCTAAACTTACCATTAGGTAGCCTCATTTTCTTGCCACCAGCAACTATTATATCATCACCATAATCTGATGAATCTGATACATAGTCAGGACTTTTAAAAGGGGACAAGTTTGCAAGTAGGTCTAATATCGGCGAGGAATATTCTTCTAAGCGGTCTGGCGAAGTTAAGTTATTGCTTAGAGGTGAAGAAAGCTTCTCTAGAGGCTGTGACGTACTAGGTTCTTCACTACCTTGTGCTGTAATAAAAAAAACTTTTATATCTTTACAACAATAACGCGTGGTTCTATAAATATATGGCCACAGTGAAATTATTTAGGTTCTTATAAAGCCGTGTCACCGCTAGGCAGGATATGTCGAGTGATGTATGTCGCCGAAGACATCGAGCGACAACGTTGCCAGAAGGGTAATGAAACAGGGCGACATAGGGCAAATGTCACCTAGTGTGAACGCGGCTTTACGGTTCTTCATAAAGTAGTAACACACACACGCACGCACGCACGTACGTACGTACGCACGCACACACACACCCACTCTCTCATTACTTCACATCAACCCACCACATCACCAGAATCATACCCAAGTCTTTCATACCTCAGCACTCATCATTACGTAGAAATGTTAATTACATACATGCATACACACACACACACACACACATCGTTACAATCATAACATCATACATCAGCACACGATACAACGCCGCAGTTCATACGGTGCATTCGTGTGAGCTCGTAGGTAATTTGCTATGCGATTTTGCAGTTATATATGAGAGCCCTTATACCTACTGGTCGAATAATCTTTATAAAATCACTTCACGAACGGAATTAATCAAATGTGGATAATGCGCAGGTACTAGTACTTCTCAGATACATTAAGTAGGTACTAAAATGCATTAAATAAAACTATTTACCTGTTATGGCTTCAATAGTATCTTCGGTGTTTATGTCCAAAGCTTTATTCACCAACAGCTTGCCTCTACGTAACATTTTTACACTTAATTCTAAAGAAATAAACAAAAACAACAGAACTTTCTTTGCAGAGAAAAAAAAACGGTCGTCACGCATTCGAACTATTTCGTTGAATGTCGCCTATTTTGACAGATGACGTTTGACGTTTTACTTTGAAACTGAGTTATTGCACTTTGAGTCATACCATCAATGAAATAAAGTAAATATTTCCTTGTTTAAAACGAGAAATATGAAATCAATCATGTCATTTTTGTACCTTTGAGCGATCATAGGTTTCAAAACAATAAGCATAATGGAATCACATGCTAGTGGTTCTACTGTTTAACAATATTTATTTATACATGATAGAAGCGAATGTTTGTGGTTCCCTTTTGCAAAACAATATTAGCAACTAAATAATAAGAATTTATTTTACGCATAACGATACCACAGAAATTTGGTTCTATTTTGTGTATAAAAAATAATCGTTAATAATAGAAATATGTGTAATGTATAATGGTACCAAGTATGCGTGGATCTTTTTTGTATAAAATTACATGATAGTACTATCGTTTATTTGTTTGATCAATAGAGTCATGTTGTGCCGTGGTTCCGTTTTGCTTTACAAGTAACGTTTGTTATTGCTGTTGGTTCTGTTCTGCTTTTAATATACCTTGTTTCCAAGGGGAAAATCAGGTGGTTCTTTTTTGTATAAGAATTTAGACCACTTTTACATTAGTATTCTTCAAAAAAAGTAAAAAATGAAATTTGTCGAGTGGTTCCATTTTGCATAAATACGGACACTTAGTCTTCATCAACATTTTGTGACATCTTTTTTTATACAATATAGTATTGTTAAATCTTCACGTATTTTTCATAATATTTTTATTATTCTTATATTCACTTTAACACTTTAAGTACTTATTGTAATAATGGCACTATTTAGTCAGTCGATAATTAAACAGGGTACTTTATTAAATATTATGTTATAGTATAAAAATCAATCACTGTGTTAATCTGAAAGGTTGCCATATTGGCGGAGGTTAGTATATTGCTGATACTAAACTACTTTCCCTAAGGAACCCATAGTGAATTCGCGAAAAAACCGTCAGTTTTTTTGCGAATTTATTATGTGTTCTTTGGTGAAAGTTGTTCAGTATCAGCAAAATAGTAAACTCCGTGAATAAGACAAGCTTACAGTTGTACACCCTGGCTCTATAAATAGCACTATTTAGAATATTAATTTCACAAAATACCTAATTTATACAAAGTTTAATAATTCCTCAATTTCCTGTTCACAGCAGACATCAGTTTCTCGAACTTCTAAATTTTCTGTGTTACTCTCCAAAACATTTTTATAAACATTCAAAAACTCCAATTCAGACCAATCAGGTCCATAATGTTTCGTTGGTAAATTTTTTACGTCTCTCAATTTTAAATGGTTCACAGCAATGCCTGTATTTAATTGCTCTGGTATCATGTCTCCTAAGTTTTTGTCAGGTCGTAGCAAAACTTTACTGACGCCGGGATCGCTTTGGTATGACATTTCTCCTCGTGCTACAATTCTTCGTGTGTAAAGCCACACGAAGAATTGTAGCTCTCAGTATCACGCGTTTAGTTTTACTTATTTGAGAATGCCATTGGCTAAAGTTTTTGAAAGTGTCTCTAACAACTGAACGAAAGTCGTATACTGATATTTCTGTGCCCAAATTGTAAACACGAACATGGTTAGCTATAATCTCCTCGTATTCTCTTGGCTCAAGAATTGATTTCAATTTTCTGATCTGTTTCTCGGTCATAGCAAAAACTCGATCTGCAGGTAAAAACGAATGGCCCGTTACCGGAAATATTATTTCTATCGTTTTCAATGTTGATGGTGCCTCTGAAAGCCACTTGCTGGCCATACCGATTAAAAAGCTATTTTTATTTTGCCCCCCACACCCGTCTGCCATTAATCTGATAGTTTTTATATTTCGAAGATCAAGAGAATTTAAGCAATGCTGTACAGCACTGCAAATTTGATTTCGAAGTGACATTTTCTGTCCACAGGTACAGATATTCTATTTCACGAAGTCCGTTCGGCTTTGATTGTAGTAGTGACGTATCCCGACAAGCGCGCTTGTGTGTGTAAAAGTAGGTAACGTTAGCAAAAAAATCTGATATATATTCAAGTCGAGATTTAATAATCTAAATAACATTTTGGTTTTTGTAAATAAATTAGATTAGGTTGCAATAAATACAAAAATATTAAGAATATGTAGGCATTTAATTAAGCATTGGTGTTACAGAATGGAAACGAAACAAGTAGGACTATTCAGTATTTTCAATCACTATCAGATAAATTTTCGATTTCCGATTCCGTTTTGCTGTCGTCAGAATCATCTTGTACAGTACCGACCAAAAGTCCATAAGCAATCTCACAAAGCAATAGACTGACGCTTCGGTTTGACTTACGACCTTCTTCTATAAGTTGTTACAATACTGTAGACACGCACATTACACACACACACTCACTTTGTCTGCAACCAATGACTAGTTCGATAATCATCATTCGTTTTTAGTTTCATTCGTCTTGTTCACATAAATATTAAAGTTTAGCAGGTAGACCACAAAAAACTAAGTAAATTATTTCGATTTCTGTGGGGTAGATGCAGTTTGTTACAAGTATTCAATTAATAGAACTTTGTTGGTTCGTGCCGTGATAATATTGGTGACGAGCATTTAGCGCAGTGTTGTGGTTATTATTATCAAAAAGCAGGCATAAAATATATTGAAGAGATCAGATCAGATCAGAGAATATTATTGCGCTGCGTAAAAGTGAAGTGAATATCTAATAAAACCGGACTAAGTGTGAGTGTTATCATTTATATATTTCATATTTTACTAAACTTAAATCCTAATCAAGGGTATTGTTGATAGAACAGAGGTATTGTTGAGACAGAAGATGCCTTTAAAGTTTTAAATTCATTGTGAAGTTTAATTCGATTAGTGAATAATAAATAATTAGGTATTATGTGTAATAAAAACAATGTTTTTCTTTGTTCTAGAGAAATACTGTGACGGTTAAGAGATATGAGGAAGGGGCTTATTATCGAGTAGCAGCGACGTCAAATGGTGAATGAAACAAATGGTTTCATACCAACGAGATATTTTGCTGAATTATTAAAAACACGTCATTATGAACCGTTCGCCGTGCACTCTGAAGGCTTGCATCACTGAAGATCAGCTAGAAAACCGTTTTTGACCTTAAAATATTGACCGTACCAACTTAATAAACAACAGATTCGTTATTGCATGAATTTATGGTAACGAATTTTTTAAGCACGTTTCAATAGGGTGTTTGTCGTATTTCTTGCAGATATATCGAAATTGTTTAATATTATTTTAGTAATAGTATTATTTTAGGATTAAAATTTGAGGTTTAGTTTCAATCTTCTTTTCGTAAAAAAAATGAATACTTAAGCTATAACCTCAATACCAACCAATATTTACTAAAGCCAAATAAAGTTTAAAATAATTAACATGAACAACTGCCTTTAACCTTAAAATCAACAATTTTGTCAGTAGATTTTTTTACATTTTAAGTAGTCTAATATTCTTATTTATTGCTTAATTATTTAGACCATGATCAAAGCTTTATATTTATGGTGCAAAAAAATCCATTTAAAATTTAAAACATTTCAAAATTTAAATATGTCAAAATAATACAAATTGCTTCTAAGTTTCTAGACATCTATTTCACATATTATTCAGGTGAAGTAATGATAAATAATTGTAGCAGTTTGATAACTATACTTAAGTAAAATAAACATAACGAATAAATATTATTTATTTTTTACTATAACATATCACGCATTTTTTATTCTAAACCCTTTATTGCAATAACAACATTAATAAATAGGCAGGATATTTAAAAATATTATTATTGCAAACAAAAATAATAATATTTGCAAAAACAGCGCTGTGATTTACGAGATTAGAACCTTAGCCATCTTGAATCTAAGACCAACGCTTAACGCCTTCTGCTATCTGCACATATAATTTACTTTCGAATTTTAGCAATGCGATACACTGGCCAAGGTCACGCGTACGAGTATGATGCGTGCTAACAAAAGTTATGGAAATATAAGTGCGGCGCCCGCGAACCGTGACGATACGATAGTGTGTAGTTCAAAACTGCGTTCTCTGTGGTGTGTGTACGGCACTCACACCACAGACGTCTGACTGTTTACACATACAAATGTACGGACTATACCGCGTGTTCACAGCAATAGACGTGCTCATGCACTTTTGAGCGCTTACTGTACATTGATTATAAATTCAAAATCGAGATCCAAATATTTCAAGTAGTCTTTTTAAATTTTTTCAACATGAGCACAAGTTTTTTGCCACGTTTCACTGCTAACTTGGCCCAAACTTTCATTGATCAGTCTTTCCGTATTCGTCATGTTTTGCTCGATATTTTTAGATGCGACATAATTTTTAACAATCCCCCAAATATTTTCAATCGCATTTAATTCTGGGTGATAAGGGGGAAGGCGTAAGACATCAAAACCCTTGCTTTTTATAAAATCGTCAATCTTGTAGATTACGTGTTGGGCTTTGTACTTCTTTATTGTATCGTACAATTCCAATTTAAGAAGAGATTCATCAAATGCTATACCCTTATCCCTGAGCCATTGCTGCATATCGGCTTTCTTTGTAGATTGCGTCGGTAGTCGTTCAGCCCGTGTGTTGTGATAAGATGCATTGTCTAAGACAATGACAGAGCGCGGAAGTAAATTGGGTAGCAACTTTTCATTTAGCCATTTTACATAGTTATCATAGCTCATATTTGAATGATAATCACCAGCTGTTGAGTTGGCCTTATAAACCAAGGAAGCATTTGCAATAAAACCATCCTTGGTTCCCGCGTGCACTAAAATAAAGCGAGTGCCTGTGCTATTTTTTTTTTAAAACGGAGTTCTTTCCTTTTTTTTGCCCAGGTGTTGTTTCGCACGTGTATCGAAAGGACGTAGCTCTCATCGGTGTAGACAATGGGCCGACTTTGAGAGCGGTACTCTGTTATTTTTTTTAAATATTTTAAACGCCACATTTGTATATCATGACGCTCCGTCAAGACTTTACGGTTGTTCTCTGTTTTGCGCCACTTGTAACCTAATTTCAACAGTAACTTGCGAACAGTTTCTAAACAACCTTCGAATCCGATTTTTTCATTCAATGCTGTTCTTAACTTAGCTAATGTTGGAATTTCTTTATGGACAATATGGAAATCTTGTACAGTACTGCGAACCACATCGGCTGTAAAATTATCTATATCCACTTTATTATCTCGCTTTCTCCTTTTCTTCATAGGTGAAGTGAATTTTGATGAAGTGGATGGCAATTCCTTCTCTTCTTTTAATATTCTTTGAACTGTTTTTTGGCTCACACCCGTAGCTTCAGCTGTACGGCGTGTAATGTCTCGTAAATGAGACAAATCACAGTTGAGTTCCATTGATGATTTTGTAAATTCATATTCTTCTCGCAGAAAATGATAAACACTAGCTATCATGTTTCGACCCTAAAACAAAATGTAATCAAAATAATTAAGTAATATAAACATTTTATAACACAAAAAAACATTCATTTTATAAATACTTCTATTGCTATATTAAGTATCTTTGTATAACATTTTAATTGAAAACGTATAAATAAATATTACCTCACTATGGACAACTCTTCTTCGTTTTGTGGCCATGCTGACCTTACTCCGTGAAACAATTTGGCGCGAACTAAAAACCACTACTGATCCGGACCGTGTCCCGATCGACACTGAGCGCTCTCGAGGTTACGCACACAAAAACAATGTGCATGTGCACGCTTGACAACATTCATAGCCAAACGGACTTCGTGACATAGAACATCTGTAAGACATTACATTGTCTTTGTTAAGACAACTATGAGAAGAACCTATGACTACCGTGAAATTATAAAGATACAGCTGCCTGGAGTAATAAGTTGTCTGATCCGGCACTTTGGGAAGAGGAAGATTCTTTTGGCAGTCAAAGCTTAGCGTAATCATATCATCCCTTTCTTCCCTTAATTTGGCAAAAAACGCCATCGCACGTAATTTATGGATACGCAGTGTAGTCATCAGAGTTCGTTTTTCAGCTGCAATGTTTACATGCTTTATTTGTTCAGTCAATTGAAGGCAAGTTGAGCAGACATCCTGTCGAGGTGTATCGAAACCGATATTAAAAGATCTGGTAAAGATTTTTCTAAAAAACGCGTGTGTCACAGACATCCCTCGAGGAGCTTGATCATTATAGAGTTGGAACATTTTCGTAATATTTAAAGATGGATCTAAGTAAACACGTTTGCTATCCTTTCCTCGAGTGTAGTGAACTTCCAAAGGTCTGAATCCTTGAAAAAATTTTTGAACCGCCTCCGTCCTAGCTCTGAATTCGAATTCTTTACGATCTCCACCCCTCCGCTCTTCAGCCATCAAACCAAATTCATGATGTCGTGCTAGTACTCCTCTCAGTCGAGTCGGTCTAATGCGAAGAATGCATAGAAATGGTTTTTTGTAAACATTGACTAATGCAACTGTTTGATGTTTTCTGACATAATTCAAATTCAAATATTTTATTTCAGATAAACATCCATATAGTGTTAGTAGCAGTATAGCTTAGCCTAATGTTAGTAATAAATTAAATTAATAATAATAAACAACCAATGTACCATTGAACAGTTCGTTCAATGGTACACTAATGTGTCTGAATACATATCCACCGCTGTAAGAGGGGAGAATCCCACCGGTCTGAAAACACATTCAGGATGCCATTGGAGCAGGAGCGCAAGCGCGCCATCATGGATGCCATAATATTGTACTGACATCCGTTTCGTGACTCTGCTGTTATCTCTTGGACGCTTTCTTTGAGTCTGTGATGTTTTACAATATTTTAAGATAAAATTGTCTTGATCTATATTGTTTTTGGTGTAATAGAAATTTCTATGAAATTTTTGTTTTCTTTACGATTGTGATTACATGCTGGCATGACTGGAAGACCATACCTGAAATCAATAAAATTAATATTATATGCACCCAAATAATATTTTGAAAATAAAAGCTTAAATTAGATTAGACGGTCCATATTATGAACCACAGCTTTAAAAAATTAAAAACTTTTAAGCACACAATGGTTTAAAATTCATCAAGTTTTCTATTTAAAAAGAACCGATCAATACGAGGGTCATTCAATAAATACTTAGCTTACAAAAAGTAAACGAAAATTTTGGAGAAGTGGCAATTTATTTTTCAACATAGTCTACTTTTAGTTCGATACACTTAGCCCAGCGATGCTCCAACTTTTTTAACCTGTCCGAAAAATAGTTTTTGTCAAACTCTGCAAAATAGGCCTCCGTGGCGGCGATTACCTCCTCATTCGATTCATATCTATTCCCGGCGAGTGATTTTTTCAGATTAGGAAACAGAAAGAAGTCACAAGGGGCCAAATCTGGAGAATACGGTGGATGGGGCAGCAATTCGTAGCGTAATTCGACCAATTTGGCCATGGCAACGGCAGACGTGTGAACCGGTGCGTTGTCGTGGTGAAACAGCACTTTTTTCTTCGCCAGATGGGGTCGTTTTTTCTTTAATTCGTCGTCGAATCGGCCCAATAAATCGGCATAGTAAAGCCCTGTAATTGTTTTACCCTTCTCGAGGTAATCGATGTAGATCACACCTTGTGAATCCCAGAAAACGGTGGCCATAACTTTTCCGGCCGATTTTACAGTATTCGCCTTCTTTGGAGCACGTTCCCCGGTCTGGATCCATTGTTTTGATTGCTCCTTGGTCTCTGGTGTGTACCAGTGGATCCAGGTTTCATCGATGGTCACAAAACGACGCAAAAACTCCGCTGGATTCCGCTTAAACAGCGCCAAACACGTCTCCGATGTGGTCTCACGGTTGCGCTTGTTTTCTGGTGTGAGTAAACGCGGCACCCTATCGCGCCGACAGCTTTCTCATGCCGAGTTTCTCGTGAAGAATATGATGCACTGTTCCTTCTGAAATGCCTACAGTCTCAGCTAGCTCCCGAACCTTCAATCGGCGATCTGCCTATACGAGATCATGGATTTTTTTAATGTTTTCCTCCGTAGCAGCTGTTTTCGGTGCACCTGGACGTGGTTCATCAAAAACCGACGTACGGCCACGTGCAAACTCGTTGAACCAATTCTTGACGGTGGCCATCGATAGAGAAGAGTCACCGTACACAGCATCCAAGCGCTCTTTGATTTCGATGCGCGTTTTCCCTTCCAAAAATAGGAATCGAATCACCGAACGATATTGCTCTTTTTCCATTTTTGTAAAACCGATCGACACGTTCGCTTCCATAAGTTGTCAAATTAAAACAAATGAAGGGATTGGAATGAAAATTTGAAAAAAGAATTAAAAAAGAATGTGCTACACTGTGGTAAAACTCTTTTGAAACTACAGCGCCCTCTGGCGATGAGGCTAGGTACTTATTGAATGCACCTCGTACCTACATCACCCTTCTATACAGCTTCTATCACAGTTTTGCAATAGTTGTTTCATGCTGGTTATGTTGATAAATTCGCTAAGAAAATAAAATGATGATTCGACGGCACGATTGGCGCAGTGGTTAAGCGATTGACTGCTGCGCTGGGTGAAAAAAAAAAAAAAAGATGATCGTAACACACAAACATTAATAATATATTATTATAATAATATATAAAATCTGATTGCATACGAGCACCACGTGTTCATTACGGCCCTGTAGAATGGCTGTTAGGAATGGTTGCTTACTCCAAGAACTTACTGTTTTTGCTTCAGTTGCTCGCGTTTGGTTTGATTCTTTTGCACTATTCGCTTCCGTGCCTTATCAGGAGGCACGATTTGTATTTTCTCCATTGATTTTCTTGAAATTTCTGAACAAATTTATTAAAAACACGACACGACTTCACACGCGTGGCGACAATCAACACACAACTGGGCGCCATTTTGAACGATCGCGTCGCTCTGATTGGCTCAATGCGACTTGCTGCGTTTTGATATAACATGTCAAATGGACTTGGTTCAATTTGAAAAAAAGGGATGTGTTTTAAACTTATTTTGCTTGAAAACTACAGGGACTTGGTTCAATTCGGTAAAATATTGTAAAGATATTTCCCCTGCCTTTTAAATAAGAATAAAAGCTAACTTTATGTCAAAAGTGGACTTGATGCGATTTGAAATCTAACGACACAATTGAAAGTCTTTTAACCATTAATCAAACGCGAGCCTGTGGAGGAGTCAACAAAATAGTAAGATCCATTCCCGGGTAATTTTAGGCCGTAGAGTTCAAAAATAAACAGGAAAAAAGAGGGGGGAATGGGGGGGAAGTTCCCCTTTTTTGGTGGAAAGTATACAGTATGTTAAATAACAGAGGGCGTTCCCTTAAACTCGTTAATCTATATCATTAATAGATTTAAATAAAAATATCAGCATAGAAAAATAAGTATAAAAAAATCCGAATTAAAAAAATTGAATAATTGACAATAAATTCGAAACGTCCTGTTTAAAATCCAAATAGTAGCGCGGAATAGTACCTAGCGTAGTGGCGTTGCACAAACCGGCAACATCGCAATTTTTGTGTCGCGCGCGGCGTGTATGCTGAGCGTGTTACCTACCGAGCCGGCCGGGGGCGCGCGCGGGGAGGAGCGGCGCGGCGGCGGGCGGCGGCGGCGCGGCGGTTCTGAATGGCGAGCGGCAACTTTGATAAAGGCGGCAAAGTTAATTTAAAAGACAGTGAAATGCACGTCGTCGGGTTGTTATCAGTAGAATTAAACATTTAAGTATGTTTAGATTTAGCAATAACATTTAACTACCCGTCTCAAATGGCCGGCTGACAAAGGAACGCGTCACTGAACGCGCCCCTTGGGCTTGAAAGGACCTATTCGCAAACATAGTAAAAACATAAATTCATGTACCTATCTAAGCCACGTTTCAATAATATCAAAATACAGGGTAGGTACAGAGAATTATTCTGCACGGCCGCTACGTCGTCATCGGCGTCCGTCGTCGCGAGCTCGCGGCCACAAAATAAACAGATACGAGTACAGAAGGTCCACTCACGGAACTAGTACACAAGACACGGTGGTACAGACTTACAGTGAGATGTAAGATAAAATAAATTGTATCTAAAAAATAACGTACCTACGCTAATAAATAGTGGGCGGTTAAGTTTAGAGAAAGTTTCATTTAATTATTTAAATCACAGTTTAGGCTAGCTTTTAAATCATAATGATGGTATTGCACGTTAGTAAGTGAATGTTTACTGCAATGTCATAGAAATTAAAAAAATTACTTTATGCAGTTGCATTCGTAATAAGTAGTACTTGCGTTTATTCATTGCAATAGTAACAACACAGTAGTAACACGCTCGTTGAACGGGGTACTCCCTGAGCGAGTGTAAAAGCAATTTAACAAAGAGTGGGCCTTCTGAACTTATTTATTTTGTGACACAGTCGTTTAGTGTCTTTTAGGTATTATGATGTTTAAAAACTTACCTAGATTTTGAACTGCAATATGCTGACCTCCTCTCTACACATTGTTGCAATCGCGGACGGTTATTTTGGTGCACTCGTCGCAATAAAAGCGCAATAAAAGTGGGTCCTCGCGTACTTATGTGATGATGGCATACACGCCGATTCCGCATGCGCGTAAATAAATAGGCTTTTCTTCTGACCAAATGACGTTTTCGATGAAGTGGGTGTCCTCCGCGTTTCACTGCAGTGCCCGCTGGCAATACCTACGTTAACCGGCGCGAGAAATCAGCTGGACCAAGCAACGCTTGCACTTTTTGAAGTGAGTACGGATGCTGTTTGTTTTTTTGACGTGACTAGTGTTCAACAGGCAGCCGGCCCTTCTAGTGCTTGAACCGAGCTCCTTCTCAAAATGCCTTAGCACGTTTTCTTCCTGCCGCACAGAGATCACGGGTCGGGGGCCACCAGAACCACGCGGCACTACTGGTTCATTGTTACGGAGACGCACCAGGGCACTCAGGGAATTCCGCGGTTGATTTGCATTGGGGTACCTCTCAGCATACCTCCTCAGAGCACATGCACCATCATGATTACACTCAGCATAAATGAGCACTATGAAAACATACTCCTGAGCACTGTACTGATTACGCGGCATTTTTCATACACGAATAACGAAAGAACACATGTTGCATTGCGAAAATAAATGCACATCCGGCCAGCGCGCGAGATTAGTTCCGAATAAAATTAGATGGACATTCGGGGGGCAGGGGGCGGGGCTAGGTGCATCAAATAGATCGCCGCACAGCGCACGTGGCCCTTCATTCATAAGTAGGTAATTTGCGACATTGCCGTTCTTACACTTTTGAATGACATGTACGCGTGTACAGAGTGTTTCTTTTAAGTATCAATTTAATATTTTTTGTGAACATTTTATTATAAAAAATAAAAAAAGCATTTTGTTTTTGAATGGTAATATTTTTTTTTAGCATGTATGGATGCTATACTATTGCGGGTTAACGGGAACGCCTTTCGTTAGTTAACATACTGTATATCCCGATATCTGTTCCAGCCCTGGTCCAAAATGGTAAAAGTGGGAACTATAGCTCCCACTGTCCTGTATGATATAAAAATTTAATAACACGTTAGTTGCCCTTGCTTCACTTGTGTAATAAATTTTAACTCAAAATTGTATATAAATTGTGTTTTTTTTAATAAAGGAGGTAAGAGTACTAATCAATACAAGTGTCTTTTACTAAGCGAAGACCTCCAAATATGAAAAAAAATAGACTTCCCCGTACAGTTTTAGTTGAGTAGGTAGGTATGTAATTATGTATGCAGTAACTAATTTTACCATCACTACTTATAGATAGTTCTTTAGTAAAAGTTACTTGTATTGAAGAATACTTACACATTTCGCCTCTCGGGTAAATAAAACAAATTATTATTATTATAGCAGTTTTCCTTATTCATAATTAAATATTTAGAAACTAATCGTATTACGTAGTAGGAACTGTTTCAGCCTTTTATTTCTAATAATCAATGTAATTCTTGGTTATTCTGTTGCAGTGGTATGGAAGTTTTGAAAGCATCCCTTGATGCATAGAGGCACGATGCATGTGGTGCATATAAATTTTGTTCTTTTCTCCTGCTTTTTTGTGCTGCAGAACCGGCATCTCTTATAAGTGTTACTTTCTTGGGGCATATGTATACCTACATTCAATAACCGAATTTCTTCCGGTACTCCGAATACCCCCCCTTTCTTGCTAGTAAAGGGTATACCTGGGCGTGCTTTTTTTTGAGAATAATTGTTTATTAGCGCACGTGCCAAACGCAGTCTAAATTCACGGTGTGAATGTGTTGTTACAGCATGTGTTGCATTGTACGTTATGTATGAATTAATGATGGATGCATCAAACATAAAAAAGAATAGACGCATCCAAAACTTTCGAGATTTCCGGTTAATTGGGTAAGAGGATCTGTAATGATCAAATAGATCCACCCCGCCTATGCTCATTGTGTAAGAAGCAATTGCTTTTGGGCAAAGAACTTCTGCTCTTGAACCATCTTTTTGAGTTATTTTTACAAACATAATGTCCAATGGTTGATGTGCTGTGGTAAGCAATGTGACTTCTTTTGTGTCAAGCCATTTTATTGCCGTGATAGGTTCTGATGTCAAAGCCGAGAATTCATGCTTGTTTAGTCTTAATGGTTTTGGTTGCTTCTTCATCATGTACGGGAGGTCTTTTCGATTTGATCTTACTGATCCTACAGCATAAATATGTTTATCATATAACTGTTCTAGTAAATTGCAACCAGTGAAGAAATTATCAAACGCCACTAGTGTATTCATGGGGAGGTTGTTGCTGAGTTTCATCACGACATTGTGATAGTATTGAAAATGAAGGTCTGGGCCCTTCATTTTCAATACTATCACCCTTTCCTGTATATATCTCAAATTGGTATAAATAGCCAGTTTTGGCGTCGCATCTGGCCCATATTTTAAACCCCCTTTTAATAGGTTTTTTGGGCATGTATCGTCTCAATGAGCACCTACCTTTAAACTTAACCATGCATTCATCAATTGACTGTACACTAGAATTGTATGCCTGATTCTGATATACTTCATTTAATGTTGTGATTAAAAGTCTTAATTTGAATTATTTGTCGTAATTTGGTGAATCTCTTGGTGGTTCGATGCTTTTGTCATTAAGATGTAGATTTTCCGTTATTTTCTTAAATCTCGCTATTGTAAATACACGGGAAATTTCAGGATTGTTATAGAAGGAATCGCTTGACCAATAAAGCTCCATGTCTGGTAATGGATTTAAGCCCATTAGGATAAGAATACCTAAATATGCTTTGATGTCATCTTCATTGACTTGAACCCAGTTTTTACTATTTTTGTAACGGGCATATCTATTTGTTTGTTCAAGAATTACTCGTATTAAATAATCCGGAAAGAAATTTTCAAAGATTGTTGAGTTTTATGGTTGAATTTAGATTTAGGTTGAAATTTTTTGTCAAAGTTTGGAATGTCATGAGTGGTTCTACATATTTTCCATTTCCGTGGCTGAGATCTATTTCTTTGCACTGTAGAACTCAGTGGGGTTTGCAAATCCTCCTCTCTAACTAAATTTTGTTAATTTTGTTTTTTTTTGTTTTGTTGTTTGTTTGTTGTTGTTTTTTTAATTTTTTTTCTTCTATGTTACTGACAAGTTGCTCAACATGTTCAGAAATGACTTCTTGTTGAAGGGGCTCATTGGTGGAGACATTTTCTTGAATGTTATCTAACCCTATTTCTTGCTCAATTGATACTGGTAAATCACTGTCAGAAATTAGATATTATGCCCCTACTTGTTTCAAAATTAGCATTACCACCACTATCACTACTTGGTATAATAGTACAATTAAGATGTTCTGGGTTTAGTATTTCTAATAAGTTCTCACATGGTTGTTGTGTACTTGTAGTTTTCTCATGTTCTATGTCACCTAAATCATCGATCTCAAACATCTCTTCAAGTCGCATCTCAATTCTATCCTCCTCATTTTGTTCCAAAAATGACCTTGAAGGACTAATTATATGATCACCGTAAACTAAATCATCATCAGAATCACTATCGGACCAATCATCATCATCTAGAATTTTTCTATCGCCTTTTCAGTTAGTTTTTTATTTGACATTTTTCTAAAACAAAATAAAACCAAAAAATATTTTTTAATGGATTGAAACCCCTGTTGTACAATTATTTGATCATGAAATAACTAATAAGTTGCATATATCTAATAATAATCTATATTTGGTCCAAGTTTATTCGATCAACGAACACACGGATTTTATATATCGATATTTTCAAATAATGAGAGCAGTAACGAACACTGGTATGATATCTTTCCACTTATAGACTCAAGTTCAGTCGAGTCTAACAAGCTGAAAACGAAAGATATTGGGCAAGTTTTACGGTCCACACAACCGTAATATAGTCTAGTTCGCATATCTAATACTCAAATCTGCTTACCTAATTTTTTATCAGCACTACACAAAAAAAATTAAAATAACGGTCGTTTTAGACCGCAAAATCACGTCACCTAACTTTGACGTTTGTTTATCATGACATGTGACACTTCTTTGAAAAGTGTTGCTATTAAAAAGGTTCTCTGAAATGTAAAGGATCCGTTCAGAAATATTACAATGCATTAGGTGTTACCATATTAAAATAAAATACGATTTTCTTCAATCTGGGAGGTGGGAACGGTTGCTCCCTAGCGTTTTATTAAGGGTTAAATTGTGTAACAAATTCGAAACTTGACTTTAATGTCTCGCCATCCCAAGAGTCCTCGTTTTCAACCATATCTTGAGGATATGGTTGAATAAATGTAATTAAGTCCATCGAGTGTCAGCAACGCGAGGAAATTTTTTCATATCAGCTATTTTATTATAGTGGTTTTGCCTTTTGGTACTATTATTAAAGAAATTTGCTAATGTTTTTATGAGATTGAAAAAACGTTTAGTTTCCGGAATACGTTCGCACGATTTGGAAAGTACCAAATTAAGGACATGGGCGGAACACCAAACGTATTCAGCAAGAGGACATTGCTGGCGAACCAGCGACTGAACGCCGTTCCGTTCAGATGACAGAACAGCTGCACCGTCATATGTCTGAGCTACTAATTTCGACAAACAGTTAAATTCTGATAAAATCTGCAGTATGATGGCACTTAAAGTTTTCGCGGTGCGGTCGGAACTTACGTCAATATATTTTATACGAGGCATGCCTTTTAAGTTTTGTCGTTTCAAAAAAAAAACAACTAGAACCTTATAGTACTTTTTATTGTTTTTCAAAGTATTCACCACGTAGTTTAATACACTTTTCCATTCGCTCGAACCAGTTATTAAAACATTTATTCCACTCCAAAGTGGGGGTATTCAAAATGGCAGATTTGAAAGCGTCGACTGCTTCTTCACCGGACTGGAACCAATGACCACGAAAAGTTTTCTTGATTTTGGGAAATGTAAAAAAATCGTTGTGGCTTAGGTCAGGACTGAGCATTTCTAAAAAATATTGTACCGCCGTTCTGAAATTCACTATGATAAAAAACATGTTTTATTTATTTTAATTTATGAGTAAATGTCTAAAGAATATGAATACAAAGTTTGTTTCAATATTTTGTTTGTAAATAAGCAGTAAAATAAAAATAAATAGACTCAAGGCGGATAAAAATTATTTTTTTGTTACCTTCGATAGTTTATGTAAATTAAATGACGAAACCAATTTCAAGAAGTTTTATTTAATGAAATAGGATAATAAAACCATATTTTACTTGTTTTCCAGAAAATCAGGTTTTATTAAAAGTAAAATTTTACATTAGAACCGGTAATCAATCCCTTACGTTACTATTTGGCCACAACTCTGTTTAATATTACAGTCAGGAAGTTATTTTGTTTGCTTCAAACGTTTTTATTCATACATAATGCAAATACAAACTAAATATAATTGTGTTTTATCAAAAAATATCTTTATATCAAAAATAATTACAATTAATATTGAAAAGAAATGCATCTGCTTTTATAGGACAGTAACAAAAAAAGAGTACTGGTAACAAAATAGGATTTCTTAAGCCTAGTGTTCACAGGCTGCTGTGCAAATGATTATAATATTGACATTAATAAAAGTAAGGTATTCGTAAAATTACTGGCAGGAGAGATAGTTACTTTTATTAATCATTAAATTTATAAATAATCTATTAAATGGGAACACAATATCACTGACCTTAGTTTTCACTAATTATCTTGTATTTAATTAACTTCTAGGACTAGGCAATTTTGGCGTGAAATATTCCCTATAGCCAATTGACGACATACTAATCACTTATCTTAATAATAATCTCTATATAGGGTAACAAGTAATAAAAATTTCGCATTTTTAAAGAGACTCATCACAAAAAAAAATGCGCTAAATTAAAAAAAATAATCGTTAGTTTTTGCTAATCGTTAATGACCTGCCTAACAAATTACCAAGCAACAAATAATTTGGTACACACGGCTACAAATCAAGCTATACATTTCCAGCATTAGTTGACCTCTCATTCTATGGAAATCCTGTACAATGAGAGATCAGCATAAACTGGAAATTTATAGCTTGTAGCCGTGTGTACTTATTTATACAGGTGACAGGAGGTATAGGCAGATGTTACAATAATGAGTAAATAACATTAATTAGGTACACATTTTTTTTTTGTAACTGAAACATCTTTCCAAATTATGTATTAATAATAATTAATAATCAATCATGAAAACGAACATTTAGGCTATTTTTAAGCAATACAAATTTTTAGTTGCAGTATTCACACTCATCAACAGAATAATGGTCATAAACAGCATAGTTGCATCTTGGGCACCAGAAACATCTTAATTGCAACAACATCTTAATTTGTTTTGCATTCATTGTAGATACAAAATGCAGCAGATTATTAGACGAATCTGGAATAAACCCACAGCCATAACATTTCGGTGCCGCGATAAAATGTGTGGAAGACCAAGGCCACAACAAACCTAAGGCGTAAGTAAACACATAATAAAATCGTCTTTACGCAAAAAATCTGTTATATCAAAGAGTATCATTTTTTCTTTCCAAATTTGTTCCTTGATTATTAAAAAATATCTGAAACAAAATATTGTTTGAATAATTTCACAGCAATCAATAGTAAAAATGTAGTTAGTTGCTGCTCAAAATTAGATTTTAAAACAAGATGAACAAATTATAAAATCTTTAAAAGTTTGACCACCACCACATTCTTGACAGTAGTAAAAATTGCATACCATGCACTTGGTGACTTCATGCATCAACATGGACTGTTTACATTGTTTACATGTTATTTGTCGATTTACAATGGTTCGCAGTGAATTAAATTTAAATTTTGAATCAGATATTTTATTTTTCTTATCAACATTTTGGGGTGGTTTTAAAATAATATTTGAAATAATTTTTATTCCCTTACAACTTTTCAAAGTGTGTGGCATGCCAGAATATTTACATTCACCGGTATTTTCTTGGTCTTTATGAATATCCATCGATAAAATATCCATGGTGCTATCGTCAATCGCTGGTACTGGCGATGTTTCACATACTGAGAGTATTGAGTTTTTATCACAAGTGATGAAATGAGCTCCAGATTTTCCAATTCTTCTGTTGTACAGTTTTGGAGTACATCTTCAAGATAAAGACTAGTGCCCGGTTTCCGAGTCACTTTCAACGGTCGTTTATCTATTCAATAGCGCTATTGGTTCGATAACTCGTGAAAGTGCGTTTCCGAACACCGCAGTGTAAGATAAACTCCGTTTAAACTTAGATTAACTTAACTGACCAATGTGGGCCGTTTATCGGTTCGATAACTATTTGACGTTTCATTTCATAGACTGCATCGACTTTTAGGTTATATTATCGATAATATTGAATGAAATTGTCAGTGAAAGCTTAATACATATTACAAATTATTCAAAGGAGAAAATGAGTGTTAGCATAATGAATACGAGCAGCTCATCAGAGTCTGATTCGGAAGTACTGGAGTTTATTTTTAATATATCAGTAACCAGAAACTTAAGACGTAGGAGAAATCCTTTCGAAATGTTTACGGATGAAGAATTTAATATGAGATATCGCTTTGATAAGAACACTGTGATACACCTGAGTGATATTATCAGCCCTGCTCTAACTCCCGTTACACATCGCAAATATACATTGTCAGTTTTGGAACAAATCTTTATCGCATTACGATTTTACGCTACAGGTACTTTCCAAGTAGTAATTGGTGATGACATTAACGTTCACAAAACCACTGTGTCAAGAGTGGTTCATAAAGTAAGCAAGGAAATAGCAAAGCTGGCTACAAGTTATATAGGTATGCCAAATTTCGATGACCTGAGAGAAGTCAAGGCACAATTTTTTAATATAGCTGGATTTCCAAATGTAATTGGTTGTGTAGATGGATCGCACATACCAATTCAATCTCCTGGAGGTGACCAAGCAGAACTATTTAGAAATAGAAAAGGTTTCTTTTCTATTAATGTACAAGTTGTGTGTGATGCAAAGTTACACATCCGTGATATAGATGCTCGGTGGCATGGATCAACACATGACAGTACCGTGTATCATAGCTCATTCCTGCGAGCACGTCTGAATAACAATGAGATAGATGGTCACCTCCTGGGAGACAGTGCTTATGCTTGTGGAAGATTCATGATGACGCCATTTTTAAATCCAGCCACAAATGCGGAAAAACTTTACAATGAAGCACAAATCAAGACCAGAAACACAGTTGAAAGGACATTCGGTGTGTGGAAAAGAAGATTTGTATGCCTTTCTCAAAAATTAAGATTAAAATTAGATCATACATTAGCTGTAATTGTTGCAACAGCTGTATTACATAATATAGCTCTACAGTAAAATGATACTGTGATAATTACTGATTCTGCTCCTCAAGAAGAAATAGTTACAGAATCTATTGAGCAACCCCTTTCCTCTGAAGGAAACCATTTTCGTCGGTTATTGTTGGAACAATATTTTAGGTTGGTAGAGGTTTTCTTTTAAAAATATCTCAATGTTTACACAGCAAATTTTTCATGTTTTCATACTATGGGAACACAAATTAAAAACCAAATGAAATTGAGTATCCATGTATATTTTATTTGTATTATATTTCAAGTACCTAAAAAAATTAAGATGTGCTAGCAACTAAAAGGATACAATTATGGGAGATTCATTGATTCATACCGAATTAAAGATAATTCTTTTAGAAAATGCAAGAATGCACATAGAATTTATAAAGAAGAATTTTATTATACTTATAAATTAAAATTCTTCTTTTTAAATTCTAGGTCCATTTTTGCATTTTCTAGAAGAATTCTCTTTAATTCAATATCAACATCCAGTAAAATTTTAGTTTTTTCTAATTTCATTAATTCTTGTTGTCGTTGAATCTCCAATATTTCTAACCTTTTAGTTGTTATGGCATCTTCGTTAATTTGCTTCTGATTTTTTCTTTTAATTATTGAAGCACTGAGTGTATTTATATTTTTTTTCTTTATTTCAGTTAAACTTTTCTTAGTTCTTGGAGTGCTTTCAAAATCCTTCATAGGCGGTGACAGTGGTCTTTTGGAAGCAACTTGCTTAGAAGTTGATTGGGTTTCAGACCCCCAATCTTTTGTTTCAAATACAATGTGGATGTCTTGAGAAGTATCAGGATCAGGATGTGCATCTTCAGTTAATACTTGTGTTTCAATATCTGTAATTAATAAATTGTAAAAAAATATTACTAGTTCTGTATGATTGTACTGACATGTAAAACATAACACTGATATTAAAAATTATGACTAATATATGTGTAACATAATATAATTATAACAAAGCCTGCTATTTGAGTAAGTTGTATGTGAATTTTCAATTGTTTTTTGTAATCATAAAAGTACTTGCAGCAATAATTTTTTAAGCATTCCCCATAATCAAACTTCTAAAACAATAATAGCCCACATTAAAAAAGTGATTATTTAATTTAACTTTATTTCTTAATACCTTTATACCTACCAATCCATTTCAGTTGAAATTTCTTAGGAGAGTTTGATTAAATTTTAACCATTTTTAGACTACAATGTTGCCTGTATGCATTATTTTGATTGCTCAGGTAAAGTATATCCTATGCTAGAACATTGCAAATGAGAGAATCTAACCAAACTTAAAAGTAAAGACAATTTTAGTAATTAAATTATTAGTTGCTCAAGAAATGCTCAATTCTAGTGTTCTATGATATTAGAAGAAACTCTTTGGACTTACCTAAGTTGTAATAAGGTGCGGATGAGTCAAATTCGTTAGTTAATTGAGGAGTTAATAAGGCCACAACTTTCTCATCAATTATGGTTGTCTTAGGACAAAATGTTCCACCTCCTGTCTTGTACATCTCGGACTGAAATAAAAATTTTACATAAATAAATTACATTATTTTCTGGCACTATTGTGTAACATACTCAACGATACTCAATAAATATATATTATTATTACTCTGAAGTGTAGCTGCATAAGAATGTAAATTATTGGCATGCGGCATGTGAAGTCAAGTCAGAGGCCCATGGATGGCTTTAAAACTATGACACCAGATTAGTCACTAACCACAACCAAAAGAAGAGAAGATTGGTATGCTTTAAAGACTGCTTTGCACTTTGTACACTTAAAAATTTAATATACATTAAGGATACGACTTACCTTATCATCGCTCATATTTTTTCTCGCTTTTTTCTTAATGTTATCATATAAGGCATGTAACTGCTTTTCAGACCTAAATCCAGTTTCCGAGACAGCATTATATTTATTGGTAAGCGCCATCCAAGCTTGTTTCTTGGCCTCTACAGAAGTTCCGTCCGTTCTTTTATTGTCGATTATGTGAACAAATTCTTTAGCCACTTCGATAACAAGCATCTTCTCTCTTTCAGTAAAATTTTTACTGCGTTTTACAGATTCCATTATGTTATTTGAAGAATGGATAAAGCACAAACGATTAGAAAGATAAATAGACTTATAACTTCAAATCAAACGACAAAGCAAAAATAATACCACGCGAAACAAAAACAAACAATGAAGATTATGAATGAAGTGAAGCAAGCTAGAGAAGTTGAGATTAGAAAGACGTTTCGTTTAAAAAAAATTGACAGTGATGTCGTTCATACATCCGCCCATAAATAATAATTTTATCATATTTTTTTTACTAAAACCATGTAAAGCCACTTATCAACCCTCACAAAAAATATAATAATAAATAAAACGAGTATTAAAGACGAATTCAAGTAATAAAATTAATTTTAGATGCGATCTCTTATACAGACCCATCTAGCGGCAACTAAGGAACTAGTTATCGGTTTTATAGCTATTGAATGGTCGGTTGTGTGTTCAGAAACGCAGTGACAGTTAAACGACGTTTATCTTAAGCTTAACTTTATTGAATCAATAGCTATTGAGAGTTTATCTGGGGACTTCAGAAACCGGGCATAGGTCTTTTAGCCGTGTGATCTATTAAGTCTTGGAGCACAACTTCCACACACGTCTCCGTAACTCGAACTGCCTCTGGTTTTGAATAGCAGTTTCTTTGCTTCTCTAATAAGGGTATTTAGTGGCATGAGGAACAGGGTGTAAAGTTCAGTCATCCACCATAGAAAAGGGAGGATCCTCCGACCAGACGGGTGTTGTGTCTGGCGGGCAACTGCCCATCAGTTTTGAAGTTGAAATCTTGTATCTATGTCGATCGCTCGGTAAACTCTAACTGCGCGATGCAGGATTTGTGTGACGTCATGTCTATGATGCGTAGTTCGTATGTGGCGATGTAACCGCTACAGGTATAACAAGGGAATATACCCTTAGTTGCATCGTGCAGTAACTCCCACTGCTTCCTTGTAAAGCCACCTTCGATAAAGATACGCAAAGCTTCTTCAGGTGTGTACTTTTTTATTTGTGGTTCCGGAGCGATATTACTTTTCTGTACCGTCTCTTGATGGTGAAGAAGTTGCATCTTTTATTAATTTTGAAGTCGCAGCATTTCCCGACACATGTTGACTGACGCTAGCTGCAAAAGTAAGAACTTCGACTGGTACCTCCTCACGGAGTACTTTTGTTTTCCGTCTTTTACTGCGATCAGTCAATTCTAAAAAGTCCTTGCCTTAGCCGGGGCGCCCCCGGCTTAGTGTTCGGCGTCCATATATGTACTGGAATTGAAACTTCGTTTTTTTTTCATAAATCTGTCTTCAATATGATTAGACGATGTCCATCTCTTCTTTAAATCAGATTTAAAATGACTAAAATCTTGACTTAAGGTTTGATACTCGTTTTGGGGACATTTCATCATTTCTCGGACCTTATTTTCCATAAATAATACCTTGTCATCTAATCTTCTAGATGGGCATTCTTTAAAAAGCATATACAATGATTTCCGAGACATCTCCATCACATTTGATGTCGAATGTACAAAAATAAATAAATTTTTTAAATATTTGCTAAATAATTGAAAAATCCTAATATCACTTTAAAAGCATTTTTATTAAAGTGGTGGAATGAAGTGGAAAAAGTTTTTTCTGTTTTGATGTGGGGACATTCTATATTTTACCACAAAAGTATATTTATAACCCGATCTAACTCGGTACTATTACAAAAGTACTAATTAGTAAAAAAAAACATGCTCAATTTTAAATTTATTCACCTCTATTGATGCTGGTTCTAAAAATACATAATACTCAATCGTATTAAAGATAATATACATTAAAATTAAGTACAAACCTTGATCTTCAGATTCCATAGTTAAAACTTTCCACAATTCACTTCAAACCACTTTTAACACCACGTTTAAGATTTAAAACAATATAACGTATCGTGAAAGTAGACGTGCGTACTAAACGAAGACTAGTTTCCGACTACCTGACCCGCGCGCGCGGAGGGGAAGGTTCCGAGGTAAGACCGGTTTATGATAGTACAATTAGTGCCTTTTCTCACGTACCGGTTGCCGGGTAGCCGGCGCCGACTGTCCGGTATCACATTTAGCTTTCACACGAGCCGATTTTACATCCAGTAGCGCCTTTACTATCGACGCGAGTACAGTCGCGTAGTGACTACGCATACATAATTTAATTTTCTCTCTTCTCTAAAAATGGAACGTGAACAAATAATTGCAATGTGGATTTTGTACAGAAGATACCGCCGCCAGAAAAGAAAGTCAAGAAATTATTGGGTTCATCCGATTAACATGAAAAGAGAACAGTGTGGAGCATTCTACACCTTATTTCCAGACCTACTAAAAGATGAAGACAGGTTTTTCACGTACTTTCGGATGTCAATATCCTCTTTTAACCAATTACATTCGAGTTTGAAAAACCATTTACAACGTGAGAATTCAAAGATGAGAAATTGTGTTCAGCCTATTGAAATGTTAGTCATTGCAATTCGGTAAGTAAACATAATTTTAATTAGTAGAATTAAAAAAAAAAAAATCTAAACAAAATTTGTATCAGCGAAATCAATTGAATCATCCATAGAGGAATTTGTAGAAAATGGCGATAAAGTATTTGACAACTCTTCACCGTAAACGCGATAAAACTGGCTCGCAGAAGTGGCAGTTGAAGGTGGTGGTGATTGTATGGATGATGACGCTGTTGATGACGGTTGTGTAGTTCTGAAAATCTGCTGACTAGTTATCTTCACAAGTTAGATTTTGGTATGCTAGATGTTCAGTCCCAACCCGGTTCAAAGATTGAGACTGACAGGTCCGCGATACGCGGAGACAAATTTAATTAAAAGGACATACAGACAGAATAAGCGTAATAGTGTTATCACTTACCAATTTCTACCTGCGAGTGATTTTATCAGGCCAATTCTGTCTGTAAAAATGTATGTATAGTGTATTGTGGTATGTATGTAAATGTGTAGTGAACAAGCCTTCAAAACGCGTGGCAGCTCCCAGCACGTGGCACCTCAATCACACCCTTCAGCACTGTCCAAGAATTCCACTTAAAGTCATGGCAAGGCTTGTGAGCCTGGTAACACGCCAGCAAACCGACTTTTAACACATATACCGCGAGGTGAAAAACAAGGATAACCTCACACGTTTTCCAACAAATTCAGCCCGTGTATCAAACTCAATTGGAGCTTCGACAAAATTAAGATTGGATAACTCAAATTATGGTTACAAAAGCCAAGATTAAACTAGATTAATTAGTTTCAACAATAAAAAGGGGCCCACACATTTTTCGTGTCCAATTCGGCCGAACAACCCCAAGTCAAATTCAAAGTGTTATCGAATTCTGTATAAGTCAGAGTTTTTGAGCAACAGTTATCACATGTTCTCTCTAGACATCTTTCAGAATATCGATCACAACAAAGCAGTTCTAACATATTTTGATGATTACTCACTGTTGTAAGTATATTTGCCTTCTTTAGAGCAGCAAGTTGAAGGTCCATGTTTTCGTGGGTTGTGCAACTACAAGTTTCACGGTTTGACAATGTAGGGGATACCACCCAAAATGGTCGAAGTCGGGCAAATAGGGGGGATAACTGATTACACATGGACTGGTTTTCAAAAATTTCTTGTGAAGATTTTTCATGGTATCAAGTAAATATCTCTTCTGTTTTTTAACTTGTTTACGGGACACAAATTCTTTCTTACCTGCAGCTTGACGGCTGTTAGAATCATCTTCGAAAAAATTCTGCACTAATCCTTGCAGTCTGATCTTTCTTTTTAAATTAAATTTTTTTTTGGTCACGTTATGTCCAGTTTTTTTATAGGTGACTGCTTTGTTTTTTATTCTCCATAGTTTGTATTTGTCTACTACATTTCCAGATATAATTTGTTTAAATTTTGTTTTTTCTTCATGAGTCTTTAGTTTAGTGTAGTTTTCTTCCAATTGTGTTTTAATAACTTCCCCAAAAAGGGCCTTCTTCACTAATTCTTTCTTTTTAGTTATATCTTCACTCATGTCTTCAATTCTGGTCTTTGGCGTTTTTTCAACAGATTTTATTACTTTTTTCAGCTGTTTTTTGACTCGTTTATATTTCTGACGCTGACTATTTAGTTTAGTTTTAAGCTTTGAAACTATAGCTTTCATCTTTTTTATTTCCCTGTTTCTAGATTTTCTCTGTCTTTCACTTCTCTTTTTAGCTTCTTTTGCTCTTCCGTCTTCGTTAATAACAGGTCTGAGTTCTTCATTAACTATGGGTTGTATTTCGTCGTCAGTTGGTGGAGGAGTATTCTGGCGTATAAAATTATTAGTGGTTTGTTTCAATAGCTGTTTTCTTTGCCTGTAGTTTAATTAATAATTTTTCCATTTTTTTCTAGTTATTCGTTGCTCTCGTGGTGTCATATTTTCAACATTTTTTCTTTGCCCTTTCTCCTTTTTCCTCAGGTACTGAAGCTTTTGTTTTTCTTTGTATTCCGCTAATTTAATGGGGTCGCTTTTAATTCTGGCCAAGCGAGCCTTTTCGGCTTCTTTCTTTTTTTTTTGTATTTCTTCCCTAGTCAATTTGCTTTTAATGATGATGATGTTTTAAACTGAAATGTAAAGTAGAAATGCTTATACACGGCACTATTTAAGATAAAAGTGCTCTAAAAGAAAAAAACATCAGTACCATGGAAACACGTCAGTCCTCTGGCGCGATACCTGACAAAGGACTGACGCCAAAGGACTGATGAAAAAGACATAATTTGAGGTTATAATCAGAACTAATGTTTTTTTCGGTAATTTCGAATATCAACAAACTACATCATAACAAATCATAGTTAACTATGTATAAATGCAAATAAACCTCATATTAACAAGAAAATAACGACTCACCGTGGGACTGAAATGTTGACTGACTTAGCACGTGTATAGATGACAAACACAACCCAAACACTGGAACAGTTATGGCGGCCGTCAAATTGTGCGGTCCGCAACTATCTTCATTACCAACATCAAAATTCAAACAGGGATTTGACGTTGAGTCGGTGATATTTGGCGCGAATAATTCAAATTTAAACAACACACAACGGACTGACGAATGAAACAAACACAAACTTTTTTTTTTTTTTTAAATAAAGTGGAGAATATTGCATTATGAAAGTTGTAATATACAGTATGGAAACCACATATATGCAATAAATTAAACCACATACTTGTTATCGCCTTTTCTGACGATACACAAAAAATGGACAAAATCGGTCCAGTAATTAGGTAAAAAACTACGAGTTCCAATTTTGATCAAAGGACATCATTCACGTTCCATACATTTTTGGGCCAAATCTGAAAGTGCCGGCCAGAAAAAAAAAGCATAATATTCTGATAGATTACACAATTCCTATTATTTTTTACTATGACACCAAACCTGTGCGCCCTATGGTTATGTTGTAATACATGCTTTTAAAAAATACCATGTGAAATAAAATGTTATTAAGATGTGTTATTTTAATACATTTGGTCAAATATATTAAATATAAAAAAAAACAAGCAACAATACCAACAGCGCCTCATTTAGATTCAGTACCTTCAATATAGGTAAATAAGAGCAAAATGAAACAACGTGCAATTGTATTAATTCATTTATATTTGTCCTAATCTAACATATACATCATCTAATCCTATTGCAGGTGGGGTGAGGTATGGGTCATGTCTAGCATAACCCATGTACCAGATTATGGTCATGGTATGAGAGCAGCATCCAATGGTCCTCTTGCCGATATTGCATGTACACTGTGTACATTGCATTAGATCGGGCAGCAAATGGTCGTCGAGCATTAGCTCATTATTACTGTACAATATGTACACATAGTATTTTTTGGCTTGGATGTGGCGGGATTGTATTCGTCCTCTTATAATCCACAAGTCTTCCCCTTCAAGTTCCCTGACTATTTCCAGAGGAATCCCACCACCGAGCTCAATGACACGCATTTGGCCGATATTTTTGTCTCTGAAAGCTCCGTCGGATTGAAGGTGCTCTCCGTAATAACTTTTTGCTTGTTTGAGCTGATATACACCAAGGCTGAATAATATTAAATCTTCCTCTGTTAATGTTGGAAAATCATTAAAATCTGCCATATCCGCTGCCATGGGTTGGAACTGTGTTCGCCTTCGGTTTAAATTCACAAGATCTCCCAGTGTATTGGGCATGTTTATTCTTTGAAGGATATCAGTAGCATGAACGTTATCCACTATCAAAACGTGATAGGCATTTATTAATGCGGCAGCAATTCTAAAATAATCCATCATATTGTGCAGTGTTATATTAATGTTGACGTGTCTCAGTAGCCGGAAATTTCTTTTAAATCGGCCATTTACGACTTCCACGACCCATCGACAAATAGTAACAAGTCGCGACTTATTAGCTTGTTCTGTCGTAAGTTGCGTTTCCCCAGGGAGCATCGTCTCGGGCATCTTAGCGGTGTATCCATGTCCTTAAAGGGTGGAAATTGCATCTCTGAAGCCACGGTCCAAAATAAATACGTCCCCATTTCGGTAAAACCATTGAAATAATCCGTCGCCATGATCATTTTCATTTTGTACAATATTAAGCATTATTTGCGCATCTGAAGAAGTAGCAGCGTGTGGACCAGAAACTTCTATGATGTGCCCGTCACAACAGACAGACAGAAACGGCTTTAATAAGTTTCTGAACTTGTGGCTGCTATAGGATTTCCTTTGAAAAAAGTAGTTTGAACTCTTTTGAATATATATGTAAGTGCCATCTACAATTGTTATGGCTTTTCTTTCATCGGTAGGACTCTCCGGGTTTCCAAAAATTCTTTCAGGAATCATAAGGTTCCTCCGTGCTACATCTTCCCGGTTCATATGGTCAAAGCCTAAGTGAATAGGAACAAAGTCCTGCAGTAGTGCTTCTCTGCCAGTATGGAGCATTCGCGACTAGGTGGCTTCGCTGAAAAAAAAAAAACTACAAACAAATAACAACAAACAAGAATAACAATATTAACTGAGGAGTGCAAGTAGCGATTTAGCCGTCCGATGTAACGAGAGTCACATGGATAACTGAACAAAACAATAGAACGGGTGACGCGGAGTACAGTAGTTGCGGCGGGAAGGGACAAACCGGTGATTTTCCAGGTACCTACCTGCTTAAAACAGGCTTGGACTTGTTGTGAATTGTGACGCTCTGTCTCTGCGGCGCGTGGAGTATCAATGATGAAAATACTTTCTTAATAGAGATTAGAATTCACTTTATTGCACATCAAAAGGACATACACAGTATGAATAATTAAATATAAATGATCAAATGTATGAAAATAACAACATCATAATAACATTTTTATTGTATTTTAAAAGTATGTAACACCGTAACCAAAGGGCGCACAGATTTGGTGTCTTAGTAAAAAATGATAGGAATTGTGTGTTCTATAGGAATATTACACATTTTTATCCTGGCCGGCACTTTCAGTTTTTGGTCCAAAATGAATGATGTCCTTTGAACACTGTAGAATTGGATCACTGGGTCAATGATTCAATGAACTTGAATCCTTGAACATTGAAAAGCGACGTTGCCATACAGTGCAAACTATCACGACGCTTTTACGTATTCTACTTACCTATTTGCCTAAAATGTAAAATCGGTACACCTAAACGACAAGCTGGAATTTAAAAAAAAAATGTTTATTTCAATTACAAAAGAAAAATTGGTTGCCTGTAAAGTCGGTATACGGGCGAAAGTTTTACGTGACAACGACTTTGAGTGGTAAAATAATTTTAATGTGAATATTCATTCGTATAGTAGGAAGAAGGATGAAATAATAGTAACAATTTAAAACATTTATTTATACACATGAACCGGTGTGTATGCCTATCTCTCTCACTCTCTCTCTCGCTCTGTCTCTCTCGCTCTTAGGCGGGCTAACTGTGCTCGAGTGGAAGGGACGCGTGCCTTTCACTTTTTATGTCTGTCTCTCTCGCTCTTAGGCGGGCTAACCATGCACGCGTGCCTCTCACTCGCTCTCATTGTGAGCGCATAACGTGAGCGGAGCGTAACGCAGTTTCTTGAAGTGTCACCCGGCAAACCAATTTATAAGACGTTGTCACGTCAAAAATATTAAAATGTAATACATTTTATTTCAACGTTCGAGTGCGCAAACTAAGTGTGTATGGAGGCCGCGGCAGCATCGCCCGACTCCCCGCGTGATCTCCGCCGCCGCCGTTGCTCTACGCAAATACATTCGTTTCTTGAAATGTATGGAATTTAATACCATGATGGTACGGCCTACTCCCTCTCACAGACAGGAAACCTGTGCAGTCAATGTGTGCAGGGAACATTATAGGCTGATTATTAAATTTAATGTTTATGTTGTATTTTTTTCGATACATGAATACTTGAAATTACTGTTATAAAATACTGGCATTCAGCTGCATCCGGTTAGACTGGAAGCTGATTAGTACTTGGAAATTTGGAATTTCCTTTTGACCTGCCACGGCCGAAATTTTATTTTGCAATTTACACAAACATAACTGACCAGTACTTTATGAGCAATTCGATGAAAACTGTTATTTTTCTATGGAAATGGTCACAAAAATGTCTGTATCTCATGATTCCCTCCTTGTTTCGATTTGCGGTTTTCACTACTGTTATTTACCCATTTTATGCCACATTTTCTTCAGGGACACATGGTGCCCCCAGCGACGCCCTTCCGAGATATTTTGCTTTTAGTAACTATACTTTTTATTGTATAACTGATGAAATGGAGGTACATTAAGTATATTCATTACTGAGAATAAGTCATCCCTAAGTAGTTCCTTAAATAACAGGTGCATTTGCGATTACTTTAATGACTTATGAACGCTTCTGTTGCCATACAACAAAAACGTTAATGAGTCCTTAAGTAAAGATTACCAGTACTTGCTTAATCTAATTAGTTATTGTAATTACTATGTTAACAGCCCTTAATCTCTGCATTGTGATTGGATAATGTCATCATTAGCTTAGTAATGACTGAGTCGAATTTACAATAACACATCGAAAAGAAATAGAGTTTTATGATCAATAAGAAAATATGTAGGTATAAAAATATTTTTTATTTAAATATATAACACTGTAAAAATAATTTAAAAATAAAACAACTATGTACCCTAAAACAAACTAAAAAATTAAACAACTACTAAGAACTAAATTATAATAGGAAATTAATTAATTAACACGACCATTTAGTTACTAACAACAATAGAAAAGAAAGAAAAAAAAAACATTTATTGGCCGATGTGTGAAAATAATTTAAAAATAAAACAACTATGTACCCTAAAACAAACTAAAAAATTAAACAACTACTAAGAACTAAATTATAATAGGAAATTAATTAATTAACACGACCATTTAGTTACTAACAACAATAGAAAAGAAAGAAAAAAAAAACATTATTTTATTGGCCGATGTGTGGCATAACACAAACATAACAGAATAAAAAAAAATACACAAAAACAAGAAATTAACAAAGAATAATATTAGGTACTATAAGACTTAAACTATATTTTCTTCATCTTCATCAATAACGACATCATGATCATTATTATCGTCATCATCTTCTTCAACGTCACTACATGCAGCAAGTGTATCAGTTGAAACGTCAATGAACTCCAATTCACTCTGATCAACTATGAGTAAATCGTCTAGTTCACTAAATTAAGACTTTTTGGCTTTATTTGTCATCTTCGGTCGTAAGCTGGTGAGAAGAGGATCGGAAGATAATAGCAGATTATGAAGAATGTCTTCATTAGTGGCGATGCTACTATGCTTTCGTGTATGATATTCTCTAAATTTACGAAAATCCTTGTTTCTTGCTTCAGATGCTTCTTCAGACAAAAAACCTATAGGTACTACTGATAAGTGGTCCACTATCTGTGATCCATGAATCAGCAATTTGTGTAAACTTGCTGGCATGTTATACCATGGATATAATTCCACGAATAAATTTGCTGTTTCATCACAATATAATTTAAATTTTTGGACTTGAATTTTTTCGCCTGAGGAAATGCATTGCAAAATAACGGCGAGTCTTCTAATTAAATTAACGTCTGATTTAGCAATTTTCGCAGTCGTTTCAGGGTTTGCAAAAAACCTTGCAGCATTTCCAGTGTTCGTCTGCGAACGTCTAGAAGTAAGCCTGTGCTTCTTCGGAAAGCTTCTTGAATGGCTTCTTTCTTATCTTTAACTTTTTTTTTTTCGTCACCTTTTGCTTGCCATAATTTTATGTCCATTCTGTAAGCAATGTGTAATAAACACTCCATAGACCGAATCCAAGCATGCAATGAACTAAATCCATGCTTGTATAAATCTGTATTCACGGGTTTAGCTCTCACTTCTTCCAAGTTATTCATTTCGCTTGGGCGAGCTTTGCACAAATCACACACTGCTGCCGATGTACCAGATATGATTGAATGTACCTTACCATCAATCATGGTTAGCCATAGATTGTGAGTAACAGTAGCATTGCCGCAATCAGTCGGGTTCAGTTCACGAATCTCGGTCTCAAATATTTCCATTTCAGCCTTAACATTCGCTTCCGTTTCTTTCATAAATGTAAATGAAATCGGGCGACAATATGTGGTTGACGATGGCCGATCATTCTGCCACACTATACTTCCACTAGAAGTCACTAACTTAAGCGGTACAAGACTTGCCATAAATACACTGGATAAGTCTTGTTCACTTGTTGTTGTCGTTTGATGGTAAATGCTTTGACTTGAAGCTCCATCAAAACCCCATTTACTGTGAAGCACAAGTGGTTCACCAGCATCAAAATTTGATTCAAGTGAATCGATCAGCCTCCTAACTGTGAGATCAAGGAGGGCTTGGATCCGTATCTTTGCGGAAGTTTCAGTCACAGTTATGTCTTCTTTTGCCGGGTAGCATTTAAGCTTTTCTTTAACTAACAAGTAGTAGCTTGGGTATTTCGCATGACCTTCTTTTAAACTAAAGTCCCGAAGTGTGATGTAACGCCACTTGGATAACTGCAAGTAAACGTAAAGAGCAAGTGCTTTGTGAGTAGGAACTTCACGAAGCGAAGGATTCTGCTTAGTTTCCAGGACATTTAAAACTGTTGAGACGTGTTCAGGATTTTCCAGCAAATTTTTCATTATTCTGGCCATATCATTTTTTCCGGCAGACTTAAGTATACTTTCAACAGTATACAAAAGCTCATCCGGACGACTGCAACTAGCAACATTTTCATTAACACGTCTTCTTTTGTGTCTAGTCGATAAATCTTCAAAGCGTTTGCGAGGAGATGTATATGTTGAAGTTGATGCATCTGATTTTGATGGACTGACTACCTCTTCTGCCTCATTTTCATTTGCTTCTTCAGTGTCAACAACATTTTCTTTAAAGCAATCTGGCCAAACGATATCGGAATTTAACCACTCTCCGTTCTTGTTAATGAACCTGTCGACTGTCCTTCTTGATTACACCCATTTGGTGTAAATCCTATAGCAAAATCGTCGACACCAGTTCTTGAGATCCGTCACATCACTTTCACTTAACTGCACGTTAGTACTCGACTTCAATGTGTTAAATAAATTGTCATAGTCACGAAGATTTTTATGATAACGAAGAGCAACGTAAAGATCTAGATAAGTAGAAAACCCACGGAAAGCCATAATGACAACACTTGATAGAAGTTATAATTACAACTGAATTACATTTGCTAAACACACTCAAATATATAGGGCAGCAAGTAGGCAATTAGCAATGAATTTGATAAGCTAATGATGACATTAGACAATCACAATGCAGAGATTAAGGGCTGTTAACATAGTAATTAAAATAACTAATTAGATTAAGCAAGTACTGGTAATCTTTACTTAAGGACTCATTAACGCTTTTGTTGTATGGCAACAGAAGCGTTCATAAGTCATTAAAGTAATCGCAAATGCACCTGTTATTTAAGGAACTACTTAGGGATGACTTATTCTCAGTAATGAATATACTTAATGTACCTCCATTTCATCAGTTATACAATAAAAAGTATAGTTACTAAAAGCAAAATATCTCGGAAGGGGGTCGCTGGGGGCACCATGTGTCCTTGAAGAAAATGTGGCATAAAATGGGTAAATAACAGTAGTGAAAACCGCAAATCGAAACAAGGAGGGAATCATGAGATACAGACATTTTTGTGACCATTTCCATAGAAAAATAACAGTTTTCATCGAATTGCTCATAAAGTACTGGTCAAATAAAAAAATTGTTGTAACATTTTTTGTAGTTCCATAATAGAGTAATGCAACTGTATATTTCATTTTTTTCAATTAAATACTTTTTCAATTTTTAATTCTATGTCCGACCTCTTGTATGGGGACGATCCACTGTGCGACGCGCCGCTAGAACCGGGACAGCATGGAGGCGGCTAAAGAGATAAAAAATACTAATTACTCTACTAAAACTAAATAAATAATGTATAATAAATACGCTATACAGAAAATATTTACCACGGCGCGCGGTGGAGCCATGGGACAGTTCAGGATCGGGACGCGAGCCAGAGTCAAGGAACCCCATGATTATAGCGCGACGGGCGGCGCTCTGTCTGGGCGGAGGTCACGCTCCGCGACCTTGAGGACAGCATCGCCATGCTAAAAATATCAGAAAACACTAAAGTAATAGTCTACCTGTAAATACCATGATCCTAAAAAAAAACATTAATTCAATTTGAGGACATCCAATCCACCTTTTTTGAAGTCGGTAAAAAATAAAAATTATCTTGACATTTATTTTTCTTCCACATGTCAGATAAGAAAACTTCATGAAGTAATAAAAATCCAATATGACAAAATTCCATTTAGAACAAAAAAATTTTATTCTAATTGGAATTTTTTGCAGTCTGTACATTTCCCGCCTACTATGAGCGCAGTGTCAGGGTACGGGGGATTACGCCGAATTTTGCTTTTGGAAATACGATTACGATAAGAATACGCAATAGTATCAGTAGCTATTAGCCTAATTATGTTCGTAGATAAATAAACTAGGTACTTGTATTTCAAACAGTATATAAGAATATTTATCATAAAAACTTTACTAAACACGGCGGCGACAGCTTCAAAATTGATGCATTACAAAACTTTCGTTATCTTTCACGGAAATATTTATCACTTTTCGATAAACTAACTCTCAATATGAAATCTACACTTATTTCTCAGTAATTCTGTATACAATTCTAATAAGATTACTAACCGTTTTCTTCATAAAAACATTGCGAACAAATGTAAACAACACACACACTTTACCGAGTTTTGACAGTATGGCGGCGTCGCGTCACACAAACCACAGATGCATTTTGTTTGTTTTTTTTTTCGTTCCTTTTAGTGGTGTTCCCAGTAAATTGTTACTAAAACCGGTCAAGTATTAATCGATTAGTCGAATGATATAGCCAGATCGTGTTGCTAGTGCAAATAAATGCCAAAATTATCATCGTCCAATGGCAAGCGGAATCCTTATGCCCCGCATAGGTGCATTTGACATTCGACGATTTTTGAAAAAATCTGTACATCTTTGTGTACTGCATGGTATAATAATATACTTCGCCAGGTATAGCATTCCGAGACACATGGTCACGTGGGCGACACAAGACTACATCATCATCGCTATCAATGGTTCTCAAACTTTACAGTTTGGGGAAATTCAACCTAATAAAACATTGACCTAATTATTACATTCTTGCTAGCCTTTGCCTGTGGCTTCACCTGCGTAGTAGGTTTTCGTGACAAAAAGCACTATTTGTCCATCCTAGGGTTCCAAGCCAAGGTTTGGCATTATATATGACTTCCGTACAATGAAAGGTCAGCTTATACTGGAAATGTATTGCTTAATATGTAGGCGTGTGCACCTACCATAAAGAAAATCTACTTCAGCATTCATAATATTAGTAGTGGATTCTAGGGATTACTGAAACAATACTCAAACACATTGTAAAACAGTCGCCTTAAGAAGTTTTTATTGTAATATTCACTAGACTATGTTTGATACTTTATATAATTTTCTTTTGCGCTTCTTTTCCAGTTGATTGCACACAATATTTCTATTCAACTCTTTCAGTCTTATGTAGGTTCTTGTTCTTACTAAGCAAAGTATTACACAGTAATCTGTTTGAGGGTAACAATCTTTTACATCATTGTGCACAATTGCAGCCAAGGTTTTGAAAATGAATTTATCTGTGGACAGCGATTTCCCGTGAAACTTTTCAAACTCGGTCTCCATTATTTGAGCAACGCTTATGAGCTCTTGACATGGATAAATCAACTTCCCCCTTGATATAAAGTTTATCCACTCACAGGAACCACTTTCAGGATTTAGAGCTCGTGTTTGATTTCCAAGATATGGGTACTTACCTAAATATCTCGAAGCAACATAGCCAGCAATGTACTTAAGGCCCTGTTCATTGACTTCATTACTAGCCATCTGCGTTTCAAAAACGTTCAATAACTGCTCTTCTTCGTCAGTTGGAAAATACATAGCCAACTCGCAATTATGAACGTTTTTCTCAGGTTCCAACGCGTCACTTTGTAGTAAAGTAATTAGTGAACAGTTCTCATCATCATTGCCATAATTATCTGAATCGACGTAGGTATTTAATATACCGGTCAAAATGACATCTTCATTTACATTATTTTGATCAGGTTGATCACAGGCGGACGTTTTGGGCTCTTCTAATGGCGCTATCAGACAAGAGACACTTGGATCTTCACGGGTATTGGTGGAATATTTAAAAACGTCCGCGGAATGTTTCCCTAAAATGTACCATTTCAGACGATGTTTGAGAGAAAGCGCTGTGGGGTGATCATGTGTTGCACCCATACCTCTTATACAGGGCGTCCCAAAGTTATGGGACATGAAGGGAAAGTACCTTAAATATCGTAGATAGGGTATTTTGCTGAAAGAAGACATTATGTTATTTTTAAAAGTTAGTAATTCTGCATTCAAAGATTTTCTAAAAATTACTTGCCTCGTCTGGGAATCGAACCGACTTAAATGTAAAAAAAAAAAGATTTCTTCTTTTGGGGATACGTGAAAGATATGCTATACAAAAAACGATACGAGAACGGGCGAGTTACAAACAGAATTGTGCCATATCATATCGAGTATTCACCATAAAATGATAAGAAAATCAACAGGCAGCGGACTCGGACTCATTAAAAGATTGGCGATTTGCGTAAGACAAGAGGGATCACATTTTGAGCATTTAATTAATTAATTTACAAAAAAAATACCCACTTAATTGACTACGGCAGTTTGATGTATGTTTTTAATTTGATTAAAATGATTAATTTCACGCTGTTCCTTTCTTTTAAAATACTATGTTACTTAAGAAGAGTTATTATTTTTTGGCCATTCTTTCGATTGGCATCATAAAAGTAGGGGTGTTTTTTTTTACATTTAAGTCGGTTCGATTCCCAGACAAGGCAAGTAATTTTTAGAAAATCTTTGAATGCAGAATTACTAACTTTTAAAAATAACATAATGTCTTCTTTCAGCAAAATACCCTATCTACGATATTTAAGGTACTTTCCCTTCATGTCCCATAACTTTGGGACGCCCTGTATATGAGAAGAAATTCTCTAAAATGTCTTGGTTTAATCGAGAGGTTAATATGTACTCCAAATTAATGTTTGTTCTTCCTTTTAAATCAGATAATAAATGTACAAGAGATTTGTTTGATATTAAAATGCCTCTTTGGAATGGAGTGATGGTGGATGTCTTTTTACCGGTTTTTATGTTTTCCATCAAGTGGTTCATTTCATCCAGAATCAAATTTTGAGCATCCAATTTAATGCCATATGCACATTTGTTTCCTTCAAATTTCATTCGGGCGTTCAAAACATCAAACCAATCATTGAAAACTTTGAAAATGTATGACAGCTCTAACCAATTATCGTCAGGCAGGAATTTTTTTATGCCACACCATTTTATTGCCTGAGCCACTGTGTTTGAAAATAGTTGGGCAGCTGGGCGTACTTTTTGCCTTTGCGAACCTTCAACATTGAGATGATATGACGTTATTTGTGAGCCAATTTAAGATCGTTCTGAGAAATTACCAGTATTTTTTCTATGGTCTGTTTTGTCAATACTCTGCTGTTATATACAAATCCATGGTCTATAAAATGATTCCTCGCCAGTTTTAGTAGATGGGGAACGTCAAAAAAAACGTGGATTTTCAAATCGCTGTCACTGGGATGATTAAAATAGGTCTGTTTGCCATCTTCAACGCCAATATTTAAAGACTTTATCAATCCCTGGTTTCCAGGACCCATATCACATGTTACTGAAATCACTGTCAGACCAGCCTCATATAATTTTTTTAGTATGTCAAGTAATATGTCTTTGGTCATCTTCTGGTCACATTTAAAATATATAGGCTGCTTCCACTTACCGCAAAGGCCACGGGCCATAACACATTGACAGTTGTTATGAGGTCCAACTTTTTGTTCATATTTCTTGTCTATTTCAATTTTGTTTGAGAGATAAATCTCATCAAACGACAACGTCACAAGTTTTTCCAGCTCATTAAAACTCTTGGCTTTGAATTTCATTAATGTAACAACGTTTTCTAATAGCCCTTCTTTAATCTCAAACTTGGACGCCCATTTGCGGAGAGTGGAAAAAGCTGGTAAAGGAATCCCTACGGTGGCTCTCAAGTGACGATAGCCCTTTGGACTTATACTTCTTAACGAAATAGCTGCAGCAATATCTTCCGCGGACCATCTGACACGCTTATTAGGCTTCATGAAACAACGAATTTGACCGGGGGTAAAACATTTCTCCAGATTTTTTTTTAAAACATCATTTTCATTGATACTCCTTTTAAATAGCGTATATTCAGCCAGAGAAATCGTGATATTTTCGTCACTGAAACAAAAATATAAAAACTGTTTGCCTTAGGGAATAGATACAGTTACAAAGGAAAACAAGTAATAATATTAACAGGAATTTTGAATTTCTCATGACCAAAATAAAAAAATCTTCAATGTACAACATACCTTTTCTCAACAATCTTTGAAAAGCACGCAACCTCATTAGCTGGTGTTGTATTATATTCAGGAAAATACTTCATGTTGCCTGAAGTATACTTATATTCAGCTAGAGGAATAGTGATATTTTCGTCACTGAAACAAAGAATATAAATAATTGGCTGCCGTAGGGAATAGATACAGTTACAAAGGAAAATAAGTAATATTTACTTCATGTTGCCTGAAGTATCTACAATTTGGCTGTTTACTTCTAAGGGTATTTTGATTGCTTATATCATCAATCAGCAATGTAGGTAATGCGTCTGGCTTTAATTTTCTCACTTTTCTTGGCGATTCATTTAAGATAATCTGCTGCAGCGGCTTGAAATAGTCAGAAGATAAAAAATGGTTTGAGCATACTCTCCCTGAAAAATAAAAGATACAAAAATGTTACATGCAAAAACAACAGACTCACGTCACTCTTATTATCTATGGCAGGCCAAACTGAGGTTGTAAAAATAGCAATAGCCGCAATTTAGCATTCGTGAATGCAGCACAGAATCACTACCAATTATAATTTAAATACATCAGTTATTTAACATATGTACTTACCATTTTTAGCGGTTGTTTTAGGTCCACAATAGCGCAGCCATTCATTGGCTACAGATTCTTTTTGAGGAAATGAAAAAAATCTTATTGTACCGCCTTTCATACTTCTACTCTTACAGTTCCGAATAGAACAACCAACCATTTTGATGATGTGGTCAAAGAAAAAAAAATGTCTCAAACAAATTTGTTACACGTTCACAAATAAATGTTTGGGAACCACTGTTTACACTGTCACTGAGCGAGACAGGCATACGCATAAAACAAGAATAGTGATACACGACAAAATGGCGAAATGTTAATGAGACAGCCCGTTCCTGTGTTACCAGTAGAGTCTGGTAATAACTCCCTTACCACATTTATTACCTGTGCGAATACGATAAAACATTGAGGTTTTAATTAACAATTATGTTGGTATAAGTATTGCATTGTTTCGTTTGCTAGGCTAGACACAATTTAAATGTTTTATATATATTTTTTAACAGATTGGTGACTGAAAATGTTTCCTTAATTTCGTATTTTGTTGCAATAAAGTGGCAACTGGATAGTGACGTAAACATGTGTCACTCCCGGAATGCCAGACCTTGTTTTTTTAGACCATGGTGTACTGCACATCTTATCTATTATTTTGCCAATGAAATATTGAGATGAACTATTTTTATTTTATACTCAACCACTACCCAATCGTTTGTCATATTTTAAATCAATTACTTCTACGTTTTCTTTATCGGCCTCAATCTGGCAATCCATGGTATTACATGTATCCCCATGACGACCAAAATGTGATTCAATTGATAACTCTTCGATATCATCGTCGAAATCTTGGAGTACTGGATTTTGGATAAACTTTTCGAATTCTGTTTGATTAATGGAACTGAATCCTTGAGTGTTACGGCCGGGCACTTTTAAGCATTGGTAGTGGAATATTGGACAATATTTTTATTTTAATTGATTTTCTAAGTTTATATCCGGGTCCAAAGTTTCTGCTGCTGTTAAATCAAATTGTCCCAAGTCTCCAATATTGTTAAATACAGTTGGCGAATCGATGTGGACTAAACTGTTGTAATCGAGAGGCTCGTAGGCAATTTCAGTAGCACCAACAGTTACTGTTTAGGAATCTGTTGACCTCTTCACAACGTCATCGTCATTATTATCAGATCTTGATTGTGCAGTTGCTTCTTGACAATTTCCTACATTTGGCACTCCCAAGATGATTCGCATGTATGCATGGTACATAACTGTCACGACAAGCAAAACAACTGAGGGGTCTTAACACAACATCAAAGCGCAACGACGATGACCAGACAGCTTGATGGACTCTCCGTACCTTTAAATGCAGGAATATTTTTAGGAATTTTTTTTTTTGATGTCGCTTCTTCTATGACGATAAGCTCAACATTTATTATATTTTTTCCAAACAACTTCGACAAAGTCTTCAAACGTTGGCACGTCCCCACCGTGTTTTACGTGGATGTCGGCTGTCCTTTTTACAACGGCACCGATGCCATCCGGGGCTCCCTTTCCGTGCCCTGCCTCATGGTACTTCCACGATATTAGCTTTAGGTTTGGTAATTCCTCGTTCAATTTCGTCATGTAAAAAATAAATCGGTTGCGGTACTGACTCGACAGCGAACTCTTGAGCCATAGTCAAAACTGGCTCAAGGTGTGCCCATATAGCTGAAGCATCGTGTTTGATATCTTAAGACATCGTGCAGAAAGATTTGCAGGCTTTTTCCTTAGTTTGACTGTCTATATAATACAATACTCCAGTGTGCAGAGAGATTTGCTGTCGACTACCGCCGAAGTGAAAACTTTGGATTTCTTCATTGTATTTTAATAAATAGTTTTCACTGAAATCTACATGGCATAGCACCTCATTAACAGATATATTTTCTTTTAGTTGTTTTATGGCCAATACTCGGCATAGTGATGTTTAAGATATGTTTGAAAAAGTTTACCAGTAGCGATTCCAATTTAAGAATGATATTACGTGGTGTATCTTCATATCGACGGTTGCAAGGCTAATTGATCTATGCGACATTTTGTAAAACTTGCAGGAGGACGGATCAAAGTTTTTTTTTTGGAAAAAAAAATCATAAAAAATCAAGTATTTGATAGACTTTTATTTTTTTAATACAGTATATCCCTAATTAAATAAGGAAGTTTTACAAGTTATAACTGTTAAAAATTTTGTATTATTTAAGAAAATTTATGTTGGTTAGTCCAAAATGCATCAACTTTAGTTATTTTTTGAGAAAGGCAAAATGGTTCAAATGCCTACCGTAAATAAAATTGTTGAAAGTTAACTGGCTCAAGCATCGATCTAGAATAAACGAATACGAGAGAAAATGAATTTAGCGCCAAGTCAACTGACAGTTGAATATGCTCAATGACCATAAGCAACATGATGGTGTTGCACCAGAGTGAAGTAATTTGATATAGATGCCCATAAGAGGGACTGCAGGATGAAACAAAATGAGCCCTTGAGCTAGATTATAGTAGATATTGATGCTTAGGCCATCATAATTTAGCAACGTCCATAAGATATTTTTGAGGTTGGTATGCCACTTTATACAATTTTAGACAGTGTCTTGTATATTTTTAATATTTAAAAAAATGTGTAGAGGAATCATTCAAGATGTTGATTCAATGTGTCTTGGAACAAGGTATTAGATAAGATGGTATATCACCCTAAGCCTATGTATGTAGTAGTATCACCACTGTACTTTAGCATTACTTTATAAATAAAACAACAAATAAATTGCTATTAATTATAATTTATTCAAATTCAGTCTTCGACATGGATGCACCTAATTAAAATCAGTCAAACATTAATGTTATAAAGAAAAACTTCAAAAAAACTCTTTTCAGTAACTTGTGATAAATCAGAACTAGAAAAAAATAACAATTTCGTCAGAAAACAAATAAAAGTTAACATTCTCTATCAAAAACAATACAATATCGACATTCTTAATAAGAAAAAAAAACAAACAAATATAGATACAGTATCTATCATCAAAAACCAAAAATAAAGAAAATGTAACATTCTTTATAAATAAAAAAATTATGTTGACGATGACAAAGAAAGAACCTTATGCTACTATCTCATCTTCAATATCTGTATCTATCAGAACATCTTTACCAACGCGGTGCGGAAAGTTAGTATATTCTAGGTGAAAAATTTTGGGAATAACCCCTGTATCACACAGCTTCTTAAGATCTTTGTATTTGGCCGTAGTTATAGGCACAGATGTTTTATACTTCGGCTGCACTACCTTTGGTCTTGAAATTATGGCTATAGAATCGGTCTCAGCATCTTTATCCATGCTGTATTTGACAGTCATGACATTGGGTGACGACTTTTTGAATGTCGCCACCCGAATCTTACTAGTCTTTCCGCTTAAATTGCCTTTGAAATACTTTTCTGAGAACTCTTCGTAATTCATGAAATCGTTGTGCGTAAGAGTTTCTACGTAATATGGGCCGGGATCTTTACGAGCCAACTGAAAAACAGTTGGCCACTGCGATGGTGCCCATATTATAGTATTTCTAACAGAATTTTCGATTGTGGCATGGATGCTATCGACAGTCATTTCGGTATGCCCTGGAAGCAGATAATTCATTTGTATGTTTTCAATGTGTTTTGTTTCAAGCAGTGCGCTATGTATGGTGGCTAAAACTATTTTGTTTTTATTCTGCCCTGGGCATGAGTCTGAATAAAGAATTAAATTTGTGACAGACCCACGGGAATCAACTTCAGCAATATATTTTTGTAAGATTGTAGCTATTTCGTTGCCTCCTCTTTTTCCTTCGGTTTCTCCCCACGTATAACAAAATCCATTTCTGGTACCACTTTCGTAAAAACAAAGGTTGTACACTGTATATTTTCTAGTATAAAATAGCAGCATACTCTCCCCATGTGGGGTGTTCAGTACCTTTTGTAGATCAAAAGAAGTACAAAGCATTGCGTTATTTTTCTTGCTTAGTTCACAGTGAAATGATAATCTATCTTTTGATGCCTTTTTTTCTTTTAAATGATTTAACATTTCAGGATTTTCTTTTTCATTCTGGCCTTCAAAACGTAAACATTTGGCACATTTATCCTTCTTTGGAACGTGGAAACCAATATTGAAATCTTTGTTGAAAATGTCACGAAATATTTTTTCACCAACAACATCTACACCCTCTGATGTTTTTGACTGTTTATAAATCCTGTATAGGTTTTTTATGTTTTTAAATTCAGTGGGGAGATATAATCTGGTATTGTCTTTACGACAGTAATGGGATGGTAGTGCTGGTAAACTTTTGATAAAATTAATGGCTGACTCCTTTACTGAGTGAGGTGTTTTATTCTTAGGAACAGTTTTACCTCTGCTCTCCTCTTTTGCCAACCCAGACGATGCATTGGCTAAGGTATAAGTAACATATTTTGGGCTAACATCCAAAGTGTCTACTAGAAATTTTTTACAAACCTTACGTCGGCCTTCACCATCATTAATATAGTAGAAATATGTATTGTGTCTCACACCAGAGTCCTTTGACCTCTTTCGTTTTATGTCAGTTCTAGCAGTCATGCCAACTAGCCAATCTTTTTTTCTTTGAGATGGTAGTCCCCAAAAATAATCAAAGATATGTTTTCTTTTTTCTTCAGAAACATTATTGCAGGCGTTGCCACAGTTTTTTCGTAGGCATGGATTAGGCTTAAGTGATCTTCCACTTACAATACTTCCGTCTTTTTTCACATACTCTTTTCCTTTTTCTCGCAAGTTTTTTGCTTCTTTGCGTTTATTCTTTTTTTTCTTTCTCAATCCTGCTTCACTTACCTTGCCGTCTTCTGATGTTACTGTTTTTTTCTTTTTTTGAGGTTCATTGCTTTCATTTGATGAAGATTCATCCCCAGTTTCTTTCCAAGAAGAGGAATCCCATACGAAGTCTTCTTCTTCAGATAGAAAATCGACATAACTTTTATTAATTTTGGTTCTCTTGTTCCTTTTCTTGGATTTGACTTGATCATCATTTGTATCATTATTTTTCTCTGCTTCTATGTCATCTTCATCTGCTTCAAGAGACTTTCTCAGGAACTCCATCTCACTCTCAGCAATTACTTCCGTTAATGTAGAAATAAGTTCAGGTTCTTTTTCGTTTTCATTTTTTCCATTTTTAGATATCAGTTCGTCATCATAGCTTTCTTTTTGTGGAAATATATCACTCGAGTTTTCCTTATTCCACACTCCTTCAGTATTCTCAGTCTAAAAAATAAAATAAATCAGAAATGCTATTTCCACACGGATGAAATCGTAGGTAAAAGCTAGTATTATAATTAATTACATACCGACTCAAATTCAATATCTATTTGTATATATTCTATATTTTCTGTATAACTATTTTTTTCGGTTAGGTATTTCTTAGTAATATCTTCTAATAGAGCTTTGGTAGTACAGTCATCCTAAAAGAAAAAAAAAAACTTAAATCAACGAAAACTCATGATAGAATAATAAAATTAATAATTATGGCTTTAAAGCTTTATTTACCTGTGACTCTTTTTCCATATTGCTGTTATCTGGGTTTGAAGGAATCGTTTTCACACATGAAAATTTTTGGATTTGGTCATAGTAGGATTGACTTCCTAATAGTGTGAGATCACAATCTTCATCAGCTTCATTATTTTCACTATTTTCATTTTCGGCAGTTTTAGGTACTTCAGTCTTCTGTTCAGACAACTCTTTCACTATCTGTTTCTTAAAATACAACCGGCGTTGTGATTCCATAATTGCTGAAATGAAATTAAAACCGATTTAAGAACATTTTATATTGATAAGTAATTATAGAAATAAACTGGGGATGAATCTTCATCAACTGAAAGCAATGAACCTCAAAAAAAGGTAACATCAGAAGACGGTAAGGTGAGGAAAAGAAAAAAAAAAATAAACGCACAGTGGTTATTCCCAAGATTATTCACCTAGAATACACTAACTTTCCGCACCGAATGCAGACGAAGTACAAAACATCTGTTAAAAAAATTAATTACCTAACTACTCGTATCAGTTTACCTATTCAAGTATCGTTGCAGTAAGTACCTACTTAGTTTTGGGTTAAATACCTATTTAACCCTAAACTAGGTAGGTATTAGTACTGCAAAGTACTTTCACTATTCACTATTCTCACACACAGATTTTCTAATTACGAGTAGGTAGATAAATAATTATTTTTTTCACTCATCTAGATACATACCGTCGTTAAGAATATTACTATTACACAGTTACCTACAAAAGTTATTTCGTGAACAAGTCACGACACGAACCTAGCTTGAATTTAATGTAGGTACCTATTGTAAATCAAAACAATGTCTTCCTTGTTCTATATTCCTATCGTATTTACAGATCGTTTCATTTATTATCACTTAGATAAAACAAAATAATTTGTACTTACCAGAAAATCAACCGTCTGTCTTCACAGCTCACTCGCACACAACGCACCTCCCTTAGTGTTGGCGGCTGACTGACGCGCCCGTGCGGGTGGGTGAGGTACTCGTAATGGACACTTACACAGAGCGCGAAATAAATTGAACTTAGTTTCAAGCGACTAAGGAGCAGCAATCTCATTAATTTGTTGGATAGCCTATGTGTTAAAACCGATTTGATAAAATGATGGAAATGCCAATTTAACAAATACTGATCTTAATCAAAACGTTTTAACCGCCATAATACTAATGAGATAGTTAGGTCAAATTAGCCGAAATGGCATTACTCATTATCCTCAATAGAGGCTAAACGGGTCAAGAGACATAGACAATTATTATAACTTAATGCGAAATGGTTCAAGCGACACGGTATTTTAATGTAGTTGAGTGCAAAATGGGCCAAACGACATAACTTATTGTTTTAGTTTAATGCAAAATAAGCCAAACGACACAACGACAACCATGGCGAAAAAGCTAAATGCCTTAATCGACACACGTTATAAAAGTACAAAAAATAAAATTGGTTTAAGTCATCGAGTCCTCAAATTTGTCCATTTTTGTGTCGTGTAGATCAATGGGCGTAGAAATGGGGCCTGTTTTGCTGTGGGGGCTAAGCGCCAAAAAAGTGGTCAAAAAAAATTTAAACCTGATTCAAACGACGGAGAAAAATTTGCTGATTCCGAATATGTATATAACTCAATATCGCAAAAAATGTCGCATAGATCAATTAGCCTTGCAACCGTCGATATTATTTTTAGTGTTACTCTTTTATATTTTTGCTTTTCATCTTTTCCTTTGTACATTTGCTTCTCAAAAACCCATTCATGGTAAACAATATTTTTACTGTTATAGAATTCCAGATAGGTCGTTACTTTGTTTTTGCAGCTCCGGTACTTTCTTTCCAAACATTTTCTGTTATACACCGTGAAATTTGAATCACAGTTTTGCTAGAACAAACGTTGTTCAGACCATGGTCTACTACCATTCTAAAGCACCAAATATGTTATTAAAACAAACTAAACTAGGCATTCTCAAATAAGTCTTTGTTACTCAAACGTGTTCAAACATTTACTGTAACATCAAATTACTCATCGCGGTAGTGATATGGCATTCAAAAGATTTACGAGGAGTCCACGTGGACTACAAGGATGTCCGGCCAATGCGGGCATAAGTCTGCGGGTACGAAACTTGCGACGGCCGGAACTACGGCGGGGCGGGGCGAAGAGATAGCGGCGTCTTGCGTGTGTACGAAACAAACTTCCGCGCAGTCGCGCTCACGTAGTGTTGTGATAAACATGAATTCACGTCGAAGAGAACTATTGGAGCCCAGTCTCCTAATGAGAGAATTTTTATTACCTAGAGATGGTGTTCATCCAATAAATCAACGACGACGCAGTTTGGGAGAATTTTCTATACTTTATTACGAGCTAAGTTGTCATTCAAGAAAGTTCTACAATTACACAAGAATGAGTATAGAGACATTCGATTATGTTTTACAGAAAATTAGAAGTACCTAATCTGGAATCTAACATTTTCGGAAATCGTATAATCTCACCTGAACAAAAATTATTTTTAACACTTAGGTAAGTAGGTAAATAAAAGTAGATAGATTGTTAATATAATTTTGTTTATTAATTGAATAATCAAGATAGGTACAAAAATTCACTATTCGGGTGTTTGAGTTCTATACCCATGAGACCAGCTAGAACTAGAATTCCCTCTATATGGATCCCCAAACATTGAATTATGTATTTCTTCCATCATTACTTGATTAATTCTATTCCTAACATTAAATTTTTGTAATGGAGTAAATGACTCCATTTGTGGTAACAAACTCATCAAGTAATAATAATCTTCTGATTTACTTTCGCCAGATTGATTTGCGTTTGAATTTTGTTACAAATCTTTCTCTAACAACAATAACCGTTTTTTCTCTAATTCCAACATTTCCATCCGAATATCATTTGCAGTCTTTCTTTTTAGGGAACTAGAACTAGCGGTATTAATTGACAATGGAGTATTTGTAGTACGTACTTCATCGTCGCCTACCGACGTCAGTTCCTGGGCATTCACCGAATCTGTAGGCGAACATAGGTTAATATCTGATTCTCTAATTACGGACTCCGATGAATTTGTTTCTATGCACGGTGAAGACATTGAAGTATTCGGTAATTGACTATCAACCGTTGTTAAATTTGTGTCTGAATTATCAGGCAAAATCGCAAAAAAATCATTTGTTGGAAAAACTGCCACGTAGACTGAATATTATCTCCTGGATCTCCTGATCTGGGTGTAGGAAGCTTTTTTAATTCTTTTCAATACTGATCCTTTAAATTCTTCCATCGCTTCTTCAAAATCGCAACTGTAAAAAATAAAACATATTTATTACCAATTAATGAACCCTATATTATCTATAGTAATATTATAAAGCTGACGAGTTTGTTTGTTTGTTTGTTTACCACAGAGTAGGTACAGATATTCTATTTCACGAAGTCCGTTCCTTTGATTGTAGTAGTGACGTATCCCAACAAGCGCGCTTGTGTGTGTAAAAGTAGGTAACGTTAGCAAAAAAATCTGATATACAGTATGTTAAATAACAGAGGGCGTTCCCTTAAACTCGTTAATCTATATCATTAATAGATTTAAATAAAAATATCAGCATAGAAAAACAAGTATAAAAAAATCCGAATTAAAAAAATTGAATAATTGACAATAAATTCGAAACGTCCTGTTTAAAATCAAAATAGTAATGCGGAATAGTACCTAGCGTAGTGGCGTTGCACAAACCGGCAACATCGCAATTTTTGTGTCGCGCGCGGCGCGTATGCCGAGCGTGTTACCTTACCTACCGAGCCGGCCGGGGGAGCGCGCGGGGCGGCACGGCGGCGGCGCGGCGGCGGGCGGCGGCGGCGCGGCGGTTCTGAATGGCGAGCGGCGACTTTGATAAAGGCGGCAAAGTTAATTTAAAATACAGTGAAATGCACGTCGTCGGGTTGTTATCAGTAGAATTAAACATTTAAGTATGTTTAGATTTAGCAATAACATTTAACTACCCGTCTCAAATGGCCGGCTGACAAAGGAACGCGTCACTGAACGCGCCCCTTGGGCTTGAAAGGACCTATTCGCAAACATAGTAAAAACATAAATTCATGTACCTATCTAAGCCACGTTTCAATAATATCAAAATTGCACTGCACGGCCGCTACGTCGTCATCGGCGTCGTCGCGAGCTTGCGGCCACAAAATAAACAGATACGAGTACAGAAGGTCCACTCACGGAACTAGTACACAAGACACGGTGGTACAGACTTACAGTGTTAATAAGATAAAATAAATTGTATCTAAAAAATAACGTACCTATGCTAATAAATAGTGGGCGGTTAAGTTTAGAGAAAGTTTCATTTAATTATTTAAATCACAGTTTAGGCTAGCTTTTAAATCATAATGATGGTATTGCACGTTAGTAAGTGAATGTTTACTGCAATGTCATAGAAATTAAAAAAATAACTTTATGCAGTTGCATTCGTAATAAGAAGTACTTGCGTTTATTCATTGCAATAGTAACAACACAGTAGTAACACGCTCGTTGAACGGGGTACTCCCTGAGCGAGTGTAAAAGCAATTTAAACAAAGAGTGGGCCTTCTGAACTTATTTATTTTGTGACACAGTCGTTTAGTGTCTTTTAGGTACCTATTATGATGTTTAAAAACTTACCTAGATTTTGAACTGCAATATGCTGACCTCCTCTCTCTACACATTGTTGCAATCGCGGACGGTTATTTTGGTGTACTCGTCGCAATAAAAGCGGGTCCTCGCGTATGTGATGATGGCATACACGCCGATTCCACATGCGCGTAAATAGGCTTTTCTTCTGACCAAATGACGTTTTCGATGAAGTGGGTGTCCTCCGCGCTTCACTGCAGTGCCCGCTGGCAACACCTATGTTAACCGGCGCGCGAAATCAGCTGGACCAAGCAGCGCTTGCACTTTTTGGAGTGAGTACGGATGCTGTTTGTTTTTCTGACGTGACTAGTGTTCAACAGGCGGCCGGCCCTTCTAGTGCTTGAACCGAGCTCCTCCTCAAAATGCCTTAGCACGTTTTCTTCCTGCCGCACAGAGATCACGGGTCGGGGGCCACCAGAACCACGCGGCACTACTGGTTCATTGTTACGGAGACGCACCAGGACACTCAGGGAATTCCGCGGTTGATTTGCATTGGGGTACCTCTCAGCATACCTCCTCAGAGCACATGCACCATCATAATTACACTCAGCATAAATGAGCACTATGAAAACATACTCTTGAGCACCGTTTTTCACACACGAATGACGAAAGAACACTCGTGTTGCATTGCGAAAATAAATGCACATCCGGCCAGCGCGCGAGATTAGTTCCGAATAAAATTAGATGGACATTCGGGGGGCAGGGGGCGGGGCTAGGTGCATCAAATAGATCGCCGCACAGCGCACGTGGCCCTTCATTCATAAGTAGTAATTTGCGACATTGCCGTTCTTACACTTTTGAACATGTACGCGTGTACAGAGTGTTTCTTTTAAGTATCAATTTAATATTTTTTGTGAATATTTTATTTAAAAAAATAAAAAAAGCATTTTGTTTTTGAATGGTAATATTTTTTTTAGCATGTATGGATGCTATACTATTGCGGGTTAAAGGGAACGCCTTTCGTTAGTTAACATACTGTATATTCAAGTCGAGATTTAATAATCTAAATAAAATTTTGGTTTTAAAAGTTTATACATTTTGTAAATAAATTAGATTAGGTTGCAATAAATACAAAAATATTAAGAATATGTAGGCATTTAATTAAGCATTGGTGTTACAGAATGGAAACGAAACAAGTAGGACTATTCAGTATTTTCAATCGCTATCAGATAAATTTTCGATTTCCGATTCCGTTTTGCTGTCGTCAGAATCATCTTGTACATTGATTATAAATTCAAAATCGAGATCCAAATATTTCAAGTAGTCTTTTTAAATTTTTTCAACATGAGCACAAGTTTTTTGCCACGTTTCACTGCTAACTTGGCCCAAACTTTCATTGATCAGTCTTTCCGTATTCGTCATGTTTTGCTCGATATTTTTAGATGCGACATAATTTTTAACGATCCCCCAAATATTTTCAATCGCATTTAATTCTGGGTGATAAGGGGGAAGGCGTAAGACATCAAAACCCTTGCTTTTTATAAAATCGTCAATCTTGTAGATTACGTGTTGGGCTTTGTACTTCTTTATTGTATCGTACAATTCCAATTTAAGAAGAGATTCATCAAATGCTATACCCTTATCCCTGAGCCATTGCTGCATATCGGCTTTCTTTGTAGATTGCGTCGGTAGTCGTTCAGCCCGTGTGTTGTGATAAGATGCATTGTCTAAGACAATGACAGAGCGCGGAAGTAAATTGGGTAGCAACTTTTCATTTAGCCATTTTACATAGTTATCATAGCTCATATTTGAATGATAATCACCAGCTGTTGAGTTGGCCTTATAAACCAAGGAAGCATTTTCAATAAAACCATCCTTGGTTCCCGCGTGCACTAAAATAAAGCGAGTGCCTGTGAATTTTTTTTAAAAACGGAGTTCTTTCCTTTTTTTTTTGCCCAGGTGTTGTTTCGCACGTGTGTCGAAAGGACGTAGCTCTCATCGGTGTAGACAATGGGCCGACTTTGAGAGCGGTACTCTGTTGTTTTTTTTAAATATTTTAAACGCCACATTTGTATATCATGACGCTCCGTCAAGACTTTACGGTTGTTCTCTGTTTTGCGCCACTTGTAACCTAATTTCAACAGTAACTTGCGAACAGTTTCTAAACAACCTTCGAATCCGATTTTTTCATTCAATGCTGTTCTTAACTTAGCTAATGTTGGAATTTCTTTATGGACAATATGGAAATCTTGTACAGTACTGCGAACCACATCGGCTGTAAAATTATCTATATCGACTTTATTATCTCGCTTTCTCCTTTTCTTCATAGGTGAAGTGAATTTTGATGAAGTGGATGGCAATTCCTTCTCTTCTTTTAATATTCTTTGAACTGTTTTTTGGCTCACACCCGTAGCTTCAGCTGTACGGCGTGTAATGTCTCGTAAATGAGACAAATCACAGTTGAGTTCCATTGATGATTTTGTAAATTCATATTCTTCTCGCAGAAAATGATAAACACTAGCTATCATGTTTCGACCCTAAAACAAAATGTAATCAAAATAATTAAGTAATATAAACATTTTATAACACAAAAAAACATTCATTTTATAAATACTTCTATTGCTATATTAAGTATCTTTGTATAACATTTTAATTGAAAACGTATAAATAAATATTACCTCACTATGGACAACTCTTCTTCGTTTTGTTGCCATGCTGACCTTACTCCGTGAAACAATTTGGCGCGAACTAAAAACCACTACTGATCCGGACCGTGTCCCGATCGACACTGAGCGCTCTCGAGGTTACGCACACAAAAACAATGTGCATGTGCACGCTTGACAACATTCATAGCCAAACGGACTTCGTGACATAGAACATCTGTACCTACTTTTTTTGAAAATAATATATGTTTTATTTTCCTACTGAGACGCGTGCGAAGCTGCGAGCAACAGCTAGTTATTATTATAAAGAGGAAAGATTTGTACGTAGAATAAGAAACAGCTAGTAGTATGGGTGTCCAAGAACCTGGCGTCCAACTGGATTCCCACGATGCCCCAAGTTCTAACAGTACTCAGAAAAATATTTTAAAAAATCCACCCCATGTACTTACAGAATTATACTGATTTCAAAAAAAAAGGGGAAATGAGCACCCTGTGACATACTTTTGAATGCTGTGACTGCTAATGCTGATAATTTCGATATTTCTTGGAGGTTTTGTAATCTAGGGTATTGCTGTGTCTAAATAGAATGTAAAAATAAAGTACTTATTGTACCATTTTAAAATAAAATATTATTTTAACTAAAGGTGATATGGAAAACTATTGAATTTCGCAACTTTGACCGACTGTAGTGTAAAAAAAATGTACCAAAATAGTATGGCAAGTGACGTCAAATTTTGACGCGTTTATTCCTCTTTTTTTAAAAAGGTATAATACTTACACATTAATTTGAAAAAAAAAAATTTGATAATATTTTTACTCAACAACCCAATTTTTACGAAGTGCCTACCTACTAACGGTAACTGTCGGACCCTTTCTTATCCTAGAAACTGTTATGTTACTACTATTATTTACTTAGGTTCCAAGAGTGAGCAAGAAGGAAATACACACAGGTAGATGGGTTCCCAGTAGAATAAAAGCAAAGAATGTTAGTTTAAAGATATTTTATTACAATAAATGTTCAAAATGTTGACCACCCGCGGCAATACAAGCTCTCACTCTCCTTAAAAAGGACCGCTTTATGTTTCGCGAGTAACTTTTTTGACGTATCACCTGCACTGCTTGTGTTATCTTCTCACGAAGGTCAGCGATGTCATTAATGGGCTTCGCATAAACGAGCTCCTTCATAGTTCCCCAGAAAAAAAAATCCAGCGGATTTAAGTCAGGTGAGCGGGCTGGCCACGGGATTGTTCCTGATCGCCCAATCCACCTGTTCGGGTATTGCTCGTCCAAAAACTCTCTAACGGATACGCGAAAATGTGCTGGACAGCCGTCGTGTTGGAACCACATATCTGGTGGGGTCTCTTCTAGTAAGTTTGGCAAATCATTTTGAAGAAAATTTAAATATGATTCGCCAGTCAAATTCTCGGGCATCTCAAATGGACCAATAATATTCCCACAGAGAATACCGGTCCACATGTTCACTTTGAACCGGTACTGGGATCTATCTTCTCGCATCAAGTGCGGATTTTCCACATGCCACTCGTGCAAGTTGTGTAGGTTCATGTAGCCATCCTTCTTAAATGTTGATTCATCTGACCACAAAATTTTGTCGATAAAGTTTTCGTCTTCTCGATGTTTTTGCAGGATTGTTTCACAAAACGCGACTCGGCTCGGATAGTCTCGAGGTAAAAGACTTTGCACTCGCTGTACGTGGTACGGATGATATTCTTCTTTTTGGAGAATACTGTGTGCTGTGCTCTTCGGTATCCCCGTATCAGCTTCTATTCCTCGCACAGAGATGCTTGGATTTGCCGACACCGCCTCTAAAACTTCATCGCGTATGAAGTCATTTACGGGTCGTCCTTCACCAGCTACTTGATTGGGGAACCGCCCGTCACATAGTGATCTGTGCACATTAATGAAAACTCGATGGTCGGGATATCGCGTAGCCCTCGGATACCTTTCTCTGTAAAGTCTCGCTGCAGCTCGTCCATTACCTCTACATTCTCCATAAATGTAGTGCATATTTGCGTATTCTTGCGGAGTGTAGGTCGCCATGGTAGCACACACAAAACACAAACTGTCCAAACACAGAGGAGAGGTTTTAGAGGTTAGATTCAATTCGTCGTAAATTTTTCTTTCTAAGAATTCTGTAAGACATCGTAAAAATTGGGTTGTTGAGTAAAAATATTATCAAAAATTTTTTTTTTTCAAATTAATGTGTAAGTATTATACCTTTTTAAAAAGAGGAATAAACGCGTCAAAATTTGACGTCACTTCCATACTATTTTGGTACATTTTTTTTACACTACAGTCGGTCAAAGTTGCGAAATTCAATAGTTTTCCATATCACCTTTAGTTAAAATAATATTTTATTTTAAAATGGTACAATAAGTACTTTATTTTTACATTCTATTTAGACACAGCAATACCCTAGATTACAAAACCTCCAAGAAATATCGAAATTATCAGCATTAGCAGTCACAGCATTCAAAAGTATGTCACAGGGTGCTCATTTCCCCTTTTTTTTTTAAATCAGTATAATTCTGTAAGTACATGGGGTGGATTTTTTAAAATATTTTTCTGAGTACTGTTAGAACTTGGGGCATCGTGGGAATCCAGTTGGACGCCAGGTTCTTGGACACCCTGTATAAACTTAATATAAATTATTTTATTTACAGATTTCTATCAACGGGAGTATCTTTTCGAGGTTTAGCGTTTTCCTTTCGTCTTGGAAATAAAACTGTTAAAAAATAGTGTATGCAACTTGCAGTGCGATTTGGGAAAATCTTCAACAATTTCCTAATTGTGTAGGAGCCATTGATGGCAAACATTGTAGAATAAAAATCCCCCACATGCGGGTTCATCCTACTATAACTACAAGCATTTTTTTTTCAATGCATCTTCAAGCGTTGGTTGATGCTGACAAAAGATTTTTGGTCGTAGAAGTTGGAGGGCGAGGAAGACGGAGTGATGGTGGCACATTTAATTATTCAAATCTTAACAAAGCATTAGAAAATAATATAATGAATACCTATGCCTCTCCCAAGGACATTGCCAGGAACAGAAATAGTTTTACCTATGGTAATAATAGGCAACGAAGCGTATCCTCTAAAACAATATTTGATGCGACCATATCCACAAAGCGTACTGAATCCTCAGAATGAAATATTTAATAAAAGATTATCAAGAGCGAGAAAATGCGTTGAATGTGCATTCGGTATACTATGTGCCAAGTGGTTTAAATAAAGCCATAGAAACTGATTGCAAACACGCTCGCCTAATAATTAAAACAACGTGCTTATTGCATAATATTATAATTGATCAAGATGGCTCCAACGATTATTATTACTCAAACATAACCTCAAATAACATAACCACAAATGTGAATGAAACTCGCCGACATCGCAGAAACAACCACGCGGGAAATCTAGCAATAAATGTAAGGGAAAAATTTAAAGAGTATTTTGTAAATAACAATTTGTAACATGAAAATTACACTTACCTTCAACATTCCCGAAATGGCGTTTTATTTCTTCCCAACACTTTATTATAACTCTTGTTTTTATGGTGTACGTTTTTACTGTCCCATATAGCCGGTTTTGATAAAATAAAAGATATTAACTCTTCATTGTCAATTTCCATAATTTCCATATTATTACTGTGATAAAAATGCAACACTATGTACCCGCGCGAGCGGCGAAACCAAACTAGTTTGTTCTCGTCGCTCCGCGCCGCCACCGCTCTACCGCCGCCCGTGCATCGCTCGATCGCGTCGCTCCGCCGTCGCCCTTTTCGTACACAGCGCTTAGGGTGGCCGCACACGGGCCACACGCGACAGCCACAAACGCTGCCACAAGAGGCAAGAAACGGCCACAAAAGTAGCTGAAGCGCGCGACAGCCACTTATGGCCGATGGTCGACACTTGCGGTCGGTGGTTGCTACTTTTTTTAACCCAGGCATGCAGTATCATAATGGACTCGGACGAAGAAGGTTTAATTGCGCTACTTTTAATAAAAAGACGTCGTCGTAGAAGACAAAACCGTAGTTATTGGAAACATCCAATTTTAACGAATGAACACAAATGCAACGAACATTTCGATAATCTTCTAAACCATCCAAAAAAGTTTTTCAAACATTTTCGTTTAAGTATAGATACGTTTTGGGAACTACATGCTCTATTATATGCTGGATTAAAGCACCACGACACCAACATGCGGAAAAGCATCGCGCCTGCGGAAAGACTAGCTATCACATTAAGGTAAGTGGAAATAATCACTAGCATAAAACTCCACAGAACGCTATAATAAAATAATCTACTTATACTTTATTTATAATCACTACTTATAATTATTATAACTGCGTATTAAAATCTAGGCCGTATTTTTAGCGGCGGCGCACGCCAAAATAGCGTGCAGATGGTAGATTTTTTTCCTATTTATTTGACACTTGTCTTTATATTTGGGATAATATATACAATATCTTTATAAATTATAGCCTATATGTTATTCTGATGTGTAAGCCACATTATTGTAAAGTTTCATCAAAATCCATTCTGTAGTTTTTGCGTGAAAGTGGAACAAACATCCATACATCCATTCTCACAAACTTTCACATTTATAATATTAGTAGGATTTCTGATAGTTCACCCATGGGGCACAATTGCATTGTTTATTCTACTAGAGAATAGCTAGTTAACAAATAAAACACGTAGGTATTTGTATTTATTTATTGTGTGTTTATTATAATTTGGTATCACTCGTCATCATCACGGAACATGTCTTCGATAACAGAACTGTTGTCCATAGACTGGTCAGAATAAAATGAATGAGTTGGAGAAGGCTGAATTATAGGTGAAGACGGGATAGATGTAGAAGCGTTTTGTGTAGAGTATGACATGTCAAGCATAGACTTGTCGGAATAATGTGAATGAAGTGGAGAAGGCTGGGCAGATGTAGAAGCTTTTTGTGTAGAGTGTATGTTGGCATTTCCTGAAGAATAACCATAATTTTGTGCCGAATAGGTTTCATAATTTTGATTATGCGTGTACTTTTTAATTAACTGTAATATTTCTGATTGAAAATCAAGTTTAGAAAGAAAGAAAGAAAGAAAGAAAAAGTATTTATTGAGACTCGCACAAGGAATAAAAAATTAAACTAAACACCTTCACCTTAAAACATTAATAAAAAAATAAAAGAAAAAATAAAAAACAAGGTAAAAAACCGAAAACAGAAAGTCCTGTACGAGGCCAAAAGGCTCCTATCTCAGCATATGCTGCGACATTTAAAAAATAAATGTCTCAGCGCTGGTATTCTGATAGGGCCCACAGTGATGTCACGGATAGATACTCGTAGATACAGAAATAAACATTAAACAAAATAAAATAGTTAAGTGAAATATTAAAAATAAAATATAAGTAGTCCGCGTGTCTGCACCCGACGTAACAACAGTTACTTGTCTATGCCTTTAGTATCTGTGGTAGTCTAGGCATCGTTGAGACAAGTAAAGAGACTCAGACGCCGACACCGGCAAAAATGTATACAATAACATTAACATTACGGCTGTTTAAGCTACGTACTTTGTGAATTGTGTGAATACTACAATAGTACAGTGTTTATTATAATGAAAAGTGTTTTGTGGTAGTCAGTTAACGGCAATTGGAGAAATACATATAAACTAATGTTATGAGTGATTGAGTGGTTTACAAATTTCACCTACGACAAACAATGATAAGAAAACAAAACAAAATGCGAAACAACTGCTGTTTCTCAGTGAACCACAGAGCCATTGATGTAAATCAATCGATGCACAGAGCATAATCGCTGCCAAACGCTCGTCACCATCGACAGACGCGTGCATATCAAGGGTAAGTTAATGTGTGGTATCCTTCACTAAGTTGAATGTGTGGCATCCTTTTGAAGTTGAAGTAAGTGCTGTTTAAACTTGAATCTGAAAGTACCAACTGTCTTTATAGCACGAAAAGGAGGTGGCAGGTCGTTCCAACAACGAGAGGCAGCGAATTTGAAACTACCATGGAAAGCAGCAGTTCTATGCGATGAGGCCAACATGAGGTACGAAGATGCTCTGGTTTTAATTTTGTTAACATCGCGCGACCAAGAGAGTTTCCTGTATAAATAGTCTGGTTTCTTTGTGAGAATTGTGCCAAAGAGTAGAGTAGCCAGGTGAAGCTTTCTGCGTGCTGACATTTTCATCAAATTACCTTTATTTAAAAAGGGAGTGATGTGGGATCGTGGTGGGACATTGTAGCAGAATCTTGCACAAGCATTCTGCACCCGCTGGATAAGTTTTTCGCTTCTACCGAGAATGCACGCCCCATACACAGTGTCAGCATAGTTCAGCTTGGATAGAACAAGTGTCTCACACAGCATGACACGCATATCCACACTTATGTAGGGACGGACACGATACAAGAGCTTGAGTCGGTAGAAGCAGTTACGCACGGCCTCCAATATGTGAGTTTCGAAATGCAGCTGCCCATCAAATACTACCCCAAGGTTACGAGCTTCCAGAACCCTCTCCACATCACAACCATCAATCCAGGTCCAGGTTGCAAGCAAGCATTTTGTTCAGGAAATCCCTAGATCCCATCACAATGTACTTGGACTTACTTGGGTTGAGGACCAAAGAGTTTCTTCTGGACCAGGCCGAGATTCTGTCCAGATCTTCATTAACTCTGTTTACAGTTTCAGCAGCATCCTGGGAGCGGAAAGAGAGGTACAACTGCAGATCGTCGGCATATAGGTGGAACTTGGTGTTGATCAGACAATTGGTGATGTCAGCACTGTACAGAATGAAGAGAAGCGGGCCCAAGATCGATCCCTGCGGTACGCCTCTGTCCACGCGCCTCGGACCAGAGGACATGGTGTCTCCACTATCGTCTGACACCTGGACAAACTGATAACGATTACTGAGGTAACTTTCAAACCATTTAACTGTTTCTACGTCACACCCATAGTAAGATAGCTTGGAGAGAAGAAGTGACGTATTAATGGAGTCGAAAGCACGTGAAAAATCCAGTAGGACAAGCAGAGTTCCCATACCCTGGTCTCTGGCTTCCAGAATATTACCGACTACATCCAGGAGAGCTGTCGCTGTGCTGTGGGCCCTGCGAAATCCGGATTGAGCTAGCGGCAAAATGCTATGGTGCTCAAGATATGCCCTGAATTGTTCAGAGACAACCCTTTCAAGAATCTTGGATAGACATGGCAGTAGACTTATCGGACGGAGGTCTTTCACGCTAGTGGGGTTAGGTACTTTTGGGATTGGTCTAACTATTGCCATTTTCCACAGATCAGGGAAAGAAGAGGTGACTATGGATCTGTTGATGATAGCTGTTATAACTGCAAGTGTTCGAGGAAGTGTCAACATCAGCATCTCCAGAGAAATATGGTCAGAGCCCTGCGCATTGGACTTAAGACTGCGCAAGATCCTCAGTACCACATCCTGCTGGACCGGCTCAAGCCAGAAGTGACCGTTACCGTGTCTATGGTGCTCAAAATAACTTAGATCTGCAGTAGTGACCTTACCACTGCCCGGTACATCCAAAAAGTGTTGGTTTATAGATTCTGGGTTGTTACAGAAATGTGGCAAACTATGCTCTGGTTTCTTTGAGGTGGCTATAGTTGATTTGATGTGACTCCATAACTTCTTAGGTTGTTTAATATTACTATTAATATATGTTTTAAAATATGCACACTTCTCACTATCAAAAACAGCTCTAACAAGGTATTTAAACTCTTTATATGATTTAACATGATGTTCGGATTTTGTTGCTTTGGACTTTACGTGACACTTGTCACGCAGCCTCATCATTTCCCTGACAGTGTCAGTTATCCAGGGATAAGATTTCTCTTTAATTAAGATTTTTTTAAGGGGAGCATGCAAATCAAATAATGTCAAAATATATTGATTAAACATTGCCACCATGGAATCCACATCTTCCAGACTTTCAATATGTTCCCAGTCCATTCTATTTAAGTCATCATTAAAAAGTGCCGGGAGGATATCTTTAAGTGGCCTAAAGGTAATCCAGCGAGGGGATGGTTTCTCTAACTTAAAATTTAGTTCAACAGATATAACTGCATGGTGACCGAGCTCCGGTATGTGTGATACAGAGACCCCACACACACGGGCATCAGTGCACACAACATCAATTAAAGTTTCGCTATTGTCTGTGAAATGGGTTGGCTCAGTAACGATTTATCTCAGCTTGCAGCAATGAACAAAATTGTTTAGTAGCTTTGATTTGTTGTCAGTTTGGTTTAAGAGATTAATGTTGAAGTCGCCAACCAAAACAACCTTGTCCGCGCTAGCAAAAGAGGAGAGAGAATCAGTAACCGCATCCAGGAAGACATTGACATCAAGCCACGGCGGCCTGTATGCAGTGCCGATGATCACTGAATGCGAGTTAATATTAAGCCTGAGCCACATTTGCTCGACCTGCGGCGCCGGCGGGTGCGGCACGGCGCGCACGCGCACCCCGCGGCGCACGTAGAACCCCACGCCGCCCCCGCGCCCACCGCGCACGGTGCGCGCGCGCGGCTCGTGCCGCAGTCGGTAGCCCGGCACTGTCGGCGCGCGACCCTCCTCTCCCTGTCTGAGCCAGGTCTCATTTATTGCCATGATGTCTACCGAGAGGCTCTCCATAGCGACAAGGAACTCCTCATGGCGCGTACCAAGTGACCCCGCATTAAATAGTCCAACTTTTAGATTTTTTGTCTTATTCATTTCTTGTGAATAGTGATAAATGTAATGGTAGTGTAAAGAATAGTAGTAGTATGTTCATTGTAGATAGTATCGTAAGTAGATGTAGTGTAGAGTTATGCTTAATAATAGGAGATATAAATATACCGAAGTACATAGTGTTAGGTGTAATTCGTAATAATAAAAGGGAAGTATTGTAAATTATTGCAGAGATATACATGCACAGCCAAAGTGTTGGCGTGAAAATAGTGAGCGGAAGTGTGATACTTATAAAATGTACATATATAGTCACCGGTCGAGCAGCTGGGCCACTAGAAGAAACCAAAGTATACTGAGACAAGAAAATTACTGGCCTCGCACCAGACAAACTAAAACACTTAATTATAAACAAAACAGATATAAAAAGATAAAATGTTAAAATAACATAGACTAAATTATGGCGCTCGCCAGGAGCCATGATATTAGACTTCCTTTTCCGCGAGCACCTCACAGCTAAAAACACTCGCCAAGTCTGCCTCTGAGCGAATGCAGTGGGTAGGCTTGCCATCACCCTGCTTAGCCAAAATGCGACCGAACTTCGTCCACGTGTACCTCCACCCGAGACGACTGCCAGCTTCACGCACCCGGTAAAACAAGTGTTTGTTCGTTTTGGTGAGCCTCTCATTTAGAAAGAAGCGACGCGGGGGCGCTGGGAGTCCCAGGTCTGCGGTAGTGGCTCCGCGCCGCACACGCGCGCTCTGCAGCAAGTCGTCGCGCAGTGCGCGCCGCGTCAGGCGCACCACGATGCGCCGCCCGCGCGCTGCCGCCGTCGCTGCTCCCACTGGGCTCGCTCCGCCGACCGGACTCGCGCTGCCCGCAGAGCCCGTCGGTACCTCTCGTCCAGCCCGCAGGCCCACCCGTTGCGCGAACACAATGTCCCGTTCTTCGAGAGTCACCCCAAGCTTTGTTGCGATCAGCCCGACGGTGTGCATTACATTCTCACCAGGAATCTCCGGGATGTTGGTGATCTCTAGGTCGGAGCCTAGTAAGTCCTGCTCACGGTCGTTGAGCTCGAGCTGTAACTGAAGAACTACCTGCTCGAGACGGCCCACTTTGCCGTCTGGCACTGCAGCGCTCTGCCTATATTCAAGAGCCTCGATCCTGGCCTCCAGGCTGTCAACCCGCTCGGTACAAACTCCCATCGCTGAGTGCAGGCCTGCCATCTCCCGACGAAACTCCCGCATTTCATCCCGGACCTCGCGCAGCTCAGATCGGAAGAGTCTTATTTCTTCCCTAAGAGTCAGTTGCGTATCCGGCGAGGGTTCTCCATCAGTACCCTGTTCACTCCCCGCCCGAGATAGTACCTTAGCCACCGCAGCGAGGGGCTTGGTTAGAGTGCCCTGAACCTGAGTCACCGCGACAGGCGATCTGATCATCGCGCCTTGGCGAGGTACTGCAACCGGAGTTGACGCCTTTGCCGATGCTGCCGTCGCAGCCGGGGCCGCTGCCGCTGCCGACGCTACTGTTGCAATAACAGGGGGACCGCTACCCAGGTCCTTGACGGGTGTGGCGCTATTATCCCCCCTGGGCAACTTTTTTTTGCACTCGGGGCACAGCCAATCCCTGCTTATCTGCGCTGGATCGGGCAACAACAGGCATGCAAGGTGATATCGGTTGTGGCAAGAAAAGTCACTACACGTAGCGCCCCCCTTTGCAGATAAAAACTTTCCGCAGGCTGCACACTTTACCATTATGGTAAGTCGAAGAGTAGCTAGATGGCGCACACCTTGCTGAAATCTCTTTTGGCGGCGCTAGATGGCGCCTGCTACACAGAATTTATCGATTTCAATGTGCAGATCTGTGGCACTATTATAGACAGTTGTCAAAAATATTAAAAGAGACACTTTTTGGAGGTACCGGTAGCACCAAAAAACTTCCAAGTCACTTCAAAATAGAAAGTACAAAGAAAAATGTAGTTTGTTTTTACGGACTAACACTACCGAACTGTTGTTTATATGTCTTGGAAACAATCACACACGTAAGTTACACTACTGTGCTAACGTAAATACGAATTTCACGCGATATAGAATGGTGTTTTATTTTAGAATAGTGCAGACACGAACAGCTGATGTGTACCGTAACCCGTCCGTGACGTCACTCAATTACAATTTTCGTAAATTTTTTTTATATGTGGAAGCAGCGACATCAGAAATTGCTTATCGGGGTCATTTTGGTCGCTTTGGTAGCGACCAAATAAGCGTATTTGATCATGTTTATGTTTTAAATTTTCCGAAAGTGTTCTGAGAATTTCATTTTCTGATTTTTCGGCCCTTTTTATATTAATGTTTCTGTTTATTTTCGGGCGAGGTGTTTCCACATCATTAGTCGGTCTCACTTCTTTTAAGGAATTCAAGAAAGATAGATTATTGAAATAAATGTACTGTTTGCTGCTTGTTGCTGCCGAACCACTCGCAACGTTCTTGTTTTTTGCATTTTCTCTATTAAAACTGTCACGAAGACTCTTCCACTTCCTCTGTAATTTAGTTACTGTAACAACAAAAAAATATAATATACTTCTTTGTTTCAGGTATCTAGGAACTGGATGTTCGTTTGAGGATTTTGAACTCTCTTACCACCGTGGGGCCTCTACAGCAAGGAAAATAGTACAAGAAACATGTCAAACTAATTTGGAACTATTTAAAAGCCGTTTGTATTCCAGAACCGACCCAAGACATGTGGAATGAAATTGCCAGCGGATTTCTTCAAAATACTAATTTTCCTAATTGTTTAGGCGCCATAGATGGGAAACATATAAGAATTATTCATCCATTCGATACTGGCTCCTTGTACTTTAACAATAAAAAAAAAAAATCAATTGTACTTCTAGCATCTTGCGACTCGAATTTACTTTTTACGTTCGTGGATGTTGGGGCATACGGTAAAGCATCCGATTCTACAATATTTAGAGAAAGTGAACTGTGTAATAAAATACACAGAAAGACATTAAATATCCCCCTCACCACGACAGGTCGGTAATCGACCATTGAACTATACATTTGTTGGTGATGAAGCATTTGGCCTCAGTGAAAATATGATGAGGCCATTTGCTGGGAAATATTTGGACTTAGACAAAAAAGTTTTCAATTATAGGTTAAACCATGCCAGACGTTGCATTGAGTGTACCTTCGGCGTACTAGCAAACAAATGGAGAATATTACATCGCCCATTAAACACTTCTGTTAATTTCTCAGAAGACATTGTGAAAGCTTGTTGCATTTTGCACAACTTTATTCGCAAAAGGGATGGTTTAAATTTTCGTGACACTTTGAAAATAGTGGGACTCGAAAATATACAAAATACAGGCTGGCCAGTAACACGAGCGTCTACTGGAAGAGATACGTTAAAATATTATTTTATGAATGAAGGAGCAATACCGTGGCAAGAAAATAGAATATAAATATATGGTTTTATATTATTTTATTAAACTTACCTTCAATGTTCTTTTCTTTGGCAGTTTTATTCGAAAAATTTCCTACAAACAATTCGCAGATTTCTTCCCAGGCCTTCACTTTTTCTCCTCTATTACTATAACTATCACTTTTTGAATCCTAAATCGCTGGACGGGATTGTATCTCTGATATAAATATTTCTATATCTATATTTATCTACCTATATGAACCACAGACTACGTGCGTGCGTTACCGTCGGCTGTAACAGGTTAACTGAGGTAAGGGAGAGAGGGGCGCAGAATAGCGCGAGTGGCGTGTGGTGGCTTTTTGTGTCGGCGTTTAGTGGCCGGTGCGGGCCACAAGAAGCAAGCTGCGACGATTTGTAGCGTGTGGCCGCCACCGGCGCCAACCGTGTGCGGCGAGTCCATATAAAATGTATGAAAATTACAGGAAATATGCCAGTGGCGGCGTTTTGTGGTTGTGGCCGGTGGCACGTGTGCGGGAGCCCTTTATGTTTTTAATGCATTTGATTACATTGCCGTCGCGCCGCCCGCCCCGCCGTCGCTCCGGCCGTCGCAAGTTTCGTACCCGCAGACTAAATGCCGAAATGCAAATAAAATCATTAGCCAATGACATGCAATCGCGCGAAGTATCGTCCCGCCCATTTCTTTTGTTGACAGCCCCCCGCCACCCGGGCGGTAGCCAGTCTACCGAAATCTCTCGAGCGGGCTACATGTATGCATCCGATGTACTTACGTCACAGGCACGTATCGCACGTTTTTTGTGAAAATGATTTCTAAGTGTTCTAACTATTTTAATGTGGAGTGGTGTTGGATATGGTGCATTTTGCGTGCAATTTTGTACCTACATTCTGAACTGTGATGTAGGAAAGTTACTAAGTAGGTAGGTACCTACTTTACTTACCAATACTAATAATTAACTTCAGGTAGAATTTCTGACGATCTTAGGATTGTCAGAAATTCTAGCTGGACCGATAAGATCCTAGCCCGATAAGAATGAACGGAAACTGAAGTCAAAGTTGTCTTGGTGCACAGCTAACTGTTATTATGTTGTGATCTCAGGTAGATTCATATTAGACTCTTATTAGGTTCGTGTTAAAACGCTTACTTTGATCCATTAACAGTGTTAAAAGTTAATTTGGAAGGAAATTTTAGCAAATTGAAATTGTCATAATTACGTAACTTGAAAACTCACTTTTTTGTGTGTAAAGATATTTCTTTAGTTTTGGTCTTAAATGAAAGGTCTAAACTTAAAACCATTTGTCACGTTTAGTTCATGAAAATCGGCCCACGGAACAAAAAGATACGGTCATTTTTATGTATGGAAATTTTATTTAGTTAATAATAATTTGTAAATGTTTGTTCTAATAACGCCTCACTTTTAGTATAACTCATAATTATACTCATAGATTTTACTCATAAAATTTTCATACCGCGGGCTTAATATGAAAATACCTTGATACGCGAGCGCCGTAGTATCTGTGTTGTAGGGAGTAACGATAATCTCGACATTTTAACTTTGTCTTTTTGTGTTTTTTCAGAAACCAATTATGTTTTCTTTTTATTGGATGCTGTAGAATGGTAGTAGACCATGGTCTGAACAACGTTTGTTCTAGCAAAACTGTGATTCAAATTTCACGGTGTATATATTACAACAAACATTTTGTAAAATTTCGGTGGCCGAACTTTCTTTTATAATATTAGCTTTTTTTAAGGACTTTGTGAGCAGTTCAACATTAGCGTGTAGCTTGCACTGGCAAGTATCTCTTTTACATGAAGGATGAACTATCCATCTTGGTCTATATTTGCAAAACGACGAATAGGAAATGCGACCCCATTTCTCACAATATTGCGCGTGTAAATTTTTAATGTTGTCAATTAAGTACCGCTAATTGTGGTCACCATTAATTGTGATTGGCCTCTATTACTCAGACTTAAATCAACATCAGTTGTGTTCTGTAAAATAATAATAATTATTAATACTTATTATTTTAGAATTGATAGAAATAGAAATATCATTTTCATTTCATTCAACATTTTCATTTTTCATTGTTTTTCATTTCTTTTTTATCATTAAATTTTTAGAAGATTTCGTACAATTACTTGGTCAACAGGTGCTGGTGTGCCTGGTATTTCTAGTAAAATATCTTCAGTTTACTAAAACATAAGTATAATAATTTAGTTAGTAGTAATAAAACACTCACTGGCATTATAATTGAGCAAATGCTACTAGCCTGTGCCTGTGCTGGTAGAAGTATGGAAGGACTTGAGTGTTCTTGTGACAGTTCCTGTAAAACCAATATTATCAATTAAAAACCTCTATGTAACCTAAGTAAGCAGTAAGTTATGCTAAGCAACCTATGTCAAAATATAAACTTACATCAAATGGCTGAATTAGTAAATGCCTATCACCTGTAGCGAAACCTTCACCACCCATCAGTACTACTATTCGCTCTTCTAGGTTAGAGAGCTCTACTAATTCTTCCACCATTCCTCCACCAGTCACATTTCTAGAAGCAGCGCGTGCTGCGGCTTTCTTTTTTACAGCACTTTTTTTATCAGACCAATACTACGAGGGTGAATCAAAAAATTCTTGGAATCAATATAAAAAATGCAAAGATTTAAACAAAAATATTTTATTTTTCTACATAATCTCCCTCCAATGCAATACATTTAGAATAACGCGTTTCTAACTTTCTTATTCCTTGCGAAAAAAAAATGTTTTTCTTGACTCTCGAAAAACTCCTCTACGGCAGCCATAACCGCGTCATTCTCGTGAAATGTTCTACTAATTTCCTCTTTTAATTTTGGGAATAAGTGAAAATCACTTGGGGCTAAGTCCGGAAAATATGGTGGGTGGTCAAGGAGATTGAAGCCAGCACAGCGGATTGCGTTGAGCGCAACTTTCGATCGATGAGCAGGAGCGTTATCATGAAAAAACAACACGCCCAACGACAGTTTATCACGACGTTTTTCTTTAATCGCTTCACGCACGTTCCGGATTAAATTTGCATAATAGGTCCAGTAATCGTCTGGCCTTTTGGCATATAATCAATAAAAAGGATTCCTTCACTATCCCAGAACACTGAGGCCATAACTTTGCCAGCGGTAGGAGCAACTCGAAATTTCTTAATGGATGGATAGGATGGTCGTTTCCAAGACATGCTTTGTCTCTTAGTTGCAGGATCGAAATGGTGGACCCAAGTTTCATCCATGGTGACAAGGCGACGGCAAAAATTATCCGAATCACGCTGGAACATTTCGAGATTACGCTTAGAAATTTCCAAACGTCGGTTTATATTTTTCGTCGGTTAACATTCGTGGCACCTATCTTGCCGACACTTTTTTTAACCCCAGTGAATCAATTAAAATGGTTTGAACGCTACCAAATGATATCTTTAGGATCTCAGCTATATGTTTTATAGTTATTCTTCTGTCTTCCAAAACCAGATTCTCAACCTTTTTGACATTTTCTTCCGTAACGGAGGTTGAAGGCCGCCCAGAACGCGGGTCATCTTTACAGCTTGATCTACCTCTTTTAAATTCAGCCACCCAGTACGCAACCGTAGAATAGGGTACAGCATCATCCCCTAATGTCTGCTGAATGTCCGAAAAAAATTCCTTCGTAGACATTTTTTTCAAACTGAGATATCTTATAACCGAACGTAGCTCACTTTTATCCATAATTATGGGTTTTTGCGCAACTCGTTGCACAAAACAATTTATTACGTACGAACGAACTGAGAAAAACGAGTGACACTTTGCATAAATGTTGTGTGATTGACACTCTTTAATTTGAATATCGAACTTCTCCCAAAAAGGTTTTATATATATGCACGTCTAAGAACTTTTTGATTGACCCTCGTATAAGATAGGAAAACATGAATATTTTTTATAGAAATAATGATTTATTTAATCATACGTATGTTAGTAGAGGGAAAAATACATAAGCACATAAAATAAAATATATTCACAAATGTGTACCAATACGAACAACTCACCTTTATCCATTTCTTTGCAGTTTTATTGAACCACCCATACTGTTCAATTTAAAAGTTATTCGTTCCCATTCCATATTAGCCGCTACCAAAATCCTTTGGCCAAATTCGGTTTCCTCTCCAGCAAACCAATTAGCGTCTCCACTTGAGCTGCAAACGGGTGGGAAGAACGCTCGGGGCTGAAGTAGAGAATTAACAATTTAATGTGAATATGGGATACCGCACTAGTTAATTACCACATAACTCAATACTTACTTCATTTCTTGTCTATTTAGCGATACAATACACTAAAGTAACTTTAAATAGAATTTTAAAAGGAATCTAGGAAATCAAACAAAACCACTTGATGCTTGTTTGTAAACAAAACACCATGACATGACGCCACCAGTGTTGCTAGATCTTTTTCGTGAGCGATCGTACGCCAGTAAGTAAAAAAATCGCATTTCCTAGGGAAATAATAGTAAAAATATATTATTTTTATATTATCTATTATAAAATAAAATAAAGAAAGATTTTATATAACTTCTGAACCAGTGAGAAGGTAAATATAAGTATCTAAGCAATGCAATTGCAATTTTGCTTTAAATTATATTGTTATCCCTACTGTCTTCAAAATAGCAAATCATGTTGATAAATCTATCGGATAGGTAGTTAAACTGAATGAACTAACCTTGATTTTAAGTTCCCCAATAGTCAGCAAGTAGCTAATACTCGTTGAAATGAGTAAAGAGCATTATGCAGCAGTAGTTCATCGTTTTTATGGTTCGATAAAGTAAGAACTCTTACTACTACTAAAGTAAAATTCTTACGAATCACGTACGATTTAAGTATCTCGATCGTACATTAGAAATGGAAAAAAAAATAATACGATTTAAATCGTACGTCTGGCAACGCTGGATGTTATGCGACGCCGGTTCTTTTTTTGATAAATGTTCGGTCTTCGTCAGGCAAAAGTAAGACGGCATTCAGCCTAATTTTATTTTATTAAAATGATCTCAATTTTAAGTTACAATTAATAAAATGTATGTAATGAAACTCAGCTAAAATAAGTGAATCGATATAAATCACGCAATGACAAAATTCATCATCAATCCCTAGTACCATAGAGCCATTTCACTTGTATTTTCGAAAGTCACTTCACTTCACTTCACTTGGCCTTGATTTTAACTTGAGAATACCGAAACAATCACAAGCGTGATGAGAAACGAAGCGAGGATGATTATCGAGGTGGTATTCGAGATGTATTTCGAAATGATTTACCTTTTTCAGAAATGCGTCTGCATGCGTTCTCACTGGGCTGACAGATGAGCTGATGTCATCAATAGCCTGCAAATCTCGCGATGCACATTCTGTGGTCTGTTTAAAAGTTGGCGGTGGGGAAATAGAGTCATCACGGTAGTATTTTTTATTCTTCGTCTTTTTGAATTTCTTCTAATGCAGCTGTGTCAGACTCGCTAGTTGCCTTGGTTTTCTTTTTTCTACTTCATTTGCTTCAGCAAGTGTTGCTGAAAATAATAAATAAATATATATTTTTTTTTATTGGCTTCTCGCAGTTTTGACCATTAAGGTATTGGCTGCTTAACCGGACTTTCGTATATAAATGTATCAAGTGCATGTATGTATGTATACTCTTTATTGTACTTAATATCATTTTAAAAATACAATGAGGACAGGTGAAAAAAGTCCAAAGGCGAACTTGTCCCTATAAGGGATTTCTTCCAGCACGCGTAGAAGACCACCCTAGAAACGAGTTTTGTCGACGGAAGAATAGACAAAAATGACGTTCTGTGTAGACAGGACGGCAGGAAAGTAGAAAGACTCAACTGCACTTTTTACGAAATTCACTCTTTTCATAATTCGACTCGAGACTAATTTGTTTTGTCATAGGATTTTTTTTTCTGTTTGATTCTCAAATTTTATTGATATTAAGTCACGTCAACTACAAAAAAAAAATCTCAGTGTCGAAGTAAGTATCGTATTTTGGAAGAAAAAAAAATTACAGTAATATTGGATTTAACCTTTTCCTTGGTCCTTGGTAATTTGTTTTAAGAGCCTGAGGCGCGCAGGCTCGACGTATTCTATTTATATGGAATTTTTCACTTTTTGTATGGAAAACAAGAAAAAAATGTTACCTACATGTTGAGTCTTAGGGGTTTAAGGGTTTTATTACTATTATATTCATTTATTTTGGTTTTTTTTTAACATACGTCCATATAGTTGTTAGTAACAGAAATGCTTATGAGAAACTAATGTTAGTAATGACAAGACAAGACACTTTAAAAACTAAATACAAATTACATAAGACTCGGAAACTCCGATACCCGTGCGCGTGTTCACTTGACCGCGTGCAGTCGTATCCAGCGCTCAAGCATCGGAGAATTCCACCGGTCCACGTACGGCAAAATGATCGATTTACAACGACAAAAACATTTCTAACATTTGATACATTTAATTATTTAAACATATTTTTGAGTGGCTATTACCTGTACTAAGCAGTTTGACGTTTTCTAACTCAACCCACGGACCATAAGTATTGATTTTTTATATATTGAAATTTTATTCCAATATATAATTTTTGCGTTGAAATAAAACAACTCGAAATAAATCGTAAACTTAGTATTATAAAAAAACATTATTAATCATCTTCGTCATCGTCTTCCTCATTCTGATCGTTACCTAAATATGTTGGCATCGTGAGCATATTCATAATTGTATCATTAAAACCTTTCATTGGTTTTTTTCACTGATCGATGTTGACTTATCAGGGGATCAGAGTTAATACATAGCCAATGTAAAATGTCCGTGTTAGTATTAATTCTTGAAGTTTTTCGTGAGTGCATGAGTCGTATGTTTTTATATTCTTTTTGAGAGGCTTCCAATACGTCCTCGGATAGCTGACCCACAGGCAGAGAGAGGTTAGCTGACTTATGATGTCGCTGCTGTTGATAAGTAGTTTATGTACTGACGCACTCATCTTGTACCATCCATACAGTTCAATGCATTTTTTTGCTCTTTCCATGCAAAATGGTTTGAAAGTGTTTATGTTGATGTAATGGCAACTGGAAATAGTCTTTAAAATATTTGAAAACCTTTCAATCAATTCTTTATCGATTTCAGTAATTTCAGCAACTATCTCTGGATTTTCAAAAAAAATCCGTGCCGTGTTGCCGACATTTGTGTTTCCACCTCCTTGCTTAGGTTGGTCCACTACTAAACTCATCTTCTCGTAAAACAGGTCCGTTATATTTTTCTTCTTCTCTTTTACTTGATTCTTCAATGTAGTGCCCCGAGCTTGCCATTGTTTAAATCAATTTTATATGCTATATGCAAAAGATGTTCGAAACACCTTAGATAGGCATGTAAAATAGATATGCCATACTTATAGGCAAAAAGACTTTATCCAAGTTGTTTATGTCCTTCGGAGTTACCTTACAAATGTTGCATGCCTGAGACGATGCAGTTTGTGTAAGGACATTGCATGTATTGCCATCCATCATTGTACAAATTGGAATATGCTTAAAGGTAATTAATTTTTCTTGGAGGCTTACTGTTGTTGATGTAACAGCTCGCAGCTGTTGTTCAGTAGCATCGTATTCTAGTTTTATGGTCTGATTTGTTTCTTTAATTAACTTGAAACCAATAAAAACAAACAACAAAACCCCAGCCCATCATCGACAAAGTGGTGTCGCCCGACACCACTTTGTCGATGATGGGCTGGGGTTTTTCCAAAATATCATTTTTTCTTCTTCATGGAATATAGACACTTCGAGAGGAACAATAGTGCTTAATATAATATTCGAATCGGAGTACTTTGGACTGTCTGCGAAGTGCTGTTTATAAATGCTGTGCCCGCCACTACCATCCAGCCCCCACTTATAGTAGACATCAATTTCGAATACTTCTGGAGGAAGATGAAGAGAAATAACTTCTTGTTGCACTTCATATAATCTTCGGACTGTGTGATCAAGTAAGTTTTGCATAGGAATCCTGGCTTCGATCTCCGAAACAGTAATATTTTCGGGATAGCAAGTTTGCTTTATCTGGAAGATTTGATTATAGGCAGGGTATATATTAGCACCTCTAGCTTTAGCTCCTCTTTGTACTTTTTACTGTGGGCAATCATTTTTACTTATTTTATTCAACTATATTAACGGGGACAGTGTACTGGGACAACAGGAAGTATTTTTAAATATTTAATTGAAGTACCGCTGTCCCCGTAGGACAGGGACACGGTGTACGGGGACAACGGGAATAAACGGTTTTTGTAATGGATACATTTTGTAAGGATTTCTTCCATATTAACAATTTCGTTTATACTGCATAAATTTGTTACAGTGCCACCATAGAATAAGGAAGATTGACAAGGTTGTGTGAAACAACTTTCGTAACTTATATGGGTATTTCTCAGATTTGATGCAAATTCGACGTAATCACGAAAAAAAAATAGAATGTTATTTTTTTGATACTAATGGAAAACTACGAGATAAATATACACTACTACGTGATTTATTTGAAATTACACGCATTTTACCCCAAGATATTGGCCAATTAGTTTTATGGTGACTGATGGTAATGAAAAGTGTAAATCTGGTAATGATATTCATAAAGATGGTAATAATAAAATACTGCAGGTAATGAGATTAAAATTAAATCAACAGATAAGTTATATTATTTATTTATTCAATGAAAAAAAACATAACATAATTAGTTTTAACAAAATTCTCCTGTAAGTTAATTAAAATTTACTCTTACAATGAATCAGTCTACAACTCTACATAATCACAAAATTTCAATATTAGGAACTAAAAAATGTTTTTAATCATAATTATATGACTTTTATATAAATTTAAAACATTTCTTCATCTGAAGAAGAAGAAAAAAAATGTCTTCCCTCATTACTATTCTTTCTGTTTATAATGTCTACTACTGTTTATAATACTACTGTCGAAATCCTTACCAAAAGACGCAAACACACAGTCTGTAAATCAAAGTCCTTCAAAACCAGCTTCAATCGTAGATTCTTTTGTTTCCTAGGGGATTACCTTTACAATAAAGTCCATAAAGCCATTTCTATCTACTCCTTATCCATATTCAATTGCAAAAATAAAGTCCAAAATTGGCTTCAATCTCACGATTATGAAGCCACTGAGAGACTCTTAAGTCATCTCATAAAAGCAGCTCAACATGTCCTCAATAGGTATAGGATATTAAGACAAGTTTTTGTATACCACACACACATGCACTGCATACCCACACCCACACACCCACACCCCACACACCTTCACACCCACACCCACGCACTTACACTCGCACCCATAGACCCTATTTTTGTTGTCTAATTAATTAATTAATTATTTGCTGTGTATTTTCTTTGTTTTATATTATTTTTTGTTTTTTATTGTTCACCCCATTATCATCTTTTAGTAGTATACATTTCTATCAGTGTAACTTGTCCGTGTAGTTTGGAGGCCTGGAGACCTGTAACACAGGTATTCCTAGTACAGGCTCCAGTCTCCACAACATCAATGTATTTTTTGTGTACACACAAATTTTTCATTATGTGGTGGAGAAAATAAACGTTTTTTATTATTTATTATTATTATAATGATTGTCTCATGTTCTTCATGATTAACATCCAGCAATAAAACTTTCGAAATGAACTTGAAAATCGGGATTAGATTTTTTCAATTTATGGCCAACGAAGGACATGTTACTCCAATCCAGCTTTTTATCTGAAAATACATATAGTAATCCTTTTGCTATCAGAGATACTACTTGTTGTAGCCTTAATGTTTTGGGTTGTATCAAGAACCATTCCACTTGTAAATTGTGATTGTTGAGAACGGTATTCCGTAGTGGGATACAAACAATTTGTTACGTCTTTAAGAACTTCCCCGGTCAGAGTATTGTTTTTATCAAGGAAGTCTTACAGTTCAACATCGCTATTATCAGGCAAAGGTGGTAAGTCCATGTAACCCAGATGACACCCATGAGAGCAAATTTCGCCATTTTCACACAAAAAATAACTCAACTTTCTGAAAGTCATGCTTGGGCTATTATACGACCAAAGAACTTGATGTACAGACATCGTCCCACGAAAGGCTGGGACTACTGAGGGAAACGTTCGGTCTTAAATGTCTTTTTTCTGAGACAGAAAGCAATTTTATATTCTTCACTTTAACTTGGACATGTTTCCAAAATTCTTCAACAGTGCTGATATCATTTCCAAACCGTATGATTTGATCTGCAGTTCTTTTTAGAACAGCTCCGACACCATCCGGGTGCCCCTTTCCCATGTCCTGCTTCTAAGTAATTCCAAAAAGAAGTACCAAAAAAATTAACTGTGTGCGGCGTTTTCGAGGAGGAGCATCAGGAAGGAGCACCCTATTTGTTTGTACAGCCCTTTTTTTATGTAGCAGCTCCTTCTTGACGGAAGGCGACAACGCCGCGACCCTTCGCTGCGTGACTAGCCTTTGGGCTCTGATTTCACTTAGGATATCACTGAAATAAAAATCCGTATATTATGTCTATAAGAAGAAGAATAAAGATAAATCACAAAGATACATACGGCTCTTCACAGGTCTTAAGCTCCGTACTCACATACGGTTTTACTCGATCGAGCTATCATGTCGACTAAAAACCAAGGCGTGAGCTTTCGTCCACACATTCAGCATTAATCTATCGAGTGACGCGCACCGTTCAGTATTCACCGAACCGTTCGAGCCAAAACATGTCTGTTCAACAAAGGAGACGGTGGCTGCTACATTTAGCAAGTCTCGCAGTTCTTAATTATAAAAACATTTAAATACTCACATACGGTTTTACTCGATCGAGCTATCATGTCGACTAAAAACCAAGGCGTGAGCTTTCGTCCACACATTCAGCATTAATCTATCGAGTGACGCGCACCGTTCAGTATTCACCGAACCGTTCGAGCCAAAACATGTCTGTTCAACAAAGGAGACGGTGGCTGCTACATTTAGCAAGTCTCGCAGTTCTTAATTATAAAAACATTTAAAAAAATTAAAAGAAGAAACATAAAAGGAGGTACTGGGTTAAAGATTGGTTAGGTCGGCGCTCTGATTACAGCCACGTTAACTTGATTAAAGAGCTGTGTCCCGAAGATTATAACAATTATTTAAGGATGCCTGAAGTGCTATATGAAGAATTACTTTTTATGATTAAACCATTAATAAAAAAAAAGATACTCATATGAGACAATCTATTTCTCCTCACGAAAGATTGACTGTAACATTACGATATTTAGCGACTGGAAGAAGTTACTCTGATCTACAATATTTTTCAATAATATCAAAACAATCCCTTAGTGTAATAATACCTGAAACTTGCGAGGCAATTTTCTAGGTGTTAAAAGAAGAATACATGAAAGTAAGTGTTTAAAATTATTTATTATAGAAAGTCATACATTATCATTATCGTAGGTGTTATAACCATGTTGCGGTGTATATATTACTGTGTCTGTAGTTAAGGTATTCATTTGTGCGGCAAACATTACATCGTTTAGCAATTTTTCAGTTACAATTCTGGTTGTCTCTGGCAATTTTCTTAGTTTTGCTGCTATATTTTTTTCCCACAGCATCATATTCATCTTCTCTAACATTAAATATGTCAGAATTTAAATGGTTATTTAAAGTGTCTAATATGTCATCCGCAGCCTGTGTATCCGCGCGTCGTTTAGATGGTTGATTAGAAGTAGTTGACGGTTGAGACAACATAATATTATCCGTGGAAGGAGATGGAACATCGGAGTAGTTGTTTTCTGTTGTCGACGAGTCTTGAGTACTGGAATCCTGTAAATAATGAAATATATTTTTTGTCTTTCAGTTTCCTGAATCAGAAGACCAATGGTTAGCTATAGCTCGAGATTTTGAAAATTATTGGCATTTCGCACACTGTACAGGCAGCATAGATCGAAAGCATGTCCGGGTTGTAGCGCATGGTAACAGTGGTTAATTGTTGTATAATTACAAGGGTTATCACAGCATTGTGCTTATGGCTGCAGTTAACGCAAAGTACGAATTTATTATGGTAGACGTCGGTTGCAATGGACGCATATCAGATGGTGGAGTGATTGCGAACACAAAATTCCTTCCTTTGTTTGACTGGTTGATAAGATATTAATCCTGCGAGATAACCATTATGATCGTCTTTCGTTTTATTACAATAAAAAGATTCAAAAATCTCCTTTCGTTGATCTGATGAAACTTAGGTATAACATTTTAGTCTCAAGCATCTGTAACAATCAAAACAAAATCAAAGTAGTAATATTCTTTCGATTACAACTACATCGATCATTGACAATAGATAGATGGATAAAAATACAGAAGATAGTGCAGCTTGAAATTTATTTACCTGCAGTCTTCTCTTATTAAAGTCCACTTACTCGACGTCCTACATGGTTGAGATAAAGTTCCCCAGCAACTTTCCTCTGTTTTATAATGTCTTTTTTGGACTCCTTTTTCTTTCAATTTAAAGTCCACTGCATGCTCGAATTGGGTCTCGTGGTATATCACTGTTATTCATAATTTTACTGATAAAAATAAAACGGTGGGGAAGAAAAACATCAGCTTGACACTAACCGAAAAACATTTAACGAATGTCAGTCAGTCACGTCATATGTACGTAAAGTGCTGCCATAATTTTTCGGAAAAAGAAACCAATGCCAACTGACTTAGGCAGTTCTTCCAAAAACGCATTAGACATTGGTTGTTTTTCCCCATACCATTGACTTTATTTCCTTGAATATCTCTGGACATAATGTTGTTTATTCATAAACTTAGATTTGGGTTTCGTAAGGAATCTGTCAAGCTAACCATAGACATCAAAATCTTAGTTTTGGGAACTCCTCCCGGGGCTCTTGCACTTTCCTGCGGAGTCCTCTGGTGCTCTTTCTGGTTTCGCAGAGTCGCCTCCTTAATGCCATTAAAGGCTTCGAGGGTTTCGTGGCCGAGCCATTCCCGGAAACCCTTTCGCCTCTTTTTTGGTGTCGGAGACGTCAGTCTGCATGAGTGAGAGCTACATCTTCATGGAAATGAGTTCCCGAGTGTGAACTCTCTCGACCCGCACAAGCTCTTGTGCGTGTCGAGAGCGCTCTTTTTCGAAGTGGTACTTGTGGCGTGTTCTCGAGTCCGTCAATGACAGGGCCGTCTCGTACAGGCCCTGTAGGCGCTCATGGGCTGTGGCCTTACACTTCCTTTTCATATTCCCTGCTGTTTCCAGGGCGTCCTTTCCTTTTTGAATAAGATCGTTAGCTTCTCGGGTGGCCAGGTCCATTTCCACCCCTGTGCCCCTTCTCGGAGTCCTGTGAAGGAGGCCGTCCACTCTAGGGACGGTCGGTCTGGATCACTGTGAAGGCCACCGAGCTTTCCACGTCCGATATGAACTGGTGGGGGCACTGTTCCCTGTTGATGATTATTTCTGAGATGCTGGCACAAACTTCCAGAGTGTGTGTCTCTGGCGCCGATGGCAGCGGCGGTATCCTGCTCGTCACGTCCGGCTCCGACGTTGCCTTCGGCATCTGTGGCTTCTGCGATAATTGCGCCGACTTTACCGAGACCACAGAATTCGCCGTGTTCTTGAGGACTTTTTCCCTACGAGATTTAAGGGCTTTTGTGGCGTCTGTGGTCGTTTTACGGGAGGTGGTGGACTGCTTGGAAAACTTGTTTATAAGGGGAGGGGAGGTTACTGAGTTAATTATAGGAGGGAAGATTACTCTAATAGATATTTTTTGGTTTAGAATTCTCAAGTTTTTAACACTCTCCAGGTATGCAGCAATTTATAGTTCCACAAAATCAATGTTAAAAAAAAACTATTTTGCACACTTCGCTCTGAATGATACAGGCAAAATGTTTAAATATCTCTGTTAATATTATTTATTGTTCTCTCTGTGTTTTGCTTGTATGAATATGGCGACAGGTTTATCGAACCCCTTCACTTTTGCTCTGAAACAAATGTTTTCAAATATTTCAATGTGATCTACGTTTGTGTGTAATTAACTTCAATACTATCATCTTATATTGCTTTAAAATTATTAAGCTAAGTGGTATTGTTTCATACAGCTGTCCGGGAATCCCTGTTGTTCATGGACGCTTTTTATACACGTTACGAGTCAGTTTTAGCAGGGGAGAACGAAATATTAAAATAATGATATCCATATCAGCATTTCCAATGTGGAAATAATTAATTGTGAGTTTGGTGTAAACTATGTTAAACACTAAAATACCTAGTTATGATACAATGGTTGTGATCAATTATCTCGTTTAGAAAAACATTTAAAGTTTGTTATGGCGAAACCTGTTATAATAAACGATATTTTAAAAGTAATTTAAGGACTTGTGAGAAATAAAATTCACTTACTAATTGGACATTCAAAGAGTGATCATTTTTCCTCCAAAAATACCTTTCTTCATGTTCATTAGGTCTTACTATAGCTATATAAGTCTCATCAATGCAACCTATTAGAGCGGGGGCACACGATGCGTTGCGGCGCCGCACCGCAAAGATTTCACCGTGTCAGTGGGCACACGAGCGGTGCGGCGCCGTAACGTTGTTATGTCGCAGCGGCGCCGTAGCACCGTTGGACAGTCTGTTAATGAAAATGGATCGTAAAAGACGTCTATTGTTGGCCCTACTATTACGCCACCGCCGAAATCGACGTAGAAGCGTACGACGATACTGGATCTGTCCTTTTATTGCACTAAGGAACAGTGATGGACAGTTTTTTCTCCAAGAATATAAAGAGTTCCTGTTAGACGAAAAGAAGTTTTACAATTTCTTTCGAATGAGTGTGTTAAGTTTCAAATGTTTATTGAAATCTTTAGAACCACATATACGAAAACAGTACACTAACATGAGGAATCCAGTGGAGCCAATAGAAATGCTGGGCATCACTTTGAGGTAAGTAATGAAAATTATTTTTTTGAATAATAATACTTTTTAATTTTCAAAACGATCAAAAAAGGAAATGTTAATAATCATAATCAATCTTATTAATCTTCTTAATAGTAATCTTGATAAATCTTAATTACAAATTTGCAAAATCGTACTCTACGCTGTCTTGAGATGTTTCACCTGGAGATGTCGATAAATTATAATCTGAGCTCAAGTCTGTTGGAGTGTATGTACTTCTGTAACTTCTTGTATGATACCCGTGTGATGAAGGCTGTTGAGACGTTTGTTCAAACCTAAATGATGATGATTGTTGGGACATTGAGCCATACCGCATTTCAGTGATAATTTGTAACACCTTGCTTTGGAAGGTGAGAGTTTGAAGGTCTGTGAAATCTTGAATTGATGGCAAAATACCCTTAAAAAATGACAAGTGGCGATCTTCGGGCTCCTTAAGGGCTTTTAATGCTTCCTTTTCGAAATCATCAGCTTGCATTGTTCTTTTGCGGGTGATAGGAACATAACGTGAAGACTCCGGTGCAATATCACTTGTAGAATCGGTGTTGGTTTCTCCAGCTACGTCTAAGCTACTGTCTGTCTCATTTTGTGCCACTTTTGTTAAAAATAAAAGTTGATTGTAAAAATGATATTTTTTCAGTTTTTTAGCGGCTGAGCCAGATTTAGTCTTCAAGACAACATTCCCGAACTAACAACAGAAAGACTCAAAAATATTGCATCTAGTTTCGATTTAAGGGCGAATTTTCCTCACTGCATCGGTGCCCTCGATGGGAAGCATATTCGCATGCGTAATCCTGCTAATAGTGGCTCGCTTTTTTTAAATTACAAAGCCTTTTTCTCTATAGTCCTTTTAGCTGTTGTGGACTCAAACTACAAATTTATTTTTATTGACATTGGCGCATACGGTAAAGAATGCGATTCAACTGTTTTTCAAAATTCAAAACTATATGAGAAACTCTTTAACAATGACCTACCATTGCCTGATCCCCAGCCACTGTGGTTCCAATAGACGAACCCCGTATGTATTTGTGGGTGACGAAGCTTTTGGATTGAGCAACCACATTATGCGTCCATATGGAGGTAACAATCTCAATGTTAAACAAAAGATTTACAATTATCGTCTCAGCAGAGCCAGAAGATATGTCGAATGCGCTTTTGGGATTATGGCGAATAAATGGCGCATTTTTCACAGACCGATAGACGTGTCCTATAATTTTGCTACTGACATTGTGAAGGCATGTTGTGTCCTACACAATTTTGTCGCAGATCGGGAGTTTTCGGATAGGATAAATTGGCAATAACTGATGATGAATTTCACTCATTACAACCTCAAGATGAAGAGATGACAGCAGCAAATGTCATTAGAGATGAATTTGCAAGCTATTTTATGAGCAACAGAGGGTCTCTACAATGGCAGTTACAGAAGATTTGATCATCATAAAAACATTAAATAATTACTTACCTATCTGGTTCTTTATATCAGGAGCAAAATTATCATAGTCTGGAAATAAAATTTTGGCAATTTGCTCCCATGCTTTTATTTTCATTGTTTTATTTTTAAAGTCTTCATTGGACTTATCCCAAAGGTTTTCCCGTTCTTGGACTAATGTAATTAGGTAGTCTATATCAATAACATCTAGGTTGGCACTCATTTTTTAAAACCTCAATCACAATAAACAAAAATACTTTGAAAAAAAATCGAAACGAGCGAGCGTGTGTCCTTCCTTGTGACGCAAAACAACTGAGCGGTGCCGCTCCGACGTCGCAACGCATTCACCCCTCCCCGCCTCGTCTTGGTGGTTGCAAGTCCGGTGCGGCGCCGGAGCGCATCGTGTGACATGCCACAGATATTTCTATGTAAGACGACGCAGCGACACCGCTCCGGCGCCGCACCGCCGCCGCAACGCATCGTGTGCCCCCGCTCTTACACCTGGGATACCAAACTTCATAAAATCTGCGAATACAAAATTGGTAACAGTTAATGACAATTTTCATATAGGTGGCTGCGGGTTCATTCGAAAGGGTTACCGTGGCTCCCGGCAACATGGCGGCAACTGAAGGAACACGGATTCTAGTCAGTAAGAGTCTGACACGCCCTCCCGCTCCGTCTAGAGCGGGAGAAGTTATTTGATAATTTCTAACCCAAAAAAAAAGTTATACCTAAATAACATAATTTTTATATTAAAATTTATGACGTCATTACTAACTACAACTTATTTGCATTCCATTCGGCTGCAGTTTGAGGAAATTTTATATATACTCGGCGTCACAAAAATCGCACCTCTTTAAGAATTCCCTTCAAAGTCATTTTAACCCTATTAATCAATGGTCAATCAGACATATGACTGTAAGGTATTATTGGAAAGGCAATTTATTTAAAATTTTAGAATAAATCAATAGATTTGGTTTTTTGTTTACCAGGGAATAAAAAAGCAAGCTAAAGCAAATGATTAAAACGTGTCGTTTTATTTTCAACAGTAAAAATTACACCAAAGTCCTTAAAAACAACCTAAAACCTAGTGTTACCCCCCCCCCCTAGCCCTGATGACTGTTTCCATGCGTTCTCTCATAGACCTAATTAATGTTACAACTGTCTCTTGAGGAATGTCCCATTCTACAACGACGGCATCTTGCGGTCTTGGAGAGTGGTAGGGGCAGAGGATCACGGGCCCGTACTCGCCGTTTCAGTTTATCCCAAAGGTGCTCATTAGGGTTCAGGTCTGGACTTCGCGCCGGCCAGCGCATAACAGGGATCCCAACTTCTTGCAGGTAGTCTCTTACAATTAATGCGGTGTGACAGCGGGCGTTATCGTGCATTAACATGAAACTGAAATTAACGTGCCAACAAAACCCGCATAAGGGAGCAAGTGCTCCGTCCTCTAAGATCTCTGTTATTTACCAAGGAGCAGTCAGCGACCCTTTCCCGCGAGCACTTCCAGTCCGAGAAACACACAAGGTTTGTTTTGCCGTCGATTGACACACCGCCCCACAACATGCGCGAGCCACCCTCGTACCACCCTGTCTCTTGAATACAGGCATGTGCGAATCGTTCCCCTTGCCTCCTATACATGCTTCTACGCCTGTCATTGCAGAAAAGACACCTCGTCTCATCCGAGAAGAGCACAGCTCTCCATTGATCTATTGTCCAATCCACATGGTCGCGGGCAAATTCCAACCGGTCTCTCCTATGCTGTGCAGTCAATTTTGGTCCAGTAGCAGCCCTGTAAACTGCAATTTTATTCCGCAATTTTTTTCTAATCGTGGAGACGCTTTCAGAAGTTCTTCGAGCTGATCGGAGTTGTTGTTGCAGCTCAACAGCATTGGATAATCGATTACGTAAAGACGTTGAAACAATGAAGCGATCGTCTCTTTCGGATGTGCAGCGTTGACTTCGGAGTTGCGACTCGAGGTCCAAAAAAATCCGACTCGTCACATCGCTAACCTACATTGTTGGGATATCGCGACGCACCCGCAAAGGGGCGTGGCGACCCACATTTGACTAGGGTCGCCCGTTTTATACCCTTGTAGGGTGGCGCAATTAGTGACCGTTGTAATGCGTATTTTGTTTTTTTTTAACGTTACGTACTAATGAGGTTTGTTGTGTTTAGGATTTCTAAGGCGATTATCACACGGCACCGCGCACCGCCGCGGAGGGCGGTGGCGGTAAAGCGGATTTTGTAGCGGTGCCCCGCGCGGTAAGGCAGGCGGTTTACGCGCCTGTCCGCACGGATCGATTTATCACGGTTTTAACCAGTTTGATCACAGACACTAGCAAGAATGGACGCTGAAGTGGTGGCAGCAATCTGGCTTATATGGCGTAGAAAGAAAAAAATAAGAAGATATTGGGTTCATCCATTTTTAAGAAACAACTCTAAATGGGACATTCATGCTATTCTATAAAAGTTTGAGAAAACACGAAGAAACATTTTTTAACTATATGCGAATGTCCACTTCTTCATTTGATTATTTGTTATCAAAGATAAGGAAAGCAATATCTGGAGTAAATACTAACATGCGTCCGTGTATTTCACCGGAAGAAAAGCTTCTTGTGACCTTGAGGTAAGTGAGGAAGAAAAGGCAAATTTTTCCAATTTATATTTTTATTACTTTAAATAATCATTCAGTCAACCATTCTGATTATTGAATCTACCTCAGTCTTTTTAATTATTATTAACTATTTTTATTTTTTGTCCCTCATAGCCTAATGAAGTAACATTTTTTAGATTTTTGTATTTACTTACATCTAATTATAATTAGTAATTGTAATATCTTATTTTGTACTCAAATCACAGCTATTTTTTCTTAATCACAGGATTAATCACGTATTTATGTCTACCTAAAACTAATTTACATAATCACAGCTTTCTATCTATCTTCTATCCACACAATGAGCACACTATGGTTTTAAAACAATGATAAAATCTCCGATTCATCAGTAATGTTTGAATGAACTGTGGCTGGTGTTGATGGTATTGCTTCTGTAATATTATCTGTATCTTTGGCAGCAGAGGTCCCTTGGTCATTTTGATGGTTATACTGCATTGCTTCATAGCGACTGGAATTATGTGCATATGATGAAGAATTCGTATAATAACCCTGATTTTGATTATTAGCATAGGACATTTCAGCGTCGCCTGGTTCTCTATAATTGTACATTTCATCCTGAGCTGGTGATATGCATTTAATTATATTTATTTTCACGGTTGACTTCAATCGATCGGGTACTTTCTTGAAATTAGGCATCAAAGAGAGCATAAACTGTCGGTCAGGATCTTCTTCGTTTACTTTTTTGCTCATTGAAGATTTCAGGGCGTCGATTAATTCTCGAGTCATTTCTTCAGAAGCATCAGATTTCTTTCTTTTTGTACTGTGTTTGGGTCTGTCTTCATGTCCCAGAGGGTCATGGCCATCCGGCTGGCCCGAGGATACTGCACGGTCTCCTGCGAGGCGGCGAGCCTCCTTGCCGGATTACCGCCATGCAAAGGTCCTCGCGCACATCTGGGAGTGGCGCGAGGAGGCGAAACGCCGGGGCTTAACTCCGATGCCGCAAGAAATCGCGGCACAGCGGACAGAGCTCCGGCGGGATCTCATGGCGTCATGGAGAGTGCGATTGTCGCAACCCAGCGCTGGGCACGCCACAATTGCGGCGATAAGACCCCTCTTTGAGGAGTGGCTTGAGAGGCGCCACGGCGTCCTAACCTTCCGCCTGACGCAGGTCCTCACCGGACACGGCTGTTTCGGGAGGTTCCTGTTCAGGATAAGGCGGGAGGAAACACCCGGGTGTCACCATTGTGTGGATCGGCCTGAGGACACGGTGGTGCATACGGTGGAGGTCTGCCCGGCTTGGGCGGAGCAACGCCGTGTCCTCGTAAAGGCGATCGGCAGCGGTGATCTCTCGCGTCCGGCCCTGGTTCAGGCCATGGTGCGGAGCGAGAGGAAATGGCAGGCCGTCACCTCCTTCTGCGAAGCGGTAATGCTCGCGAAGGAGGAGGCGGAACTCGTGAGGGAGAGGCAAATTTTGCGCCCTCGCGCCCCTAACCGCCGCAGGAGGAGACGCCCGGGGCCGGAATCGCGAGCCGATTTCCGGCCACCGTAGGCGCTCGTTACAAATAAAGTGGAAAAATCTTCGAGACGCCTTCATGAAGGAGTGCCGAAGACAAAAAAAAAAGGGTCTGTCTTCATATGGTCCTCCAACTAGTTAAACTGATTCATTACCTGCCCCAACTGATTCATCGTTTTTAGCAGACAAATTGTTCTGAGTTTTATTTTTTCCAGCGTAAGGTTTTAAAAAGAACAATTGAATAATAATCAATATCGATTTAATAAATCGATATTGATTATTTTTCTTAGCTCCCGCTCCGCTCTTAACCGCTAAAGAACCTTTTCTTTTTGTCTTCGGCACTCCTTCATGAAGGCGTCTCGAAGATTTTTCCACTTTATTTGTAACGAGCGCCCTGTAATTTAAAAAACATATATTTCAGAGACCTGGCCACAGGGTGTTCCTTTACCGATCTGCATTACAATTATCGACTCGGTATATCAACCATACGAAATATTGTAGAAAAAGTGTGTGATGCATTATGGGATGTAATGAAAATGGAGTGTTTTCCCGAACCTACAACTGAAATGTTGTTAAATATAGCTGAAGGATTTACGTCAAGAGCCAATTTTCCTCATGTGTTAGGTGCCTTAGACGGTAAACATGTGCGTGTTATCAAACCATCTCTAACCGGATCGCCGTACTACAGTTATGAGCATTATTTTTCCATCTTACTTATGTCTATAGGTGATTCTAATTACAAATTTCTATATATTGACATCGGTGCTTATGGGAAATGTAGTGATTCTACAGTTTTCCGTGATTTTAATTTTTATCAAAAACTTATACATAGAACTCTTAACATACCAAACTCCTCTGCAATTACTGGTATCACCAATTCCGTGCCATATTTTGGTATCGGAGATAAGCTTTCAATATCTTAAACAATGTTCTACGACCCTATCTATGCAGGACATCACTTAAATTACACTAAAAGAGTTTTTAATTATCGCTTGAGCAGGGCACGTAGGTATATTGAGTGTGCATTCGGTATTTTAACACACAAATGGCGTATATTTCAACGCCCTTTGAACGTAAACAGAAAGGACATGTCCTAAAATGGTTTTTTATTATTCAATAATTCTAACCAGGATAAGTTAAATATATTTAGATAGAAATCCCAAAAACTAGTGGTTCTAACTATATCATACATTTTTAAAGACTTCCAATTTTGAGAAAAATCGTTTTTTATTTTAGTAAGAATTTACTGCTATAACGAACAAACCTTTCTAATTACTAGGATAATATAGTGAACACACCTCATAAAATAGTAAACTTGTCAAAATTGACACCCTTTTACTGTCATTACTGTCAATTCATTGACAGTAATGACAGTACTTTGTGTCAATTTATTTATTTATTTATTTAACAATTTATGTACACACATATAAACAGATAAGAAGAAAGGAACAGAAAAATATGTACAAAGGTGATGCTTATTTCTATAGAAATCTCTTCCAGCATACCTGCGATAGGAAAGTAGTTAAAGAGATGTAGACAACGTGTGTAAGAGTCAATTGATTGACAGTAATGACAGTATCATGTGTCAATTTATATCATATTTGTTATAGTTGCCATCAACAAATAAAATATTTGTACTTTTAAATATTTTACAATTTTTCTCTTAAATGGAGGGGTCTAAAAATATTATTTCAGTGGTTCCTAGTTCCATATTTTGTCGTTTTTATTTAGATGTAGTTTGATGCTGGTTAGATTTTTCTCGGAATAAAAAACCAACGTCCCTACAAAAAGCGGACATCTTCTTTATGTATAAAAATTATTAATGCATGCTGTATACTTCATAACTTTGTTAGGGAAAGACATGGCGTTGATTTTAAAGATATTTTCTATACGAACAATGAGACAGAGGGAATAGTTAATATACCCATAGACAATAATTGCAGAGGAAGTACAAGTGCTGCAGCGATCCGAAATAATTTAACTGATTATTTTGTAAATGAGAACCTGCTACCATGGCAAAGTAAATATGCTTAAAAATAAATATATTTTTAAACTCACCCGGTTCTTTTTTATCTTTGTCACAATTTTGTCCTGGCTCCAAATATAAGGTAACAATTTATTGCCTTTGTTTCATTTTAAGGAGTCTATTACTATATTGTGTGCTTTTCATGTCCGAGATAGCAGAGCGACTTTCAATCTCTGAAATAAACTTTTCCACATCGAAATCCATTTTTAAATTGCAACCTGTCCTGCACACACGATGATCCGCGCAGTTATGCGGCGCCCCGTGTGTGAGGAGCCGCCCCACCGCGCGGACGGCAGCGCGGAGGGGCGGTGGCGGCGCTGTACGTGTGTTAGGCATCTACGGATTTATTAGGGTTGGACCTCATCTGGCAGCACGGAATCGCATTTGTTCCGCCTGTGCTACCACGTGCTGCAGTATGCTGCCGCATGCGAACGCGCGCTGTCGCATTCCGCAGACAAAAAAGGCGATTGCACGCGTCAGCATGCTGCAGCATGGGTGGCATACTGCCGCGTTCTTTCATGATCAGTTTAGTTTCAAGCGCGAGATGGATAGGACCACGGAAGAGAGAGCAGTGATTCTAGCGTGTATTTTGCAAGAAATGCAAAATCAAAATAATAAAAAGAAACGCATTCGCAAAATAAAACGGAGATACTGGGTTCATCCTTTTTGGAAGCAGAGAGCGGTTCATGGACAATATGTTACGCATTTTCCGGATTTAGTAACATATCCAGATAGTTTCGTAGATTATTATGGAATGACTTTAAATGATTTTAATGAATTAGTTGACCTACTGCAGCCTACTCTTCAAAAGCAAAACACAAAGTTCCGGAAGTGCATCTCAGTGAAACAATGATTGTGTGTTTGTCTAAAGTAAGTAAAATACACTATTATTTATTAATCCTTTAATCAAATCTAAGAAACAATTAACAACTTTTTCTTTATAATCACAACTACAATAAGTAAACGCTTTTCTCCTCAAATAACAACATCACAAGTTTAATCATCCATGGGAAACAACAACAATAATTTAATAATCACAACTTCAATATCAAATAAGTGTTTGATGTAGATTTACACATAATTATGCCATTTTCTTAGTAGATAGAATCAAACTGTTCATTGTATGTCGACGACAACGTGGCTGTAGTTTGTGTATACCCTTCCAACGACGTCGTTATAGTTGGTGTATATCTCGCAGAAGACGTCGTTGCAGTTGATGTAAACCCTTCCAACGACGTCGTTGTAGTTGGTGTATACCCTTCCAACGACGTCGTTGTAGTTGGTGTATATCTCGCAGAAGACGTTGCAGTTGATGCATACCCCATAGACGACGTCGTTGTACTCGCTATATTACTAGTATAACCATAGCTTGAAAAATGAGGAGTACTAGGGTGATAAGTACGAAGTAAGGCAGATTCCGCATCACTTACAATTTCAAAAAAAAAAAATCTTCACTTCCAGTTGTATCTCTAAAGGAAATGTTTTGACCGTTTGTGTCATACTTAAGAAAAACATTGTTATGGGATCATTATTTTCCTTGGCCTTGTTGCTCTTTAAATAATTATCTAATACTTTTGCTAGACTTTGTTCTCCTGTATATGACTCGCTTGATCTACTACGATTGTTTGTTTGATGTGTACTTGAATCATAAGCTGTAGTTTCAGTTGACTGACTCTCATTATCTGTTAAGTCTTGTGCTTGTGGTGGAGACGTTGGTGATAAGTTTGTAACTGTGGCTCTGTCCTTATAATTTTTATTTAACCCTTAAATGCCTGAATATTCGATTTTAAATTTAAAAAATATTGATATGTTCTTCTTAGAAGATAGTAAAAAGGAAAAATAATCAAAAAAATCACAATAATATACTTATGAATTTATTTTGAAAAAAAAAATGGGTATAAATTTTGATACTTTAGGTCATTACGCCTATAAAATGACATATCATTTATTAGGCGTGAAACATGGCAAAACATTGGTTTTTTTTGTTGTCACACAAGGAAACCTTACATTTTTTACACATCCACGATGTGAGTTTCCTACAATTTCCATATTTACACTTATTTCTATTCTTGAAATATTTTATCGTGTCCAACACCATCTGAGCGAATTTCGGTCGAGGGTACGACTTGTACCCCAGCCCGTTGTCTTTTGGGGGTTGTTTCAGTTCGTATAGTCTGATCTTGGTGACTTGGCCTTCCTCGTTTATTATCTGGTCGACTTTGGTACCGGCACAAGGTATCGGCTAGTTCCGTTCTGAAATCGGCTAACTTCATTATGTCTTTCTGGGATTTTTCTTTTTTGATGCTAACCTTTTTGTATAGAACCCATGAATTAATTATTGCCATATCTAATAGATGATAGAATAGCCTCATTGTCCACTTTCTGGACTTTATACGAATACGGTATCGACCAATCAAATCAACACCCCCCATGTGGGCATTATACTCCTTGATGACTCGAGGACAGGGGACTTGAACATTTTTTTTTTGTTTTTTGTCATATCGGACAATGGTCTCTGCTGGTTCGGAACCAACGTAAGTAGACAGCAATAAAACTTGTTTATTGTCCTTCCAGCTTATCGCCGAGAAGTCCATACCTTCAAAGGTGGCAACATTTTCGTGGTATGTTCCGCTTGGTACAATAGGCTTTACAACTTCCTTTTTATCTGGCAACTTGCAAGTCTTGCCTAGTCTGTTTCTCTGAACAGTACCAAGACAATAAATGCCTTCTTTGGTTAGATAATGAAACAAAGGAATGTTGGTATAAAAATTATCAAAGTAAAGAACATGATTAGCATTCCTTGGGATAGGCCGCAACAATCGAACGACTGTGTTTGATACAGCTCCTAAATCTGGCTCGTTTGGTAATCGTTCAAAATCTTTTGCTCCTGAATAAACTTCAAAACTATATGCGTACCCCATAAGACAGCACAAAATATATAATTTAAACCCCCACTTGCGGGGTTTGTTGGGCAAATATTGCTTCATAAAATGTCCAATTTTGGTAGCACACATTTGCTCGTCTAATGATAGTCGATGGTCAAATGGAACACTAATGAATTTTTTATTCAGGTAGTCTATCACTGGCCTGACCTTGTGAAGTCTGTCGTGTTGAGGATGATCAGGTGGCAAGTGTTTGGTATCATCATTCATGTGGAAAATTTGTCTAATTTTGTCAAATCTGTTCCGGTTCATGGTATGTGCTATTGGGTCAAATTTCACGTTGTTCGACCAGTATGACCTGACACTAGGGTAATGGTAAACACTAGTGAAAATGAGAATCCCAAGAAACTTAAGTAATTCTAATAAAGTCACAGGTTCTGTAAAATTAGGATTCTTTTGAAATGCATACTTGTTAGACTCATTCACAAGAAATTTCAGTATTTCCTCATCAAAGAAATACGAAAAAAACTGAAACGGTGTTTCCAAATCGAGAATTTCTTGTGGGTACTCACTGTTTCCTTGAAAATCAAAAGCTTTTTGGACCAGATCCATATTTTTTACTTTCCATACAATATTTCGAGGATTGCAGGTGTCCAAAGTAACCGATCTTTGGTGAATGGTCTCTAAATTTTGGGAATCAGCAGATTCAAGTATCATAGGTGGAACCGAGTCAGTGTCAGGGTCAGTAGAAGACGAGGAAGATTTATCTGCAGACCCTGTCTGCAGATAAATCTTCCTCGTCCTCTAGCTCCGCCTGAAGCTCTCTTTGACTGGAATAATAATCGATGTCATCTTCATTTTCGCTTGCCTCATCTTCCGATATTTCTCCATTTTCTAACTGTCACAAAATATTTTCAATATCTTCTGGCTTCATTTTTAATCAGTACCTATAAAGCAAATAGTCAAAGCGTTCACACCATCACCAAACCAACCATAAAACCCAAAAAAAAAAGAAAATATATCTCTAGGAGAAATATATGCTTTCGAAGAGTCCGGAATGCCTGAAGTATCAGAATTGATACCAATGCAAACCGCATTATTTTCTTCAACCAAAATGTGCTATTGGTAAAAATACTTATGTCATGGTAAAAACAAGATAGGTACCTATCGCAAATGTATTTTTATTTTACAGAAAATAAAAAAGAAACAAAGATTTATTACGATAACTTTTAGCCAAAATACCACTGTCTTGACGAACGCGGCGGGAAAACAAAATGTCATATTTATTTCAACTTTTGACAGCTGACGTTTATTTTTTTAAATTCAAACTTGAAGAATTATAGCCAATAGTAAAAAACATTCAGTCAAATTTGAAAAAAGAACCGTATGATAGCGCGAAATGAAATTTAAATGTCCAGTATCAAATTTGAAACTTGAGGCATTTAAGGGTTAAAAATGAAAGAATGTTTTCATATTTTATAGGACGAGTCACTGTTGCCGCAGAGCCACTCCTGGGAGTTTGTCTTTTTTTTAAAGCCTTCCTATAGTTTTCTCTAATTCTGGTCCACTTTTTTTTGCAATATTCAACTGAAAATAAAATTGTAGGCAAGTAGGCACATTTATATGATTGTTAAGACACTCTAATTTTCTTGCAGGTATTTATTTTATGGAAACAGTCTGAAATCAATAGCATATGATTATCGAATGGGGAAGGAAACAGCTCGTCAAATTGTATTGGAAACAAGTCAAGCATTATGGAATATGTTATCGCCGATAGTAGTACAGGCACCAACTGCAGAAGATTGGAAAGCAATAGAAGACAAATTTGGAACAATTTGGAACTTTCCTAATTGCGTCGGCGCAATCGATGGGAAACGTGTGCCAAGCACCTCAAAATAGTGGTAGCATGTTTTTTAATTATAAAAAAACTTTCAGTGTAGTACTACTAGCAGTTGTAGATGCAGAAAATAATTTTGTTATTGTGGATGTTGGTTCCTACGGTAAAAATAGTGATGCAGGAATTTTCTCAAACTCTCAATTTGGGAGAAAGTTTATGAATGGTACACTGAACATACCCCCAGTAAAATGATTACCTGGTACTGCTGATTCTATGCCACATGTATTCGTAGGTGATGAGGCGTTTCCCTTGGATTGCAATCTCATGCGCCCTAATCCAGCTGAGCAAGCACGCAATAACGATGAAATCAAAATATATAATTGAGGCGTATAGTTGCAAAACCCCCTAAAATGATTCTCGGAAAAAAATGAGGAAGTTTTTTTTTTACTTTATTACTTAATAATGCACAGTACTAATTGTACCTGTTAAAATTTTTACGAAAGGAAGCACGATAACACCAAAGAAAAAAATGGAACTGTCAATATAGTCTTAGAAAAAAGAAGATTAAATAAAATTGTTTCAATATAGTGGATTTTGAAACTCATCATTCATTATAGTGGCATTTGATGTTGACTCGTTACGTTATAAGGGACTTTGCAAGCAACATAAAATTAAACTTGGATGGGTTTATGCATAGTTTGTTGTTAACAAAGAACGGTGGTGGTTAGTTTTATTAAGTGTAATAAAACAAGAAGTACGAGTATGTATAAAAGAAATTAAAAGTTTTTATTTTTGCTTAGTTGAAATATTACACATAGTTATTAATTTCCGCAAATCCAGGCTCACACAAGTCAGACGTGTTATGGTCATTGCTTTCAGGATTTTCAATCATTTTTTCCGGTTGTTCTTGTGCTCTTTCTTTAATTTTTAGGGTTCCGTACCTCAAAAGGAAAAAACGGAACCCTTATAGGATCACTCGTGTGTCTGTCTGTCTGTCTGTCTGTCTGTCTGTCTGTCTGTCTGTCTGTCTGTCCGTCTGTCACAGCCAATTTACTCCGAATCTAATGGACCGATTAAGTTGAAATTTGGTACACATGTGTATTTCTGTGACCCAAACACGAATGTGTAACGTAAATAATTTAATTTTGAATATAGGTGTCACTTTTGGGACGCAAACAAGAAAATTAAAAAAAAAGTTTTGCTAACAGTACCGTGTGACATATCAAATGAAAGGGCTTGTTGCGAGGATCTTAAATATATTTTTTATATAATTTTAAAATAAATACTTTACAAGATATTTGATAAATTCAATGAAAATTGACCATTCCCCCCCCCTTATCTCCGAAACTACTGGACCAAAAATTTTGAAAAAAATACATAGTATGGCTCTTTACTCATAGATTACAGGAAAACCTATAAGAAGTCTATGGTTTTAAAATAACATGGTAAATCTCTCAATAATGTGCGTAAAAACTTACATTTCGTCGCTCGGCATCCAAAAGGCCCATCTCTCTAGCTACTATAATATCAAAAGTGTTTGACCGTCTGCTTAATACACAAATAAATAAAACTGTAAGTGTTCATGACAACCAATTCGGGTTTCGGCGTGGTTTGTCAACAGAAAGTGCAGTGTTGTGCCTTAAGCATACTAACTATCACATACTTACTATACACAGCGTGGGACGCCGATTTATGCTAGGTTCATCGATTTATTCAAGGTTTCTGATCAGTTTGCTTATGACGTATTGTGGAGAAAGATGGAGAAGGATAGGTTGCCAACGGAGCTTATAAACATCTTTAAATAGTGGTATGGCAACCAGATCAATAGTGTACGATGGGCTGGAACTTGTTCCAAGCCATACAGGTTGGAATGCGGGGTGAGGCAGGATTGGCGAGCTCAGCAGCACCAGAGTGGGTTGCTATATTGATGGTATTTGTGTAAATAATATTAGCTATGCTGATGATATGGTGCTTCTGAGCACGTCAATCTGTGGTCTCAGAAAGTAATTGGTCGCCAAATGTGAGCAGTATGCCAAAACACATGGTTTGATGTATAACTCCAATAGGTCGGTGCTGCCCCGTTTTTGTAGCGCATCGGGAATATTCGCGGACGCACATATTAATTGCTTTTACGCAACGATGCGAATGAGGTGTGCATCCCTGGTACGCAGAGTACGGGCCAGCTCCAAAAATATCGTTAGCAGTCTGGATTGCATGTACATCAATCACTGCAGTGCCGTCTCCCATGGGGTGAAATAAATTTAAACTAGATTACGTGGGGCACTCAGAAAGTTTTGTGATACTAGAAAAAAATATACTACAGGTTATAATTTTTTTTATTATATCTTTTGAAAGAACTCTCCATTGGCATACACAGTTTTTACGTCTAAACAAATTTTCATAACACATTTTCCAGTCCGCATCAGACACCTCTCCAATCTCCTTCTCAAAACTGTTTTCCTTTGAGTTGATTTTTTATTTTGGGGAACAAGAAAAAGTCGCACGGAGCCAAATTGGGACTGTAAGGAGGATGACCTATGAATTTGACCGGTGTGCTGTCCAGAAAGTCCCTTGTTTTGAGCGCCTAGTGAGCCAGCGCGTTGTCGTGGTGAAGCAGTAGCCCACGGAGGCCAGTGTTCGGTCGCTTGCTGCTTGCAGTAGTAAAAACTTCTGGCAAACATTTGGTAACATACCATTCAGCATTGATGCTTCTTTGATCTCGTCGTATTGACACCAGATGACCTGGTAGAAAAAAAAAAAACTTGCGATCAACATTTTGCCTACACTTCTGGCTCGCTTCACTTTGGTAGGCGTTGGTTCATTTTGAAACAGCCACACGGTCGACTGATGCTTCATTTCTGGATCATATTGATAAATCCAAGATTCATCACCCGTAATGATATCTTAAACGCGCCGAGACGAGCCTGCTACCAATTTTGCTATCATGTCTCGGCACCATTCTACCCGAACCTCCTTCTGACCCTGCGTTAGATTTTACGGTACCAGCGTGAAACTATCTTCCATAACCGAAGATGCCTGTGTAGAATTTCATGCACACTTCCCGATCTAATCGGCAATATACACCGTGAAATTTGAATCACAGTTTTGCTAGAACAAACTTTATTCAGACCATGGTCTACTACCATTCTACAGAATCCAATAAAAAAAAACATAAATTGGTTTTTGAAAAAACGTATACGGTGGTGTCTGTGTTGTAGGGAGTAACGATAATCTTGACATTTTAAACTTTGCTTTTTTTGTGTTATTTCAAAACCAATTATGTTTTTTTTTATTGGATGCTGTAGAATGGTAGTAGACCATGGTCTGAACAACGTTTGTTCTAGCAAAACTGTGATTCAAATTTCACGGTGTATGCTGAACCTCTTCATATGTAATTCGCCTATTCTCTTGAATTAAATTTTTCACAGCCAGCACTTTTTCAACAACTGTCATAGGGCGGCCACTTCTTTCTTTGTCTGCCAAAATTAGTAGACCACCCATAAATTCGTTGAACCAGCGAAAAACAGTCTCTTTAGAAGGGCTTTTTTCTATGAACACCATTCGAAGTCTTTCAAACGATTCTTCTGGTTTTAGTCGACATTTGAAATCGTACAAAATCATCGCGCAAAAATGTTCTCGTTATAAATCCAGATTTCAGTAAGACAGAGTATTTTGATTTTGCTCGTAAAAAAATGTGGAGGGAATTTCGAATTTGGAATGTTATGTTTTTTGTAATAAAAATAGTCATCGTTTTAATTGACATCAAAACCAGCCAGTATTCTGGATGATAATTTTTTTTTAACGACGTTTTCTAAAAATGAAACCTAGCTAGATCGATTTATCGCTCCTGAAACCCCCTGCATACTAAATTTAATAAAAATTCTTGGAGCCGTTTCCGAGATTCAGATTATATATACATAGGTATATACAAGAATTGCTCGTTTAAAGGTATTATTATTATATTAACACCGCGAATGTGAATTTTTTTACGAAAATCTGATTTTTGTTTTATTTCATTCTACACATTCAAATAAGTGACCCTGCAATTTAAAAAAAAAATGTCACAGTCGCGGTATTGGATGCCGAGCGATGATTTGCAGTTGGAATGTATGGGAGAACATGTTTTTCAACTACAATGTTAAGTTTGTTCTTGGGATAAATAAATTCATCTCAACTACGGAACCCTTCATTGTGCGTAGTCCGACACGCACTTGGCCGGTTTTTTTTTTATAAAAAATTAATATGTCCAAGGTTTCCCAATTATCACCGAAATGGGTTTTTAATAATTTCAAAACATCGTGTAATTTGGCAGCATTCGGAATTATTTTATTAGGTTGAATTATATTAGGGTGTACCATAGTAATTTTTTTTTTCTTTCTTGGTAATCGTCATTTTTATATTGTTTTCTGCCCGATAATTAACTTCTCCTTGCACAAATACATTTTCAGTCTTAGTCCGGGTAATAAAAACTCGTTTACTCTTCATGAAAGCAAAATGCCAACTAGTAGTAGGCTTTATAATATTTTGATAACTAGTCTTCCAGTCATATACTGCAATTGATGCTAAATCTGTACATTTTGTATGCTCTTGCAATACGGACACATATTCAGCTGGTGATGTAATGACTTCTTTAGTTTTTAAAACCTTTTCAATTTTGGCGAATACCCTGTCTGGGGGAATAAATGAGTGACCAACAATGGGGTAAATCAATTCGATTCTTTTAAGGTGCCTTGGCGATTCTGAGTAAAGCCATTTACCGAGCATTGAGATCATGCCGGTATTCTTGTTCTGTCCAGAACATCCATCTGATATTATTCTTAATACCTTAATATTGTCAGTCATATTAATATTTTGCAGAAAGTGGTATACAGCACTGATTATTTCATTACTGCCTTTTGCGTGGGTTGTATCGTCCCAGTAATAGGAATAAACATTATTTGGCGTCAATTTTGCCTTCGAGTTCCCTGCTACTATAGCGAAGTGGTATAAACTAAATTGTCTGCTATAATAAGCAGACTGATCCGGTAATTTAGGAAGTGCTTGGTTTTTTTGGCAGTCAAAAGAAATTGTCAAAAGCCCATCAACTTCTTCCCGCAGTAGATAGATAGATAGATAAAACATTTATTTAGTGCACACAAAAGACACACGTAAACACAATTAAATTATAACAAATTAAATAAAAACAAGATGCCAATGTAAAAAAAATAAAATAAAGAAACATAAGTGTAGAAGTGACATTATGACATACCTACTTTGGAATAATTAAATATTTATAAGGTGCGGTGTGCGTCTCAAGGTTGCACCAAATGGGAGTCCAACTCAGCATATGTCAGGCAAATATACCTGACGCTGATATTCTGCTGGATCCCTGCAGTGACATACGGACGTCGAGCAGACGAGATAAATTAGTGTTGTGCTTGTGACAAAGTGTTATGCGTGGAGTACAATTATGTAAGTACTTACAAGTACCCTCAATTTAAATTATGTACCTATCTACAACAAGTTTTGCATTGGGAAAGGTTTTTGTTAATGTGTCGATTTTGTTTTGATTACTTGATTATTTATAAAGTATAGAGTCATATGTATAATGTTTAAATGAATAATCTTAATATAATATAGTGGCGTAAAAGTATGCTGTATGCTGTAAAAGGCTTTGTATTTCAATCTGTGAATACGTTTTTCAATAATTAATTGATTTTTTTTTGACGTATCTGTTTCTGTTTTTAAACGTTCACCAATCTCTGTACACGTTGAACATACGTCGGTTCTTGGTGTTCCAAACCCGATATTATAGCATTGGTTAAAGATTTTTCTGAAAAAATGTTGTTTTACTTGTAAGTCCGGTTCATGAGATTGGTAATACATGCGCCACATTTTGCGTATGTTTAGTTCTGACGAAAGATACAATCTATTCATATTTTTAGTTCGGCAATAGTGACTCTCTTGGCCTTTAAATGATTCAATGAACCTCTGAACAGACAATTTTCTAGCAATAAACTTGTCAGTTTTCCTATCCCCGCCCCGATTTTCTTGAGGCATTTGTCCCCCACTTTCATGAAATCGTTTCAGAACACCCTGTATTCGATCTTTCTTAACTAACAGAGCACCCATAAATGTTTTCTGACACACTGGCACTTTGGCACCTTTATTACCTAAAATGTAGTATTTTATAGCCTTTGTTCGATTGCTTTCATTTTTAATACGTTTTGCTTCTTGTACTGAGCAAAAACTTAAAATAAAATTGTCTTGGGTAATTTTGGTGGAACATTTGTAGAATTTCTCGTAAAATTTTCTAATCATTTGCATAGTTAGTTCCTTACATTTAAATGCCTTTTGGTTGTGATTACATGAAGGATATGTTGGAAAACCCGCAGGCTTGTACCTGAACGAAACAAATTAAAATTAAAACTCGACTCACTAAACAAAGAACTATAATAAAATCTTAAAAATATACTTTCTAAATACCTATCATTTATCTTTTCCTAATGAAATTCAATAAAATAATATTATAAAAGCTTTTTTTATTAGTGCTACTATCGCAGGTTTGTATAACATCATCCTAATACTAACAGAACGTGCAAACCAGTAAACATTCAACATACCTTTTTTCACGTGCTACCTCTCGTTTCCACTTAGCTTTTATAACAGGACGTTTCCTGGATTTGCCAAGTTCCGATTTTTGAACATTTTGCATTAATTCCTCCATTATTTATTACTAAAAACACAATATTACCGCACGTAATTCACCACTTAACAACAGAAATCGCCATACTGCGAACGAATGAATGAAGCGCTCTGATTGGTGTATTTGGTTTTAGGGCCGTTTGAAAGTGACACATGTCGTTATAGCGGTTTTTGCTACTAAACACGAATTAGCCCTTGTAAATTTGTACGCTTATAGTGGGATTTGCTAAGATTTTTTTTTCTTATTTCAAAGAGAATTTGAAATACTGTCCGTTGATGTAAAAAAGTTAATTTATAAAAAAAAGTGTTTTAGGGGGTTTTGCAACTATACGCCTCAATTATAGACTTAGCCGTGCTAGAAGGATAGTGGAGTGTGCTTTCGGAATTTTGATGCAGAGGTTCGACATATATTCCAGAAGAATTCGTTTAGAGCCTAACCAAGTAATAAAAGTAGTTTTAGCTACCATTAGTTTACATAACTTTTTGAAGAAAAGAGGACGTCAACCTAGAACATCACATAATAATGCGTCAACACCTAACGTAGAACGGGCTCTGCAGAATTTAATGCCAATCGTAGGAAATGATAATAACATGAGTGCGATTGTGGTTAGAGAAAATTTTAAAAGATATTTTAATACCGATATTGGAAGTCTAACTTGGCAGTACGAGAGGGTGGGTACATAGGACATGATAAACTAAAAATTACGCGTTTATCAGTATTGCAGTAATAGATTGGACTATCAATTACTATATCTTGACCTAGGGAAATAAATAGTCTTACGACTGCGTCTAGCATAAATAATATGTATCTATTAGAATAATAAATACATTTCTCTTTAATATGTGTGTTTACCTACAAATTTCAAAAATAAATCGAATTCATAAAAATACTTACCCCTGAGATTTATTATTTTCCCTATTTCTTCCCAAGCATTCTCTTTACGGTGTTGGTCACTGTATTCCGCCGACTCCATGTCATAGAGACAAGGATATTTCTGCACTAAAACTATCAAATTTTCTTCAGTCATTGTTATTTCCATCCGTACGGCATGAATGAACAGGCTGCACTGAGCTGACGAGCGGCCGCGTGCGCCATTGTACGATAGAGTGAGACAGCATGCGATAGCAAGTGATCGGCGGTTAAAGGATGCGTTAGCATGCTATCGCGCGCTTCAGCGTTCCGGAGTCTCCCTGCCGACCATTGCATTTTGTCCGTGATGCCGATCGCCTCGAGGATTCCGCCGCGTGCTATCGCATTATGCTTTCTGTCTCGGTCTAGCAAATGGCAGTTCTAAGCGACAGAAAGAGAAAGGGCGACGGAAAAAGGCGATTCCGTGCTGCCAGATGAGGTGCCCTTAGAGGCCAATGCGACATGAGATCCGCTTCTCCGCCTACCGCGGCGGCGCGCGATTCCGTGTGTTAATCGCTTAACCGTTGTTAATTTAAAGGTCGTTAAACATACTTTCAATTGATACCAATATTTCAATTGATATTAATTGGGTTTAATGTATCCGTTGATGGCGGAACATGGTTTAAACTTATTTTCGGAGAGGTGCGATTTTTGTGACGCCGAGTGTATTTATTTCGAATTTATGTTGTTCAAGGCAGTAGTAACCTCTACCTATAATACTGCAGACACTGCTGGGCAACTTGTCGAGTACTCCCAGTGGGTTTCTGATAAAACCCATATGTATAGACCTAGATTGCTGTTAAAACCTGCAAACATTTAATATAACCTATTTTTAAGGAAAGTAATGGCACATTAAGTGTTCATGGTAAAGCATAATTATTATTTCATAAGTAGGTAGCTACCTACCGAGTGTTGGTAACAAACGAGTGGAAATCATCTTAAAAAAAAAACACTTACCTTTGGCTCTTTGATTAAATCAGTAGACCTCTGAGGATTTGTTTTCATTATAAGTTCCAAATTCTCACATAAACCATGGACTAAATCTTTCGACAACCTTTATTATTGACGGCACGGACGGGTTTTTTTTTGACAGCACGGTTGGCGCAGTGGTTAAGCGATTGACTGCTGCGCTGCGTGTCGCGGGTTATTATTTGTATGACCTATAAGTAGTTGTTCCGGGTCTGGCTGTTTGTGTATGTGAATGTGAGTTTAAAAATGTTTGTAAACGCACCCACAATACATGAACAATTCTTAGTGTGAGGGCAACGTTAAAAAAAGGTTTTAAAGTTTTTTTTTTTTATCAATATAAAATAAATCGTATTGTAGTGTGAATTTAGTTTACATTATACCCACCAAGTGCGTTTTAGGTTTTGATTTCTATAATAGGTTATATTATATGCTCTTACCTATATTGAATCATAAATTCCCTTTCGTTCATTTCAAAAGGGTTATATATTTCCCTACTGCGACGCCGTTGGTTTTTTTTTTATTGGTTATTCACTCTCCAAATATTAATATATTTCGTACTCGCCACACATCTACAAAATTAGAGAAATAATAAAAAAGTGTTGTTTAAGCAGGTATACTTATGTTATCTTTCTTATATCAACGACTTTACAATCTCATCGATTCGAAAAAATATTAAGTGGGGACTCCCTCACAACAGCTTACCTTGAATTACAAAACAATGTTGTAAAAGCTTGTATAGTTATAGTAGTAACTTTTCAAGATGGTTTATTTTAACGTTACAGAAATTAAACAGTCGTTTTGCTGCTGTCAATTAGCGCGTAATGGTATGAAAAGTCTACAAAAAAAACCCGGCCAAGTGCGTGTCGGACCACGCACAATGAAGGGTTCCGTAGTTGGATGAATTTATCCCAAAAACAAACTTTGTAGTTGAAAAACATTTTCTCCCATACGGAATGTATCGGAAAACATGTTTTTACAACTGCAAATATAAGTTGGTCGATTATTACTCGTTAACTTGTAGAGCCTACTTAGCTATGATAGTTTTCCTATTAATTTCGTTATATAAACTACTGCTGTGATTTTTTCACACATTCAAAACCAACTATTTAGCTGGCAGGGGGGGGAATACTTGACTCCAACAAAAATTAGCACTTTAAAGCTTAATATTTAGTAAACGGATCCCTGAATCTAAAAATGGTGTTCACATACTCACAATGTTTTTGAAGGACTTTTCCAATAATACCCCCCACACCACGGGATGAAAAAAAAACATCATCACTTTACGTGTAGGGAAGGCAACATAAAAAAATTTAGCTTCCTTGATCTTGCCCGATGTTACGCTTCCACTCAGCAATTTGATCCTCGGTGTCATCGAATATACACCTTTCTGAATTAAAACCATTGAACTAAATTATGCGGATACTGATAAGTTAGCAAAGGGTGGAAAAATAACACTCACCATCCGTGACTGAGGATGTGAATGCAGTGGAAGACGTAACCGATGTGGATGCCGTGCCGTGAGAGACGCAACCGAATGCCTGGTACTAGACGCTACAAATTAAGAAAGTTATTGGTAAAATTTTGAATAAAAACGTATTCATTTCAAGCTTTCATTAGTTCTTTTACTTATTTCATTAACTCGCCGTGAGAGACGCAACCGAATGCCTGGTACTAGACGCTACAAAGAAAGTTATTGGTAAAATTTAGAATAAAAACGTATTCATTTCAAGCTTTCATTCGTTCTTTTACTTATTTCATTAACTCACTGGGTGTAAATCCGAAGAGTTCAATGTCGGCATTCACAAGCACGTCTGGTGATATTTCCTATGTTGCCATTTGATTGCCCAAAAATTGTAACTTCTGTAAAAATAACATTGTCATAAATGTCTACATAGACTGTAATTTATCATCTGTCATTAAACTTATCCTACTTCGTGGAAGGCGTTTTCGCCACAATCGTTCCCTCCGCATCAGTCATACATAACTAAAAACTTAAACCTAACCTTAAACTTCACCTTTCTTATTTATTATTTGTTTTCAGTGTAACTAAAAACAAATAATAAATAAGAAGCTAGAGAAATTTGGTCATCGTAATGTGGAATGAGGTAATTTTTATACAAACCACCTTCAAATGGCTACACGCACGTACCGGCCCGTCAAAATAACTAACTTCGTATGTCAAGTCTAAAAAGAACACACCATGTTATATGATTAAGTTAATAATATTATAATGTGCAAGCCACAACACATAGTAAAAACAACAAACCTGTGCTTGTAGATGGCACCGGTTTATATGTGGTGGATTCAATTCGGGAAGATGTTGAGTCTAAAAAGAGCACACGATGTAATATGAGTAAGTCAATAATATTGTAACAATGTGCAAGCCACAACACATACTTATAATGTAAAAACAACAAACCTGTGCTTATAGATGGCTCCGGTTCATGTGTGGTGGATTCAATCCGGGAAGATGTTGAGTATAAAAAGAGCACACGATGTAATATGAGTAAGTCAATAATATTGTAACAATTATAATAAAACTACATATTTACAGTATTTCAGGGATAAGGAAGTAATATGAAACACCAAGATATTTGTCAGTCATTTATATTTCTTTGCCAGCATCAAATTCAATATTCTACACCATACCATCACATCTCCTATTCCCCACATAATATCACAATTCATTTCACCATCAAATCAGTATTCTTATATTTATCATAAAACTAATAGGTTACCTTAATTTACAGTAGATCTCCAACCAATTCTATGCCAATCTGTATTTTTACCGACACCGCCACTAAGCACGTCCTACCGTCACGAGCGCCCAACCCAGAAGGACACATCGAATCTTTCGGTGCTGCCAGTATAATAAATTGAAACCTAACACTCGACCATCCTGACATCGTGCATGTCCTCATGCACGCAAGTGAATTAGCATCTAAAACCTAACACTCGGCTTACAACTATTTATACGTTATTTCTAAAACTTATAAACTGAGAACCGTTCTTCTAGCCAGAATATAAAACACAATGCAAATGAGAGAAAAATTATTGAAATTTCCACTAGTCGTGATATGTTGGTATGACGTAGACTAAAACTCAAAACATTCATTTCCATTAAACCATTCACAGGCACCTTAAAATCTTCAAAGGGTTGTCAGTTATTCAGAGAGTTGAAGCCAGTCGCCCATTCCAAAACATAGGTAGATCTCTATGGAGAAGAACGGGCAAGAAACTCCAATGATACTCTTTCAAATAAAGATATTACAAAATCCTGGGTACATTATTATTGTAGATTCTATATGTGAGAACAATGTAAAAAAAACATTATCAAACAACTCAAAACACACGATTAAAGATAAGCGCTGGCAGTTCAGTCTGAATTGACGGCTCCCGTTCATGAACATGACGCATGGCTATGCACGATTTAACTCAACCATTTGAGTGTGCATGACATACTCACTTTCAAGTCTAACAACATCATAATAACATTATAAATGGAAACATGGTACTTACATTTACATTTCTTTATTCTGCACGGAACTTACTATAAAATGCACTGACATTTGCTTTTATACCTTTCTACATCTAAAAACTGCAACTAGGTGGCGTGCCAAGCAACTTCCAAAATAAAACATTAAATATTATTTCAATCAAGTTTGTAATCGACTTCCATTCGCTAACCTAAGGTCTATTACGCTTAAATAGCAATCAGCAATTATCGACACTAGCGCCAAAACAAATAAGTAGCAATCTTCGAAACTAACGTGATAAGAAATTCAACTTTCAAACACATGTAACAAAATCTTTGTCATGAAAAAAAACAAAGAATCCATTTTCTACTTGAAATTTACCAAATAGCTTAGCGTCGGCTACAAGATGGATTAGTGGATGAAATCAGTGTTTACTTGAACTACAAACAATATTCGACTGTTCTCAACAAGTTAAAATAAGTTTTAAAACATTAATAATATGAGAAACAAAGAGTTATACGTAATATTAATAAATTTAAGACTGAAGCATTTATTTCAACTTAGATGTTTTTATGAATATCTATATATTTTTTATGTCGACATTTTTAATTTATTATTGTTTGCTAAATTCACACTAAATGAATGTTTGACTTGAAATTAATTATTAATAATCATAACTATTCATTTAAATATTCGCATAGCATGTGGCAAACATGTCTGGCATTTTTTTTTTTTTTTGTTTTCCTTCACGCACGTTTTTATTATTGTACGTGTACACATGTTCGAGCAAATAAATATGTCTTATCTTAATAAAGTTAACTTTAAAATTTACAGTACCTAATCCTGTTTCAGTGTAAAATGGCAAATAGAGTATCCAATGACCAATTAGATGAACTTTTAGAGTTTCTTAGCCATCCTTACCCAATACATCAATAGAGACGCAAACATAACTAAATGAATAGTCTTTTACGCTACACACAGTTTATTCTAATGAACACGCGACGAAGTTAAATTTAATGTAGGTACACAATTTTAGTTAAAATTCTTCGAATTATAAGACCAATTTACATTTTTCAATCAGCAAGCGATCAACAACACGGGAAAAGGTTATCGCAATTTGACAGCCAAATATGCTCGCCAATGGCTGTTGCTCGGCTACCAAAAACTATGCTTATTACAAAATAATCGCGATCACCATGCGACCACTACACACTTCAGTTGACTGATTGTTCTCTAGAGGCAGCACTATCGCTAGTTTGCTATGGTGTGGCTGTCGCCGATACATAATACGGATTTGCAATTTAAGAGCAACTATTGCGCAAATTTCGCTATCGCTAGGCTTCTGCAAGATACGTAATAAACCCGCGGAGACTGTAATTACAGCACCGGAAGTTGGTTTCAGAAAGTGTCAAATAATTAAATAAAACATTTACAAAATAATCTGCATCCTATCAACAAGATTTAGTTACGTTAAAATCAAAAGCTAACATTCGACCTTCCTGACATCAAGTTTGTCCGTAAGCTTTATATTATAAAATAAACGTTATGTTGTTTGTTTGTTCAATCAATGTTATAGAAGACCTGAATATTTAGCGTTAAATATTACAAGCATGAGCTAACAATATTCTCAAAAACTATGAAATTCATTAGTCAGTGACAATTTACTCCAAAAACGCTTAAAAGGTAAGATATTACATTATCGCATTTTGTTAATTTCTCAGTTTGATTAGCTCATACAGACTTTTCAATATTAATTTACATCCGTCACTCATTGCACCGCAAGCTTCACTGATCAAGCACTCTCACCTGTCAGCCACTGTACGACTTACAATGAATGGCCTATGCTTCGACTTCGACCTAATATGTTAACATTACATTCTGTATATGCCACACATTGCACCGCAAGCTTCACTGGACAAGCACTCTCACTTGCCAGCCGCTATACGATTTCCAATAAGTGACATAACATCCTGCACGTGCCAAACATTGCACCGCAAGCTTTACTGGTTAAGCACTCTCACTTGCCAGCCACTGTACGACTTCCAATGTATGGCCTATGCTTCGACTTCCATCTCTCAATCATATATAAGTATGTATTTTCATTTTAGCTTAACTTAAGTAATATCGATATTTTCCCTTAAAAGTTTCAGTTTCATTAAAATCATAACATTTGCCTCTATTATTTTTAACACAGCATGACTTTTAACAAAACAGCATAATAATATTTAATTCACACTTCCTCTTCACTTTCAAACAATAACTTAATCATAAAATTCATAGATTAATTAACATACATTATTTGTTACTATTTCCTTATTAATCTATATTTTTATTCTTTCAGGTCAACCGTATCATATGAAGAAACGTAAATCATAAACTTCTGATGCAACACAATTATTCTGTTTTTAAAACCTATGACCAATTACATACTCCACAATTTAGGCGTATTTCATTCATCACCTGCCTAATCAACTTAATCATTATTTTTCAGATAACCGTCTTGTATCTAAAAATATTTCATTCATAATATTCTCACTACCAAGGATTAAATTATGACCAAACAAGCTTCTGTTGGGGTTTAAACACTTCCTCTCTCCTTAAACATCATCATTACATGTAGTTCCTTGCTCTTGTTTCATGTTTATAATTTTATATAGGTGTATCTGTTATTTATCTAATATATATATTTATATAGGTAAATATATGCTTTATGTATCTGTGTATCTGTTGTATATGTAAATGGTACACCACTAACTACCTGCAGAATTGTCTCTCCTTTGCCATTTAAATCCATCCAAAGGTTGTCTGTAAAAGATCGCTTTTAGCGATAAGACCGCCCATTGTGACACCCAATGTAAAATTTCTGAATATAATGTCTGTAATTTTTATGGTGTACATAATAAAGAATATTCTATCTAACTGTCTATCTATCTTATAATCTGATTCTAAACTAAAACAATTCAATTCCTTGATATTATTATCAGAACTAACTGTATAATGTTCTAACCAGTAGCTTCTTACTAACCATATTTAACAAAATACCCGATGTAATAAAAATGAGACATTTCCACTTTTCAAAAATAAATTGTCAAATCAATTAATTAATAAATGTTATTACTCAAGTAACAACAATATGAATCATTTGTGTTCGAGTTAAATAAGAAAATAAAATAAAATAAATAGGCGTTTTTTTTTTTTTTTTCTGATGAGAATGTAAATTGTTATTATACAGTATGGAAACCACATATATGCAATAAATTAAACCACATACTTGTTATCGCCTTTTCTGACGATACACAAAAAATGGACAAAATCGGTCCAGTAATTAGGTAAAAAACTAGAGTTCTAATTTTGATCAAATTTGAACACTCTGTAGAATTGGATCACTGGGTCAATGATTCAATGAACTTGAATCCTTGAACATTGAAAAGCGACGTTGCCATACAGTGCAAACTATCACGACGCTTTTACGTATTCTACTTACCTATTTGCCTAAAATGTAAAATCGGTACACCTAAACGACAAGCTGGAATTTAAAAAAAAAAAAATTATTTCAATTACAAAAGAAAAAAATATTAAAATGCAATACATTTTATTTCAACGTTCGAGTGCGCAAACTAAGTGTGTATGGAGGCCGCGGCAGCATCGCCCGACTTCCCGCGTGATCTCCGCCGCCGCCGTTGCTCTACGCAAATACATTCGTTTCTTGAAATGTATGGAATTTAATACCATGATAGTACGGCATACTCCCTTTCACAGACAGGAAACCTGTGCAGTCAATGTGTGCAGGGAACATTATAGGCTGATTATTAAATTTAATGTTTATGTTGTATTTTTTTCGATACATGAATACTTGAAATTACTGTTATAAAATACTGGCATTCAGCTGCATCCGGTTAGACTGGAAGCTGATTAGTACTTGGAAATTTGGAATTTCCTTTTGACCTGCCACGGCCGAAATTTTATTTTGCAATTTACACAAACATAACCTATCATCACTGGCACGCGCTAACATTTCCTGCGGGTGTACGTAGGCAGCAGCGGTGTCTTTGGCGGTATCTTGCAACAGGCGGCTCGAGACATGCGGCGTTTTTCAAAGGCGGCGGTTATTGTGAACGAATTTTGCGGGCAGCAGGGAAGGAGGGGTGCGCGTAGGTTACCTGTTATTGACTTTAGGGAATAATTATCGATAAACAAAAAAAACTGTTTAGCTTTAAATACTTAGGGCGGGCGTAGTGTTTTTATTAGAATTATCGTGCTCTTGTGATAATTCTAAAACACTATGCCCTAAGTATGTATACAGCTTCTTTGTTTAAGTGTGTTGTGTAAGTTCTTGTTAAATATTCAGTAGATTTAGAGATTAAATTAATGAATTAGAAGTAAACAATAACAATTTTATAAGTTTCGTAGAAGCAACCTATTAATAAAAATCGTACCTACTTACACGTTTGCTAGTCAGGAAATCACTCACAAAACGGTAGTTTCTTAAGTCCAATCGTACAAAATTACTAAAACTTTTTTTAATACTTAATCCAATCAATAATTTGTTAATCGTTAAAAATATTAAAACAATCGAAAATAACACAAAAATGCTTGTATTTTAATGCCTTGTTTTGGTAGTAGGTAAGTAGTAGTCGGCAGATTGCATTGGCAACACTGCTCGAGTGACATGTCAAAATTTTGTTCTGTATTATAAAATTAGATTTAATTATTTTTAAGTATAATTATAGTGAAATAATATAACTAAATGTAAAGTAACTGCATAAATACTCAGGATTATTGTTTTCCTGGAAATATTCATAGTAAAACACAGTGTTTGGTTGCCTACCGTTACCGGTAACCTATCACGAACAGCTGATGTTCGACCTGCGGATTTAAACGGGGAGTATTGTTACTTTTATTCTTTAATTACCACGCAGTCGTCTCATAGACTCTGTAACACGCCTTCATTGATCCATAGAATCACTTTTCTTAGTTGATTTGGAACTCAGCAGTGGGTCTAAGTTACTTTGTTCACCTATATGATAACGAAACTTATGTAGTGAATTTTCCAAATAGTTTTAATCTATAGCATAATAGTATTAGAATACACAAAAACAAGAACGTTGTTTACCGTTTTTGCACCATCTTTATGAAAAACTAAATTTTATTTTAATCTAGGCATCCTACCCACATAAGTAAAAGTCCTAAAATCATAAGAAAATAGAATCAATATAACTTAGTATCTGATTAAATCAAGTTGCAGTTCAATTATATTTAGCAGCCAACCTCATTTCTCTATAAAGCAACACTAATTTCTCTCATTTTCCTTTCATTTCTAGCTTTCCTTTTTTGTTTATCTGTCTAAGTAGTTCTCACCGTTCCTTTAATTCTACTTTCAGTACTAATTCCTGAAACCATGCCTGTGATGACCCGTAAGGCTGTTGCTCAGGAGTTGGAGCTTAAATTGAGAACGGCCATTCAGGATCTTGAGGCTTCAAACAGTAAATGTCAACAGCTGTTACAGGAGATAGATGAAAGTGAGAAGGAAGTCGAGAAGGTCGTTTTCAAAAACACAGGCTTAAAACGGGAGCTAGTGGACCTTCATCAGCAATACCTGGATGTTGTTGATGAACGGGACAAACTGCGGGTGGTCACAAATGGTTTCAACAACTGCAGCAACATATATGAGGAGGCTTTATGTAAGGTTAGGGACCTAGAAGAAGAATTAATTCATGCAAATGTACGAATTAATCATTTACAGAAACAAAAAGAATGTACTCAGGCTAAGGAAAACAATAACTTGTATAATGAATTATTAAACACTACTTGCAACCCGCATTCCTTAATAACAATAGACCTTACTGAAGATTCGTTAGTTAAATATAATAATAGTAGTTATAAAGTAAGTCAAAATAAAATTAAGAAATATGCAAAGCTAAATAAAATCATTAATAAATGCAATAAATATAGAAAACAACAAAAACAAAATTCCAATAATATTAAACTAAGGAAAGAACGTGGTTTTCTTATAAATAAATTAAATAACTATCAAATTAAATTAGAAGACAGTAAGAACATTTATGAGTTTGACACTCAACAGTTACAGTCTGAAATTCAGGTACTAGAAGCGTCACTACAGTCACTCTATACTAAGTATTTGAGGTCTGAAAAACAAATTCAGGAGCACATCCTTGCTGCAAATGAGTTAGTGGAAATGTGCAACTCTAATGTAGATAAAGTGGACCTGCTGACTCCCAGCAGCCCTCAATCTTCATTGCATAGGATATCCAATCTTGGCACTTTCCAACCTGAGGCAACGGAGAGCCCGTACCAGTCAGGAAGTGCTCAGATCTCTATTCCGAATAAAGATTTACCAGAAATTGAACAAGGTCCATTGCAAGTAGTTCAGACAGTAGCTAGTTCTCCCCCTTGTAATAGTAAAGTTTGTTACTGCTCCATTATGTTTTCTGATAGTTTTGGAAAAGGGTTAGGAAAATTACTTAGCGACAACCTGAGTCATTCTTCTCAAAACTATTGTAGGCCTCAGAATTCCTACAAACAAATAATGTCTTCAATAACTAGGAAGGAATATGATCCTAATGCCATTATCACTGTATTAATAGGTAATAGTTGTAATGTTAAAAAAGATGATATTACTGATAGTATCACCGAACTATTGAAGACAAATTGTAAGAAAATAATTTTGTGTGCTTTTCCATATTTTGAGCACTTGTCAAACAGACAAAACAACTACATTCACATGTTAAATAATTACATGCATTTTTTAGTTAGTCACCATAGTGACAAGTTTATATTTTTTGACACCAACATTTTTGTTGATAAGCTCAGGTCGACTAGGGATACTGTGTATCTGCCCATTAGTTTTAGACGTCAAATAGCTAGGCTATTAGCTTTTAATATTAACCCAGACATAATTAGTATGTCGAAGTCATATAGAATTAGTACCACAATTAGTAATAGTACTAATGTTAAGGTGGTTAGCACAAATAGTTTAAACTAGATTGTAAGACAACAGAAGGTACCAATAACAGTATAATTAAACTTTATAACAAAAAGGTATTTTCTAGCACTAACATAGTTAACTGTACAAAAGGGGCTAAGCAGAAATCCTTGAAATTATTACATCAAAATATTCAAGGTTTTTCTTCCAAACAATTGGAAATTGAATTGTTTTTAGAAAAAACAATGTTTGACATTATATGTTTAACTGAGCATTGGTTAAAAGATTATGAAATGTTAATTAATTATGAGAATTATAGTGTGGCCAGTTGTTTTAACCGAAAATCAATGCTGCGTGGTGGTTCATTAATCTTAATTAAAAGTTGTATTAAATCAAAAACCCGTAATGACATAGTTGAACTATCGGTTGAACATAGCATTGAACTGTCTTGTGTTGAGCTAGATAAGCATGTTATAGTGTGCGTTTATAGACCACCAAATTATCAAAACTACTCTATATTTGAGTCGGTAATGGAAGATGTTTTGGCGAAACTTGCAACTTGTAATAAATCAGTAATTATCTGTGGTGACTTTAACATTAATATTTTAGAAAATAATTCAAATACCGGTAGATTTTTAAATTTGTTCAAATCATTCAATTTGTCACATGTGTTTGTGGAACCGACCCGAATAACTACATCTACTGCTACATGTATTGATAATGTGTTTTGTTGCTGTGACTATTTAGATAAAGCCATAGTTAATTATCTCCCTTCGGATCACAGTGGTCAATCCGTAACTTTTGAGTCTAACATACCATTACAAAAAGTGAAGATACAATTCAGACCAATAACAGCTGTTAATTTAAATAAATATAATAGCACTTTAGTTTGTAAGTTAAGTAATCAGGTCCTTACAATGAACAATGTTAATATTTTGTATAAAGAATTCTTTTCGTTAGTCCAATCCGAGTTCAATAATTGTTTTAAGAAGAACACTAAATCTATCAGCCCTAAGTTTTTATTTAGTGACTGGGCAACTACAGGACTCAGGAAAAGTAGGGATAGACTTTTCGAGCTGTATGGCCTTAAGCCTTATATAAACACGGAAACTTTTAATAAGTATGTTGCTACTTACTCTAGAACTTTTAAGAACACTTGTAAGGCAGCTAAAGCCTTATACATTAGCAACAAGGTTAAATCAGCAGACAATAAAATACAGACAGTTTGGAAAATTATCAATAATGAAACGAATAGAAACAAAAAGCATAATTCTGATTATACACTGAAGAAGTCATGTGGTGGTCTCATTTTCGATAGCAAAGAAGTTGCTCAAGAATTTGTAAATTTCTTTACCAGTATCCCACTTAAAACTACTGAAACCTTAAATTCCTCGCCCTCGCTCTCTTTTGATTTAGTAAGGGCCAACGTTTCAGCATGCCCGATTGAATTTAACTTTAAGCATATTAACCCCATAACAGTAATAAAAGCTTTTAAACAAATCAAGATCAAATTGACCGAAGATCTTTGGGGGATGTCCATTAAAGTCTGTACCTCCATAATTGAGACCATAGCGCCTTACTTAGCTTTAATATTTAATTTGTGTGTGGATCAAGGAGTCTTCCCGGATTTAATGAAATACAGTAAGGTAATACCACTTTTCAAATCCGGGGACAGTAAAGACACCAATAATTATAGACCCGTATCCGTGTTGCCGGTATTCAGCAAGGTGTTTGAAAAGGTAATGCTTAATCAAATGCTCAATCATTTTAACACAAATAAAATCCTTCACGATCAACAGTATGGTTTCACCAAAGGACGTTGTACGACCGACGCCGGTGTAACCCTATTAAGACACATTTTTAACGCGTGGGAAGAGGCTCAAGACGCCATAGGGATCTTTTGTGACCTCTCCAAAGCATTTGATTGCGTCGATCATGAAACCTTACTCTTGAAACTTGAGCATTACGGACTTGGAAAACTTGCACTCAATTTAGTAAAATCTTATTTAAATGATAGACAACAGCAAGTTCAAATAAACGGTATCAATTCACTAGGTTTAAAAGTAAAAATAGGTGTGCCACAAGGCTCGATATTGGGTCCATTCCTCTTCTTAGTGTATATAAATGATCTACTCCATTTATTAAAAAATCAACCACAAATGGTGTTATTTGCTGACGATACTTCTTTAATTTTTAAGGTAGATAGACGTGCTACAAATTTTAACGACGTAAATAACGCCCTACTGCAGGTCCAAAATTGGTTCACTGCTAATAATTTAGTATTAAATGGAAAAAAAACTAAGTGCATAAAATTTTCTTTACCAAATGTCAAAAGTAGTGATTGTGAGATAGTATTGAATCAAGAGAAACTAGAATTCGTCGATAAAACTGTTTTCCTAGGGATCACGCTCGACTCAAGGCTGCAATGGGGTCCTCATTTAACATCTCTTGCAGGACGGCTAAGTTCAGCAGCATATGCTGTCAGAAAAATCCGCCAATTTACTGATGTAGATACCGCGAGGCTAGTCTATTTTAGCTACTTTCATAGTATCATGTCTTACGGTATTTTACTGTGGGGACGGGCTGCAGACATCGAGTCTATTTTTATTCTGCAGAAAAGAGCGATCAGAGCCATTTATTATCTCCGCAGGCGCGATTCTCTAAGGAAACTGTTTAAGGATATTAACATCATGACGGTACCTTGTCAATATATCTATGAAAACATCATGTACGTAAGAAAGAATTTACATCTTTTTAGCAAAAGAGGTGATAGACATAATTATAGTACAAGAAATAGGGACCTATTAGTTCAACCAGGTTTCAGACTGGCTAAAGTAGACTCATCCTTCATGGGGTACTGTTTAAAATGTTACAATAAAATTCCTCCCCACATACTTCAACTGAATGAGACGAAATTCAAATCTTGTATAAAACGCACACTATGCAGGCAGGCATATTATACGTTGGGGGATTACATCGCCGATAAAAATGCTTGGCTCAATGCTGGTCCTGCTCCACAACTAATTGATTAACATTTGCAAATACTGTTGGAGCTGCTGAAGATTGTAAGACTATCTTTTCATTGTATAAACTCAATCTCCATTGTATTATATAATTGCATAGCACAGGTGTGAGCACTATGTACTAAAGAGTTACCATTTACCGGGTAATATGTCTTGCATTGACTTGAATGTGCCCTGGCGGCTGTGAGTATGTCATGCTCACTCAAATGTTTCGCTGATGGTGGCGCGTGTGTTGGATCATTTAGCTCCCTTCAAAATGGTTGAGCTGAATGGTGCTAATCCATGCGTCATGTTCGTGAACGGGCGCCGTCAGTTGGGACTGGTCATCTCTTAGCTGCCAGGGCTTATTTTATTTTATTTTATTTTTTTTGAATTGTTCTTTGTTTTATCTTTTTATTACGGACGCTTCTAACGTGCACGTCTTTCTACATTGTACTCACATGTATAATTTCAACATGAATGATGTAACCAATATTTTGTAACAATTTTTTATTTAAAAGAGTGTCCGTGGAGTTTCTTGCCCGTTCTTCTCCATAGGTACCTACTACGCTTTGGAATGGGCAACTAGCTTCATACCTATTTCTGACTGACCGATTCTTTGACAATTCAAAAGTGCCTGTAAATGGTTTAATTGAAATAAATGCTTTGAGTTTGAGTTTGAGTTTGAGTTTGAGTAAGTGTAAAAAAGTATCGATAAACGATAATTGCGCCGTTAACCCTAAATTATGACTTTTATTATTTTCGCCATTTTTGAGAAGTCTCGCTTTGTCAGTTCACCGCTGTCTTCCGGGATAGTGTATCGTGACTTTCACAGAGATTTAGTAGCGCGCATTGCTTCAAGTGATTTTGGCAAATTAAACTAATACTCGTAAATAGGTACTTTTTTTAAGGTGAAATTGACACTTATTTGCTACTTGACTTTGTGTGTGTATAAATAGTGTTTTTAAGTTTATTTTTATTTATTTTTTACGGTGAAATTGACACTAGGTACTTGACTTGTGTGTGTGTACCCGTGTTTTTTTAACAAAATGCCAAGACAACATCATTTTTACAGTGCTGCAGAGTATACAGACATGGTTTTATTGTATGGCGAATGCCGCCAAAATTCAGCCTTAACTCTACGTACTTATCGTGAGAGATACGGCGCAACTCGTGTCTGCCCTACTAATGTCCGGACAATCCTGGGGGCTGTCCAAAGGATCAGAGAAAATCAGCACATAGTGCCGAACACTCATGAAGGAGTTGCTCCGCGTCACGTTCCATCCTCTTTTGAACAACGAGTCTTAGACCATTTCGATCGGAACCCAACTTGCAGCCTTAGACAAGCTGGGCGTGTGTTTAGAGTGAGCCATAGAACAATACATCAAGTGCTGAAAAGGAACAAAATACGTCCTTATAAATATGCAAAGGTTCAGGCGCTGCTGCCCCGTGATAAGCCGATTAGAGAGTTTTACTGCCGCTGGGTACTTGAAAAAATCTCTCAAGACCAACATTTTTTATCAGATGTGTTTTGGACAGATGAAAGCACGTTTACTCGGAACGGCATGTGGAACCGACAAACCATGCGTCACTGGAGCCATACGAATCCCCATTTATTTAGAGAATCAGCTCATCAGTACCGTTTTTCCGTTAATGTTTGGGCAGGCATTCACGGAGATCAAATAATCGGTCCTGTTTTTATCAACGGAAACCTGAATGCACAGAAGTTTCTAGATCTTCTTAACGGTCCGATAGCACGATATTTGGAAAGATTGCCTGCGGTATCTTTCAGGCGGGTATGGTTCCAGTTAGACGGAGCTCCTCCACACTCCGTACTCGTCGCGAGAGAGCGGCTTAACACCATGTTCGGCGAACAATGGATTGGGCGCTATGGCCCCCACAGGTGGCCAGCTCGGTCGCCCGATTTCACTCCTCTAGACTTCTTTTTATGGGGCTTTATTAAAAATGAAGTTTACTCGCGGGTCTCCGAAACCGAAGATGAACTGCGCAATCGTATTGTCGCTGCCTTTGACAAATTAAAAGCCATGGCTCTAGATCCTGAACGAAATTTGTTGAGCAGGCTTCGGGACAACATTGTGCGGCGATGTAACTTGTGCATTCAGAAAAGTGGTGGACATTTTGAAAATTTAAGTTTACTTTTTTTTTACTAATGTGCAATAATTAATTTAGTTAGTTCAGTTCAGTTATCGCGAAATAAAAACGTGGCGGTAAAAATGAACTAAGTGAATTTTGATTTCATCGAACATTGACAAACGATCAAACGCCAGCGCCGATAAAAAAGCCGCCATTGGATGTCACCCGCGTGCGTAGTTGCCGCTCTTCCTGAGATCAAGGTACGTTTTCTAAACAGAGTGTTTAATTTTATAGAATTTATTTTGATATCTATTTTGTTTGAAAATTTCACTTTTTTAATTTACGGTGTTTTATTTAATATTTAATTTTGCTATACTTCTGTGGACTAGTATTACTTGTGGTTTCATTTATTGCATATATGTGGTTTCCATACTGTATATCTAATAATAATAAATAAATCTCTGTACTCTTGACTTGTACTAAATCATGTTAATTTAACCGTATTGACCTCGAACTTGACGAATTTATGATCCCATTTTAGTAAACTTGACATTATGTATTGTAGGTATTGCTTATTTCAAATTATTTACTAAATTTCATCTTGACATGGTAAACTTGACAATCAAAACATTGATTGAAAGTTTTAATAATATTATATTAAGGGAGTCTTTATCATAGCTTAAACTGTTTGCATGCCTTAATTGAGGTAGTTAGTATAAGGATCAATTTTAAACATAGCATCTGTAACTTGTACCTACTTTCTGTGCAACTAAAGAGCTATTCTATACTTTTCATAATTTCTTGAACCCTCCTTCTCATATTAAATACATAAAAATAATTATTAAGTCGCGGTGGCAATGTACGCTCTCTCGAACTATGGTGACATAACTTGTGACCGCTCTCACAAGTATAAATACATAATTATAATCATGAAGTCACGGTGGTAGCAAACACTCTCGCCAACCACGGTGACATAACTTGTGACCGCTCGCATAAGCATAAATACATAAATATAATCATAAAGTCATGATAGTAGTGAACGCTCTCACCAATCATGGCGACATAACTTGTGACCGTTCTCACAAGCATAAGTACATAAATACATATAATCATAAAGTCACGGTGGTAGCGAACGCTCTCGCCAACCGTGCTCATAACTTGTGAACGCTCTCACAAGCATAAATATATAAATATAATCATAAAGTCACGGTGGTAGCGAACGCTCTCGCCAACCGTGCTCATAACTTGTGAACGCTCTCACAAGCATAAATACATAAGTATATACTGATTGTTCGAAATTATAATTTTGATATTCACAGAAGTATCACAAAATAGCAGTTACACACATATATACATGTGTGCTACATATGTGTCATATTCACATACATATTCTCATCCTTATCGTTCCAGATATAATTAATCAAATCTCGAACCAGTCAATCTACAATATAATTAACTAGAAATACTAATAACTTTAGAAACAATAAAATTGTACATAAACTTATCCGGATTGATTTCTCCTATTTGTCCTCATTAAAACTTAGTTAGTTTACCTTATGACATCTGGGAAGTACTATTAATCAAATGTAAGAAACTAACATTATCTTAAAAACTTTCTGTACCTTATTTGCAAATAAATGATTTTGAATAAATACGTAACTAAAATGATATAATGAAAAGATATTGAAGCAACAGCACCGATTATCAGCACCAAGTGCGACTGCACTAGCATCCAGCTATACAGGCGTCCAGCTTCACTGGCATCCAGTTGCACTGGCATCTAGCTGTACAGGCGTCCAGCTGCACTGGCGTCCAGCTGCACTGGCGTCCAGCTGCACTGGCGTCCAGCTGCAGCAGCGTAACCGCTTTTGCCGGCTCTCGCTCGCACATCCCGCGGTCCGCTCACAAATCCCACGGTCCGCTCACAAATCCCGCGGTCCGCTCACAAATCCCGCGGTCCGCTCACAATGGACGCTGCACACGAGACTCCGACCACGGTGGCTGCGACCTCCATGGCGTCGGCTATGACTGCGACTAGTTCCCAGTTCTACCCCTGAATGGATACCACCTCGGGTCGGGGTCGTCAGCCGGTGCCCAGTGAGGACGCTTCACTGTCGCGAAACATTATCTGAAACTCATAACAACGGGTTTGACTCCTTTTCGAACAAGCCGTGAAAAAGTTAAAATGTCTAAGATCTTCTAAACGGTAGGTCGTAGCTCAAAAATAACAAGATTTTACTTCCCCTTGCACTCCGTGAACTTATCCAGGAGATAAATTTAGAGAAAGAAAAATGTGACCTTCACATAACCTTCATAAAGTGGTACTATACGGATCACAATCTATTTAATTTTTGTAACCGAAAATTCGAATATACCAAAAGAGATGTGATGTAGGTAGGTTAGGTATTTCTACAATTCAATTTTAACCGTTAATAATACTTTTAAATGAATTCTATTATAATGCAAAAGAAATAAGCGGGCCACATACCACTTCTGAAATATAATAAAACTACATATTTACAGTATTTTAGGGATAAGGAAGTAATATGAAACACCAAGATATTTGTCAGTCATTTATATTTCTTTGCCAACATCAAATTCAATATTCTACACCATACATCTCCTATTCCCCACATAATATCACAATTCATTTCACCATCAAATCAGTATTCTTATATTTATCATAAAACTAATAGGTTACCTTAATTTACAGTAGATCTCCAACCAATTCTATGCCAATCGGTATTTTTACCGACACCGCCACTAAGCACGTCCTACCGTCACGAGCGCCCAACCCAGAAGGACACATCGAATCTTTCGGTGCTGCCAGTATAATAAATTGAAACCTAACACAATGTACACAATACAATCCGGTAAAAACAACAAACCTGTTGGCACGGGTTGGTCTACTTCCCAAGGTTTCGATTTCCGTGCAGGTAGAATTGCCGGTGTCCCCGCCATAACGGACGGCACACTGGTCGGAGACGCTTTTCTGTAAAATATTTAGTAAATCGTAGAACCCTTTACCAGGCCTCGGACAAATCCTGCAGTAATAGTGTTTTTGCATTGATTTATATGAGTGAAAACCTGTGGGAAATTATAATCCCATTGCCTGTCTAGACATCGACTTTTATATCTCTATATAAAATAAAAATCAAACAAAAACGATTGTCATTTTGTTAGCATTTTTAATCGACTGTCCATATGAAAAATGTAATGAAAGCACTTATTCTTTATTTCAGTAATAATACAATGAAAAAGGATTGAGAATGAACGAAAAAGGTTTTTTATTCTTCTTCTGGATCTTGACTTTGGTGGTACAATTTCATGCATGGGGTGATACATAATGTTACCTTACAAATTTCGCATTCATATTTTGACCGCTTTTCCTGTTTCCTTCCCATTCCCATTAAAAACATACCTTCTGAAGCCTTATCCACAAAAAAATGTCAGTGAGGGAGATATTAAAGAGCGGTTCAACTATAAATTATCTCGAGCGAGGATGGTCGTTGAGTGTTCTTTTGGTTCAATAGGTAGCGTCAAGATTTGGATTACTTAATACGCCAATTAAGACAGATATTGAAAATATAACTAACACTTTCGTGATCTTGTGAGTAATTGCGAAAATTTGACTTCAACGTCATCACCTCATCTTCAAAGATCAAGAAGATATAATGCCTCAAGTTAAGCAGCCATACATACTAGAGAGACATTCGCGTTTTTTTTAATGTACATTGAAGGTTTCGGCTCTTAGCGGAAGTGGCAACCAGAAGAACGGCCAGCCACCTGACGATTAACAAAATTAATGCAAAAGTAAATGACTAAACTTAATAATAACGTAAATAAAACTTACCTGTGCATTCTACTGCTTCGGCAACATTCTTCCAACTTCATTGTATTAATAAACGATTCCTATAATGTTTATATTTTTTGTCCCACAACAATCTTTGCTCACACACTGCGGTGATCAACGCTTCTGAATCAACCATTTCGTAGTTCGTGGTGTCGCATCTGGTCGCCCTCAAAATAAGTACGCGTTACGTCGCGTCTCGCCGCAGACTACCATATACGCCGCAAGCAGGGTATGCCGTTGAGTTGATCGCGTTCGTCGCGTTTGCAGCGTCGCGTCGCGTTGTATTCGTCGCTCACGCAGGACACCCCGTAAGGATTGCACAAGCATTGTCTTCGTACTCGATGGTAATAAATTTTTCAATCGGTACAGAGCCCGCAGCGTTCCAGTAACCTTCTGGCTTACCCTAGTGACTTGAGTACACCAGTTCAGAGTACTATCAATGTGCAAACCTAAGATCCCACTGCTGGGACACAGGCCTACTCTCTTAGTGAGAGAGGGGGCTGTAATTTACCATGTGGGCCCAGTCCGAGTCGGTAGATGTCACATGTTTTTGGATTTTTGGTTCTAGGACATGCTGGTTTCCTCGCGATGTTTTCCTTCACCGTTTTGAGAGCAGTGGTGATCAAATTAGTTACTCAAAATAAAACACCTGCCTAGGTTTGAACCCACGACCTACAATTCGGTAAGTCGAGGTCGTTACCATTGGGCCACCACTGTTCTTATAATAGAGAAGATTAACTTCAGATTGAGGAGTAGAATAGCATTTTTTTGCATATCATAGCATGCCACTACAATGTTCTTGATTGTTTCAGCGAGATCTCGGTCCATGTCTTTAAGCTGTCTTACTATACTATGCTCTTATTAGCAATATGATAAGCATCATCAATCATTTTATTCTCTTTTTCAGAATCATTTTGCTGTAGGTACTACACATGTTAAGCAACGATTTTTTTTTAGCTAGAAGAAACTAATATTGAGTTCAACATTAAATATATAGGTAGTTAAGGCGCGATTCCATTACGAAAGTCTTGCATGTTTGCGTACAAGTTGCTTGCATTGGAAACATGTAGTTAAAGCAATGGCACGTAAAATTTTATCGGCGAGGCAACCGGATGGCGAATTGTAATCTGGATCTTGAAGTGATACCGAACCCCCTGTACCGTCCGAATGGATCCCAAATGGACGGGGGCGGAGATATGGGGGAAGGGAGCAAAAACATTTTTTTTTTTAAATTTTGTTTAAAAGAACAATGGCAGCTCTCCATACATTCTTTTATTTGAAATTAAATTTGTGCGTATTTAAATGAAAAATATGTTATTTAAATCAGCGTCATTTTCTGAGCTAGCTTGTGCAAGATTTTTGTTAGAGAAAGCCGAGATTAATATAGATATTGAGTATTGAACTTTCGTAGATTATTTTTTTGTCACTTTTAATGATAAGTAAAATAATACATATTATTCAATTTCGAGGAAGTAAAAGGGCAAAATCGCATTAGTATTACCCTCTCTTAGTTATTTTAAGCATGCCTTGACTTGTGAATATTGTAAAAGGTAGGAAGGATTAAGTACAGAATAATTTGGGGACACGGCTGTGCCGGCCAAGTCGAGCAAAAACAAACGAACGAAGGCACAGCCTAATATTTATCTTTACAAGTCTATGCATTATTTATGATATTATCTATTAACAATGCATAGACTTGTAAAGATTCCTTTTAGTAAGATAAATCTAACTAATAGGATTAATAAACTACCGACCTAGTTGTTTAGGTAAAACTTAACCAATCAAACAAGATTATTATTTTAAATCAATTTATTCTTCATCATTCTCTCTTACAATTATTTCATCAAGAATTTCTGCAGGTGCGGAAATATTTTGCTGATGGCTGGCCCGTCCTAAGTACCAGACCAGCGCCATGACATGAGCGCAACATCTTACTGTGCGCCGACCGACTAAATAATTACAATAGTACTCACTGATCCCTGCCCGGCCAGGAATATTATTTTGTATTAATATATAAACATAATATTGCCTCCTGGTAACATGGCGTGACTTTATTTTGTCTCTTATAAGTGTTGTCACGCCAGTACCACCTCTAAGATTATAATATTCGGAGGAATTGATTTGTTCACTGGAATCTTCAATTCTGTACCCCCCGTGGAAACGTACACGCTCGCCATAATATTAACGAGCCAAATAAGGCTATTTGGTACTTCCCCAGAGCGAACAGAATTAAATCTCTACATTCAAGGGTAGGGAAGTATAAAAAATTATTACGATCAGCAGTGATACTTTGGAATTGGGATGTTCTTCTATTCATATTTAAGCTTTCAATCATATTTGCCAGATTGTATTCTAATTCTGTCCTTTCTCTAATTATTTCTAATATCTCATTTGCATGTACGTTATTCTGAAAGCGAACATCAAACTTTTAAAAGAGCTGCCACTATTTGGAACATTTGCATCACGTGTGGTAGAGACCGATAAAAGTATTCTTGCCTAAAAAGTTTAAAATCTCTTAAATTGACCATTTACAGCCTCTACCACCCAACTGCAAATAGTGATACGGCGACACATTAGCTTGGGTTGTGGTTAATTGGTGTTCGCCTTCCAATAGTGATTCTGGCATATATGGTCTATAGCCACATCCTTGTAATAAACTTATACAGTCCCTAAGTCAGAATGAGCTCATCATCTTCTCTGAAATATGATCTTAAAGCAGAATTCTCAGAGCAAAATAAGCCAGACATAATATCAGCATCTGATGTAGTTGCTTTATAAGGGCCATAACAATCAACAATATATCCATCACACGCAACAATCAAAAGGTTTTAGTAAGTTCCTGTATTTGTGTAGAGAATAACTTTGCTTTTGGAACACATAGTTTGAGCTTTTATTAATATATATGTATGTGCCATCACATATTACAATAGCATAGTTACCATTTCCGTAAAGCCCATTGGCTATTAACAAATTATGTTGTAAAATACAATAGACGTGGATATATTTAGTAACTTGTTTCGCTTAGCTATTTCTTAAGAGCCATGAAAAACTCCTGAAAGAAATCGACACGTGTTTCACCTCTCAACGAGGCATCCTCAGGATGACGATGGACTTGTTGCGAACTCGAACACGGCGTGTTGCCACACCGAGCGCTGAGTGCAGACATAGTCTGGATTTTATAATGGATTTCCGCAAGGTCACGCCTAAAGCACTTACTACACTCAAAGCCTCCAGCCAGGGCACATATAAACTAAGCTAAAAAGCTTAGGATGAACGCACGCTAAGGGCACCCCCTGCGGGGTTCGAGCCTCGGCTTAGGGCGTTATCCGGGGGGAGGACATCAAAAGATGGGACGGGCTGGATCAAAGGGTTTTGATCATTATTATTATTAAACGGGGGAATTTAAAGCAACGTGCACAGCTGCAACAACTGCTAGCACCTCGTTTTCGAGCAAGGGTCGGGGGGGGAGTATTATTTACTCGGGGGCGCGGCGGTCGACATCGCAAAGGACCTCGGCGGCGAGGTCGGAATGACGGGAGGCGTCTGTATTTGTACACTGTACTTGTTTCCCTATTGCTCTCCTGGAGGAGGGTTATGGGGTCATCTACTAGGATATGCCTTGGGCGGCGAACATGACTTATTCTACTCGGGACATTACTGGCGGCCTCGACAACCAGAGGGTTGCGATGTTTGGCCGCGGACTCAAAGAAACGCTTGGAAAGGCGTTTTAGAAATTGGTGGATTGTGGGAATCTTTAGGTCGAGGTGGAGTGCCTCGTTCCTAACGAACCAGGGGGAACCTGTCGCCCTACGGAGCAATCTATATTGGACTGTTTGCATCCTATGGATATGACGGGCTTTTGCATGAGCAAAGACGGCACCCGCATAGGTCATGATTGGTCGAATGCACGCCGTGTAAACGCGCAATTTGCACCTAAGTGACAATTTGCTACGTGCATTCACCAGGTAAAAGAGTCTACCGAGAGCGAAAGCGGCTCGCGAACGAACCATCTTTATGTGCTCTGCGAAGGTCAAATGATGGTCTAGAACGACACCGAGATATTTGGCTCGCTTCTCCCAAGGGATCGGCTTGCCGAACATGGTGATCGGTCGGGGGAGGGGGTATCTAAGCCTTTTACGCAGTTTCGTAAAGAGAACAGCTTGGCTTTTATCTGGGTTCACTTCTATTCGCCACTTTGTAAACCATGCGGCCAGTCTATCGACTGCGCGTTGGAGAGTGAGGCGAATAATGTCGGGGGATCTAGATTTGCAGTAGATGGCAGTGTCGTCTGCGAACAGACCCAACTGCGAACTACGGCAACCTTTAGGGATATCGCTTGTGTATAGCGTGAATATGAGGGGGGGACCATAGAGCCCTGAGGGACACCTGCGCGGTTGGGACGGGGAGTGGATAACGCTCCTTCGATACGATAACGGAAGACGCGATTCGATAAAAAGTCTCGTAAGATGAGCACGAGACGATCTGGCACACCGAGTTGGTATAATAAGCCGTTGTGCCAGACTTTATCGAACGCTTTCGCTACGTCGAAGAATACTGCACCGGTCATAGAACCGCGTTGTAGGGAAGTTCATGTAAAAAAAATAGCGATATTTTTGTCGATATAATATATCGTAGTGTTCTATCGATACTTTGCGATATATCGTACAAATATATCGATATTTTGGATATATCGTAAGCGATTTGCATTTAACTAGTCTTTAATATTGAATATTAGATAGGGTTCAGGTTAATATGAGTAAAACAGAGTGCAGAAACAAATCAACTTTATTTATTTATAAATCCCAATACTTTTTCTCTAGATCTTGCAAAAATAAAATTTTATTTACTGTTTTGGTTTGCAGTCTGCTTCTCTGCTGAGTTAAAACCTGTGCGGTTTTTGAGAAAAGTCGCTCAGATGGAACAGAGCTAGCCACCATTGTTAAATATTTCAATGCTATATTATATAACTTTGGGAACTGTACTTTGTAATCTACCCACACTTCTAATGGGTTTTCGTTAAATCTACTAACCGGAGCCCTCAAATAAAGCGATAACTCATCAGATAGACTTTCGTCTGTTTTATTTGTCTTCCAATTCCGGTAGACCAGTTTATGGTGATCGCTCCAGAGATTATAATCCGATGACAGACTAATTTAGTCGGAATTGTCCGAGTCAGATTCCGTAGTAGTACATAATTCATCCTGCTGAGTTTTTTTAATTATATCTTTAATTTTACTAACGACATTTGCGCAGGCCAACGGATCTTCAAAATGAAGTTTTTTGAACCTCGGGTCCAATATTGTAGCAATAGCCAATGATGATACGTGTTCGATAGCGCCCATTCGTTTGTTAATCTCGCTAAGAGTGCGTTTATGTACCTCCTTGATTAAAGGTTCTTCAATTACTAGGTTTTCAGTTTTGATATCATGCAGTGCACTAATGGAATGACCTTGGAACTAGAACAATATTTATCACCAGATATTTCCTTAGTCGCTGCTTCCAGTGGACGTAAAATGTTACGAAGCGATGTTAATATTGTCAAGTCCATACCAGTTACCATCGGCGGTGCATTTCTATGACGAATCAAAATTTCGCTTACAGCATTTCGTAAATCAAGAAACCGTACAATCATATAGTACGTACTGTTCCAACGTGTAGGGACATCCTGAATCAATTTTGTGTCGGCCTTAACTGATTTACGCAACTCATCGCTTGCCACACAACTTTGTTTAAAAAAAGTAACAATATTTTTTACTTTCGTAATGACTAATTGTAATTCAGGAATCCCCAAAATATGTTGAGCAACTACATTAAGTGTATGCGCAAAGCATAGGATATGCTTTTTTTTCCCAAATGCAATTTCGACAGCCTTCACCATATTTGCAGCATTATCTGTTACTACTGCTGTGACTTTATCCGTATTAAATCCCCACTCTTCACATGTTTTAGTGAGCATTTGTGCAATGTATTCCGACGAATGTCTTTCATCTAAGTGGTACACACCCAAAGTTACGGAATAAAATTCAATTCCGATGCCGAAATGAGCAGTTACACCTAGGTAACTTCTCATTTGTAGATCTGACCAAATGTCACTTGTTAAGGTAAGATTTTCTACACAGTATAATTTGTTTTTCATAACTGTTGATAATGCATCATACTTTTCATCTAACCCGCTGGTTAGATGAAAAGTATGATGCATTATCAACAGTTATGAAAAACACAGTCACAGTGGATCTGCTAACAATCTTGTAGTGAGGTGCCGTAACTTTCAAAAGATTCTTGAAACCTTCATTTTCAACTAATAAAAATAGCTGATTGTCTTTACAGATCATGAACATTATTGTATTATTAATTCTTTTAGTTTTGTCACCAGTAGAAGTATATGCGTATATTTCTCCAAAACTACTTTCGATTGACATCTGGCGTTTTAAAGGCAATTCCCTAGTATAATCAATCTTTTGATCAGTTTGAGAATTGTTAGTATTTATCTCGCTAGTATCCATTGGCGGCGACGTTGAAGTTGAAGGCAACAGTTGATGTTCGTTAACGGTAGATTTCGACATCGTGATATTATCTTGTTTTGAAGAACTAGGGATAGGATTTGACAAATCTGAATCTTTTGTAACAGCAGCAGCATTTTTATTTTAGAAAACTTCCAGATAGACAGCTTTATGAATATTTTTTATATGAGCCATTGCATTGGAGGTATTGCCAGCCGTTTTAACATTTTTTTGACATAGCTTGCATCTGGCTGTTTTCTCGTCATTTTTCGTAATATTGCCAAACAATACTTTTTTTATTAGGTGCCATGTTGAGAGAAATCGTAATTTCTGAAAAAAGAGATCAGCATGAGAAAGACAAAGAGTAACAGTCACAAAAATAATGAAATAAAAAATAAATCCATCGAAATAATTAGTCGACTATCGATCCCTAACACTCTTGAAAATAAAAACAAAATGGTCAATTGACCACAAGATAATTAAAACTACATATTGGGGAATTTCATGCAAATACTAAAGCATTCAATTATTTATTGTTTCATGCTAATAAATAGTAATCTTTGATAGCACTTTAAAATCACGTTATACTTACTGTACCTATGAATCGTAAACTGTAGTAAACAAAACAGATAATAATTGTCACAGCTTGCTTCTTTTGTGCAACTGAATAGTGACCGTTTTTATATATCTTTATGCACACTAACTGTATTTACACATTTTGTAAACTGTATTAAACAAAACAGACAACTTTTATTTATAGGTTATTTTGTACTGAGAACGAAGCGAGTAATCACAAACCACAGATTAATTAAAGATATAGTACGAAGCCACAGATCATAAACTAAGTAGGTAGTAATTTATACAGATTATAAATTACTACTAGTGCTGCCCTCACGGAGAGTAGAAGAATTTCGTGTCTTTGAGTTTTATTATTGTGAACAACTTCATTACAGACAGATATAATCATTTTATAAAAAAAAAAGAATATGAATGTGCTTTTAATTTCTCCCGATAATTGATATATCGAATGAAATATATCGATTATACGTACCGATACTAGATGATTCGATAATATCGGGTTGCATCGATATATCGCGTACATATATCGATATTTTACGAAATATCGATTTATATCGTGCACTCCTACCGCGTTGGAAACCAGCGCTTATGAATTCTACGATGCGGTGGGCCTGATGCACGCTAGATTGCTCAGTTCGAAAGCCGAACTGTTCGTTGGGGATGAGGCCCTTGGTCTCGGCGAAGTCTCTGAGACGCTTATAAATAAGTAGATTTTTTCGAGAACCTTGAGCAAACTAATGGGACGGTAACTGGAGGGCTCGGTTTGGGGCTTACCGGGCTTAGGGATACCGATGACAGTGGCTTCTTTCCACGACTGGGGGAAGATATTGTTGCTTAAGGCACCATTGAAGATGGTGGTCAAAAGCATTATTAGGTGGGCGGGGAATAGTTGGATCACCCTATTGGTGATACCATCTGAACCGGGGGCTTTACGGGCTTTAAGACCTTGGATGATGTCGTGCATCTCGTCCGGGAGGACGGGGGGCAGCGGACAGTCAGGGTCATCAACGGGAGCGAGGGAGGCTCTACGTTCGACTTCAGCGTCGACCATTGATCAGTGCCCTACCAGTAGACCAAGCTCACCGCTTGGTCTACTGGTAGGGCACTGGGAGTGCATTGGGCCTCGAGGCTGTCTGCGAGGCATTCAGCCTTTTCGGCATCGTCGAATGCAATGGTTTTATCGGGACGGGTCAGGGGGGGCATGCCGGAGGATTGGGGGAGCCCTGAGTTTCCTCTGGAGCTCCCAGAATGCCTGATGGTTGGGCTCTAGTTCGCCGAGTAACTTTCCCCAGCTCGCGTCCCGCAGCTCCGCTACACGTTTCTTTACAGATCTCTGTAAATAGCGCATATGGGCTTTGTTGGCGTGACAGGGAAAGCTATCGTACGCACGTATGGCCGCGTTCTTCTCAGTCAGTAATGCACTCACATCGTCCGGCAAGCGCCAGCGACGGTCGTCCGTCGCTGAAACTTCCCTTGAACATTCGTTCAGGACGGTTTGTACGTGATCAGTGAGTGAGTCGATCGCGGCCGTGGTGTCGGCGACAGAGTCGAAGAGATCGGGGATAGAGTCTAGCTGAGGGGACGTGTTGGATTTCAGCTGTGTGCTTACTTTCTTCCAGTCCGTGATCCTCTTAGTGATAGGGGGGGCGTTCGGGTCGGGGAGACCAATGCGGGGGTATAGTCTCATGACTACCGGGTGGTGATCAGAGTCGAGCTCTTGTACCGTTTCTATTGACTCTAACTTTAGATTGACGTTCTTAAGGAGCGCCACGTCTAAGATATCGGGGGCATGATTGGGATTCATGAGAAAGAAATGAGTGGGAGTCATCGGAGCGATGATGTCAAAAGTCAGGGAGTTTGAGAGGTCGAACAGGTGTTGACCTCTGGAGTTGGTTACCGAACTATTCCAAGAGGGATGTTTGGCATTTAGATCGCCCGCTAAAATGAGCGAGTTACTCATAGCGAGTAGAATCTAGAGATCGTTTGAGAGGAGTTGGTAGTGCCCCGGGGCGTTATCGGGGGGATTATAGACCGATACGAGAGTGATCGGCTCATGACCTGACATGCCTAGGCGACTGGCGGAAACTTCTAATACCGAGAGGGGAGAAGGGGCTAGTGGGATGCAGTGAAGCTGCTTTCTATAATAGATAAGGGTGTCACCCTTGTGACAACGCGTCCTGTCATTGCGAACTATCCGGTAGTTGGCAAGTGACGGGTTTCGATTGCAGGGCTTTAGGAAAGTCTCTTGTATTAAGAGAACGTCTATTTTGTGATCGCGGAGGAAGAGCCCTATCTCTTCCCTTTGGGAATTTAAGCCGTTGGCGTTAAAGTAACCTATTGTTAGGGATCGGGGTTTGAACCTAGCTATCGCCGTATTATCCATTGAAGGTTTTAGGTGTGATAGCTAGGGTATCTAGGGCTTGCTTAATATCCGGTTAAGCATTGAAGATAGACTGTATCTTAGGGATATTGCCTTGAGCTGAGAGGATATGGTTTGCCATCGCCTTTGCGCGCGGGGAGATAAATGACATATAGGTGGAGGTGATAATGTTGAATGAGTCAACACCTGATTGCTGCGCGGTCGCGGGATCGGCAGTCGGGGGACGCGAGGCTCGAGGAGCGGGCGCGGGTTTAACGAGGGGCGCAGAGGGCGCGGGTGGCAAGGTGCCACGGAAGCGGGGGTCCCTAAGGTGGGGCGGGGGGGGGGGGAGGGTCTGACCGTAAGAGGGCACCAAGGCAGGGAAAGACTGCTGGTGGTGGAGATAGTTCCACGGACTAGGCCTCTAAGGGCTTAGTCGTTGGGGCATAAGGGCGGAGGGGATCCTATAAGAGGATGAGGGAGTTTCCCTTTGCTGGCGAGCGCCGGAGCGCTTCCCCAGCTTGGGAGAAGAAGGGGCTTTTGAGCAACCCTGGTAGTTAGCTGGGTGGCCCTCTTTGCCGCATAAATCGCAGCTGGGAGGTACGGTATAGAGGGTACGGTCTTTGGAGCGGGAGCAGTCGGAAGTGCTATGCTCGCCCAGGCACTTTACGCACCTGGGTGTAGCATGGCAATTCCGCTGTGAGTGGCCGTATAACTGGCAGCGGTGGCATTGTCCGACAATGCCACTCTTTAAGGGTTTCTCAATTTCGAACCCTGTGAGATGACACAGAGAACGAATTTGAAAAACCGGGTGGTGGCCCTCAACGGGCGGGCATATGACAAGGACCATATCGTAGAGGTCACCGCCTCTAGAGCGGTGCATACGATGGACCTCATCGACTGGGACGTTTTGCGACTGAAGGTCGGCAAGAATATCGGACGGGAGGATTTCCCTGGGAATGCGTTTTATGACGACGCGAACTTGTTTCTCTTCCGGGAGGGAGTAGGTGTGGTATGACACACCTCTCGCTCTCAGGAGACGGGTTAGTTCCCTATAATCGCGCGATGTAGGGACTAGGACTTTTATACCCTGTTGGGTGTTGCGGGCCGAGGTGAAGTCGATCTTGTGATCGACGCACCATTTAGAGATGTCCGTCCACTTCCCTTTGTCCTGAATGAACAAGGGGGGTGGAGGGGCGATCTTTATCGCGGGGGGCGCGATTGAATCCTTCGCGGAGGATGACGCGGTTGGGGGGGCTACGGGAGCGGGGGGCGCGGGGGTATCCTTCGCGGAGGATGACGATGACGCGATCGGAGGGGCGGTAGAGGTAGAGGGGACGGGGGCGGGGGGGCTACGGTAGCGCGAGTCGCGGTTGTAGCGCGTGAGTTTACCGGGGCGGATTTTAATGTTACGGTGGACGAAGAGGAGTCAGAGTCCTCTACCGCGGCGACCTTACTGGCCTGCGCGGAGCTCTGCTTCCTGTTCTTCCTCTTTCTCCCCTTTCCTTGGACGGCTATGAAGCCGTCGTCGGAGGGGGAGGAAGAGGTAGAGGAGGCGGCAGCGGACCTTCCCTCGTCTTCTTCCGAGTTATAAGAGTACGGGGTGGTGGGGCGCTTTGAAGAAGCGGGGGCGGGGAGGGGAGCGTCAGTGTCCATTGGCACCGACGGAGGGGGGGAGGGGGATCTGGGTGACTCTACAGTCGCAGGGGTGTCTAAAGCATCGCTAAAAGTAGCGATGCTGGGGTCAGAATGACCTTTTATTTGGTCTAAAAGTTCGGAGAGCCGATCTCCGAAATGCCCTTTGAGGGAAGGCTCCTTTTCGAAGCACATTTCGAGCAGCTGGACGAGCAGCTTTGTGACATGCTCGAAATTTGGTTGGCTAGCCATTTGGGGGGGGGGGATTTGCCTAAATAATCCTATCTCCCCGGTGGGAATGCCGGGGATGTGTAACAATCCCTCCCTGTCGGGTAAGACAGGGAGGATGAGTGCCTATCGGTGAACCCTAAGCTTGCTTTGGCCCGTTGCCTATCTTAATGTGCAACGGGGTCCTATCAGTCTAGTGCGATCCACACACCGGGTGTGTAGCTGAGGAAGGAAAACTGTCTCCACGTGTTGACTAGGAGATTCCCCAAGGCCAAACACTGGGACCCGGCCAATTCACTGCCTCACCCTGAGGGGAATCGGCGGGTGTGTTGGGGCAACACCCCACTCGGCTTCGTTGGCACCCGAGTGACCACGAAACTGTGGTTTTACCCGGAAGGGGCCAAAAAATCTCGACGAACGTTTTTGGACTACTTTCCGGAAATGACGCTATTAATTGTGTCTTGAAAAAGACAGACAATTAATAGTAGAAGATAGTCGGGTGACTATGGAGGAGGCGTCTCAGGAGCACTTGAGCCGCAATCTGGAACTCTGGACACAGCAGCGCAGCACGACCGTCCGCGACCGATGCCGAACATAGAGTGATATAAGTAATAACTCTTGTAAATGTTTTATAACAGCATTAGTTTTACAACTGTCTTTATAAAAGCATGTTTTAAGTGTTTTTTGCTAATATGGTATATCGGTCTTATCACCTTATCTTACATACGTTTATAAAACCAATGAAAATGACCCTTATAAAGCTTTGGACATATGTAGCATATAATATGACTTTTCATACATATAAATGATTTAGCCTTGTAGTCGCATTGGCCTCATACTATTTGTAAAATTAATAGGGCTAATATAAAACCTATTCCCTTATAATGTTTATTTGAATGCAACTTAAAAGCTAATGCAAAAAGGCAAGTTACATAGCTTCTATAAATACATAGAGGGTTGACTGCACCTCTATGTAACAGGTACAAGAACTTTATTCTTATATGTATGCTTGACTTTTCCTTTACATAAGTTTATCGTCAGCCATGACATTTTGGAACCAATCCGTTGTTCATTTGTATATCTGCAACATGAAGATCTTGTGGTTCGTCAGCTATGGAAGCTACTAGACGTTCTTCATATACAGAAGCTTCTCGAGATTCCTGAGATACGGAAATTAGTTGAGGTTCTTCAGATACGGAAGCTCCTAGGGACACTAGTCGGTTTCTTGTTACAGTTAACATCTTATCTGCCTTTAGTACACGTGAAGATTCACCTCTAATAACTGAATCTAATATCTGTGCTCTGTAAATAACATATTTACACAATCATACCACTGCTGACAAGTACCTAATCTATACTACAATTAAAATAATAATGTCCTCAAGACCGAATTTTGGTCACGGCGGCTTATCTCAACGGAGACTAGCCATCTGCGAGAGAAATAAATTAGTGCACAAGTGTGTGCGCAAACACAGGTGTACTCGTTTCCCTCGCTCTCATATTCCGAATTTACTTTTAAAGTACTGTTTTGATTTTGAAAATTGTTTCACTTTAGAGGGCCACAAATAAAAAAAAAATCCATGGGAAAAATGCTCACGGCCTAAGCTGAAAGGAAAAATAGTTCTAAATAAATAAATAAATATCTTGTACCCGTGTATAAAATAGTTTTCATTACACGGGTACAAGACATTTCTTTTTTTTTTTGTCAAATTCTAGCCCTGTGCAGTTTTAAGCAAAGTCAAAAAAACAGCCGCAAACCAAGGTTTCAGTGGTCACTTCTTGCTATAAACTGTTATGGAACTTACGTTTATACATTCCTGCACTATGTTCTCAAAATTTAATGATCGCTGTGTTTTCATGTTAACAGTTTTATTTTCTTTTTCAGTGTCGGTTTCCGTGTCAGAATTTGGACACATCCTTTCCAATTCTAATTCCGCATTTTCGAAAGTACTTCAATGTCTTCTTTTTAAAATACAATTAACAACCTTCCAGTCTTCCTCTGGTTTAGAATGCTCTAAACGACGTAGTTTCTCAACTTTAATAGGGGCGACGCGGGGCCAAAATAAAAAGCCTTCTTTTTCCCAGTCACTAGGAACTGTTGTTAACACAGACCTGCCCTTTTCTATCGTACTTACAATTTTAAATGGCATTCTATAACTGCAATAAAAAAACAAGGTGATAATCATAAAACAGAGACCTTAGTACGAGTTTGTCACGTAATCTACTTTACCATCGCGGTCGTTTATTTCGTCGCGCACACGAAAAAGAGTGCGACAAGAGTGAACACGTCTCTGTATTACTTGCTTGCACAAAAAACAAATTTCAGATACTAAAGTAGATTTACAACGCACTGCTACTAAACACGATTACTAGCGCGCATGGTAGCGTCACGACAACACACTAACACAGCGCAGCGCTTCGTGGCCACTAAGCGGGTGGGTGGCGCGGTGCGAGTATCCCCACTACATATTTACTTTAGTTAGCCTATAACCACCGCCTCTCGCGCCGACGGGCGGCGCCGACTTATTGATTGATATTGTTTATGTTATATGTCTGTCTATCCACAATTTTATATTTAAGAGATATTATTAAAAATATAAATACGTACTCTGCTTGTGACAGATAAAAAACAAAATAAGGATTAGGTGCAGCAAATTTCGCACTCATCACTTAAATAATGGTCGTAAATTGCAAATCTACAATGCTGACACCAAAAAATGTTTACATATAATAAATATTTTATTTTATCTTTCGTGATAATGAAATGGGATGGAAGATTCAAATTAGTCTGATTGTGACATCCAAAGCATTCTTCTCTTATTATTAAATGTGTGATTTGCCAAGGCCATATAACTTCAGTAAACAATTCGTGGAAATCGTCTTTTGTCAAGAAACGGTCCACATCCATATCAGGTACTGTCTGGGTTCTGTAGAATAAAAAAGAGTGCAAAGTAGTAGGTATTCACAAAATTTTACTATAAAGAATAATGGAGACTGAACCCTAAAATCTTTCAATATGGTTGAGTATATTTGCACTAGCCTGCTACAATAAAGGACACACACACATGACACACACATACATGACTTTAAATGATTTATAAAAACATTTGATTTGCTAATTATTCTTATAGTAGCCATTAACAGGAACTCACAAACGTAAAATGGTTTTTAAAATTAAAAAAAGATAGAATTAACGAGGCGCATTCAAAATTTGTCATAAAACTTACCCACTATTCTCATAAATCTGCTTTTCCACATAAACTTCCAGTACAATTTACGAAAAAAGAGTGATGTGGTCAATGTCTAGTAATGCAGGCAATTAATATCTTTTGCATATCACGTATTGAGGCAAATGACGCGTGAATAAATCATGAACTTCTTATTTTCGTATTGCGTTTGCTACAACATGAGAAATTGCCCTTATAGCCGAATTTTGTTAGCGGTTATAAGGGTAATTGGTTACATAAAAGCAAATGTCTTGCCTATTTATAGTTAATCAGCCATACAATATGCCTTTACATGGCGAGTTTAAGGGGGATTTGTCAAGGTTTTATTCCTTATAATTTGTGCCCATACGCAATCTTATTAGCATTAATATGGCCTTTATAAAATATTTTTTTTTGGCTTTAATGACATTTATAGAGCACCTTTTTGCTACTTGGGTTGGTACTACTAAGTCTGTGATGATAGTAGATCTGTATCTACTATCATCAATAATGTTCCCACGGCGAGCTTCTCTTTGTGTGCGTAACCAACAAGGATGGCACACACGATCAGATTCTGTTATCTGAAAAAATAAGAAAATTAAATTAAGCTCCTATGCAGTATCTGGTAAGAAGGCTATTTCTTGAAATTCTTTGATTGAATAATACGAAACCCAACAGAAATACCCTATTAAGTTGTGTATACATCAACATAGCTGGGAAAAGGCTAGGCAGATTGTTGATGTTATGTCGAAGATTTTACTAATTCTAATTTAATAAAACTTGTGTATAGGTTGCAGCGTTGTAACGTTCCATTTTTTTAAATTAAACTTATTAAAATTTTAAAACTATGCTTCTTTTATTTTAAGCATTTGTTTACTGATAAAGAAACCAAATTGCCAAGTTCTATCATATTCAATGCGATGGGCGTGACCTACAATCACCACGCAGTCCGTTGGCGAGGCCTTTTCCCTCTCTCCTGACACCGTCCTGGCAAACCCGGCTGTCAATCTGTGCGCGCCGGTTCGACACACCGTCATGAGTTGGCTAGGGAGGTTCACGTTCGCGTCGCTCATTCTCAGCGGCGCGACACTTACGCGTGAGACCCCCCCGACAGCCACGGCTTGTGACGTTGCGAAATCACAACCTGAGCGACATCTCAAGATTTACAAAATAATTGTATAGATGGCGCTGTTCCAAATTGGATTTTCATTATTATTTTGATGTTAATCATGTATTTAAAATTAATTGACAGGCGGATTAAATTTCCCACATTTTATAGTTAGATAATTGACTAATAAATTAAAACCATAATATTGTCATAGAATTCCAGAAGTGGACTAACCAAAGCGTCATTGTATCTTCTACGGGCTGTTCCCGTAGGTCGCGTTTGTTCGTGGGAACCCAGGGTTTTACTTGGTGTTCCATTCCAAGGGACTTGATTCCGCCAGCTGAGAGAAGTAGGCCAACTGAGATTACAGTTGTGGTCAGCGGAGATAGCATCTGAGATCTGAGTGATTAAGTTAAGTATATTCTAGGAGAGAGTGATACCATTGTGACCATACGAGTATATTCTAGGAGAGAGTGATACTATTGTGACCATAGTTTTACTAAACATATTAGAACTAGGTAATAAAACCAGTTGTTATAGATTTCATGTGTTAGGTTGTGTCTCTGAGTGCTCTGCCCAAACGTTAAATTCCTTTTATGAGCACAACCATAATAGGTCATTTGAAATGTTTTTATTACAATAAATCTTGTAATGTGTAAAGAGGTATTTGTTTAATTGGTTCGTTCCCTAATGTCATATACCCTATAAATTTACGTTAGCCCAGCTTGCTCGGTCGGTAGAGCATTAGACTAATAATCTCGTTTGCAACGGTATACACACACGCACGGCTTACACAGATAGAAACAGAAAAGGATACTTCTCTATCAAAGTGCAATGCATAAGGTCAATTTATAGTCTCAAGTGGACTGATTCGTGCCGACCAATATTCATTGATAAACGTTTATTCACACTTCCATCCCTATACGTTTTTGAAATGCGTAAATTTGTTAGAAACCACCTATCACTTTTTGAGCGGGATGATAAGGCCCAATTTAAAAGGAAAATAGTACAAAAATCTCTGATAGTGCCTCGCAGCAGATTAAAGTTATGTAACAGAAACTGCTACACTATGACGGTGAAAATGTATAGTAAACTACCGGAAAAAATAATAAAAATGAAAAACTTAGAATTTAATAGAACTTTAAACAATTGGCTTTGAGACATGATTTTATTCAATAGATGATTATTTAAATTTAAAACAGACATGGTGTATAACTATATAAATTTACGAACACTTATTTAAATTATAATTATTGACATTAATTATAAATCTAATAAATAAATTGATGAACTAATTCAATATATTTTATAATGTTAATGTGCCTAATTAATATTAACGAAACAATACTGCAAATTTTATTACGATTATGATGTGTATTACTAATGACTAACGACATTGATGTAATTTCATGATATTATTATGCATAATGTTCTAGAAATATTTGCACGACTCATCTTCTGCCTAGCGTTTTCCCAACTATGTTGGGGTAGGCTTCCAGTCTAACCAGATGCAGCTGAATGAATACCAGTATTTTACATAGAGCGACTGCCTATCTGACCTCCACAACCTAGTTACTAGGTAACAGTAGCGAAGGCTCACGTTATGGAGGAGGGAAGCCGGAGCATAAAAAAAAAAAAAAAAAAAAAAAAAATTATGACCTAATTCGCCAAAATAATTCTATTGCTACCAATCCCGAACTCATAAAACAGCTACGAATATGTTTTCAAAACCCTATATTCTATAAACAACTACAATCTAAGAAAAGTAAACACGGGAACAATATATTTTATTAAATTTACGACTGCCAGTCAGTCATTCATATTTATCGTAAAGGGAAACATTAAAATGTTTGAACGAACCATCGCGGCGTTTCTAATTTACCTATAGTCACATCTGGGCGAGCACGTATTTTCAAAACTTAACCTTGAAAAGCATGTTTCTTCACTAAGTAATCTGTATTCTAAAACTATGAATGCCGCCATCCTAATAAGATCGTACTAATTATTTTCAAATCTACTCTAAATAAGTAATTTCAGCTTATTAAACTATCTACTTACCCCAATACCTAATTACAACGTACTTTATTTTCACATCCAATAAACTCAAAACACTATGTTAATCACTGTCCTATAACTACAAACAAATATTAATACTACTAGTAATGATAAACTAATGAATTCAATAAATACTGTGCGAAAGAAATGCAAATTAATATGGTTCTAATGCGATTACGTCAAAAAGCAACCACACATTGTCATACGAATAATGAAATGTTTACGAACTCCGAACTCCTAGCCAGTATTACGAAATTCAACGAAAACTGCCGAATCAAATGCGTGCGCCAGAAAGAGGTGGTGCAATAGCAATAATTCCTTCTCGCTCCCGCGCGCACGTTTCTGCTACTATGTGCCTACAATAACTCGCTACAGACCGGCTCATAGAAACCGCGGATCACGTGACCGAAGTGACGTCATGATGACTTTATTTTTTGTAAGGAAATTGAATTTAGCATAAGCCGGACGCGCCCACGAGTTATTTTAGCGCAGTGTTTTGTTGTTGGGTTATTAAGACAATGTTTAATGTATGTAGGCGTTTTGTAATAGGTATTTTAATTTTATGGTGTATCAAATACTTATAGTTTGATTATTCAATGACGATAGAGTGGTTGTGTTCCGAATTTCCAAAGGGAAGCCGGTAGGAATCGGCTTATATGGACGTTTCGCCCCTGCTAGGTAACACGATACCCCTTGGTAAGACTGGTTGTCAGACTTTTGGACTTCTAACTACCCGTAACGACTGTCAAAGATCTACAAATGACAGCTGGAACCAACGGCTTAACGTGCTTTCCGATGCACGGAGGGGTCTTGGTATGTAAAGATGGTCACCTATCCACGACGCACGACTGATTAGTCGAATATAGTGAGACTAAAATTATTTTACCATGTTATTATGTAAGTACCTATATTCTGGCAAATAAATTTCATTTCATTTCAAGATGGCCAGGATCAACTCATGACAGCACTATATTTAATTTCAATAATAGCGTCCGAGAAGCGCATTTTGAGACTGGTCGCTATGGCAAAGCATTATTTGTGGTGGACAGAGTGAATCTGCTGCAAAGAATTATACCATGACTTCATGAGGAAACCCAAGGACACCATCTGAGCAACTTTTCTATCTATTAGAAGCAAAAGACCCAACGGGGGTTATTAATCATGATATTCAAGCTATTATGATGTGTATTTGATAAGGTCCAGTTGACCGATATTAATGTACCTTAACTGGACAATAAGTCCCAAATTCGTATCAGAAATCCTGTAGAAATATCCTACGGTGCATGAAAAAGACGATTCCCAGTGTTGGCATAAAATTTCGCGTCCCATTTTTTATCATAGCCACAGCAGTACTTCACAATATGTTGCGCAAGCGAGGAGAACAACTTCCACGTGATGACCCAGACGTGCTATTGCTGCCAATAGCTCGTCTGGGTCATCACGTCATAATAGCTTGAATCCATAGGACGAATTTTTACGACTTGGCCAAATGCAGAGCTTTGAATCTACTAGTCATTTCGCACGCAATATGTTAATAGCTAATTATTTTCATAGTTTGTTGTAGCTATGGAATCTTCTCTAAAATAAATAATAAATCTGTTATTAGCTGTTGTTATTTGGGGCTAATAATTTTTGAAATATTGTCCATTGAGCCAGTTGATCGCAGTGATTCCAAATCCTGCATGTTATATTATCAAGTTATAAAAACCAGGTTGTTTAATGAAGAGTAATAATAATATATATTTGATCTATTAATAAAATACGGGTCTTAAATTTTTCTTGTTTTAATTGTTCCCTTTTTATTTGTAATTCCAGTTCTTTAACGTCATTTAAATTAAGTGTTTCCTTCTCAGCAACACTCTTCTGGTAGTCGATTGGTTGAATTTTCTGTTCATGCAATTTTTGCAATGATGATGTCGAAGCTGCATATGTTGGTCGCCTTCTTGAAATCCAAGATTTTTTTATTTTTCCTTTTTTCTGTTGAACTGAAGAGGAGCAGGTCTTCTTAAAAGTTATAACACTCCAACCCATTCTATTTATAAACAATGTAAAGGTATTTTTTTTTTCATTTTAAGATTATTTGTAACAAATAAATATAGGGGTTTGAAGGGTGGGGGGTGCCTTAAGTTGTTTTAGGTGAAGAATGTGCGGCCACAGATAGATAGATAGATAGATAGAATATTCTTTATTATGCACACCAAAAAAATTACAGACATTAATTTAGATTATTATGAATATGTTCTGAATTTACCTGTATTGAAACTTCATTCGGGTCAACCCCAGTATTTTGAATCATCGATGTCCGTCTCAAGATCTGTTACCAAATAGTATAACATTTTGTAAGTGAAATCATATTTAACCTGACAGACCAGAGATTACAGACACAATAGAATTTAAATTGTGTCTGAGACTCCAAAGCTCCACCCGGGCAGCAGTTCCTGGGCAGTGTGACCACGGCCATCCACGTCCATTGCTCCGAAGTTGATGAGGAAAGTGGCGCATTTATTGAGTCCTCGCGCTATTGACAAGTGCAGCGCTGTGTTACCGAAGTCGCAAACCGCAATTAAACTGTAAGGTGAGCATTTAGTACATAATGCTGGCAAAATAACAAAATCCTCAGACAAAATAACTTGAACCTCAAAATAATTCCTGTTTGAGTTTTCTGGGACAACACTATAGCTGTCAAAACGGTTGAGAAACCCAACGGGCGTTTCCGTAGAAATTAGACCAGGTTACAAAATGGAGAAATGTGGATTATTTTTATTAAATAGTGTTTTTATCATCTTAAAATTATTTGATATTCATTAAAGATTACTGTAATCGTTGCAAAACAACAAAAGAATACCCACCTTCTGAGAAAATATGATTTGTTTGGGACAAGGTAGTGTTTCTGATTTCCATTTTGTAACTTGTTTGCAAAATAATAAAATATATTACATATTTAATTTTTAGCGGAAAAAGTGGTTTTAGCATAGAACACGCTACTTTCTTTAAAAAAAATATATAAATCAACTGGTGAATGTGTTAGTTTTTTTGTGATTTAGGAAAAACATATCCACTTTGTTACTTTTGGGAACTAAGCTTTGTTATTTTCTATTTTGCACATTGTCGAAAATAGTTAGCAAGTTTAGAGTATTTTTAAATTTATAGGTGTATGATACTTTATCAAAAACTTTACAAATAATGAGCTAGTGCCCTGTAAAATTGTAAATTAAATTAAATTTCATAATCAAAAAAATGGGACAGTTACAAAATTGAATGGTGGAGTTACAAAACGGAAACGTAAAGCTTATTTCACATAGTTAATAAAAATTATAAATGGTCAGATGATTGATGAAACGAAAATTAAACTACAGAACGTTAGTTTAATCAGCCTTTAATTATAATACCATTTTGCACAGTTAAATCTGAAATAACTTCCTCTGCACAGTGATTGTTTTTACTTACAGAGATTTTTAACCGTTACGTTAAGTAATGAATAGAGAATACCAAGTTATTATTTTATGGTATTGTTACTTTAAATGAAGCCACAAATAGCAGCATTATTTTTTTATACACAATTAAAGTAGGTTCAAAATAAGATTATACCTGTCAAACGACCCTCATGCAAACGTAATAAGTGTCTCTTTGGAAGATAGCAACAGCACAGCCCTGGCTCACTTCCACAAAAACAACTCACAGGTCTATAATAGACTACATTTTCTTCTCTATTTGTTATGATTTGGTGTATATCATTATTTCCGGAAATTGGTCGAAAGTTTGTCGGTATCACTTTCTTCATATTTTCGATTTCTTGAATAGGGATCAAAAACGACTTCACAGACTTCATAGCTGCACAAATATTGGTAAAGACATCTTCTGCATTTCTAATGTCGTGACCATAAAAGACTTGGCGATCCAAACTCCGCTTTACTACACCGCCAATGCCGTCAGCTACGCCTTTTCCATGTCCACTCTCGCTATAAGACCACGTTGCAAAGTCCAAGCTCATTTTATGAGCGAACAAAGAATTTGGACAAAAAAGTACATTCCATATACACGAACATAGTAAATATACAGCGTGGCGATTAGGTTATCACATTAAATAGTACAGCGGTTATTACAAGTTGTTATCAGTCTGTTAAAATAATAAAAACAAAAATAGACCTAAAAATAGAAAACTGAATTTTTCTAACAAACTAAATAGCGTAAAAATTGGCAATAAATAATCCACCCTTGATACTATTAGTGTACTGACCTGTAAAAGCGGCAACGCCGCGGCGCGCGGCGCGCGGCGCGGGCGGCGCACACGCCAAACGACAGTGAGACTAGCGGAGGGTAGGTACTTGCGCTCACGCGCGGGGCGTTGGTAATAGTTGATATCAACAATGCAACACAAACTTTATGGTATTGTTACCAAGTAATCACAAATTAAGTTTTAAAACCTCCACTTAGTTCACTTTATGTAATTTAAATTTTAAAATTTTCGAAATGTCCGCCGCGCACCCGAATGCTTAATCGACACCGTCGTATGATATTATTACGGATATTTCTTAATAGATCACCATTCGCGGTTAAATTATTTAAGTTGTGGAAAGCCTGAATTATTCTTATTTTTAAATCTTCCACTGTCGTCACTTCAGTAGTGTACACTTCATTTTTTACATGTCCCCATAAAAAAAATCCAGTGGTGTTAGGTCCGGTGACCGTGCTGGCCACCGAGTAGGTCCGTATCGGCCAATCCACTGCTCTCCGAACATTTCAGTGAGGCGTTGCCTGGCAGCCACTACTGAATGAGCAGGTGCTCCGTCAAGCTGGTACCATACCTGGCCATTGCCACCCAACGGTAGTTCATCAATGTACTCCGACACTGTGCCGTCAAGTAGTTGCCATTGATAAACACCGGACCGATTATGTTGTCTCCGTGTATTGCAGCCCAAACATTCACGGCAAATCGGTATTGGTGTGCGGACTCTCGGATCAGGTGCGAATTTTCTCGACTCCAGTATCGTAGGTTCTGTCGATTCCATATCCCGTTGCGCGTGAATGTACTTTCGTCTGTCCACATTATGTTGTACAAAAAGTTAGTCATTTTCTATTTTGCTCAGTAGCCACTGGCAGTAGGCTTCCCGGACTGGCTTATCTCTTCCTAATAAAGCCTGCACCTTTTGGTATTTGAATGGCTGTTGCTTATCTCTTTTTAAAATGTTGTGTACAGTCCTGTGGTATACTCGAAATAGGCGAGCTGCTCTACGAAGACTTGCAGTTGGATTACGAGCGAAATAATTAAGGATTTGCTCTTCCCGACCCACGGTTACTCGCAGAGGAATTTCAACCTGATGTGGAACCAAAGATTGGTTATCACGTAATCTTTGGACTGCCCGTGTAAAAATCCGTAAATCTGAAGGACATACACGTGTGGTATTATACCTCTCTCGGTATGTTCGTAACGCCAGCGCTGCGTTTTGATAACATTCTCCATAAATCAATATCATATCGGTGTACTCCGATGACGTGAAATTGACACGAGGCATCTTGAGAACACAACACAAAAAGGAACAATAAAAGCGTCTGAATTCGCATAAACGTCACACCACTTTCAAAAAGTTACCTACAACTAATTTTACTGTTGTAATTACGTGTCCTATCACAAAAATAGGAACCGCACGAACTGTCACAACACTTAACTAATCTACAACTAATAATAATGTACCTATCCTATTTCTATTACAAATAAAACAAGAATCTTAACAAAACGTCCTCAATACAAACACCAAAAAAATGCAAATAGGCAACTGCTGTCGTGAACGAACTATCCTCAAGGACAACGGCGCGGGCACTGGAGTGAGTCACACACACACAAAACACAAACAATCACACACCATGCATAATACTACTTGTGGACATGTAATATGGACAACAGAATGCTTTTATTAGGAACATTTTATTCATACGAAACTGTCTTCATTGGTATTTTTTGCTTGAATTAAATTATCTTTTCCTAAGTTGATGAGTAAGATAGTATTTTTATATTACACCCAAAAAAAAATCCTGAAACGAAACGCGTTTACTTGTTTGACAATGTGTCATTGTCTATGTCAATTGTCAATGTATTTTTATTGTTACTGCAGATTCTTCGTTCCGTACTGTGTTTTGTTTTTGCGATTATTTTCTAATGTTTTTGACCCCCGATTATCTCTAAGGACTTCTACCACCCGATTACCTTGCTATTAACACTGGACTTTGATTTGCATTGCGTTTCGGATTTGTTTTGTGAATCAATATGAGATACATCCACTGCGGAATAGCCATGCAAAGGTTGCAGAGGCATCTCATATCCTCGCTTTTTGCACACCATCAAACAAGACTTTCGCGTTGGATAACCAATGCTCAAACTCAGGTATGAAGTTGGAGTAGAAAAAACTTAATCGTATTTATTTTTATATACCTACTTCTGGTATATTTTATGGTTTGGGATATTAACTTAGTGTATCTTATTTTCAGTTGCCTCTGGATACATTTATTTGCCATCCATGCTACTTATTATTAAGTACCGAAGCTGCAACAAAAGGAATAAATATTTTTATTGTAAATCAAACGAAAATATTTTTTTGAAGAGTGCTGTTGTGATAGCGAAAGGCAAGTGAGAAAATACCTACTTGAAGACTAAAATACGGAAAACTATCTGACCTGTCAGTACAAGTAGGTATTGTCAATTGCCTCTGGATACATTTATTTGCCATCCATGCTACTTATTATTAAGTACCGAAGCTGGTGAACACGAGCGACTATTGGGGCATAACATGGTTTGCCTTGGTTGTGAGAAAAATAAGACATCATAATGTCAGTATGGACTGTCCATTGCTGGCTGTCCTATTATTACAAAATACTAATTATGTGCTAAGCATTTTGTTTTTTATTATTATAAATAACTAGGTAGTTGTATTAATTAATCTATAAAAAATGAGTTTTCATATTGTGTGTATGGATTGTAATATCTGTGTTTTAGATATTTTCCATCTTTAAATACTTGCCTAAAGTAGGCATGTTGTAACATAGTAAACAAATTATGTTTGCTGGAGCCGGAGGATGCAAAAAAAACCAATTTACTTTAGACTAATTTATTAAAATCAAGAAATTACAATTTATAACTTTAAAATTATGCAGGTGACAATTGGTCGATGTATGTACCAAGAATGAGTGAAAACGTGGAATCGTGGAAGGCGTTGTCGATGTCCGGTCCCACGGTTACGAAATGCTGCGTAGGCAGCACGTGTAAATCGTTGCGATGCGCAATATTGGTGTCACGATGTCCACAGTCCGTGTGTTATACCGAATCGTAATATCAGCGATCCTTATGTTACACCGTTGCGTAACATCTCCCCCCGTAGAACAGCAACTATTTGTTAACTGTTGTTAAAAATGTTGCTGTAAGATGACTAGGGTCCATCTTGATTCCAGCTGGATGAATATTCCTTCTTGGTTCCACTTCAGCATAAATGTCTTGATCTGCGTTTATTTCTACAGATGTAGTGTCGATCTTCTTGTCTTTATTTCCCATCCAATGCCGGTATGTAAGAGCAATGGCAAGTACACCTGCACTGAATAGTAATAGGTATACAGGTATGGTAGTATGGTAGAGGCTCCCGTCTGATATCTTGTTAAGTCTTACTGGAGGCTGTACTGAAACTTTCTTGTAACTTTCGTGGAGATTCTCGAGGTTGATTGAATTAAGTTGTACCAATGATTCTTCGGTTCTTGATGTAGTGTTCTGGTCCAATAGTGTTCGTATTCTAAGTACATGTCCCTTAATTCGGTTATCAATGTTGGCGATAGTGAATTCGGTGGCTCTTATCAGGCAACCTTGGGGTACTGTAGCTAAGTAACTTCCTTGAAGTGTTCTGAATTGTTCCTGTCCACATAACATCTGTACTTTTGCAGGTATCGGGAAGCTTAATGTGTAGTGTTTTTCGTCAAGTTGTTCCAGAGCTTGCTTGTGTAGAGTGACTGGCGTTAATGTACAGGAGTTGAGATGCTGTTGGGTGATGAGCTGCTGCACGCAGTCCGGCTTGTCTATAATCTTGAAACCAACTTTCTCTTCGCAGAGGTACCATGAGTTAAGCTTCGGACATTCTGTCTCTATGTACATAGAATATAAGCCATGAATTGCTATAAAAGGTGAGGTAGGGATAAGGGCCATATTATTTCTGTTAGGAATTATGGATAACTTGTATAGGTTATAGATTCTTGGTAAGGCAATCGGCACCTTTATAACTATAACTAATTTCTTATGAATATAATACGATCCTATTTTTAGAATATCATAGTACTCTCGCAGATCGATATCAATGATTTCGTCTTTTGAGTATAATAACCCTAATTTTCTTATTATATTTCTAAGGTTAACTAAGCTAATCATAGAATGGGTAGTGCTGGAAGCACGCGTAAAAGCTACCATAAGTTCTATTTTATTTAACTCATCCGATAATGTCTCTATATTATCGTTTAATATAAGTAGGTGCTGTGCCAGATGGGCATACGTTACTAGATCTGCCTGTTTAGATGCGTCTTGTTTTATGATTTGGTTAAGTTTATTAGCAATAATGTTCTGGTTGTCTACTATATTTTTTAATACATTAGAATGTTTTAACATCCATTCTTTAGTCAAGCTTATGTGGCGGTTAAATTCCGTTTCCAGTTTATTGTCATTACCTTCTAAAACTTGGATGGCGTTATTATATTTGATTGCATCTGTGTAGTCTAAGTTTCCTGAGATACTTTTTATGACTGATCCTAATCCGTCAATGAGTCCTCGTTTAACGCGACTAGGTTCAAAACTTTCTAATTGTATGGATATCTTTTCAAGTTTGTCCCCAAGGTAGCTCATATGGGGTTCAAACAGTGAAAGTGTTTTATTGTTAATTTGTGGCCTAAATTCACTTAATTGTGACTTAACTAAATTAACCTTCGACTGAATATCTTCTAGGTCAATGTGTAAGAGGAAGGAATGATAATGGGACACGATTTTTGTAGGTCCTAGTTTGAAAGGGAGTAATCCGGGTCCGTCTTCTAGGGGCTCAAGTAATATGTCCTCCGCTTGGACCAGGTGTAGCAATATCGTCAGCGGTATTCTGCAACAATTGTTTCGTGTTAGGTGTTCGTTTAAGACGTGATTTGGCAACGGGACCGCGTTTTTTCCTTGTGTAAATATGAATGGGCAGGTCAGCTAATACTGTGTCGTCTGTATAACGAGGTGCTAGTTTCTGTCTGTTAGCTAGTGGATTCTTAACAAATACCTGTTGGTCTGGCTCGTATTCCTTTTCAGGCTCCCTATCTTTGTTCCTATTTTCGATTAGTTCTGTGCGTTTATGCAGGGACGTTTCATTAATAGCCTCGTATACTTTAGACATCCTATTTCGGTGTTCTTGCACGTATTGTTGTAGCAAGTGCACAGATAAATCTATATCTAAGGGATCGCGAGGATCCGTATGACCGGTAACTACTTCCAGTGGTCTACATTTTGTGAAACTGTGTATGCTGCTGTTGTATGCTAATAAGGCATATGTCATAAGGTTAACAATCGCTTCACTACGGTGTTGAAGTTTTAGAATTCTCAAATGTTCTAGTAAGGTGGAGTGTAAGCGCTCTATCATTCCATTATCGTTGGGCGTATGGGCCAAGGTTTTATGATGTTGAATTTTATGGACACGCGTAAATTCGGTAAATAGTTGATTAGTAAATTCGGGTCCCTGGTCCGTGACTATTGATACCGGAACGCCATGATGGGAGCAAAACTTTAAAAAGGCTTGGACTACACTTACTGCTGTGCCGTCTCTAAGATGGTATGCCTGAGCGTATTTAGAGAAAGCATCAATGATGGTCAGGTATTTCTCGTTTTGGGCCGTAAACAAATCTAGGTGAACTACACCAAACGGTTTTGCTGGTGGCGGTACTATACAGAATCTTTGTTTTATAGGATTTCGATCATATTTGGCTTGCCCGCATACGTTGCATTCATTTATATACCTCGAAATTTCGTCTTTCATTTTTGGCCAATAGTATTTATGGGATAAGGCTAGGTAGCATTCACTTATACCGCGATGATTAGTTTTACCTTCGTGGTATTTCTGAATGATCTCTTGCTGTCTGAGATATTCTTTTACATTTTCGACTTCGGTTTTAGTTAAAACAAGATTCATAGCGGAGCTCTTGAATTTTTCTTGAATTATTGGAACTATTCTATACATGGCTAGTGGGGGGTGTATTATAATGCCGGTCTTAACTTTCGGGTTTGCGAATTCTTTAATTGCATTTATTACATCCTCCTCTAAATTCGATTCGGAGAGTTGGATGGAGGTACGGGTATGAGTTTCAAAAGGCTTAGAAACTGCTGGGCGTTTCTTTATATCACCTACTACTGTAAAGCATATTTGTCTGTTAAATCTATTTAAGGGGTCATCTGAAATTGGTATTTCTAATATTGGATTTTCGGCGCTAGTGTGAGCTGTGAGAGTGGATGAGCCCACTACGGAAGGTGACTTTTCGGATACGTTAACTATGATGGAGCTCGTTTCTTCGTTATTAATCTCGATTCGCGACAAAGCATCGGCATTTGTGTTGCTTTTGCCCTGTTTATAAACTACTGAATAGTTATATTCACTGAGCTTGAGTCTCCAGCGAGTTAGTCTCGAGCTAGGTTCTTTTAAGTTCATAATCCATTGCAACGGTTTATGATCTGTTATAATTTTGAATTTACGTCCGAATAGATATGGCCGAAAATACTTAGTTGCCCAAACTATGGCTAAAAGTTCTTTTTCTATTGTGCTATAATTGATCTCGCTTGTGTTTAGTGTGCGCGAAGCATAGGCTATTGGTTTGTCTGAACCTACAGGTCCCTGTGAGAGTATGGCTCCTATGGCTAGGTTTGATGCGTCTGTCGTGAGTAGAAAATCTTTATTAAAATCGGGATATTGTAAGATCGGGTCGTTTGTAAGTAATGTTTTACATTTTTCGAAGCAGTTTACATAGTTGGTATCATTACAGTTTATTTTTGAGCCCTTCTTCAAACATTGGGTCATTGGTTTCGTGATTTTGGCGAAATCGGGAATGAACTTCCTGTAGTACCCTAGTAGCCCTAAAAATCTTTTAATTTCCGTGGCTGTTTTAGGAAGTGGGAATTTTCGGATAGCTGAAATTTTATCAGGGTTCGGTTTAATGCCATCTTTACTGATTATATGTCCGAGATATGCTGTTTCCAATTTTAAGAATTCTGACTTATCCATTTGTATTTTAAAATTAGAGTCTCTGAGTCTTTTAAAGACCTTTTCCAAATTTATTATATGCTCCTGTAAACTAGTGCTAAATACGATGATGTCATCTAAATATACTAGGCAAATAGAGTTCTGAAGGTCCCTAAGCACATTATCCATGGTCCTTTGGAAAGTTGATGGTGAATTTTTAAGTCCCATTGGCATGCGTAGGAACTCAAAATGGCCATGTTCTACATTGAATGCAGTTTTTGGGATGTCATTTGGGTTCATTTCGACTTGGTAAAAGCCACTAGCGAGGTCGAGGGTTGTGAAATATTGGCAATTGCCTAGTTTATCTAACACATCAGTTATATTAGGAATAGGGTACTTATCATCGATGGTTTTTTCGTTCAGTTTCCTGAAATCCACTACAATTCGCCATTTGACTTTACCGGATGCATCAGCTTTTTTTGGGACTACCCAAATGGGGGAGCTCCAAGCCGATTCTGAAGGTTGGATGATTCTCTGTTCTAACATTTTTGAAATTTGATTGCGAACTTCTTCGCGGTGTACGAATGGGTATCTATAAGTTTTAGTATAGACCGGTACTTCATCTGAAGTACGTATGCTGTGTTTTATTTTATTGGTAAAGGTAAGCGGTTCTCCCTCTACATAAAATATATCGGCATATTGCGAAACCAAGGACTTCAGATTAGCGCGCTCTTCTTCATTTAGATGGTCAGTGCGTAACCGAGATAATACCTCGTCTACTCGGGATTGATTTGATTGGTGAGTACATTCTAAGTTATATGTTTCCGCTTTAATAGGTTGGTCCATGGAAAAAATTAAGTCATTGCTGGTTGGATTGAAAATTTCTAAATAACCGCGATTATTTCTAACGCTCGTAATACACTCGTTTATGCAGCAATTTGAAATTATCTGATCAGGAATTAAAGCATCACCCTCTTGTATATTAACTGGGACTCTGACTAACTTTGAGGAATTCGCTGGGATAATATCTTCATATAAATTGCTATTGCGCGAATTGTACATAACTATTGGGTTAACTGCAGTTTTTGTAATTAGCTTATTATTTTTAAGATCAATATTTGACTCCCATTTATTTAACAAATCTAAACCGATAAGGCCGTCAAAATAATCGTGAAACCTGTAAATGTAGAATGTTAAATGATTATTGTCGTTTATCTCCTGAAAACAGGGTAAGTTAATGGAGTAATCGTTACGGCTAGTTGCATGCACATTTGTTACCTCAAAGGGGTCATAGTTCCATTGTAAATGTGGGTAAAACCTCTGAACAGCTTCAGGGCTAATAAATGATTGGTTTGCTCCTGTGTCGATTAATAATTTTAACGGTGGGTCCGAAATTACTATATATGGTAGGTAACGTTGAGTTTGTAGATTGACCTCTATTTTGATTCGTTTGTAGTCCGACTCCCCCGAAAATTTTCCTGGTTAGAAGACGCTGACTCCTCGGTGGATTGCCCTTCACATGTCGCCTGACTTACCTCAGGGGACGTACCTAATTGCTGGTTAATATATGCACTCAAACCGTCATAATAAGAATAGTCGGGCTGTTCGTAGGAGTTGTACAGATATCCGTTGAAGTCATTATCACAATAAGGTTCAAACATATATGGATATTCAAAGCATTCGTTGAAATTCATTTCTCTTGTCCTAAAATAATTAGAAGGTGGTGGGTTCCCTTGCCTAAACCAATCGTTACCCCGGAATGGCATTGGTCTCGGTACGAAATGAGATACACCGCTCATTGGTTTTGGCGTATCATTTGTGTTCGGCCCTTTAAATTGATTATTACCGGATGAATTATTATGTGGATTATAGTTAGAAGGACGTGCCCCGAATATCTGTTGCGTACGCGATGGACCTTGCTGTTGGAATTGCTGTGGTTGGTTAAAGCCTTGTCTCCACATTTGCGGCGGACGTTGCAGCGGATGTGGTATAGCTATATTTGGTCGAGAAGGACCGGGCATATTAAAATTAAATGGCCTATGCATAGGCATGGGAATATGCGGCATAACAGGATTGAATAATTTGGTCTGATCAGTCGGTGCCTGAGGCTGTGGCTTTCTAGCCGGTGTGTGCTCGTTTCGCTGTTGTAAGTAGAGAGTGTTCATTTCTTCATGAACAAACTCAAGCGCTTTTTCTATCGTGTCCGGTCGCATGCACCTAATGCGTGAACCTAAGGGGTCACGAAGGCCCCGTAAGTAAGATTGCAAAGTTAACTTTTTATAAAGGGAACGTTTCGAATCGATTGTACTCTGAACGGTTTCATGTAGTGACACGTAGGTCATTATAGTGGCAAATAGAGTTTGGCACTTTTCGTAGAAATCCTGTGGTGTGGAAGAGCCTTGAGTTAATAGAGCCATGTCGTTGTAAAGCGAGGTCTCATCGCGTTGGTCAGAGAAATTGTTGACTAAAGAACTACGTATGCCACTCCAAGTTTCTGGTACGCCGTTGGTGTTAATTAACCGGGCTGCGGGTCCAGTGACCTTGTTAAGAATCCCGTTCAAAAGAGTCAAATTTATTAATTCGCGCCCTGGTTCAGCTGATACGTAGGCTTGCACTAACTGGTCACACAGTTTAATGAATCTAGTGAGGACATTAGGGTTTCCGTCAAATTCGGGAACTATGCGTAAGGCCTTGTAAATTTCGTCTATAGCCGACATTTCTACGGTTATTTCTCTATCTTCTAAGTGCCTAAATGAATCTAACAATAACGATCTGGACGATCTGTCTAGCCTAAGGGTCCTCGATTGCCTGGGATGGAAAATCTTGGGTATTTATCTTTCAATTTTATGATTAACACTTAAGGATAAGGATGAGCAACTCAAGAACTATTCTAAAGTACTCACATGAGCATGGTTGGTACCTCTGCGGTATCGATGTCTGGATACTCCTCCCGACGACAGCTTCTGAAGATCCGGATACTCGTACGGTGCTTGATAGTCACCCGGGTGACTCGCGAGTCGCGATCCTAAGGTCGATCCTATGAATTTACTCTCGCGAACCGGCCCGCGAGTATCCTACCGACTGCGCCAATTATGTTTGCTGGAGCCGGAGGATGCAAAAAAAACCAATTTACTTTAGACTAATTTATTAAAATCAAGAAATTACAATTTATAACTTTAAAATTATGCAGGTGACAATTGGTCGATGTATGTACCAAGAATGAGTGAAAACGTGGAATCGTGGAAGGCGTTGTCGATGTCCGGTCCCACGGTTACGAAATGCTGCGTAGGCAGCACGTGTAAATCGTTGCGATGCGCAATATTGGTGTCACGATGTCCACAGTCCGTGTGTTATACCGAATCGTAATATCAGCGATCCTTATGTTACACCGTTGCGTAACAAACACAATAACATTATACTTGAAAACATAAACAGATACAGTACACAAAAGGTACCCTTGTTGCTAAAAATAATATTAACATAAGCTGTAATATCTGTGTTATCTAACTGGTTTATTTTCAGCCCTCAAGAAACAACTACGTTTGTCATGTGTGTTGGATGACATGTTGGAAACAAATAGACAGGCAGTGCATGACTCATCACGAGAAACGGAATTGGCTTCGGACATCAATCCACCAGCCACTTCGGTGAACATGTTAGGGATAATGGTATCTATGTTGTTGAAGTGTGTCCGGAACTGGAACACTCCCAAGAAATGATAATGCGGGTTGGTGGAGATAATCCTTATTTATTAAGAGGATGTATTAAGTCTTGTCATGTTTCCCAGATAATTTACTTTTCCTATGTTTTATTTGACACTGTACATGATAGTGATTCTGTTTTAGAAGCTATTTTAGGGTACTATTGTAATTGCTTTGTAGGGAACAGAACAGCTGGTTGTTGTTGTCACGTTATGACAATAATCTGGTACCTTGGTTGGGTAAGACACCAAAACAATATTCAAGCTCCAGCAGGATTTTTAGTCAACATATTATTAACAATTCAAGAATATTAAAATAATCTAACAAAAGGCTAATCTTTGTTAAAAACCACAATTACAATTGTAAAATAATATATGCATCAACGCTTGTATTTGAGGGGTGTAAAAGCCCTTCGTTGTCACTAGTACCATTAACAGTTCCATGATGGAACTACTGTCTGTTTTTTTTTATCACTAGTTCCATTTTAAAAGAATCTGAAAATAATGGAACTAATGTTGAATTTGTTATAACCAGTTCCGTTTTTAAAAAAATATAAAAATAATGGAACTAATGTTGAATTTGCAGATATCACTAGTTCCACATTATTGCTTTAGGCACTTGTGAAATTTTTAAGGGTAGTAAAAACATTGGAGTTAAAAATTCAAAATTCAAAAGTCATTTATTCAAACTAGGCTGAGAATCAGCACTTTTTGAACGTCAAAATTACATAAGACAGTCCCCCAAAAACGCCCACCCTTCACCACTTCCTAGTGCCTTTAGCTGGGAAGAAGTGGCGCAACAAACTCCCCAGTTAAAAACACTTAGTTTTTATAATAATTATATTCAATAAAATCAACAAATATTTTTTTAGTCTACCTTTACTTTTTTTTAATAGGTATGTAGTGATCGAATAGAATCAGTAAACATTTATTTTTTGAGAATGAATTAGTTAAAATCAACAAATACTTTTTTTATGTATGATTCAGATTCATTACATTTACTATAGTACGCGCTCAACGAAGTTTATCTAAAAAATTACCCACAGATATTTCGCCTGTTAATAACTGCATTTGGGCTTCAATGACTAAGTCATTTCTGTCTCTGTAAATTCTTCGTCGTTTAGGTTGGGAACTCTGCCCATACTTTTGTAGAAGATTAGTTCTATACTCCATTAACATTGCATCATTATAAAGAATATGTAAGAGCTGCAATAAATTTGTCTCGTTTTTATTGACGTTTGTATTCAAATTATGATGCCAGCCTTCAAGGACATTATTTGTCCTATGGATCTCACCATAAACACACCATAATTTTTGTACGTCTGGTTTCATCCAAAACGTAACGAAATATTTTTTAAATTTATTCAAATCTTCGTTTTCGGGCATTTCCAGTTGTATATCTTTCGAACCTTCTTCGATTTTATTTGGCGGGAGAAACGCTAAATTGCCACAAAGAGAAATTATCCTTTTGTTTTTTCTGCTACTGTTATACCCCTTTTTCGATGTAATGCCCAGTTTGGTTGCTTTTCGAAAAAGGCTGTTAGTATAATGATAATGACAACCTTTAACATCTATGCCAACATTGAATGATAAAAGAGCCTTTATTGTGGCTTCCTCAAAATCGCACATTACTTTATTTGGGTTCCACTGGGGTATCTGCGATTTTATGAGAGAAAATAAAATTGTATAAGAATATTTATTTCTATTTGTCATAAACGCATATAGAACGGGCACGACATTAGTAAAATTACTATTGCTGCCAATGTCAGCATGAATAGTAAACATTTGTGAGAAAGGTTTCGGGCAAAATTTAAATGTGCCGTCCATAAAAAAATTCGTAACATTTCGCATGTGCATTTTTCCCTCGGGAGTACAAAAGACCAGAATTCTATTATTATCTTGATTGAAATCAGCTATAAGCCGCGCAGATAGAGAATAGATCTGAAAATGGCGGCGGGTACGCATGGTACGGTTGGCAAAACAAGTTCTCAAACATCGATTTTTATTGACTTTTTTGTTATATATTATTCTTTTTTAATATTATTAATTAATAATAGTAGAAATAATGACAAAAATATTAATTAAATAAATAAGGAGCAAGGGTACATTAATATCACTGGATTTTAAAATTTGTCTTTATTAATTGTGACATATCAGAATCATATTACAAAAATACCACCTCACATACATACATAAAGTAACGTTCTTATCCCTTAGGCCAGTAAAGTAAAGGCGGAACTATATTAGACCGACGCACACGTCTGAGACGTCGCCGACGTGTGTTTTGCGCGATCATTTCACGCTGGTTTTTGAACAAGACAGGCGGTACCTGCCTAGCTAAATGATTATTAGTTCTCTACAAGACACAAGAAAAGGATTTAGCTTAAAAATGTACGAATCAGACAGAGAATTTGAAGTAAATTTCATTTATTTTTATGGCTTTGAACCGACCAACAGGGGAGAAAAGGTTTTATAAACCGCTTGGTCCAGCAGTATCCTGGTCATCTGAACCCATAATTGGTTCAATTCCCTCCATCAATTCATTATAATCCTCCATGGACTGGCCACTTTCACAGTCCTGGTCTTCATAGTCGTCACTTTCATCTTCGCTGTCGCTGTTCATACCGACACTGATAATGAAGTCCTCTATTTCACTCTCCCTACCTACATCGCGATTCCAGTATTCTTCTTCGACTCTTTTGATGTGGTTTACTTGTTTCTTCCAGTCGTCTCGCGTAATTGAAGCTATGGCCTCTTTTGTGAACTCCTCAATTTTGTTTTCGTGTTGCTCCACATTTTTATCTGCGACCCGTTGTTTTATTAAATTCCAAACGTGTTCTATCGGGTTCAGGTCGCAGTTGTAAGGAGGGAGTCTGAGGACTTCATGGCCCTGTTCACGCAGAAGTTCGTCCACCAAATACTTTTTCTCTGGGCAATGCTTTTTTAGCTGCATGAGCAGCTCTGCTTTAGTCCAGTCTTCTTCAAATGAGACACCGTGCTCCTGCATCCATATCTTTATGTCCGCTTTGCGGGTTGCAGTCGTTGGCGCTTTATCCAACTGCATACTGTGGTAGGATGCATTATCCATGACGAGAATGGAGTTTTCAGGCAGATTTGGTATTAGTTTTTCTTTTAAATATTTCGTAAAATTATTACCATCCATCTCGTCATGGTAGTCACCTTTTTTTGATTTAGCTTTAAATAATAATCCTGCACCCTCCACAAACCCATCCTCTGAGCCGGCATGAACCATCACCCACCTTTGTCCGGGACTATCATTTTTGCGAACGCCTTTATCGGTGGATGACTGCCAGCACTTGCTGACAGTATAATGGGCATGGATCCACGACTCATCCATTTATACAACTTTCTTTTTTTCCGCACCCATGGCATCATTTTGTCGGAGGCGGCGTAAATATTTAACTCGCCACGCTTTTATGTTATCGCGTTCTATGAGCACCATTCGGTTCTGGCGGCATTTTCTAAATTTAAATCCGAGCTTTTCTTTTAAAATCTTTCTTAATGTCGTTTTGGAGCCTTTATAGTTTAAATCAGCTCTTGCTGACGCCAGAATCTTGTTCAGCGTAGGTACCTCCTTTCGAACGTCGTATATTGAGGCAACAATATTTCTAATGGCACAAATATCGAAGCTGTCCATGGGGACACGCGTATTATTTTTGCCTTTTCTGCCCTTACTCGGCGTACGGATCTTGGTGTTGGTTTGTTCTGCAAGTTTACCTGAAATAAGAGTAAAATATTACTATTACTGTCAGTTATCGTTATAGAGCGACGCCGTTCGCAGTTTAACACACGCCGGTGAGTACGATCAACACCATGAATGACTTGATCGATACGGGGCGTCTGTGGACCCGTATTTTCAGATGCTTCAAGTTTTGAAGATGATACTATCTACACTATCTACAGCTATGATGATGGATGAGGATTGATGATGGTGATGGATGATGATGATGGTGGTGGGTGATGATGTCGATGATAATGTATGATGGATGATGATGGTGGTGGATGATGAGGGTGGTGGGTGATGCTGATGATTGTATGATGATGATAATGGTGGGCGATGATTATGGTGTTTGATGATGATGAATGTTAATGGTGATGGATGATGACGATGGCTGATGGTCAGCAACACTGAATTTAGTCATACTCGCTGCCAAAAGGACTCGTTTCCAGGCCAGAAACTATTTATACAAAAACCACACTCGTTTCCAGGCCAGAAAATCTATATAAAAACATCATACTCGATCGAGGTAAGGCTAATCATCTTCAAATAAATTGATTTATCTATCTATCTTGGTCACGCCCATAAAGCAACCGCGTAAAATAATGTGTAGGTACCATGTAATTACCTTCTTTCTTTATTCTCGATATAGTAGCCATCGATAAATTAGTCGCCATCACTGCGCGTGCGGCGCTATACTTTAACGGATGATAACGCTCCAAGTTCTTCTCTTCGTCAAAGTATTTTATAACGTTGTAAACAATCTCACGTGCATCACTGTGAAGAATCTTTCCACGTTTTCGTGAAGCCATTGTCAATCAATTACAAAATGTCAACGTTCGTAACAAAAACTTAACGAAAATAAATAACAATCAAACGTAACGCAAACAAATAACAATGAAACTCAACAAAAACAACAATGAATAACAACGAAAACAACAAAATAACGGAACGAATTTAACGATAACTCGGAGTGCGTCAAGTAGCGTGGAAAGCGAATCCTGACTGACTATTTTTTTGTAGCGCGTACTTCACTGTGTGAGTATAGACAGCGATAGAGAGTGAGCGAGAACGCATGCGAGCGGACGCCATTTTCAGATCTATTCTCTATCTGCGCGGCTTATAGTAAAATTTTTTCAAATTGTTTTGGCACCTCAACTTCATTTGGATCATTTGTATTAATTTTTTTAACGCTTGCATTTTTTTTTTTAGGCGGGTAATGCGACTCTGTTTACTTTTGAATGGTGGAACAGCATTTTTTGTAGCTAAATCAAATCCTTGATTTGCTATACGAACCAAGGCCAAAGAACAAGAAGGGCAAAGAACATGAAATTATACACAATACGACTTAAACATAAAGCTAAGAGTAATGTCATTTATGCAAATATACATGTCGGATTCATCAAAACCCAACTTATACCATTACTCAATAATATACTATGTAGGTACACCGCTTTATCTGGTAACAGGTAGTAGCGGCCCTAGGCCGATAAGACATTATGCCGTTTTGATTATATATTTCTTAATAATGTAACTGTGCAAACCCGAGCATAACATTAAATAATTGTTCTATGGAATAGTCACTCGACTTAAATATTTCGATTGTATGATGTACTTACGTATGTTAATTTTAGCTTACCGTGTCTATTTTTACGGATCCTGCACATTTCATTTGTTTTTTAAATAGCTTGCAACGCCACAAGCTGGTTCCATTTTTATACATCACATGTTTGTAATACTGCCATCCTGATGATAACAATACTTTTCCCCTTCCCCTTTCAATTATTTGAATTGCACTCATTTTTTGTATTCTTAAGAGGAGCCGAATAAACTTGCTTGCGAACACATTGCATTGATTTCTCGCACTACAACGACGACATAAACTTACGTTTTTCTAACTACCTCCCGATATGGAAAAAATTAATCGATATTACAATAAACGACCGATAGATGTCACTGGCTGTCTCATCAAGTATCGCCATGTAAACTAATTCATTCTCAAAAAATAAATGTTTACTGATTCTATTCGATCACTACATACCTATTAAAAAAAAGTAAAGGTAGACTAAAAAAATATTTGTTGATTTTATTGAATATAATTATTATAAAAACTAAGTGTTTTTAACTCCAATGTTTTTACTACCCTTAAAAATTTCACAAGTGCCTAAAGCAATAATGTGGAACTAGTGATATCTGCAAATTCAACATTAGTTCCATTATTTTTATATTTTTTAAAAAACGGACCTGGTGATAACAAATTCAACATTAGTTCCATTATTTTCAGATTCTTTTAAAATGGAACTAGTGATAAAAAAAACAGTCAGTAGTTCCATCATGGAACTGTTAATGGTACTAGTGACAACGAAGGGTAAAAGCAAAGTCAACTCTGTCCGTAAAGTGTCAAACTGAGATACAAGCTAAATTTAATTTAATCGTCGATAGTCAAGATTATCCGAACTTTTTTGAAATTACTAAAATGAAAAGGATTCAAGATGGACATACGCAAAGTTAAAATGTGTATAATATTTAATTTTTCGGCTATATTTAGCGTTAAAATTTGGATTGAGGTGATTTTGCTTGTAAACGTCGGACAAAGGTGCTTTTGCTCCTAACCTTAGAGGACAGAGGCTGTTTTGCTTCTCACCTGACAGGATAGAGGTGTTTTTGCATTCAACGAAAAAATGGTACTGACTGCATAAAAACACAATTTAATATTCTATATTATATTATTATAAAATTATGACAGAGATGTATCTGTGTACATGTTGTGGGTATTATCAGATTTATTGCATTAAGCTATTCAGGTGTCTGTGTCTAAAATGAAATAATATTTTTTGACATGTTAAAGCCTATTTGAGCGGCTTTGGAAAAGACGAGTTCTCGTTTCAAGCAGATTGCTGTCAACGGACTGCTAAGGTCAGCATAAATGAGACATTTGATAACAGGAAATGCTAAAACTACTTGAGTATACAAAGAATAAAAATCTCTATACAGATAATGATGAAAATATTTATTGGAATTACTAAACTTGTTAAATAGATAAGTCTGTGTCTGGTACGGCTCCTTCACATATTTCTATAGGATCATACGCATCGTCTGACCGCCTTGACGGATTTTCTAACAATCTTTTATAATAAATTAAATTTGGCAAAGTTTTCCAGCTAACTCCAAAATGCTTTTTTAAAAGAACATCAACATCTTTTAATTTAGCACCCTTGAGAATCACTTTGTCTTTCTCAATCTCTGTGGGTTCAAGATTGAGAAACGATTTATGTTTTTTTAATACGGATTTGTATACACCTCGGTCACTGCTATAATTTTCTTCTCCTTTCACCAAAATTCTGTTATTTTCAGTCCTCGACAAAATAAAAGGCTTGCACGTTGCAAACTGGAAGTGCCAGTTTCCAGGTGGCTTAATCACGTTTTGAAGAGCTGTTTTCCAGTCAAAATTTGTACTCAACTTAACCAAAGTTCTGCGTTTTTCAAATATTTCTTCGTACTGTTCTGGTGTAAGAATCTCTTCCATGGTTTTTATCTCTTTCTCTATAACACCAAAAACCCTGTCGGCAGGAAGGAACGAATGTCCAGGGATGGGGAACACAAGTTCTATACATTTTACATGTCTTGGAGCATTGGTCAGCCAGGTAGCACACATACCAACCATGATACTGTTCTTGTTTTGTGCTCCACACCCATCTGCAACCAGTCTTATTGTATTTATATCACTTGCAATATCCATAAGATTCAGTCTATGAAAGACAGATGATGCAATTTCATTTGCTCCTTTTCTATATTGATCTTCAGTTCAGTCTATGAAAGACAGATGATGCAATTTCATTTGCTCCTTTTCTATATTGATCTTCAGTCCATGAGTACAAAAAAACTGTTTCCGTGTTTAACTGAGAAGATGGATCAGATTGTACTATCGCAAAATTATAAATACAGTATGGAGACCACATATATGCAATAAATGAAACCCCAAGTAATACTAGTCCACAGAAGTATAGCAAAATTAAATATTAAATAAAACACCGTAAATTTAAAAAGTGAAATTTTCAAACAAAATAAATATCAAAATAAATTCTATAAAAGTAAACACTCTGTTTAGAAAACGTACCTTGATCTCAGGAAGAGCGGCAACTACGCACGCGGGTGACATCCAATGGCGGCTTTTTTATCGGCGCTGGCGTTTGATCGTTTGTCAATGTTCGATGAAATCAAAATTCACTTAGTTCATTTTTACCGCCACGTTTTTATTTCGCGATAACTGAACTGAACTAACTAAATTAACTATTGCACATTAGTAAAAAAAAGTAAACTTAAATTTTCAAAATGTCCACCACGTTTCTGAATGCACAAGTTACATCGCCGCACAATGTTGTCCCGAAGCCTGCTCAACAAATTTCGTTCAGGATCTAGAGCCATGGCTTTTAATTTGTCAAAGGCAGCGACAATACGATTGCGCAGTTCATCTTCGGTTTCGGAGACCCGCGAGTAAACTTCATTTTTAATAAAGCCCCATAAAAAGAAGTCTAGAGGAGTGAAGTCGGGCGACCGAGCTGGCCACCTGTGGGGGCCATAGCGCCCAATCCATTGTTCGCCGAACATGGTGTTAAGCCGCTCTCTCGCGACGAGTACGGAGTGTGGAGGAGCTCCGTCTAACTGGAACCATACCCGCCTGAAAGATACCGCAGGCAATCTTTCCAAATATCGTGCTATCGGGCCGTTAAGAAGATCTAGAAACTTCTGTGCATTCAGGTTTCCGTTGATAAAAACAGGACCGATTATTTGATCTCCGTGAATGCCTGCCCAAACATTAACGGAAAAACGGTACTGATGAGCTGATTCTCTAAATAAATGGGGATTCGTATGGCTACAGTGACACATGGTTTGTCGGTTCCACATGCCGTTCCGAGTAAACGTGCTTTCATCTGTCCAAACCACATCTGATAAAAAATGTTGGTCTTGAGAGATTTTTTCAAGTACCCACCGGCAGTAAAACTCTCTAATCGGCTTATCACGGGGCAGCAGCGCCTGAACCTTTGCATATTTATAAGGACGTATTTTGTTCCTTTTCAGCACTTGATGTATTGTTCTATGGCTCACTCTAAACACACGCCCAGCTTGTCTAAGGCTGCAAGTTGTGTTCCTATCGAAATGGTCTAAGACTCGTTGTTCAAAAGAGGATGGAACGTGACGCGGAGCAACTCCTTCATGAGTGTTCGGCACTATGTGCTGATTTTCTCTGATCCTTTGGACAGCCCCCAGGATTGTCCGGACATTAGTAGGGCAGACACGAGTTGCGCCGTATCTCTCACGATAAGTACGTAGAGTTAAGGCTGAATTTTGGCGGCATTCGCCATACAATAAAACCATGTCTGTATACTCTGCAGCACTGTAAAAATGATGTTGTCTTGGCATTTTGTTAAAAAAACACGGGTACACACACACAAGTCAAGTAGTGTCAATTTCACCGTAAAAAATAAATAAAAATAAACTTAAAAACACTATTTATACACACACAAAGTCAAGTAGCAAATAAGTGTCAATTTCACCTTAAAAAAAGTACCTATTTACGAGTATTAGTTTAATTTGCCAAAATCACTTGAAGCAATGCGCGCTACTAAATCTCTGTGAAAGTCACGATACACTATCCCGGAAGACAGCGGTGAACTGACAAAGCGAGACTTCTCAAAAATGGCGAAAATAATAAAAGTCATAATTTAGGGTTAACGGCGCAATTATCGTTTATCGATACTTTTTTACACTTACTTACCTACTACCACAACAAGGCATTAAAATACAAGCATTTTTGTGTTATTCGATTGTTTTAATATTTTTAACGATTAACAAATTATTGATTGGATTAAGTATTAAAAAAAGTTTTAGTAATTTTGTACGATTGGACTTAAGAAACTACCGTTTTGTGAGTGATTTCCTGACTAGCAAACGTGTAAGTAGGTACGATTTTTATTAATAGGTTGCTTCTACGTAACTTATAAAATTGTTATTGTTTACTTCTAATTCATTAATTTAATCTCTAAATCTACTGAATATTTAACAAGAACTTGCACAACACACTTAAACAAAGAAGCTGTATACATACTTAGGGCATAGTGTTTTAGAATTATCACAAGAGCACGATAATTCTAATAAAAACACTACGCCCGCCCTAAGTATTTAAAGCTAAACAGTTTTTTTTGTTTATCGATAATTATTCCCTAAAGTCAATAACAGGTGTCCTTACCTACGCGCACCCCTCCTTCCCTGCTGCCCGCAAAATTCGTTCACAATAACCGCCGCCTTTGAAAAACGCCGCATGTCTCGAGCCGCCTGTTGCAAGATACCGCCAAAGACACCGCTGCCTACGTACACCCGCAGGAAATGTTAGCGCGTGCCAGTGATGATAGGTTATGTTTGTGTAAATTGCAAAATAAAATTTCGGCCGTGGCAGGTCAAAAGGAAATTCCAAATTTCCAAGTACTAATCAGCTTCCAGTCTAACCGGATGCAGCTGAATGCCAGTATTTTATAACAGTAATTTCAAGTATTCATGTATCGAAAAAAATACAACATAAACATTAAATTTAATAATCAGCCTGTAATGTTCCCTGCACACATTGACTGCACAGGTTTCCTGTCTATGAGAGGGAGTAGGCCGTACCATCATGGTATTAAATTCCATACATTTCAAGAAACGAATGTATTTGCGTAGAGCAACGGCGGCGGCGGAGATCACGCGGGGAGTCGGGCGATGCTGCCGCGGCCTCCATACACACTTAGTTTGCGCACTCGAACGTTGAAATAAAATGTATTGCATTTTAATATTTTTTTCTTTTGTAATTGAAATAAACATTTTTTTTTTAATTCCAGCTTGTCGTTTAGGTGTACCGATTTTACATTTTAGGCAAATAGGTAAGTAGAATACGTAAAAGCGTCGTGATAGTTTGCACTGTATGGCAACGTCGCTTTTCAATGTTCAAGGATTCAAGTTCATTGAATCATTGACCCAGTGATCCAATTCTACAGAGTGTTCAAATTTGATCAAAATTAGAACTCTAGTTTTTTACCTAATTACTGGACCGATTTTGTCCATTTTTTGTGTATCGTCAGAAAAGGCGATAACAAGTATGTGGTTTAATTTATTGCATATATGTGGTTTCCATACTGTATATAACTGTCTGCTATAGTAAGCAGCCTGATCGGGTATCTTGGGTAGGGGCTGGTTTTTCTGACAATCGAAACTGAAAGTCAGCATGCCATTTTTTCGTTCTTTAAGGAGTCGATAGAATGCCTTCGCTTTCAAATTATGGACTCTCTTTTCTATGATTAATGTATTTTTCTTGCTGATGTCGGTTTCATTTTTAATTTGTTCTGTTAATTCCGAGCATTTTGAGCATGTGTCAGTCCTTGGCGAGCCAAACCCAATGTTAAAATAAGTATTAAATACTCGCCGAAAGTAAGATTCTTTTACCCGCAAAGCTGTCTGGTTACTAAACATTTTCCACATCTTCCTAATATTTAGCGTCGCTGGCAAATATTTTCACTCTACTGACGATCGGCAATAGTGTGATTCTAAACACTGAAATAATTTGATGAATTGTTTAACAGCGCGAAATTTCATCACATTGTTCTGCGATGTGTGATCTCCACCCCTGTTTTCTTTCACAGTGCTACCAGTCAGTTTAAAAGTTTTGGCGACGCGACGGATCCTATGGAATGTAATAGCATTCTGGCATACGGGAATTAACCGATTTTTGTTACATTTCTTCACGAACAACTTAGTTGAATATTGCGCAGGTGCCCTTGAGCGATCTCCTCTAGCACGCCGCCGCTGAATATCATTTACCTGACAATATTTTAATAAAAAGGCGTCCTGCTCCGGTTTAGTCTTTAAATCGTAGAAAGCTTTAAAAATGACATTAAATCTGCCATTTTAAAAGTTGCACATTTGTAACTTTCGGAGTTATGACCGCATCTAGGCATTGCCGGCAACTTTTTTGGTTCATACCTGAAACAATTTGTTTTCAAACTTAGTACCGTATTTCAATGTAGATTGACATGTTGTTTAATTAATTTCCTTGTTAACTATCTTATCTAATGTTTAATTTCAAACGGTTTACTACATTAAATTTAGTACCTACCGAATAGCTTCGGTAGATTCCGATTCAAAACATAATAATTCATTTAACAAACTGTATATTCAAAAACTTTTCTTAACTTTTTTGCTATCACTATCTCCAATCACGCGAAATGTACTAACCGTTGCAACTTTTCAACCGGTCTTTTCCATTGCTTAGGATCACGTCTTCTCTTCCTTGCTTTATTTTGAGGAACCTCTTCTATATTAACTTCCATTATGCAGTACTTTTTACTTAGAAAACACAATATTTTCTCTTCAAATACCAATAAGGTAAGTACTAAAACACACAACATGCACCTTGAAAAGTTTCGAGAGCAGCTCTGATCGCCATGACAGTTTTAATCAAATGCCGGCTTCTGATTGGTTGACATGGACAGAGTCAAATTTGCTTCTAGGAAATTTGGGACAGAGTTGATTTTGCACGTAACTGCGTTTTTTGAACTAAATTTATAGCAGGATTGAGTCGAGTTTGCATATTAACAATTTTACCGTACCACAGAGTGACAACCATAGAGTAAGACTGCATTCACAGGTTAAAAAATGTAAAATATGGACAGAGTCGGTTTTGCTTTTACACCCCTCATTTGTTTTACATGTCTGGTTATATTTAAAGCAGTTATTTATGTAATTACTGCAGCACTACAATACTTATACACTAATGTATATGTGAAATAAAAATGCTCTTGGTTGACCTCGGTTTCTTTAACACTAGCACTGCATTGCTATACCTAATGTATATTATTGAGTTATCTAGGTAGGCATTTAAGATATATTATAATCTAACAAAATGTTTCTCTTTATTTTCTATAATAAATAAATAAATGTTTTTACTTTTTTGTTTCATTATGCCTAAAGCTCAACACGCACAAGGCGGGTGCGTGTCGGGTGCTGGTCGGGACGGCAGTACGGCGGGCTTGTATATATTGTAATTCCTTGTAAGTATTATAATATACATGTCAGCACACGAAATACGTGTGCGGCTGCCGCGCCCAACCTGCTCCACGCCCGACCCGCTCCGCAACCGTCCCGCTCCGCGCCCGACGCGCGCACGCGTATCGTGTGCCGACATACATAACTATAATACAAGGAATTACAATATAAACTAGCCCGCCATACTGAATACAAGGAATTACAATGTACAAGCCCGCCGTACTGCCGTCCCGCGCCCACACGCACCCGCTTTGTGTGTGTGTTGAGCTTAATAATACTAAAACCATATCAGTTAACCGTAATAATTCACAACTGTTCGCTATTTTAAAGCACCATAAGTTTTTTAATAGCGAAATTATAATCTATACACTTATTGCCAGCGATCTGATTAAAAGGTTTTATTAAACTGTTTACGTCTAGTCTGTTGTAATGACAAGTTCTATCAGTTTTTTTTTTATACTAATTTAATGTGTCAATATTCACAAATATAAAACACAAAAAATCATTGATGTACATTCAATTCGATAACTATGCCGACGTCCATACAAAAACTGGCCATGTTCTTTAGCAGGTAATAATTTTTTTTTTTGATGATATTGGCTTGTTGGCCCATCAGAGAAAAAATGTAAAACTTTTGTATTTGGGGTGTTCTCTCTGATAAATCTTATCACCGGCAATAAGTGTGCCCAAATCGCTGCTGGCTCATGGCATGGACTTTCAGATACTGTACAAATTGACTGGCATTTATTATTCCAATAAACCATTACGCAATGTAGTAACGTAATGTGTGCTCCTAAGTGCATCGATTGAACCTCCTCGACCAGTTTGCAGTTGTAATTTTCCGAAAAATCACACAAGATAAGTACCTCATGTGATTTTAGTTGTTGTAAGCATTCTTGATATTGCTTCTGTTGGGTTTTCATATTAAAATAATGCTTTTTAAATATTTTCAATTCTTTGTTAAAGGTCGTAACAAGTTCTACTAAGGTTCCGGTCTTAACTTTTTTCGTCATTTTCCTAGTCTGTATTTCTTTCTCTTCATCACTTGTTTTTTCTTTCTTTTTGTACGTATGTTTTTCTGATTCCCACCACCACCACTTTGCTTCTTCATTTTGGTCGTGGTCATTTATGTTAAACTCTATAGTTGAATTGACGCAGTTTGGGCATTTACCATGCATGCAATCAAAGCAGGTTATATCACAGGTGATACGTGACACAGTGTTTTTTAATGTAGTACCACGCTCAATGAGGTTTTTGTATACCAGAACCTTCAACAAGTAGTCGATGTTGCTGTGCTTAATGCAAAAACACGTGTTCCTGCTATTCAATGTAGGCGATAGAACAAAAAAGGGTTTGTACTTATGAAATGTGGAAAAAGATTGTTGACCACCTTCTGCTTTGTAAATTTCTCAAGGTGTCCGTCAAATATCGTATTTGTTGTTTTTGTTTGTTTTTTGTTCTGCATTCTCTCTTCCCCGTCGTTATTCGGCTAACATCATCCCTGACAAAGAAATCTTGAATTTTTTGGGATATTCTTTTACTTTTTGTGTCTCTTATTTTCTTGTACTTTTGTATTTTAACAATGCCGAGACAGTCAGCAACGTATTTTTTTGACTCAATGTTGTGTTCAAGCGCTTGTAAAGTCACAACATTTCTGATACGCCTTTTTTTAATCGGATCGCTTGTTGCGTATATTTTTTTAATCATTGTTTCGAGTACTTCATTTCTGCACTTTAACATATCAATTTCTTTGCTTTTTTCTTTGAGTTTAGCTTCTAGTCGGGTTTTTAGGCGAAAATTACGTTCTCGTAACGTGTCCGACGTTTTTTTAAGGTTTTCAACGGCTTTTAAAGAACCTTTATGCATAATACGTACTTTCTTTAAAATAATACTTAATTGGCATTTTGTTTGTTTCTTATGTGCTTTATTTTTTTCGGACTTTTCTTTTTTTTTTGTTTTTGTTTTTTTTTTCTGTTGACGCTAAATCTCCCTTTTTACCTTTTTTTCATCTTCGGTCATGTCACCTACTTTTTTGGTTAGTTTTTTAATTCTATCAAGAAATTACATTATACAATATAGCAATATCCCGCATTCAACCAGCCCAAAGAAAAGCATGAGATTAGTGGTATTTCATTAGCACAGTAACTTTCGGTTAAAAAAGATAGTTTCCTGAACAAACTTTTAAATTAATGCATTAATATATGCTTAAATGCAAATAAAGGCAAGCATAATGCAAAAAAGGCAAATAAAAAAATTACCACAACAAAAAAAAAAAAACTTAAAAATTGCACACGTCATGCTTGTTTAGCTTATGTACTCGCCTTTACATTTCCATTTTGTAACTTTTACAATCCACATATACGTAACTAAACAAAATGGAGGTAATGTTTTCATGTCTTTTTTTTTTTTTTTTTTTGGGTGGGAAATTATCAAATAACTTCTCCCGCTCTGGGTGGAGCGGGAGGGCGTGTCAGACTCTTACTGACTAAAACCCACCCGTGTTCCTTCGGTTGCCCTGTTGCCGGGGGCCACGATTTCCCTATCGGTTTTCTTCGAACCCCCGGCAGGCATTGGCCCTAACGGACCCCGTCAATTCTGCTGACATCTCTTTGAGGCGCGCGTGGAACACAACGCGCCGTCGACCCGGGCTTGGTCCTTATCGGACGGCGAGCTACCCATTGCTCACCGTCCGCAAGCCCGCGCCTACGGTGGCCGGAAATCGGCTCGCGATTCCCGCCCCGGGCGTCTCCTCCTGCGGCGGTTAGGGGCGTGAGGGCGCGAAATTTGCCTCTCCCTCACGCGTTCCGCCTCCTCCTTCGCGAGCATTACCGCTTCGCAGAAGGAGGTGACGGCCTGCCATTTCCTCTCGCTCCGTACCATGGCCTGAACCAGGGCCGGACGCGAGAGATCACCGCCGCCGATCGCCTCCACGAGGACAAGCCGTTGCTCCGCCCAAGCCGGGCAGACCTCCACCGTATGCTCCACCGTGTCCTCAGGCCGATCCACACAATGGTGACACCCGGGTGTTTCCTCCCGCCTTATCCTGAGCAGGTACCTCCCGAAGCACCCGTGTCCGGTGAGGACCTGCGTCAGGCGGAAGGTGAGGACGCCGTGACGCCTCTCAAGCCACTCCTCAAAGAGGGGTCTTATCGCCGCAATTGTGGCGTGCCCAGCGCGGGGTTGCGACAATCTATCCTATTTTATTCTAGGTGCATCGTCTTCACATATAATTATTTAACTAATGTACGTACCTATACAAACTATTGTAAAACATTTTAAAAGAGTAACGGTGGAGTTTCTTGCCCATTCTTCTCCATACGAAAACTACCTTTTGGAAGGGGCGACTAGAATCATTTTTAATATTTTGTAAATTTCGACGTTCAAAAGTGCCATACATGGGCCTATTTGAAATAAATGATTTGACTTTGACTTTTGACTTTGAATCGCACTCTCCATGACGCCATGAGATCCCGCCGGAGCTCTGTCCGCTGTGCCGCGATTTCTTGCGGCATCGGAGTTAAGCCCCGGCGTTTCGCCTCCTCGCGCCACTCCCAGATGTGCGCGAGGACTTTTGCCTCCAGATCCCATGGCGGTAATCCGGCAAGGAGGCTCGCCGCCTCGCAGGAGACCGTGCGGTATCCTCGGGCCAGCCGGATGGCCATGACCCTCCGGGACGCGTTCAACCGGCGGGCTGGCCGCAGCCTCAATGAATGCGCCCACACCGGTACGTTTTCATGTCTTCCAATCTAAAATAGCGTGTAGTTAAACAATACAACAATGAATGCTGCAAGTAATTCAATTAATCATTTTTACGATGATTTTATTATAATTAACAATAACAAGATCAACAAAAACAAAAACTTACCAGCAGAAATTCCTCAAACAAAGTGGATGAATTACACGTGTGTATGGTAACGCTTTGCAAGTTTAGACACGAATGATTTTGACAGCCTGATTACCAACCCAACAAAATGGCGGAATCGATGAATAATGTTGCCAGGAAAATAAATGTGCAAAGTTTTTGGAAGTTTATTTGTTATTTGTGGAGGAAATACGGTTACAAAGTGTAATTTTCCACTACGTCCGAAATCATGGGACACAATTTAAATAGTAAAAAAATATTATTTTTCTATTAAAGTGGCTTTAATTTATGTTTTATTTTAAAAGCAATCATACATTTGAATACAGTGCGAGTCTTCATAATGTGCACATATCGAAATGAGGGAATCTATGCTTAATTTTAACGACAGAAAAAATATTTAAAAAAATCTAAATATTTTTTTTATACATTTAATGGAATTAAAAAAAAATTGTGACAAAACTGTGTAACTTTTAAACTGAATCAGCTACCGCGATGAAACAAACTCCGTAATGATTGGAAGTAAGTAGGCGTCCGCATAAAATTAAAAATTGAGAAAAAAAACTACCTTCAATTGAAAATAAACATGTTTTTTTAACAAAAATCTGTAATTTTTCATAATTTTTTACAATAATTGTAAAATTTATAAATAAGATGCCCAATAGAATAAAAAAATAAATTAAAAAAATATTTTTTTTACTAAATAATTAAAAAAAAAAATTATCAAAAAAAATTTTTGACCATTTTTTCCGTCGATAAAATTAAGCATAGATTCCCTCATTTCGATATGTGCACATTATGAAGACTCACACTGTATATTAAAACCTTTTTTACCGGATTGCTTAATTTTATGTCATCACGAATCTAACTCGAAAGTGTGTCACGACACTGTGGGACCACGAAAACAGGGGGGGTTCCACACATATTTTCGTCTTATTTTAACAATTGTTATAGTAAAAGTAGACTAATTCACTGTTATTTACTGAGTTTAAATATTATACTATCATAATAAATAGTGAATTACAATAATAGGCCTTCGGTCTCCTAATGAATTATAAATAAAGTCATGTGACAGCACAAAATGAGAGTAGACAAATTTCTACGGAAATGCCCCAACAGCACTTGTCTTTAATCAAAGATATGATTTTTTAATGAAGAGGATCTTCCTTTTTGGGATTCGCTGGTTCACCACCTGAAATAGAACAAAATTATCCACTGCTGGGACTCGGGTCTCCTCTATGTGAGAGGGAGTGGGCCGTAATCCATGCGGGTTTGTAGACACACGTCTTCAAATATTTGATCCTTGGACATACCGGTTTCTTCACGATGTTTTACTTCACCGTTTTGAGAGCAGTGGTGATGAAATAATTTACACAAAGTAAAGCGCCTGTCAGGGTTCAAACCTACAACCTACGGCTAGTAAGTCGCGGCCGTTAACACTGGGCCACCACTGCTTCAAATAGGTATGTAAAAGTATAAATACATAAGCATGCAATCTCGGTGGTGTTGGTTGTGAAAATGTTTCAACGATAAGTGCCCAATCTCACTCTGTAGGAGACAGAAAAAAATCACTTGATCAGGCCGTAGCATTGTACCTACTATGAAGTAATAATAATGGTATAGGACTAAGGTATAAAGGTAAGGTAGGTTATGGTAAGGTATAGGACAAAACTAACCTGTATTGATTTTATGCATCCTGTTGTATAGTGTATTAATTATCACTTGCTTCAATAATGGTGAAGGAAAACATTGTGTGGAAGCCTGAGAGGTATTTCTCGACGGCATGTGAAGCCAAGTCAGAAACCCATGGGTGGCTTTAAAACTGACACCAGATTAGTCACTACCCACACGAAAGGAAGAAGAAGACTCAGCCTTTTTCTAACCGACTTCAAAAAAAGGAGGTTTCTCAATTCGACCGTTATATATTTATATATTTTTTTTGTTCGCGGATAACTTCGTCGTTTATGAACTGATTTTGATGATTATTATTTTTTTGGAAAAGAGATATCCCAAGGGTGGTACCATGATAAGGAAACCAGGATCTGATGATGGCATCCCTGAAAAATCGAGGAAACTCTTCAAATATTATGGGCAAATCTATAGCGATTTGGGTATTTTTTATAGTAACTTGTGCAGTTACTCTTTGAAAGCGCCATTTGGTTAAGTGGAACTGATGATGAAGACCACAAATAGCCACTGGTACTACTCAATAATAAGTATTTCACGGGTTGCGATGCGATTCGATTACTTTAATATGGTTGCAATGCAATTTATGCTCGTCACAATGCATATGGAGAAGTGGAGCTGATGGTGAAGTACCAGGAGAACTCCTCAACGATGAACGTCCCTGCATCGGGAAAAGCAATATTTTGTAAAAGGTGATGAGCAGTTGGCATTAGGCTAATGTAACTTACCTAAATTACAAATTGACCCACTAAAAAGTGAGAAATAAAAACTTTTTTACAAAAAAAAAAAACAACAGACTTCCAAAAAACTACTACAAAGTGAAAAATTCGGTATTTTTGGAAGTCAGTTGTTTTTTTTGGTACTATTTTTTCATATATTCCCACTGATTCTTTAGTTTCGTCGCTGAACGCGAGCAGTTTGTCGTTTGACGTGGATTTTATTCGTTATTCGACAAGTTTTTGCTTCATCGTAACACTGCATGTTTTTTTTATTTTATACTTTACTGAAATGATTTTCCACGAGTTCCAGCAGCAAGTTTTTCTCAGAACTTAACCAATTTGGAATACGTTTCCTTTTTCCTTCAGACATTTTATTTATTTTAAATTACCACAACACATAATCAAGATCTCCAACCATATCTATGATGGAATTCCATCGAGTGTGACAATCCAGAATGGGCTTATTTTTGTTTTCTGCTCTCGAGTGCCATACTGTTAAGTTGTTTTTTTATAATTCTTCGAGCAGTTGTAAAAGACAGGCTAACCTTATGATACAAAATAAACATTTTTAGATATCAAACGTACCGCGTTAGAAGTCGGTATGTACTTATGAATGTATGTTATATTGATGTTAAACATTTATACAGTAGTTAAATAGATAACTTAGCTATCCATATGTAATTTAAGTTATAAGTAGGATAGTAAATAACAAAAAAATATTGAAAATAAGTTAATTTGGTTTTTAGACCACTTTGGAATTATTGTAATTTAGAAAACTCTAAATTGCATAAGGGGAACCAAACGATTAAAATAAAAAAACTTGAGCTAAATTAAACATTTTAATCAAAAAACCTTTTTTAATGATTATTATTACCATCTTTGTTAATAATTATTACTATCATCCCACCTATCATCACGAAGTGGTGGCAGAACATCTTGTGATTCATTTTCAGTTTCCCCTCTGCGATTTTTATATGGAAGGTCCAGGTAAAAAGGGTGATGAACCGGTGGTACAAATTTTAACATTTTCTTAATATCCTGCATTTTTTAAAATGACAATGCACGTGTATCACTGTCATTATTTGGTTTGAAATTCCGCAAAAATACCAAGAACTCTTCTACGTTTACAGTAGGTTTCTTTAAGTCGAATGATTTATAAATTTCAGAATAATCATCATTATAATACATCTCAGATTGATTTCTTACAAATTTAGCTTTCAGTAGCGCAGGGTGACTTTATGGAGGAGGTAAGCCGAACCAACAAAAAAAAAAAAAAAAAAAAACAATTATTTGCCGTACATCAATCCATCAATCAAAATTTCATTTCATTACATTTCGATATACTACTTTTCTATTATGAGCTTCATACAAATTCCCGATTCCCGAACTCATAAAACAGCTACGAATATGTTTTTCAGTCTGCACATCTTTTTTGATGAATTCAACTACAATCTAACAAAAGTAAACACGGGAACGACTGCCAGTCAGTCATTGATATTTATCGTAAAGGGAAACATTACAATTTTTGAAAAAACCATCGCGGCGTTTGAGATTTATAGTCACATCGGGGCGAGCACGTATTTTCAAAACTTAACCTTGAAAAGCATGTTTCTTCACAAAATTCACACACTATGACATTCTAAAACTATGAATGCCGCCATCCTAATAAGATCGTACTAATTAGTTGTCAAATCTACTCTAAATAAGTAATTTCAGCTTATTAAACTATCTACTTACCCCAAATACCTAATTACAAGGTACTTTACATTCACAACACACAAAACACCATGTTAATCATTCTCAAAACACTATGTTAATCACTGTCCTATAACTACAAACAAATATTAATACTAGTAGTATTGATAAACATATGAATTCAATTAATACTGAGCGAACAAAATGCAAATTAATAAGATTCTAATGCGATTACGTCAAAAAACAACCACATAATATATTTGTCAAACGAATGATGAAATTTTTACGAACTCCTAGCTGAACGCATTACGAAATTTACCGAATCAAATGCGTGTGCCAGAAAGAGGTGGTGCAATAGCAATAATTCCTTCTCGCTCCCGCGCGCACGTTTCTGCTACTCTGTGCCTACAATAACTCGCTACAGACTGGCTTACTCGGCTCATAGAAACCGCGGATCACGTGACCGAAGTGACGTCATGATGACTTTATTTTCTGTAAGGAAATTGAATTTAGCGTAAGCCGGACGCGCCTACGAGTTATTTTAGCGCAGTGTTTTGTTGTTGGGTTATTAAGACAATTTTTAATGTATGTAGGCGTTTTGTAATAGGTATTTTAATTTTATGGTGTATCAAATACTTATAGTTTGATTATTCAATGACGATAGAGTGGTTGTGTTCCGAATTTCCAAAGGGAAGCCGGTAGGAATCGGCTTATATGGACAATTCGCCCCTGTTAGCTTTCCTTGTTCTCGAAATCATAGCACCTTGGGCCACTAGATTCTGATATTCCTTGAACATTGGCTGCAGTTGATCAAATGACACAAAATCTCCCACCATGTTATTAACACCAAAGGGATTATGTTTTCTACAGTTTTTTATTAATTCTTGCCACTCATTAGGTGTATATACATAGCTTTCTTTTTTTGCGCTCTACTTATGAATGAGAAATCACTATCATTCGGCAAATATGTATGGCCCGTAACGAGGTAGTGAACGTATATTTCGCTAATGTTCGGTAAAGCATTTACCATAAACATCACAAAAAACATGACATTCCAGTTAGGGTTTTGCCCACCACAACAGTCGCTTAATAGATTTAGCCTTGTAGCGATATGGATCTTAAAGTAAAAATACAAACACGACGTTACTTCTTGAGATCCTCTCGCTCCTGTAGCCTCATACCACAGGTTCATTAAAACTCGTTCTCCATCATGCTGGTAAGCATGTACGCCAAAATTAAGCATGTTTAGCTGCCTCAAGTAATATACTTCTTTATTTAAATGAGGAAGTGGAAGAGTCCTTTCTAGGTCGAAAGTAATCAATACTTCTGTACTCTGTGTAAGACTAGCTTGTATAACTTGTGTAGCTGTAAAATCTCTCTTGCTTTTTTAGCCAGATTTGTGTGTATCAAATTGTTGTCTGATTTCCAAACACTTTTCAATATCTGCTTCGGCAGCTATTTTAACTTGGAATTCATCACAAGTCTTACAAGTATCCTTCTTAGGTATATAAAAGTGTAAGTTAAATTCTGTCCTGAACACCTTTTCATATAAGATTTTTTTCAATATTTCCTTACCGTCTGCTTGGCATTTCTCTACAAACAATTTGTACATTTTACTGACATTCAAATTTGGCGCCAAATATTCGCGATCAAACGATCTCTCTCCATAATGGCTTCTGAATTTAGAGAAAGAATGTATGTGCTCTTTTATCCACCCTAGTTTCTCCTCATTCACCTTATTTCCTGGTACTTTACGTCCTCTCTGATCTTTAGCTGGAATATTAGTGTTAGATGATGTTTGTTTTTTGGTAAAAACAGATTGATGTACTAAGTAAAAAAATCAGCAGCTCGTCGTTTGCCCTCTATAAACTTGCTCCTACTGTAAATACAAACACCTTACTAACGGCCTATTACGGACTTGTTGAATCTTTATTGAGATTTGGGATAATTTTCTGGGGCAATTCAACAAACAAAGACCCAGTGTTCAAAGCACAAAAGCGTTGTGTGCGGGCTATGTTTGGGTTGCAAACTATGGACAGTTGCAGACCAATGTTCATAAAGCACAGAATTTTAACACTTCCATCACTCTACATATTAGAAATAGCAATATTTGTAAAAAGTAATCCTAAATGGTTTCCTCTATTGTCCAATAATTCCGATAGAAATAGACGTGAGAAGTATAGACTTTGGGTGCAGTCACACTCGGCCAAAACAGCACTTCTAAGTAAAAGTGTTGTATGCATGGCCCCGTTGTTAATATACAATAAAATTCCGAATGACGTTAAGCAATTGAATTTTAATTTATTTAAGAAAACATTTATAAAACTGCTTACGGATAAGTGCTACTATAATATTGTTGACTTTTTAAATGACAAATTTTGAATTTTACTATTTATTTGATTTAAATATCACATATTTTGCCTGTAATTAAAATTAACTACTTTTTGTACTGACTCTAATTGTATATTAAATTATTATTGACTATATTTTGCACTCGACTTTAATTTTATATAAGAAACTGTCATTAATAATTAATTTATAATTGCCAATTTAATTAACAACGTATAAATATTTTGTACGCCGAGTGAGGCAAAACATGTTGGACCGGTAAAACTATTTTCCATCTATGTGTGCATAACTGCATATTCATGTATCATGTTACTCATGTTTTAACAAATAAATTTATCTTTATCTTTACTTGCAAAGCGTAATCTATACGATGATTACTGATTTGCAGAATATTTAAAAATGTTTTTTTGTGAGTTGTGGAGGCTAAAGTGGCGAGTGTGTTGCTTGCGGCTTGGTGACCGATTTGTCGATCTTTTCCGAGGTCGTTTTGGAGCTGAGATGGTTACTGCATTACAGAACCAAACAGTTTGACTATCCCAACTGCCTAAATTATAGAATGCATCATGGATATCTTTTTAAACGGATGGAGGTACCTTTCACTGCATTTCAGTCGACATGTACATTCTACAGCTGCAAATACCTTGGCTGGAACAGTATTTCCTCTCGTATTGACATATTCCTTCCCAGTTGATCTGTTTAATTTTCTTATATTTTTTCCCCATGTGTGCTCTTACCTCTGCCTCTTACGCCCTCTTGATTGATTTGACACAATAGCTGGACTGCTCTCACCCAGGTTTTGCATATTATCAGATTGTATTAAGCTATTGTGTATTAAGCCACAGTCTCTAAAAATAAAAATATTCAAAGCTTCTCAAACAAAACTAGCAAAAAAGTCTTTTTGGTTACTATACTACCTTCATTTTCACTCGTATTACTATCGGAAATATTAGGCACATATATCGCCATCACTAGTAGAGCTAAAATCAGTTTCAGAGTCACTCGTTTCGTAATTATGCAATGTGGCACTTCTGAGTGCAGAAATAATTCTACGTCGTCCATCCGAAGTAGTCTGTTCATCTGACGAATTTTGTCATCAATATCATCATTTCATGTCAATATTTTAATCATCACAAATAACAGGTCGAATCACAATCACAAAAGTCGGTTGACTGACAAAATTTCAAACATATTTATACTTACTTGATTTTTACAGGCATCATTAACTGCCAATTGCAACGTGTGTGCAGCGCATTTGACCGTACAGATATAAGGTCTGATTATTTCAAAAGAATATTCTAAATTTGTGATCTCTTCTAGTCGTACTTCTATTTTGTCATTTTCTTTACCTGATTCCGAAGTCAATACCGTATAATTTGAAGAGCCGGGAGAAAAATCATCTAAAACATTGATTAATCTAGCCATTTTTATCATGTTGGCTCCACTATCGGTATTGATTATGGAATAAATTTGATTTGTGTCAATTAGAAATTTTCTTTATGTAAATAAAAGCTCCTTTAAATTTCGGCTTTGGTGTAACTCAATGAAGCCATAATGTCTTAAAATTATTCTTCCGTTTTGCATAAATTGCAGGTTGACACCCACACAACAACCCATACAAATCTCTTGTAGAAATCGATGCGATATCGACTTTAAGGCTGATAAATTTTCCACGCAACTCATTTGCTTGTTCTATCCAAAGATCATATATAATTTTTTTTATTTTCACTTTCGACTGTTACTGGAACTAGCGATAAAATTTTCTGAAAAGCCTCATCATCGATTAAGGAAAATGAGCGGACAGCAACTAAATTTATTCTCTTTTGGGATATTATAGTGAGAATATCTTCAGAATTTATAAGAATGGCTACTTGAACCGCTTTTATTTTGATCGCATACATTTTTGTCCTGCATTGTCTGTAACAAATAATGACTCTTTCATACATTTTTGGATTTGTTAATTCGAACATAGCAAGGTGAATGAATAAAGTTAGGCCCTAATGAACTGAAGGAAACGGTAAAACGGTAAATGAATGGCCAGTTAAAATATTGCTCAGAAAGGCGTAAATACTGTCCCACTAAAAGCATTAATGCAAACAGAAAATTCTTGTCGGCACTGTAAGATATTGACGATAAATAACCGGTTTCCACATATCTAGTATAAAAACGTTGTACACTGTTACTCGTCGTTTACGGTCATGTTAGGGATAAGAATGACGTCAGAATTGTAGACAAATTACGATAAAACGAGAAAAAGAGCGTTCTCGCGCTTGTCATGTTAGCCCTGCAGGCTGAAACAACCAGTTAATGACTACTTGGACCACCTAAAATATTATTCAAAATGCTAGCGTCACTTACAGTCGCAGAATAAGGACCAGAAACATCGACACTGGTGCCGATTCCCTTGTTCACAAACTAAACTAAATTTAAGTTCAGTGCATCTTTTTCTTTCTATTTCATTAAGAAAAGGACAGAAGATAAATTTTAGTTTAGTCCTGTCAAATTAATCAGCGCTTGACGTAAATTGATGTAATTTTAGCAGGCAAGTTTTTAATCACGTCTAAACTTGTATGGAGTAGTGACAGGCGCTGATTAATTTGACAGGACTAAACTAAAATTTATCTTCTGTCCTTTTCTTAATGAAATAGAAAGAAAAAGATGCACTGAACTTAAATTTAGTTTAGTTTGTGAACAAGGGAATCGGCACCAATATGTGCATCAGATGTTACAAATAAAAATGGTTTAAGTAAGTTTTCTGTGCTTGAGGAAGCTGTACGTAACTTTTTGAAACGTGAAGTTACTGCTTTTTGGATAAACATTCCTATTGCCAATTACCTCAAACTAAACTCCATTTTTACCTTTTTTCAGCAATATTACTCCTGTGTCGCAGTCAGTCTCATATTTAAATGTTTCAAATAATTTTGTCAAGTAAATTGTTCTTTGCCCAGCTCGAGTTTCTTTTAATTCTTTATAGATGCGTATTCTTTTTAAATTTCTGATTTCAGAAAACAACTTCCAGTCCTTTCCAAAAGAACGGACATCACCAAATTGAGTGAACTTATCCATATACTCTTCTTTGGATATTATTACTGGGAATTTTGATACTTCTTTTTCCAAGCGGCCAAACACTCGTATTTGCTGGTAAGAAAGTGTGGTGACACTAACAACAAAGACGCACACGTATTGGTCGTATGAAGGTTGCACTCTAACCTAGCGCGCCGACTGTATACTTCGCCGCCTGCGCCCGCGCACCTGCCTGTCGCGGTGTGAGACCGTGAGACGGCCGATCCGCTATCGCCCGGTCACGCTAGTACTTATATGTTTTCGCCTAAATCTAGTCTGTTTCATATTTCATATCTTTCTCTATTGTTCATCGTGTCTACCTGTAATCTCTCGTGCTGTTTGTGTCTATACATCTGTCCTCTGACTTGCTCAATATGTCTCCTCGACTATGGGTATGAACCCGGAAAAATCGTAGTTTTGGACGTGAACGTCCTCATTCGGTACGAGTATTGAATGTGGACCCATATCATACAGCGGTTCATCGACCGGTGGTGTCTCCACTTTTCCACGCGGAATGGCAGCTTCTAGCTTGGCGGCCTCTTCACGTTGGATTTTCTTCGACTTGACGCTCTGACTGAAGGCCTTGGATCTGGATGTTTGTCTGTTCGATCCTGGCGGGAGCCTTTCGTAGCGTTCGTCGTACGCGGGTGGTTCATAAGACCACTGTTGTACCTGGTTTCTGTTAACCATGTTCTGGTATCCGCGCTGCGCGTCTCGTTATCCACGGCGGTTGCCACTGGATTGACTTTGAGATTTAAAATTTTGGCTTCTTGCCTGATTTTGCATCATTGAAGGATTGTTTGTCGTTTTTAAGGTTGTTACAATAAAAGACAAACAATCCTTCAATGATGCAAAATCAGGCAAGAAGCCAAAATTTTAAATCTCAAAGTCAATCCGGAGTTGAAACATAACAAAAGACTTCAATAGATGTTCCTGGTACTTTAACTTTTTGTAGTTTGAGCGAAGACCCTTTCTTTAGCAGATCTTGCAGCTCTGAATCGTCATCCTGAGATTGTGCTAGAGCGTGATAGTCGATGCCTTGGTGACTTCCTCAATTCTTGACAAGGCATCTGCGACGACGTTCTGCTTTTCGGGAATGTAGCGTATGTCAGTTGTGAATTGCGCAACAAACTCCAAGTGTCTAAACTGCCCAGGCGAGTGTTTCTCACTGTTAGTTCTGAATGCATGCGTGATTGGCTTATGATCGGTTATGACAGAAAGTCACGGGCCTTGACCATATGGCGGAAATATCGAATTGCTTCGTACATAGCTAACAGTTCCCTATCGAATGGGCTATACTTTTTCTGAGGCGGTGCCAGTTTTTTAGAGAAGAACGCTAAAGGTTCCCAATTGCCATTCTTCTTTTGCTGCAATACTGCGCCGATCGCCACCTCTGAAGCATCCGTAGCAATGCTTAATTCAGCGTTTGGATCTGGATGAGCTAGTAGGGTGTAGTTTGACAGTGACTTTTTACATTCTTCAAACACCTGTAATAACTCCTGAGTAATCTGGACTGGATGTGAACCCTTGACGTTTGTCCCTTCTAGAAGTGAATTTAGTGGTGCCTGTCGTTTTTCTGCACAAAACGTTCTGGTACAAAACGACGGTAGAAGTTAAGTATTCCCAGGAACCTTCTTAACTCCTTCACGGTTTTCGGTACTGGGTATTCCATGATGGCTTGTACTTTATTCTCCAAGGGTCGAGTACCACTGCGGAGATTTTGTACCCAAGAAAACTCAGCTCAGCCTTTCCCAGAACACATTTGGATGTGTTTATGTCAGGCACTTTTAACGGCATACCATGGACTAGTTGCCTCTGTTTTACGGTATGGTGTTATTTTTTGGGGGCAGTCTACTGATAAGGAGCTTGTATTTAGGATGCAAAAGCGATGCATAAGGTCAATGTGCGGTCTTAAGACAACAGATAGCTGTCATCCTTATTTTAAATCTTTAAAAATATTAACATTTCCGTCCATATATACAACGTGTAACAGAATAAGCGCAAGACCTGAAAGTAGTTTGCTCAGAATCGGCTTCTGAATCGATTCCCGTCATTGTTTATATATGTTAATTTTTCACGAAAAAATCTTTTATTTTACTGAAATTAGAAGCACCGCTTCATAACAAGGTAATAAGATATTTTATTTAAGGAAATTTAAGCCTTATTTCAAAGAAATAAAGCTTATTCAAATGCATGACCGAATTTGTAATACGCTCATAGCTATCTTATGTGTAGTGCGCGTTACTTAAAATAGTTAATTTAAGGAAGCTTAATCCTTATTGCAAAGCAATATGTCTAATTTAAATGCAAAACCGAATTTGTAGTTCGGTCATAGCTTTCTTTACACACACATTAACATTGCTTTTTATTACATTTGAGCTAGGTTTGTTAAAAAAAAATGTTAATTTAAGGGAATTTAGACCAAATCCCAAAGTCATAAAGCTTTTTTAAATGCACGACCGAATGTGTAGACCGTATTTCACATTATTTTGTTGAAAAATGCCAAAATACTAGGAATTTTGTGGTTCGTTTTTTGCAAAAGGAAGATTAATGTGAAAGAGCGAGATGCATTAATTTGCCGACTTACCCCTTTGACGTTTGATGTACCGACGCAAACGCCGTCACCGCTCGCGGCGCGCGCTTTTGATTTAGTTAATCGCCGGCAGCGACAAGTGTTCCCGAATTTCATTTGTTTACGCGCGCGATGGCATTCCAGTACACCAATATTCAGTACACGGAGATGGTGAGGACACTGGCTCGTTGCCACGATAATGTCGAGTTAGCGTGTCGAGAGTTCAACGCAAGATACGGTACTAGAGTGAGCGCCAGGACAATGTTAAGTGCAACTCAACGTCTGAGGGACTCCGGTACCTTTCGTCCTAACACGGCAATAGATAGAGGGGCGAACGTGCGCACTACTCGCTTACAAGCAAACATCCTCAATTATTTTGACGAACACCCAGAGAGCAGCACAAGAGAAGCAGCGCCATTGTTTGACTGCAGCCACATGTACGTGTGGCGAACGTTACGCGCTGATGGTGAACACCCGTTTCACCTACGACGTTGTCAGGAGCTGACACCGAACGACTACTTACCACGTCTGGAATTTAGTAGATGGTTGTTGGAGAACTGGCATGGAAACATCATCTGGACGGACGAGAGCACCTTCACGCGAGTTGGCATTTACAACCAGCATAACCAGCATTTGTGGAGACATGAGAATCCACATGCATGCCGTGTTGATTCATTTCAGCACAGGTTCTCCGTGAACGTGTGGGCGGGCGTCTTAGGTACACGCGTACTCGGACCTGTCTTTCTACCGAGGTTGACTGGAGATTCCTACCTACAGTTCTTGCAGGAAACATTGTCCGAGTTATTGGATGACGTCCCTCTCATCTTTTTAAGAGACGTGTTTTACCAGCACGACGGTGCTCCCGCGCATTTCACATGGAACGTTAGGCGGTATCTTGATGCGGAATATGGCCCCCGTTGGATTGGTCGTGGAGGACCAGTGCAGTGGCCTCCCAGATCGGCTGATCTAACGCCGTTAGACTTTTATTTGTGGGGTCGAATAAAATCGCTCGTATACGTAAACGAAGCAACAAGTGTCGAAGACCTCAAACAAAAAATTTATCATGCATTTAGTGTTGTGCAAAGTGACACCGAAGTGCTAAATAAACTAAAATTTAACTTAAGAAAACGTGCAATAAAGTGCATCGACCAAGGCGGTGGACATTTCGAAAGTCTATTAAAAAGGGGACGAAGAAATAGTGTAGTGTAAATAGTTCAGTTCTGTAAGTACCTTTATCTTTACCGATTTTAATTACTGTAAATATTATGATTCAAATCTTTTAAACACGCAGACTTTGAATATGATATCGCGACAATTAGGTACGCATCAGAGATAATAAGTGAGTCGGGCGGTCGCCGAAAAGACCACCCTACCTAGGTAGGTACGTTTACTAAGAGATCGTAGACGGGCGAAAAGTTGTTTGGTTTAAAAATGCTTCCGCTTTACTAAACCTAATTATCGTAGAATTAAGTTAACAAAAATATTCAAAGCCTACAGTCCAAAGCCTGTGAAAGTGTGATGGAAAGATGGAATCATAATTTTACTAGTAATGTTCGGTCATTGAACTAACGTACATACCTAGTGCGTACGCTTGCAGTACCTACCTACCTAGCCAGCTGGCAGGCACACGCTCGTGTGCGGCGCGCTATTAGTGTGCGTGGAGATCGAGTAGTTTGCTCAAACGTTTCATGTTTAGTCAGGACGTCTATTTTATAAAAAATTACTAGGTGTGGTTTAATTAAATTAAATTACAGATGTTATTTTAGTCTTATAATTTAATATTCTAATTGGGGTGTATGAGCTCTTGCGTTTATTCCGTTACACGTTGTATATTGGAAACGGCTTTATTTGTAAAAAACAATCCAAATCTCTTTCAGAAATTGTCGGCAGTAAGAAAGAATCCAATACGGACTCAATACGTAAATCAATTGTGTCAAGTAAAATGTAAAACCGCACTACTGCAAAAAAGTTTTTTTGGTTTTGCCCCCCGCATTTATAATAAAGTACCTAATGTTATTAAAAATATGACTGTTTTCAAATTCAAAAGGCCACTAAATAAAATATTAATAGAAAAAAGTTATTACACAATTGACGAATTTCTTAATGATGAATCACTGACTGATTAATATGCTAATAATCCATTTGACTTTTTTATTTTTTGATTACTGCTACCTTTTTTGACATTTGACATCCTGTTTTAATTTGACATTTACTGTAATTTGAACGATTTGACATTAATTTTATTATGTATTGTTAAAATTTCCTACTTGTTATTTAAATTTAATATGTCTTTAAATTTGTGTAAATTAACATGATTTGCATGCCCATGTGACGGTAGAACATGGAGGACTTTCTTAATAAAACATCAATGTAATAATTACCCATGTTTGCAAAGTAATAAATGATTTGATTTGATTTGATATGAGAACACCGTAATTTGTGAGACGCTCGAGAACTTGTCGCAGATGGTCTTTATGACGTTCTTCTGAAGAAGAGAAGATTAAAATACCGTCGCAATATCCGTAAGTAAATTCCTCAAGACCGTGCAGCACTTCGTCTATGAACCGCTGGAATGTCTGTGCAGCATTCCGTAGACCAAACGTCATGAAATCAAATTCAAATAGCCCGAAAGGTGTTGTTATGGCTGTCTTCTTGATGTCTTCTGGATTGACTGGAATTTGATTGTATGCTTTAACCAAATCTATTGTAGAGAAGATTGTGCAGCCTGATAGCTATTGTGAGAAATCCTGAATGTGACGAACAGGATATCTGTCCGGAATAGTCCGTTAAGTGCCCTGTAATCTCCACAGGGTCTCCAAACGTCATCTTTCTTCCTGATCATGTGTAAAGGCGAACACCAACTGCTTTCCGAACGCTTAGCTGTGCCATTTGCCATCATTTCATCAAACTCCTTCTTGGACGCTTTGAATCGTTCGGAATCCAAGCGTCGTTGTCTGAAGGCGACAGGAGGACCTGGAGTGGTGTGAATATGGTGAACTGTATTGTGCTTAATGGTACGTACCACTCCGGTAGGTCGCGTAACCTCAGGGAATTCGCGCAGTATGTCGTGGTATTCTGACTCGCCCGTGACAGTCTTGATGGACACAATGCTCTCTGGAATTTTTTTCTTCGGCACGGGTATTGACAGTGACGTCTTCCCATCTATGAGGCGCTGGTTTCTACAATCAACAAGAACATTGTAATAGCTTAAAAAATTAACACGTATGATTGGTTTAGACACATCTGCTTTGATGAATTGCCACGCAAAATCACGCCTTAGTCCTAGGTCTAAATGTAGCATTATAGAGCCATAAGTGTGTATGATTGTGCTATTTGCTGCAGTGAGGTCATATTTACTATTGCAACATGGTGCTCTGGTTGCTGAACGTGGGTAGACACATAAATCTGATCCTGTGTCTATAAGGAACTGCATCTTAGTGGTCCGGTCTGTCACAAATAAACGGCCTGTCTAGCCTGGGCAGTCGCTAGCCACTACTTCCGGCTGCCCGCATCGTTTCCCGTGTTAAACTTACATGGTTCGTTGCACTTCTTGGCCCTTGCTCCAAAATTATAGTGGTACCAACAGTGAGGGTGGCCTGGTGGTGGTTCTCGGTTACGCGACTGACTGCGGCTGCGGTTGCGGCTGTGGGGTTCCTGGGACCTCGACCTGGAACGCGCGCGTGACTGCCTGTACACATAAGAGGAGAGTTTAGCTACTTATTTAGTCAAAGCACAAATCTCCTGACCCAGCTCGTCTACGCGCGAGGATGTGGATGGTTGCGCTGTGGTTGAAGCCATAGCCACTTGGTGTTGAGGCGTTGATGGTGCTATTTCGTGAACACGGTCTGCTAGTTCAGCCAAATTGTCTAAAGTAAGCTTAGGCCCGTATTACAGAACGTCACTCAATACTCAAGCATTACTTAAAACTAGATTCAAGCCATTTGATTGGTTGAAACTAGTTTTAAGTAATGCTTGAGTATTGAGTGACGTTCTGTAATACGGGCCTTAGGCTGTGAAGCTACGACGGTTTACAAGCTATGTGGCAAGCGACCGGTGTATAACGTGTTTAACACGTCATCCGACACGGTCGGACCAGCCAGATTCCTAAGATGTCTTAAAAATAGTGAGGGCTTACGGTCTCCCAAATCTTCATGAAGGAACAGCTGCTTCAGCTTTATTTCCTTAGATGCACAAAGACGTTTGATCAGCTCTTTAGTTTTTCAAACTTACCGTTCACGGGCGGATTGCATAGTACATCCTTTACATGAGCAACGTACGTATGTTCTAGCTGAGTCACGGCGTAATAAAATTTTGTCGAGTCACTGGTAACATTTGAGAGCGTAAATTGGGCTTCCAATTGAGCAAACCAAAGTTCCGGGTAGTCTGGATAAAATGGCGGTACTCGCACTCCAATACGCCAAATATCGCCCGTATCGCCTTCCGTAGCCTTCTTGCCTACTCCAGAACCGGCGGCATCCATCTTGCTTGCTGACTCTTAAGTTCCTTTGTCGGGGTCACCACTGTAGGAGTAGTTATGGTTTGCACCGTCAAATCACTTAAACAGATAGTTTTAGGAAAACGTTTATTAGACGACTCAGAGGACAGATGTATAAATACAAACAGCACGAGAGATTACAGGAAGACACGATGAACAATAGAGAAAGATATGAAAGCGCGGTCAATGTGCTTCACGATCGAAACGGTCGGCCGCCCGATGTGCCCGTGATAAAACCGATTGATTTATGGCCGTTTTACGAGGTTATTTGAAAAACAAACGACTGTTTTGTAAAGCTAAAGAAACAAAGAACTTGTTGAAAGGAATTTCTGGGAATTTTGCTTTGCTTGTCCGCAAATGCGAGTAATTATGGTCACTAAGTGGGCAATGAGAGTCAACAGTTTATTACAGTTTATTACACACGTAAATTCGTGGTGTATCCCTCCCAGTGCAGTCTTTGTGCGCCCACAACCCACAAGGAGTGCATCTGTATCACAACTCGTTGTTGCAGCCAAATTCTCCACATCATCATCATCATTTCAGCCGAGCCAAGCACCTCCACTTCGACCGATTCTGTGCTTTCCGCATCCAGCGGATTCCTGCGGCCTTCACAAGGTCATCGGTCCATCTTGTGGGAGGCCTTCCAACGCTACGTCTCCACATATCAGGCAGATATTCCCAGCATCTTCGTCCTCATATAAATATATTACAAATATTTAATCCGGTCTGCTAGGCGCTTTTCTACTTCTTCTGTGAAAACAAGAAGTCGGCCGAGGCGCAGATCAGATGAATCTTTCTTCTAAAGTCGCTTTTGAAGATTTTTATTGGTGGTTTTAGCAGCATACCTCATAGAGTGATCTTGTTTCATAAGGTCTTCTGCTTTTGACAGTGTATTGGAAGACCACTGAGCTTTGCCAGTGGCCCTAGGGCGTGTTTTTGGCATTCCTAAAACAATAATAAAAATTAATCAATGTTGGAACACAACTGAAGTGTTACGGGATAGATGCAATAAAAACGACTTTGGAAGTATAAGACTTGTATTATCTTCCTTAATATATAACGGTACAACACAATGATAACGACGAAGGACAAGATGTACAAACGAAACAGATATTACCCAAACGATAAAAAGTTAACGTGGAGAGATCTAGGGCTTTAAGGAAGTCTAGATTTGGAAGCTAAGCGGGACGTGCGTTCGAGTTGATGATGAGATCGTGCACTGGGGTCGCTGAACCCTGAGAATGATTTTCTGCAAATCATATGTGTTTCATTTCAATGTCCAAACGCACGTTCCGTTTCTCCCACATATTAATAATTACATTTAATTCATAGATGTGGAGTGTAAATATAATTGTTAGATTTGTTAATAGTTGTAAATATAATTTTTAGTCATGTTAAAGCAAAAGATAATGATATTATTCCTCGTTTGTTGTGAATGAATTGTGAATGTGATAGGTTAAAATGTCAAACGAGAAATATGATGTAAGAGGTTATGAAATGTTCTGGTGTAGTGTTTACAATATTAAATAGGAATTTCTAAAATAGGATTTTAATTAAGAAACTAAAGGTGGTAACCGCTACACTACTAACAAACATCACGTTCAAAAGGAGTCGACTCCCATTGTCCGCATTTTAAAAGAAAAAGCGAAGTAACACGCATCAAGAAATATGGAAACCTGTCTTATGCTAGAAGTTGAAAGATTACTTTCAACTTCTTTAGCACGTTATTGCAATTTCTGTAATATTGTATTTAGGTATACAAAATATGCGGGGGGTCCGTTATGGTATGAAGTGGCATTACTTTGACAACTGGCACCTCGTTGGTCATCATTGACAGCGGTTCTCTGACTGCCCACAGGTACAAAACTGAGATCTTGGAAGCCCATGTAATGCCATTAGGTTTCGTCAACATTGCGAAGTCTTTAATGAAATTCTTATAGTAACCTACTAATCCTAAGAAGGACTTTATTTCCTTTTGTGTTTTTGGTAAGGGGAACTTCTTAACAGCTGCAATTTTGTCGTCGTTTGACCTTTATCTGTTAATGTATGTCCTAAAAATTTGACCTGTTTTTGTAAAAATTCTGATTTATTTTGTTAAATTTTAAGGTTGTGTATCCTGAATCTTTCAAATACTTGTCTGCATTTTTCCAAGTGTTCTTGTAAAGATGTGGAATATATGATCACGTCGTCTTGATATGTTAGAACATTGTCTAGTCCTCGTAATACCGAATCCATCAATCTCTGGAATTTGCTTGGTGAATTCTTTAAACCGAATGGCATTTTGAGAAATTTGTAATGTCCGCGATCTATAGAAAATGCAGTTTTCTCGACGTCATCTGGGTGCATTTCCACTTGATAGTAGCCTGAAGCTAAATCTCGTGTAGTAAAATATTGGGCACGTCCTAATTTGTCTGAAATATCATCTATATTAGGTAGGGGATGCTTATCTTCTATGGTATTATCATTTAATTTCCTATAATCTATGACTAACCTATATTTTTGCTCTCCTGAGGCGTCGAATTTCTTCGGAAGTAAATGTACTGGGCATGACCACGGGGAATTACTTTCCTGTATTATATTATTTTCCAGGAGTTGAGTAATTTGTTTTTTAATTTCCTCTTTTGTTTTCGTGCCTGTCTATAGTTACGTACGAAAATAGGTTTATTGTCTGTTAATCTTAGTTGGTATTTAATTTCGTGAGTGAATGTTAACCCTTGATGTGGCAAAAATATTGCCATCACGATTTTTTTTCTGTCTGTGCATTCTAAGGCTTGTTTCATGAAATTGCTTGAAGCAAGGAAAGATGCATAGTACCACTTTACACCTACTGCATTCTATCTTCGATCTTTTATTTCTTTCTTTGGTACTACAGTAGCGACACCTTTTATAAGTAAATTTTAAGCTTAATGAAAAAGGCGATAGCTCGTAAGCAGATGCTTTCGAGCTATCGCCTTTTTTATGAAGAGGCTTAACAATCACAATCTTTAACAACTCTGGGAAGCAGCCTTTTGAGAAAGACAAAGGAGACTGCTCACAAAGTTTTAAAAAAAATCCAGTCTTGGCGCAAATGAAAAGTATCTCAGATTTTTAGTATAAGCGTGTAATAAAATGCCACTTAAGTAGCATCATCGAAATAGATGGCTAAATGTAAGAAATTGCTATTTGTTTAGTGGCAGGGTTAACATTCAGGTAATTCAAAATTAAAATATTTACAATTAGCTTAACAAAAAGAAACGCTTTACATTGAAACTGATGGCTGTATGTGAAAAATTGCTATTTATTTGATAGCAGGGGTAACTTTAAGGTACAGTAAGCGTTCAAAAGTGCATAGGCACGTTAAAAGTCGTATGTGTAAGCAACACGATACACACACCACAGAGAACGCAGTTTTGCATTATACGAAACAAAAATACATTTCCGTCGCTTTTATTAAACACGGATTATGCGCGTGACCTTGACCAGTTTATGGCATTGCTAAAATTAGATGTAATTTAACAAGTGCAGATAGCAGAAGACGTTAAGCGTTGGTATGAAATTCAAACTGCCTTTTTTTGGGTGGGAAATTATCAAATAACTTCTCCCGCTCTGGGTGGAGCGGGAGGGCGTGTCAGACTCTTACTGACTAAAACCCACCCGTGTTCCTTCGGTTGCCCTGTTGCCGGGGGCCGCGATGTCCCTATTGGTTTTCTTCGAACCCCCGGCAGGCATTGGCCCTAGCGGGCCCCGTCAATTCTGCTGACATCTCTTTGAGGCGCGCGTGGAACACAACGCGCCGTCGACCCGGGCTTGGTCCTTACCGGACGGCGAGCTACCCATTGCTCACCGTCCGCAAGCCCGCGCCTACGGTGGCCGGAAATCGGCTCGCGATTCCCGCCCCGGGCGTCTCCTCCTGCGGCGGTTAGGGGCGTGAGGACGCGAAATTTGCCTTTCCCTCACGCGTTCCGCCTCCTCCTTCGCGAGCATTACCGCTTCGCAGAAGGAGGTGACGGCCTGCCATTTCCTCTTGCTCCGTACCATGGCCTGAACCAGGGCCGGACGCGAGAGATCACCGCCGCCAATCGCCTCTACGAGGACACGGCGTTGCTCCGCCCAAGCCGGGCAGACCTCCACCGTATGCTCCACCGTGTCCTCAGGCCGATCCACACAATGGTGACACCCGGGTGTTTCCTCCCGCCTTATCCTAAACAGGAACCTCCCGAAGCAGCCGTGTCCGGTGAGGACCTGCGTCAGGCGGAAGGTGAGGACGCCGTGGCGTCTCTCAAGCCACTCCTCAAAGAGGGGTCTTATCGCCGCAATTGTGGCGTGCCCAAAATTCAAACTGCCTTAGGTTCTAATCTCGTAAAGCACAACGCGGTTTTTTGCAAATATTTTTGTTTTCGATAATAATATTTTTTTAGTAATATTGTTATTGCAATAAAGGGTTTAGAATAAAAAATGCGTGATATGTGATAACAAAATTAAAAAAATATATTTATTCGTTATATTTATTTTACGTAAGTTAACAAAGTGCTACAGTTATTTATCATTACTTCAGCTGAATAAGATGTGAAATAGATGTCAAGAAACTTAGAAGCAATTTGTATTATTTTCACATATTTAAATTATGAAATGGTTTATAAATGGACTTTTTTCACCATAAATATTAAGCTTTGATCATGGTCGAAGTAATTAAGTAATAAATAAGAATATTAGACTACTTCATATGTAAAAAACTACTTACAGAATAGGTGATTTTAAGGTTAAATACACTCGCGAGCAAAAGTATGGAATCACCTACTTGTTACTTGTTCCGAGCGATTTAAAAAACTAAATAACTGATGAAAACGAATGAAAATGCTACCATTTTAAAGGCTATACTGTAAACTTGATTAATTCGTGCGACATGCATTCAAATTAAACCCATAGTTCAAGAGCTTTCCTACTTTGAGTGGAGGAGTAAGGAAAAAATGAGTGAATAAGGAAAATAATCAATGAACAAAACAACAAAAATTCATACAAAAATTCTTTATTTGGCCTTAAAATTAAATATCAATATTTTGTATTGCCTCCCCTAGCCCTAATTACAGCTCGAAGACGATTCTTTATAGACCTAATCAGCTTCTTTATTGAGTCTTGCGGGATACCTTCCCACTCCTCTATCAAAGCCGATTTCAACTCATCCAGACTTGAAGGAGCAGGATTTCTCGATCGGACCCTTCTCTTTAGTTCATCCCACACGTGCTCAATGGGATTCAAGTCCGGGCTGAGCGCTGGCCAGTCCAATGTGGCGATACCGACTTCATCAAGGTATTCAGCAGTGGCACGGGAAGTGTGACAACGAGCGTTATCGTGCATGAGGATGAAGTCATCACCGATATATCCCGCATAGGGAACGACATGTTCCTGCAGAATATTGGATATGTAGCGGTCTGAAGTTAGACCGCCTCCTCGTCCCCCACCAGGCACGAAAACAAGCTCGGTTTTACCGTTTAAAGAAATGCCGGCCCACATCATGCAAGAACCGCCCCATAGGCGACTGTCTCAGCGAAACAGCACTGAGCAAATCGCTCTCCAGGCCGCCTGTAGACCCGGCCCCTTCGGTCGCTGCCGTGCAAACACATTCTGGCTCGTCGGAGAACAGGACTCGCCTCCATTGCTCGACTTCCCAATCAAGATGGGTGCCAGCAAATTGAAGGCGTGCTTGTTGGTGACCTGCCGTCAGTTTTGGGCCTGTAGCAGGCCTTTTTGGGGTCAAATTAGCTTGCTTTAGTCTTCGACGAACTGTCCACTCACTAACAGCTACCCCGCGAACATGTCTGAGCTCCTGCTGGACGTCGACACCAGTCAAATGGCGATTTCGGAGAGAACTTGACACGATAAAACGGTCATCTCTCTCCGATGTGCACCGGCGCCGTCCAGATCTTGGTCTCGGGATAAAGCCTCCAGTCTCCCGAAAGCGTTTGTAAACTTTCGAAACACAGGACTGGCTTATGTGGAGCTGACGTGCGACAGCCCGCTGGCTGAGCCCTTCTTGCAATAGGCCGACGATTTGCGCTGCTTCTGTAGGTGTGGTATCCATTATCAAGCGTCGAAAGTAACGGAGATGTGTACCGGTCAACGTGTGACAGTCGACTGATAAAAAATTCCGATACCACGTGCTTTTATAGGGGATCACTATAGCGCAACTCGCGACGTATCCAGAAATGGAAACATGTCTTTTTTCTTACTTCTCCACTCAAAAGTAGGAAAGCTCTTGAATTATGGGTTTAATTTAAATGAATGTGGCATAAATTTCACGTTTACAGTATAGCCTTTAAAATGGTGGCATTTAAATTAATTTTCAACAGTAATTTAGTTTAAAAGCGCTCGGAACAAGTAGGTGATTCCAAACTTTTGCTCGCGAGTGTAGTTTGTTTACATAAATTTTATTTTACATTTAATTTGACTTTAGTAAATATTGGTTGGTATTGAGGTTATAGCTTGAGTATTAATTTTCTTTACGAAAAGAAGATTGAAACTAAACCTCAAATTTTAATCCTAAAATAATAATATTACTAAAATAATCTTAAACATTTTCGGTCTGTCTGCAAGAAATACGACAAACACCATATTGAAACGTGCTTAAAAAATTCGTTTCGTCTTTCGAGTTAAGATTCCAAATCGCATCTCTTTTTTCAATTTCGTCTATTAGTAAATCCATTGATATGTCGTCCTCTATTTTTTTCGTCGCTCCTTGCGTCCGTCCGCCTCAAACCGCGCGGGTCAACTGAACAGGTCGATACAGGAGTGTAGATCTTAAACCGCGCGTCACCGCGCGGTGGCGCGCGGGTCAACATCGCGTGTACACAACAACATTGGTTTGTTACAATCTTAAACCGCGCGCCGAGCCAACCGCGCGTCGTCGCGCGTTCATCTGAACTTAGCCTTATATAATATGCCCAGCACATTAGGTTCAGTAGATGGGACACATGTGGCGATTGCAAAACCTCCCCTAAATCACCCTACTGCACCTGGCAACCTATTTTATTACCGGAAGGGCTATTATAGCATCAACTGCCAGATTGTGAGTATAAACTACATTTGTTAACACACATGTATCTTGAAATCTTGATTTACAATAAAAAATACTTTCAGGTATGCAGTGCGAGGGGCAAAATTATTGGCCTGAATCCAAATTTTCCGGGCTCCACCCATGATGCTGCTATCTGGAGGGCATCAAAAGTTTATAGAGTCCTGAGAAATGAGTATGTGCGTGGGGAAAGATCTCAGTGGCTTCTAGGTAGGTCACTAGTAAACTTTTATACCTACTAGGTATATCTATTAGCTAAGTGCAATATAAAGTTTTATTTATTGTAGGAGATAAGGGGTACCCACTACAGCCATGGCTCATGACTCCAATTATGGTGCCAACAAATGAAGCAGAGGCTGGTTATAATGAGGGCCACACAAGGGCAAGAAATGTGGTGGAAATGTGTAATGGGTGCCTAAAGAACAAATTTAGGTGCCTACACAGGCATCGCTGTCTGCATTACGAGCCAGAAAAAGCAGCTCAAATCATTCTGGCATATTGCACTCTGTAAATATGTTTTTGGAAACATTTGATGGTAAGTGTAACTTGCTAATTAGTATTATTATGTAATTCTTCTTCTGTTTTAGTAAACTCAAATGCAAAAAGAGGGGTGTCATAATTTTGACCGCTATGTGTCAGTCTGTGGCACCATAGCGCTTAAACGGGTGAACTGATTTGAATGCGGTTATTTTATTTGAAAGCGGGTTTTCTAGCGATGGTTCTTAGACATTGTTTTATCAAAATCAGTTCAGCCGAGCCGTTTGAAGATTATCAGCTCTTTTCTAGTTGATGAATGGATGTGAGTATCTTCCACAGATCTGATAGATTTGAAATTTGGTATTCTGTTACTTCAATGATGTTAGAAGAACCTTGAACTGATGCTGCAGAATCACCTAGAATTTGTAGAATACCCAACCAACCCCATTCCCCTCCCTCCCCAACCAACTTACAGGCTCATTAGAATGGTGTCAATGAATAGGTTATAGATAGATGCTGAACAGGGTCTGATGATGGAGTAGGAAAGAGAAATGAAGAAATAATTGTGTCGGGTGTTTTTTTTAACTAGGTTTAGTTAATACTTGTTTACGTTTGCAAAATAAGAAATCTAAATAAGTGTATTTTTGCAGATGAAGAAGAAATCAACGTCACCGAGGACAGCGACCAGAATGCAATTATGGAGGATACCAGCAACGATTTTCTTGCTAAAGCAAGGGAAATAAGGCAATCGCTAGTCAATCATTTTAATTAAATTAAACATTTTACTTTTTTACTATATTTTTTTTTCTCTCTTAAACCTATCCTTAACCCTAAATAAAATAATTAACAGTACCAAAATATAACTATCAAATAATCAACAAACCAAAATATAAAAAATCAACAAAATAAAATGTAGGTACAGACAAAATTGGTTAGTGCCAATGTCAGTAGCGAGCTGAGAAGAGGCTTTGGCACAAGCACTTAATTAGAATAGCAGATTTTATGGAGTTGAAAGCTTTCATGGATTTTGTAGTGTTTGATTTATTTTTTGTTATGTATTTTTGTGGTGTACAATAAAGTATATAAATAAATAAATAAGACGAAGTGATGCAGAAGAAACCAATCAGGCTTCATTCCAATTATCTTCGTCTTGAGCATGTGCCATTAGGTATGGAATTCCGGAAGAGCGAATGGCAGCAGCCAATATTTCTGCAGCCTGGACTATGCTCTTCCGGAATAACCGGCTATTCTCATTCAGTGCTTGTATCAAATTGTAGTGCACTGGCGGGCGGAGAGTTCACGGCAGTCTTCGCCGACGGGTAATTCGCCCACTTGACTGGCGCAGAGTGGTCCAGGAATCCCGCCGGAATCAGTTTCCACATGCTGTTCTTCCGGTATGGGCTGTAGAGAGGGCGACATATTTTGCCGTGAGGCAGGTGACATGGGCACAGGGGACGAGACAGGTATTCCCTGAAATAAAGAAAAACTTTTAATTCATTGCGCTCCGATAGCAACAGATAATTGTCATTTATCAGTTTCTTGAAAAGTATAATAAATGTCTGAAAACTAACTAGTCTTAGTAATATATTTGTAAAATGTAAATTGATAGAAGCAGACCCGATGATATCAAGAATTTTTTGCTCAATGTCATTGAGATCTACCCCTGCCGGTTCTTCACCTGTGGCCCTGATAGTATCCCTCACTTTTTTCGCTTTTGTCTTTACTTTTGCCAACCACACAGTCCAAATCTGTTGAAATTAAATTAGTTTAGAATACACATGAAAATTATGCATGCACATAACCAATCCAGTTTAACATTTTATCTGACATCAACAACTTACACATGTTGCCACTGCTCTAAGTCCTGCTGCAGCCCAGTTGGTTCAGCTCGCTACTGACGTTGGCCTAAAATTCCAAAACCTCCGCATCAGCTTGATTTTCTAAAAAAAAATATTGGTTTAAATATGACACTGAAGTTATTAATTTATTTTATTTATTTATAGTTAATTAAAACGGTACAACACCAATTACATTAATTAACATAGAAACTTAAAAGATTAATATTGACAATTTTGTTGTGTATAATTTAATTTAATTAAAATTAACATAGAACAGTGGACTTCCTTGCATGCTTTTTCTCACAGAACACCAGACATATACGCATAATTTTATTCCATTCATCCGCAAACACATCACATTCAGGGTTGGCAGTCAGAAGGGCGTTGAGCATCTTCAAAGTACGACACACTGGGGATTCAGCTCTGGCAACAGTTTTGAATGACGGTTGTGCAAACAGATTGTGCCGGCAGCTCGGACGGTGTCCGATGTACTTGTCGGGCACAAATAGTCGGCAGAAAAGGCCATGGAGGTCTGGGCAGTCTATACGTCCCCGTAGGGTTTTACAGGCTACCGTGAGCTGATCAAGACCTCTTCTCACCTCCAATGAATTGAAACCCAACATCCCTAAAAGATAGTTGGTAGGGTACATATAGGGAAAGAAATGGTATAGCCTCTGGAAGAGGCATCTTAAGAACGTTTTCTGTACCTTTTCAAGCATCAATGTTTGGGTCGCGGTATAGGGGTGCCAGACACAGGCACTGGACTCGAGTTTGCTTCGAACCAGAGTGGTGTACAACAGCCGAATAACATCTGGATTGCGAAAGTCACGAGCATTTCGCAAAACAAATCCCAGGCGCCTGAAAGATTCCTTCGCAAGGGTAGAAATGTGATCTCTAAAAGTAAGACAGCGGTCGAAAGTCACTCCCAGGTCCTTTATGCTGGTGACACGAGTTATTACTTCACCACCCAAACAATAGTCGTAATGGATTGGTCGCAGCCCTCTACCGTAAGTCATGACGTAGCACTTGCTAGGATTAAAAAATAGCTTATTTGCAATGTTCCACTCAAAAACGGCGTCAATATCCCTTTGTAGGAGTTTGCAATCTTCGTCTGTTCTGATGTGTGCGACAAGCTTTAGGTCGTCGGCATAAAGAAGGCATTTGGCGAACTTAACATCATTGATCATGATCAGGAACAGAGGCGGCCCCAGTATCGATCCCTGACTTACGCCTGAGCGTGTGTCATAAGGCTTGGACTCGAAGCAGCCATGTCTGACAAACTGCTTGTGATCCCGCAGGTAGTCGGAAAAGAAGTGAAGAAGACCCGACGAGAAACCGATAGCCCCAAGCTTTGTCAAGAGCACATCGTTGTCAACTCTGTCGAATGCTTTCCGGAAATCAAAATATAGAACGTCAACCTGCGTACCGATGTCCAGACCACTAGATATGTAGTCTACATGAATCAGCAGATTAGAACTTACAGAGCGACCCGGCCGAAAACCGTGTTGAGCGTCAGACAGAGACATATTTAGGCGCTTGTAAATGAAGGAGTGGAGTATATGCTCGAAAACTTTGGCAATGGTTGGCAGAATAGCGATGGGCCTGTGTTCTTCTACAGATGTTTTGTCACTGGTTTTAGGGATGGGAATGACTCGTGAAGTTTTCAATTGCTCAGGGTATACGCCGGACTGGAGGACTAGGTTAAAAACATGACATAGAGGAGCTACCAAGACATCATGACACCCCTTAAGGATAAAGGCAGGAATGTTGTCAGGGCCAACCGAGCTACAGGGTTTGAGTTTAGCAATCCCCTTAACTACATCCGGAGAGGTTAGAACGGGAAGAGGAATGTTATCTGCCTCACTGGTCAAACTTAAGTTTCTTGGGTCTAATTGAGGTGTATCGGGCAGAAACACGCTAGCAAAATATTGAGCAAATGCCTCGGCCGCTTTGACACCCGAAAAAGTATCACCATTGAGTATGACGTTTGGCTCGAAACCGCCCTTTGATCGCAGGCTAGAAACATGCTGCCAGAACTGTCGCGGATTTTTGCTCAAGTTATCTTCTAAGGTATTACAGTACAATCTGTAGGCGTCCTGGGTTCTTGCTTTTAGATCCGATCGCAGAGCACTAAACTCCGCATATGTAAGATGACATCGCAAAAGTTTCCATTTATGATGCAGTTTAGTTTTACGCTGAGTATCGTTTACTATATCTCTAGTAAACCAGACTGGATACCTCCTATTTCCAGCGATCATTCTCTTCTTCTTTGGAATGGAAGAATCAAATAGGTCATAAATTATTTTGTAAAACTTACCAGCAGCGGAGGATACGTCGTTGCAGCAAATAACGTCGTGCCACGGAGCAGATCGAATTAGATCTCTTAAAAGTGCGTAGTCCCCTTTGACAAAGTTCCAATCCCTACTACGATCAATGTTACTTGGGTCCAGTTTTTCCCTATCCTTATGCATTGTGATGGTAATCTCAATATCTAAAGGAGGGTGGTACAAGTCGATTGGAACCAGCTCTGTACCTATGACATGCTCGCAGTTTACTTTGGTACCCTCCCGAGCCAACACTACGTCTAACTTACTCCCACGCATATTCACCACTTCATTCATCTCAGTCAGACTACAAAAGCTTAAGAAGTAACAGTAATAATTATTAATATTGACAGATGCACTTTTTAAATTAAGGTCGCCTAAAATTATTATCGTTCCGTTCAAATTGGAGATTATGCTCTCAACCTTGCAAAACCACGTCATGTAATCGTCATCAGTTGTAGTGGGCTTTACGTAGATAACACACACAGATATGCTATGGCCGAAAATTGTCATCGTAGCCCATAGGTCTTCGCCACGGTCAGTCTCTAAATCTTGCCGCCTCTTCATGATAACGCCGGGGTGCGAAGCAAGCAACACGCCGCCACCCAAAGTCACTCGGTCTCTGCGTAGGATGCTCCAATCTCCGCTTGACATTTCTGAATCCTCAACCGAATTGTCCAGATTTGTCTCTGTTACGGCAATAAAGTCATGCTCGGAGAGTAATAAGCTTGATCTCCATATAGGTAACTTTGTTTTGAGTCCCCGCACATTCTGGTACAGTAAACGTATATTATAGACATTGCAGTCAGTAGAGGCGGGTAAGGCAGGAACGTTTGAGTGCTTACTGAGTCTCATTACTTCGGCCACGAAAGTTACGGCGCCACGGTTTGACGCAAATATCCTCTGCCCAGTTTTGGGCTGCCATAACTAGTTCAGCCAGTTTTGAGGGCACACCCTGGCTATCAGAAGTACCCTGCTTCACGTAGAAGAGGTGCAGGTATCTCCATCTTTCCGAGGCCTCTAAATTGTGGTGGTACCAGGTGCCGCTGTCCCACGCAAAAAATTGCCAACCGAAAGTCGGGAGCGTCTGTGTCGAACTTCCGTCCAGCCATCCTTCAAATGTACATGGTCTGTGTCGCCCATCGTTACATCCGCTACAGCAGCAGGCACCGGCAAGATGAAATGAGGTTTGGGAGTTTGGATTAAAGAAGACATAATTATAATAACATAACATAACATAACATCACGCCTTGTTTCCCCGAAGGGTTGGGCAGAGGTGTCCCTGTAGTAGGTACACCCACATTTCGCCAGTTATGTTTAAGTCCCATGTAATAGGGGGCGAGCCTATTGCCAAATTAAAACCTTCTTTCGTTGTATATCTAAGAAAGTCATCGCTATGGATTTATTAATAAAATAAAGTTCAGTTGTATTTCTTACCTCTGGCCATTTGCCGATTGTGTCTTTTATTTGCTCGTTTTCTCAAGTTCGACGACATGCTGAAGACTTATTTACTATTTACAATCTTTGACAAAGACAACATGTTTTTGATAGGGCTTTCCTGCGGCGATGATAATACCGGAGATTTTCAACTAACTGAACGAAAAATCGGATTTTCTTTTCTCGGGATCACATTTTTATTTTCCAACTGGCTCTAATACGCAGAAATAAATAGCAAGTTATTCATCCCAAGTAGCACAAAGGCACACATTTATTGTAAATGTGAGCTTCAAGAATTTGTGAACAGTTATTGTAGTCCACACGTGAACCATTAGCATTGAAAACTACTAGAAACTGTATACTTTATTTTTAAAAGTGTAATAATGTCTTATTGTGTAACTATTGGTGTTATAGAGGATGAAAACGAAGCTTCTTTACAGCTTTCATTTTACAAGCTGCATAACAATATTTCAACGGAAGCAAAATACGTTAATTGCTGCTTTAAGGACTACACATGTCATTTAGTATTGCTAGTATTACAATAGAGTTAATGTGATCGTCAATGGAGGCAAAAGATTTAATCAGATTTACATCTAGAGTATTAGAATGCTAAAAACAATACATGTTTAGACCTTTATCCTGGTAAAGTTGAAAGAACTTTAATAGGTCACAAAAACGCTTAAGATTTATGTGTACCTTCATAAATCACGAATGAAGTTTGTTATTGTTTATTTTTTCACATGAAACACCATTTGTAAGGTTAACACAGTTGTAATACTCGCTGGACACATGATAACCTTTTAACAATTTACAATGATGAAAAAATCTTGGAAACAGAAAGTGAGAACAGGTGGAGTTAGAAGAAAAATGTTAAAACAATATTTACAGTTAATCAAGCCAAACAGAAGAAATCGAAGAACAATCTGTTGTTACTCCGTCCGATCTTAAGACCTGTACAACTATGCCAAGTGTGACATACAACTAACGTAACGATGGTTCCGCACAAAAAAGTGAGAACAGTGAGAATAGTGATAAGGACAGTGAGGAATTTTTCAGTGTTCTGGATAAGAATTGCAGCTCTGATGATAGTGAATATGAACTTTATAATATTGATTTTTACAAACGTTTAGCCTTCCAAGAAAAAATAAGAACATGGGCTGTAGAAAACAATATTAGTCATACAGCTTTGAATAAACTGGCAGTCATTATTAAGAAAAGAAACAAATCCTCAATTATTACCGAATGATTCTAGAACGATATTATGTACTCCCAGAAAAATTACTATAAAAAGTCGTTGGCTCACTATTACAAGGTTCTTAGTTAACTTTAATGAAGTTGAGTAATTTTACTTTTAAATTTTTGACTTTAGTAAAATGTATACATGTAGCCCTAATGCCTAAGTGACATTTTAATATCTTAATTTAGGACTACATAATGCTTTCTAGGAACAAAAAATTGGATATCGACTTTTATCTTCAAAATGGTTCGCAGCTAATAATCTTTTAAATGCGAACAAAACGAAATGTATTAGGTTCTCATTACCAAATGTACCTCAAGTAGGTCTAAATCTAAAACTTGATGGCAAAAAACTAGATGCAATAACGGAAACTATATTCTTAGGAATTACTTTAGATTCAAAATTACAATGGGGCGCCCATATTAGAACTCTTTCAGGTAGATTAAGTTCAGCTGCATATGCAGTAAGAAAAATAAGGCAGTTGACTGATATAGCCACAGCTAGGTTAGTATACTTTGCTTATTTCCACAGTATTATGTCTTATGGCGTCCTGCTGTGGGGATCGGCAGCTGACGTAGATTCAATTTTCATTTTACAAAAGAGGGCAATCCGCGCGATCTATAAAATGGGCCCTCGCGAGTCCCTTAGAGACAAATTTAAAGAAATTGATATACTGACTTTGCCTTCACTTTATATCTTAGAAAGTATTATGTATGTTCGCAAAAACTTAGGACTTTTCAAAATAAGAAGCGATTTCCATAATATAAATACACGTAGTCGACATGAAATTGTGATACCCAAATTTAGATTAACTAAAACAAGCAAGTCATTTCTTATAAACAGTATCCGCTTTTATAACAAGTTGCCAAAGTCTGTGACAGAACTTAGCGATGGGAAGTTCAAAACCCACATCAAACGTGTCCTTATCAAGAATTCATATTATAAAATTAAAGACTACGTTGAAGACAAGGAAATTTGGCAATAATTCCTTCTGCACATGTGGCTTCCCTGGTACCTCATTAACGGCATAAATAAGTAAGAGTCTATTAACTGCTCCCAAATTACCATGTTTATTTAAATCTTTATTTTTATTTATTTTTACATTCGCCCTTGACATATTTACTATTCTATTATTTGACATTATATACTTTTTTTTTTTTTGTGGCTTTTGTGGACATGATAATTATTCAGATTGATTACAGTTGTAATAGCAATCATATAATTGCGTTTTATTTAAAATAGGTTTTTTACTTTTTTTAATTAATTAATTTTTTTGTATAGATTCTTTTCTACATATTTTGTGAATGTGAGAACGCTGTAGGCTTAGTGGATTGTAGACCTGTTGACCATTTTCTATTTTGTTAAGTACTTGGTACTTATTGAAAGACCTACACTGTCCTCCCATACCTAGAAACACTGTTATTTGAAAGTATTGTAAAAGCCAATTATTTTTAAAAGAGTAACCGTGGACTTTCTTGCCGGCTCTTCTCCATAGGAAACGACCAATTGGAACCGTGCACCTAGCTTCTGACGTTTCATAAGTGCCCATGTAGGTTTATGTGAAATAAAATATTTTGATTTTATACTCTGAAATATTAACGAAATTAAAATAACATAGAACTTTGTGATTGAAAAAATATTTATTTATTTATTTTAAACCAGAACTTAGGTTCCTCTGAAATAAGTGAAAGAAGTCATCATTTCAGCCCAGAATCACCCACTGCTGGGTACCTATAGTATAGGCCTCTCTTTTTTTCATGTCACAGTAGCATTAAAAAACATTATATCATTAAATATCTTTATTTATCATAAAAAAGTATGCTTATTTAGACAAAATAAGTCACTAAAAGTTAAATTTAGACAATATTAAAAAGTTATGAGTCACATTTTATTTTCTGAATATTGCCTCATAGTACTCCTTGTCCAATGTAGGCATCCACCGATACATAGACCGTATATTATCCGTTTTAGTCTTGAACAACACAGGTCTTTTTAACTGTTTTGGTTCGGTAAAAAAAATTGTGTTTACATTCCTTCGGGTATTCTGGGGTCTCAGATTAGCTACAGTGTATGATTCTGCAGTGTGTGAACATTTAAAACTCACTTCTAGTTGTGACTTCGTAAATCGAAGCTCTGTCACTTTGGAAAAAGGAACTAGTGAATATTTTAGCCTTGAACAGGCTTCTTGAAAATTAAAGAAATCTTTGCCACTCATTTGCATGATAGAATAGGGTTTAGCTGAATTTACCTGCAATAATAATCTCATGAGAGATACAGGTGAATAATATTCAGCTTTTAGGAGGACTCTATCAATACAGCTATGCACATTGTCAATTTCTTGAATGCAAGAATGTCCAGGTGTTGAAAATTTTAAGGTAATTTGTTCCAATGTAGAAAATTTATCAATAAGCTGTCTTAAAGCAAAGCTCATGATGCTGTTGCGGTTCTGTGGAACACAACTATCACTCCATAATATAATTGATGTGAAATGGGGGTTGTCAAGCAGAACCTGTGTCAAAATTTTGTATACTGCACTTGCTATATCATTTCCACTTCTTCCAGCAGTGTTCTCACTCCAAATGGCACAGTACACTTTTTTATTAGTAGAAAGATGGCCTGTCATGTTGTAAGTAGAAAATTTACTTTTGTAAAAAAATTGCTTACTTCTGCCTTGGAACAAGATAAAACATTCTCTAGATCAAAGCACAATACTGGAATTGTACCTTTTCTGTCTTTATCACGGTTTGATCTAGCAGCCATCTTTTCTGTTTTGTGCCTGTTTATCTTCTCTTGTAAATCTAATGTTAATGTATGTCCTTCTTTGTAATTTATATCAACCTCCTCACATAAATCACATCTGTCTTTTTTAGGTTTTTGAAAGTAGATATTGAAATCATTACAGAATATCGATATACTTCTTGCTTAACTGGAAGCTTGTTCTTTTCTGCAATCCAGGCAATATACAGAGAATACATTTTTTTGATGGTCAAAAAGCGTTCTAAATACTCTCTAGAAGAGTCTGTAGCGGTTACACCGCCACATACAAACTACGCATCAAAGACATGACGTCACACAAATCCTGCATCGCGCAGTTAGAGTTTACCGAGCGATCGACATACATACAAGATTTCAACTTCCAACCGATGGGCAGTTGCCCGCCAGACACAACACCCGTCTGGTCGGAGGATCCTCCCTTTTCTATGGTGGATGAGTGAACTTTACACCCTGTTCCTCATACCCCTAAATTGGTGACCCCGACGTGATGAACGTCAACGCAGCCTTCGTGCAATTACTTCGGCGTGACGTCATCATCATCATCACTCCCGCAAGCTTTCGTGAGGCGAGTCACACAGCCAGCCAGCACCCACGGCTTCAACGGGTATCCTGACCACCAGCATGCAGCAAACGCGCATTCCTGGTCATCACCCTCAGCCTCATCACCCCGACTCACTGGGGAATCAACGCAAGCAGCCTCATCACCCCGACTCACTGGGGAATCAACGCAATCAACGCAATCACCTCAATCACCCCGACTCACTGGGGAATTACAGCAATCACCTCAATCACCCCGACTCACTGGGGAATCACCACAATCACCACAATCGCCGCAATCACCACAGAAAGTTCCGACTCACCGCGAACTATGCGGCACCCGGTTCCGACTCACTGGAACCACAGCTGGCACTGTGTGAAGCATCGCAAGATTCAGCCCACTATCGACCTCCGGTCTCCGGAGGGGAGTGATGTAGCGGTTACACCGCCACATACAAACTACGCATCAAAGACATGACGTCACACAAATCCTGCATCGCGCAGTTTGAGTTTACCGAGCGATCGACATACATACAAGATTTCAACTTCCAACCGATGGGCAGTTGCCCGCCAGACACAACACCCGTCTGGTCGGAGGATCCTCCCTTTTCTATGGTGGATGAGTGAACTTTACACCCTGTTCCTCATACCCCTAAAAGTCTTTCCTGCAATAATGTGATGGAACCCGGGGAAATGAATTAATGTGTTCCTTAACAAGCAGTCTATCTTCTTCAGCTGTGGCTCTTTTTGTATGTTTTCCTTGGTTACTGGGTACTGGAGTATTTGAGATATTATTCTTTGTTTTGTGTACATTATATATTGGTTTCTGGCTAATCACTAAAGTATCACAGAAGAAATTCATACACACTTTTATCTTCGCAGAATTCACAGTGAAAAAAAACTGATAGCTGACTTTTTTCTTTGAATTTTCATCATTCTTTCCTTTGCGTCTCCTGTCAGATTGTAAACAATTCGTATTATTCAACAAAAACATTCGTTTTTCTTCTGAAGATAATTTATAATAATTAGTAAAAATTGATCTTCTTTCATCATCAGTAATCTTTTGGCTACATTTAAACACACATTTATTTAGACAATCCTTGCTTTTTCTTATCTCCTTTGCCGGCATTAGCTTCTTTCGACTAGACACGTATTCTAACCCCTTATTTCTCGCATCTTTTCGTTTATTAACCTTCCATTCTTGTTCATTTCTCTGTCGCTTACGTGATCGTTTTTTAGGTTGTGCTTCACACACAACATTTTCTTCATCAACGTTGGATTGATTGTGTACAGATCTGAAAATAAAAGAACTAGTTCATGAAAATTATCAATTGAAAAACTTCTTGAACTGTTTAGTATGAAATTGAAATGAACTCACCTCCTATCTTCTTCAGAATCTGTGGAACTCATAGAACTTGAGGATATACGACAAGGAGGTGATGGAGGCACGAAATCTTTATCTGCCACTGAGTCATGACTCGAATAGTCCATAATTATACGCCGCTCATCCATTTTACACAAAATTGAAGGGATAACCGTTATAATGACACAATAAACCCGTAGCATTAACCGCGAAATTGAGATGACTTTGACACTGACAGCTGACATAGAACTTTGGTCATAGACACGTTAATGTTTTTTCTCTAAGCAAGGTCCTATGTTTAACATAGAACCGTGTTATCGTAAAAATGAATAAAATCAAAATTGGAAGGTTCTATGTTTAACATGGAACTTCGTTATTTCTTTGCGTAGTAAAAATACAACATAGGACTATGGAAAATTTATATTTTGTAGTAATAGTGCTGCCATCTAGTGGTTTGTTTTTTGAAAAGTGTGGCTAATGACACATAGAACCTTGTAGCATTCTTATCTCAATAAGTGCTAAAATTGTAACATAGAACCTTGTAATAGTGATCCAACGAAGTGTCGAGGGCGTTGAATATCGGCACAATGGCATAGAAAAACCGTTGACTAAACTTTTGCGAAATTGGATTGATGTTCCAGACACAATATCGTTAAATATAAACATGGATGGTTTACCAATTTTTAAAAGTTCAAATAAAGAGTTCTGGCCAATTTTGTGCAATATTTTTGAAAATCCCAGCCTTAGACCTTTTGTAATTGGAATATATTTTGGAAAAGGAAAACCAAAAAAAATTATGAATATTTGGAAGACTTTAATAATAGAGAAGAAACGTAAAGAACCGAAAATAATAATAACAATAATAATAACACAAATGTTGCAAATACCAGCCAAAGAGCTGAGAAAAAAAAAAACACTACATAAATAATAATAATAAAGTTTATTCAAAAAATAATGTAGTACAGTAAAAACATTTTTCGTAATTCTATGTAATAGTTCACAAGTGTTACATGCCTGAACTAGGACATCCTGTGTTTCAGGCGAGAAAAGGTAAAACATTATATCTAAATAATCACAGTAATCACATCATATACAAAAGGTAAATTAGTCAACTAATAGGTATGTAAAAGAGGTGTAAACAGTATAAAAATCTTACCTGCTAAAATCTTAGTATATTAATTTAAGCTAACTAATCATAATAAAAAGTGCAATTAATATTTATTTAAGTACAACTAATAACTTCTCTGTATCTTCATAGGACAAATTTTGTAATGTTTCCTTCAGAGTTTTCTTGCAATTTACAAAATTTTGGGAATAAATTTTTGCTTTTGCATTAAGTCTGTTATAGAGTAGTGGTCCCAGAAAAACAAAAAATTTGGCTGTAAAAGCATGTTTTGTGCTTTTTGTGGGACAAACTATATCTTTCCGTCTCTTTTTAATAAGTTCAGTGCTGAAGCGGAGGGCTGCGTGTTGTTTTAGTACAATGCTCATTATGAATAACTGCCTGACTGTTAGTACTTCACAATTTTTATAGAGCTGGTTAGTGGGAAAAAGGAAAGGGCGGCACGTAGACACCTTGAGAATCGCTCTTTGAGCTCTTTCGACTTGTATTAATAAAGTTTTACCTGCTCCACCCCATGAGGTAATGCAGTATGTCAAAATTGACTGACATAGAGCAAAGTAAACTTGCTTAATTATTTTTGGATCCGCAATATGTCGCAGCTGCTTAAATACAAATATGAGCTTACGAACTCTATTATTTAAGACTTCTATATGTTGTTTGAAAGTAAGGGTCTCGTCTAATATAACACCTAGGTATTTTATTTGGTTAGTCTTATTAATATTAGGACACTTTAACGGGCATTCTGCGGGGACTGTGCAACAATGAGCATATAGCGTCGAGGAGTAATCGGAAGTTGGTTTGCGCATGGAAAACTTTATATAGTTTGTTTTATCCGTATTTAGGGTTAATGTGTTATGTTGAAGCCATTTATTTACAATATTGAAGCCGTTTTGCGCAAGCTTGTGAACTTCATGTTCCGATTCAGCCGCAAAAAGAAGAGCAGTGTCATCAGCGTAAGATATTACTGTACCGTGCTGTAGTTTAAGATTACAAAGGTCGTTTATGTATATCAAAAACATAGTGGGTCCTAATACACTTCTTTGGGGAACACCAAAAGACGTGTTTTTTTGGTCTGCGCTGAGGACATTGCCAATCTTAACGCATTGAGTACGGTCTTCTAGGTAACTTTTGAAAAGTTTGAGCTGGATACCTCTTATACCTACTGTCTCAAGCTTGCGCAATAGAGTAGGGATACATACTGTGTCAAAAGCTTTGGCAAGGTCCAGGAAAATACCTACTGTATGGTTAGCCTTGTCAAGTTTTTGTGCTAGAAAATCAGTTAGATGATGTACGGCATCGGCAGTTGAAATTTTAGGTCTAAAACCAAACTGTCGATCCGATAAAATTGATTTGTCCTCTAGGTATTTGAACAACCTTTTATTTATAATTTTTTCCAATATTTTGGACATACAAGGCAATAGAGAAATAGGTCTATAATTTGTTACTTGTTCTTTACTGCCTGATTTATGAACAGGGATGATAACTGCTTTTTTGAGACACTCAGGGAAAATGCCCAAGGATAAACACATACGAAAAATGTAAGTCAGTGGAGGTACTAAAATATTTCTGAAATGTTTAATAATTTTATTTGATATTTCATCCCAACCAACTGCGCATTCATCTCTCAATGACATGATTATATTTTCTACTTCTGTCTCATCAGTATCTAGTAAGGCAAAAGATGATAGAGTGGAGTTACCCGTGGTAGATGAATCAATGAATCATTTAACACACCCAATAAACTTTCTCTTAGTGTCGATGGTACAATTTCCGAAACATTGACAGTTTTAGACATGAAAGACACCATAAAAGAGCTTACACAAAAATTGAATAGTACTGAAAATGAGCTAGAAAACACGATACTCGAAAATAACAATCTCCATCAAAAATTAAATAAGTTAACTGCAGAGATCAAAATCTTGAAATCACTCTGTAACTCCTCGTCTGTCATTGGGAGTACCCCAGACATTAAACATATAAGAAAAAGAGACTCTCTGCTACAACACGCCTTTTCCACACCTTCTACTCCCTCGGGGAATAAGTTGAATGTTAACTGTTGCAAAAGCATAGAAATAAGGCACCTTCATCAAAAAATCGCAGATCTGCAACAAAAATTAATAGAAGCCCAACAGCAGATTGTAGCTCTCACGAAAATAATACACACAGTGAAACAAAACGACAGAATATCTAAACAATCCTCGGTTTCAAAAACCTGCATACCAACGTCAACCCATACTGAAGAGAAAAGTCACGAATCGACAAATAGAGTACTTATATTCGGCTCTCAACAGTGCGTCGGTCTAGCAGCTGCCATAATGCACTCAAGACAAAATACTAAATATGAAAAGTATAGGATTATCGCGGATACAAAACCAAATGCACTAAGTAGTCAAATAATAATGAGTTGCCGTAATGCTAAGGTAAACTACAATGATAAACTCGTGATTTGTGTAGGAGAAAATGATCACAATTTAAAATATGTCTTATCCCAACTACAAATTGTAATAGATACATTTTATAATAACATGATTATTGTATTAAATGTGTTTAAAAATGAGTATTTAGATGTAAGTAAACTTAATTATCGGATCAAAAATGTATGTCTTAACTATAAAAAATGTAAATTTCTAGAAAACCAGACCATGAAAATGTCTGAATTGTGTACTAAAATTAATTACCTTATAGATTGTCATGACTATAATGAGAACTACATAAATCCTAGAGAACTTGTAAAGCGGATAGCGAGTAACAGATCAAGTCTTAAACTACATACTATTAATAGCGAACCCAAAAAAGGAACAATTCCTTTCTATTTCGGTCAGAGAAAATTAAAACCACAAGAAACGGATAACGCTTTAATTTCTACCAATAAAGCAGAAAAAGGAACAATTCCGTATTATTTTCCTGTAATCAAAAATAACGTTACGTTTTTTCGGGCCCAAAACTCCGCAATCAACTTATAATTTGAAAATACTACATCAAAATATTGCTAGTCTTTTATCAAAAAAAGAACTACTAGAAATAACCCTACAAGAACTAAGTGAAGTACAGAATAACCCAGATGTTATATGCCTCTCCGAAACTTTTATAAAAAAAGGCTATGAGTCTTATATTAAAATTCATGATTATGAAATGGCTGCCAACTTCTGCAGGGTAAAACAAAGAGGCGGGACCTGCATTTTAGTAAAAAAAAACCTTAGCTTCAAAGAACTACCATTTATAAATACCCACGCTATACAAAATACGTTCGAAGCATGCGGTACAGAACTAATTTATCATAAGTTGATAATTATTTGTATTTATAGAACACCTCAATCCGACCCCATCCAATTCCTATTTCAGTTAAATCGTCTTTTGGAACATGTATTTCTTAAATATAAATCAAAAATAAATGTGGTTCTAGTAGGTGACTTTAACATTAATACTCTCAAAAAAGGCAACATAACTAATCAATTGCTAGATCTTTCATACAATTATAATCTAAAATTACATATAAATGAGCCAACACGCAAGTCATCATGTATTGACCATATTCTCAGTAATATTCCGGATGCTATTGGTACAGTAATACCACTCTATCTATCCGACCATGATACAGCCCAAATTTTGAGCATTCCTATAAAGCATAAGATACAAATAAAACAGGCAGCATACTATATCTATAAAAGAGACTACAACTTGAATAATATTCAGAAATTTAAGGAATGTTTACAAAATGTGTCCTGGTCAGAAACTTACGCAGAAAATGATATAGATGTAGCATTCAGTTCTTTTCACGAATTATTATGCATTTTCTATAATTTATGCTTCCCGAAAATAAAAGTAAAAGTAACAACTTATCAAAAGAAACAAAACTGGATTAGCAAAGGACTGAAACAAAGTTGTAAAACTAAACGGTCTCTACGCTATCAATATTATAAAAATAAAAATATAGGAAATAAAAGTAAATATATGCAATATTCAAAAATCTTACAGAAATGTATCAACACATCAAGAAAGAACGCAAATATTAAGTTCATAAACGAAAATGAAAACAAATGCAAAGCCGTATGGAAAGTAATTAGAGACGAAATCATGAACAATAACTTCAAGGACAATATAGAAAATATTCAAATCGATAACACAGTAGTCACGGATCCTATAGAAATAGCAACTGCTTTCAATGACCACTACATTAATATGGCGCATACTTCTAGTTCGGATATAAAAACAAGCCCTAAGAAAAATTCTGCAGTTCATTCGATGTTTCTAAAACCTGTGACAGAAAATGAAGTTAGAACGGAGATACTATCATTAAAAAACTCAAATTCTGAAGGATACGATGAAATCAATACGAAAATTATAAAAGCATGCACTATTGAGCTAAGTGCAATTATAGCACATTTAATTAATTTATCTTTCTCACTTGGTACTTTTCCTGAAGCATTAAAAGTATCGATTGTCAAACCACTTTTTAAAAAAGGAGAAAAATTTGATGTTAATAATTATCGCCCAATAACATTAATACCTATCTTGTCGAAGGTATTCGAAAAGTGCATGTACAAACGATTGATCGAATTTTGTAATAAATTTAACATAATTAAGAAAGATCAGTTCGGCTTCCAAAAAAACAAATCTACAACACTAGCTATCTTCACTCTTATAAAAAATATATTGACGAATATTAATCAAAACCGTCTTACTACAGGTTTGTTCTTCGATTTATCTAAAGCCTTTGATCTAGTTTCTCATGACCTATTAGTACAGAAACTGGAGGCAATAGGAATTAGAGGCATAGTGCTTCAGTGGATATCGACATACCTAAATAACAGACGACAGCGGGTTACCATTACAAAAGTGGATAAAAATAACGACATGATACCACACTCATCCGAACTCAAGTACAACAGATATGGCGTCCCACAAGGAAGTGTGTTAGGCCCAATTTTATTCCTTTTGTACATAAATTCTATAATTAATATAACCAACCATAAATGTATATTATTTGCTGATGATATTTCCATTATTGTAACAACTGATAAGAAAAATAACACGATTGACGATCATGAGACTGATATTAATAACACTATTGAAAGTCTAATTGAATATCTAAATAGAAATAATTTATCAATAAATCTTAAAAAATCAGTTTATATACAATTTAATAAATCAAATAATGCTAAATACAATGTTAAAATGAATATACATAAAATTGATGAAGTAATGCAAACTAAATTTCTAGGCGTAACATTAGATCATGACATAAATTGGAAAGCGCATATTGATACCGTCTCCAAACGAATAAATAAGTTCGTTTATGCACTTAAAAAAGTCAGAAATATAACAAACGTTAAAACGGCAATAATGTCCTACCATGCATACGTTGAATCGGTGCTCAGATATGGCTTGATAATGTGGGGTAATAGCACAGATCAAAATAGAGCATTCATCGCACAAAAAAAATGCATTAGAGCAATATATGGGCTTCGACCTGATGAATCCTGTAGGCCGATATTTAAAAAGCTTGGCTTGTTGCCGCTACCGTCTCTTTACATATACGAAACATGTATGTTTGTGAGGAAGCATAAGGAATTATTTAGTACTGCAAATGATTTATATCCTCGTAACCGACGAGACCCCCACAGGCTTGTACTGGATATCCTTCCGAGACTAGCTAAATTTAATAAAAGTTGTATATCTATGTGTGTACGTATATATAATAAGATACCAAGTAATCTCAAGACATTAAATATGAGATTATTAAAAAATAAATTGCATGAATGGTTGTGTAGTCATAGTTTTTATAGTGTCAAAGACTTCTTTGAAAATAAATATTAGGTAAATAATTATGCTTGTGAAAATTTGTACGCTTATGACTGTTAAGCAAAAACATGTATGCTCTTGTTATTTTTTATACCATCTTTTTATACCATGTTTTTAAGCAAATAAATATTATTCTATTCTAGAAAAGTTCACTAAATAAGGAGATTGATCCCGGTGATTTTTTTCCGCCAGACACTTACCAACATTAACAAAGAAATTATTTGCTATGTTAGCAGACGTCAGCTGTGACGAGTGCGCTCGTAATAAACTTGAAGATGACTCATTTTGTTTTGAGGAAAAAGTTACATGTTTAATATATTTCCAGATCTTTTTACTATTTGTTCCAGCCTTATCCAGTGCAGTTTTATCGTAGTTGATTTTAACCTTTTTGAGAAGACTATTACAAAAATTACGATATCTTTTGTATGACAGTTGTAGGATTGTATTCTCTGGATGAGATTTACATTTCATGTGCAGTTTATCTCGGTGTTTCATACAGCGAATAAGACCTGGTGTGATCCAGGGTTTTATGTTGCAATTTTTGTTGCTCAACTGCGATACGACCGTATTTTTCTGAATTGCATGACGTACATTTTCTATAACATACATCATACAATACTGTGGGTCAGCAGAATTATAGACTGGATCGAAGTTGATGACGCGTAAATCTTCATCAAGTTTATTTATATTCAATTTCGAAACTACACGAGTGTTATGTTTAGGTAAATTACAATTTAGTGTTAGTAGGACAGCATTATGATCTGTTATTGTAGAGTTAATAACAAGTGCAAGTGAAGGGAAATTGGTTTTAAGTATGATATGGTCCAAGCAAGAGCCACTATGATGTGTAGGAAAACAATGTGCTGGGAGCAAGCCATGATATGCGCATAAGTTGAGGTAGTCCTGAGCAGATGCGTCAGTACTTCCTGGGAGAATATTAATATTAATATCTCCAATTACTACCGTGTTTTTAAAAGGTGATAGGTTTTGCAAGACATCATTCAGAGTGTCAGTAAAATTTTTAGTATTTTTGAAAGAGGGGGGCCGATATAAAGCTACTATCGCAAAATCTGATCCAATTTTCACTACCAAACTGTTACAGTCTTGCATATTTGGTTCCTCAACAGAGACTTTCAGGTGATCTCTTACATAAACTATCACCCCATAATTTTGATTGTAATTCCTATCACTTTTGTACATCTTATACCCTGTGATCAGTGGTATATTATATTTCTTGGTAAGCCAACATTCCGTTAAAACAATAATGTCACAGTTAATGTTTAGCCGTTGTTGAAAAACGCTGAAGCTGTCAAAATTCTTAAAAATACTGCGAATGTTTTGTGTTAGTATGGTTAATGGTGTTTTTTAGCCGGAAAGATATTGTTTGCAGCTTTCAACTTCACAAAGTCTAGACTCAGATACAGAAAAATTATCTAAATCATTAATTAAATTGTTTATCATAATAACAAAAAAAAAAAAAAAAAAAGAAAGAAATAAAACTTTACTATATAAACTAAGAAGATCTAAAATAAATAACTTATTGACGGCGCTCTTAGGCACCTTCATAATCTATTGAGTTTATGTACCTTTTTTCGGCCAACATTTTCGCCGGGCAGTCAGCTGCACCTGTGATGTGTTTGTCTGGCTTTTTGAAATGCAAGCAAGTAGCGCATTTTGGTTCATCTGACCTCTTTGGACATTCTTTGATTGAATGGCCTTGCTCACCACAGTGACCACAGGTGTAGGACGTCTGTCGACATGATTTGGCAGCGTGGCCATATTGCTGACACTTATAGCATCGTGTGACCAAAGTAAAATCTCTTACAGGGCATGATGACCAATTTATAAACACTCGTTCTTTTGATATTAGGGCTTTTCGTATGACTGGCAATACTTCTACAACATAGTTGCAATAGTCAGAGTCTCTCTTACCCGACTTATGACTTAACTTGATTGAGGTCAAAAACGTCTCAAGGCTGCAGTCCTGAAGCTTCTCAGCGAGATTTTGGTGGTACAAACATGTGAAAACCTCGTTTTCTGACATGGACGTCGGAACTCCTATTACTACAACCCTAGGCTTCCTTTTGTAAGGCTCGTCGACTGTTAGACCCGATTTTTTTAGCTGCTCCAATTGTCTCACCTTTTCGATGTCGTCTTTCGTCTCAGTGCTGATGATAACACCCCCGTTTTTGGTCTTGCGCAGGCCTCTTACATGCAGCTTCATCTGTCCGGGGCAAATGATTTTTTGGACGAGGGATTTCGTTTCGTCGCTGGATTTTAATTTATCTACTGGATAAATGGCCACAGAACTTACGTTTGTCTGCTGGATGTAATTGTTGGCTCCTTTTTTGACCATGTCAGCAAATGACGCGCCCAGGGCAGTTTTCGTTTTTTCTTCGACACTCAACTTGAGTTCCTTTAGTTGCTGTGAGAGGTCGAGTTGGGTTTCAAGAGCTTTGGCAATATTGTGGGATTCCAATCCTTTCGCTTTCATGTACTGGTACTGTACCGCCATTTGCGATGTGCTATGGCCGATCTTCCGGCATAGGGCATTGATGCGCATTTTGTGGTCCATATTCAGCTTGCCTTCCGCTGCGATAGTGCACACCTCCTGCAAGTTCTGGTCGATGGTCGTCATCCAGCTCTGAATTTCCGGTGTCGTCATAGCTTCAAGAGCTTCATTCGTTTGCTGCGGCGCTTGAGGGGGACGAGCGGGGCCGGTTACACCGCCAGGTGTAGGCGGCGGGGAACGGGCACACCTACTTCTAGGGCTGAAGGGACTATCCTCCATCGTAAAGTAGATTATTTACCTATGTATTAATCACTGATCATTTTTATAGGAAAACACATCAAATCTAATGTATGAGTCACTTTATTAACAGCAAATTTAATAAAAACTAGGTCACGATTTCGCAAGTAATTATTTGTTTATACTAATATTGTTCGATACGTCTGTTCACTACGACCGTTTCAGGTATGATGTTTCAGGCGACCGTTTCAGGACTTTATAAACGATATGAAGATATTATTATTAGAAAAAGGACTTTACATTCAGCAATCTGAAAAGATTCCAAATATTTTTTTTAAAAACGTTGCCTCACACTAGGAATTACTCCTGTATCGTGGGTGCGTTTACAAACATTTAAACTCACATACACAAACAGCCAGACCCGGAACAACTACCTGTAGGCAATACAAATATTTGTTCCGTGCGGGAATCGAACCCGCGACACGCAGCGCAGCAGTCGATCGCTCAGCCACTGCGCCAACCGTGTCGTCAATAATTTACTTTAACATTACATAAGTATGTATGTAATTTAATTATAATTATCTGTGCAATTTTTTCTTTACAGGAGTCTGCAACTACAATGGGAAACACGGTTGTAATAAATGTAGTACGATCGAAGAATATTCCCATACCACACACACTGTTACATTCCCTGATACAAAGTGCCATGAAAAACAAATGATGAATTTCGTAATAAACTTTACGGTGCACATCATAAATGCGACACCCCATTACTAAGTCTTCCCATTGATATGATAAAACAATTTGTAGTCGGTGATTCACTCCATCTAATTGATTTAGGTGTTATGAAAAGGCTGTTGGTTGGCTGGCGTGATGGGACTTTCGGCAAATACGTCACCAAATGGCGAGCAAGTGACATTTCAATAATTTAAAATTTTCTGAACAGGTGTAGATTACCTTCAGAAGTTCATCGAACAGTGCGAGACCTAAATTCGGTAGTACATTGGAAAGGAACAGAATTCTGATCCTTTTTGTACTACCTGAGTATAGTAATTTTACCCGATGTGATGAATTCTGATGCATATTCAAATTTTTTTATACTCTACTGCGGCATTACAATTTGCTCAAACGAAATGTACCGAATGTTGTTGCCCTTGGCAAAAGAACTTCTAATATGTTTTGTGAAACAGTATAAAGACTTATGGATCAGGCTATGTCACAAGTAACGTTCATAATTTAGTACACCTAACTGATGAGGTTGAAATGCTTGGGCCTCTACAGACATTTAATGCCTATCCCTTTGAAAATAAAGTATTCATGATTAAACGCATGCTGAGAACAGGCAAAAACCCACTGTCACAAGTAGCCAAAAGATTAGCCGAAGATATTGATGACATCGATTGTACAAGTTATAACAACAATGATTATCCGTTTGTTACCAACACAAAAAAATAAGCATACTGAATTTTGAAAACTTCAAACTTTCTACGAAAAAAAAAGGACAGCTATTTTTTTACGAGAAACAGATGTGCGTGTGAACTAAGGGACCACACTGGGAATTCGCGAAATGAAAATCCTAGGATTTAGTAGTAGACTTAAAACAATTGTGGAACGAATCTGGGAATTTGTAAGCAAATATACAAAAAACTATGACCCATAAAGTGTGGTCCCTCAGTTCTCACAGACGATCAGCCAGATCTCTGAAAGTATCTTAAAAAAGATGGTTTTGTGAATACAGACATTTAGTAAAGAATTTGTAAAGATATTTACTAAATAACAGACCACAAAGCATTAAAGAAACTGTGGTCCCTTAGTCCACATAACAAAAATAAATATTTTAGTGAATATTATTGAATAAAATTAATAAAACCGTTCTTTTTCTACATAAAGTTTTAGTAAAAGTCTTAAAACATTTTGTAAAAAAGAAATGGAGCTTAAATATCGAAGCATTTTGAAGATAGCCATTGTGGACGACGCACGTCTCAAAATTTAAGATGATTTATATCACGTAAACCTGCAGGGGCACTTGTGAAACGTCAGAAGCTAGGTTGATTAAGTTAAGGACTTTTAGTGCCATCTGTTCGGCAATGTGTCAAACTTATACTTACTACTTTATTAATTGTAATAAATTACAATGTTGCAAGGTGCGAGTGGTCCCGGCCTGAGTATTTTTGTTGTTGGCAATTTTGATTATTAACTGTCTTCAAGCACAACACTGCTTAGAGGTCGCTTTAAAATAATTCATATACTTTAAAAAATCTTGTGAAGTTGATAGTATTTTCGAAGTCCTAAACCACCCGCACCCTCCAAATTGATTCTGGAACACATACAGTTTTTTGTTTCGCCTCCATCCTTAATAAATGGTTTTCGAGCACGGATGTGATTGTGATGTCTTCGACTCGTGAGTTGAAAAAAATGGCGGACCGGTCACAAACGCCGACAGTGCAGACGCGTCGTATGCGAAAAGAACAACTGGAATGTCTTAAATTGGATAGTGCACCTATGAAGATTAACGAACGGACTCTTCCCCGTGGCAGCGATTGTCACATAACGTCACGGGAACTTAATTATTCGATGACGCCGGCGACATTAAAACAGTCACCGCGTGCTACCGTACCGCAATCTACTTGCGCTTCGAAAACTACAATGCGTTCTAAGAAATCAACAGCTTCTTCTATAGTAAGGCGTAAACAGCTTGAACTGCAGGCTGCTGAAGCAAAAGCGAAGATTCAATTGGAATTAATTGATAAGAAATTAGAAGCCGACCTTGCCCTTGTCGACGCCAATGATGAAAACCACGCCGACATCGAGGGAATTCATGATGAAGACCAAGGCACGAACTGTTCTGTTTCCCTGCCGGAGCAACAGAAACACGATGATGTGGAGAAGTGGCTGGACCATAACTGTTCTCCTGCTCAACCTTCTCAAGACAGTATCCAACAGCTGGCACACACTTTAAAAAATATGATGAAACAGAAAGCCACACAGCATGAGGATCGTCTGCTCAGCCGGCTTGCTACACCGCGCGAACTGCCAATATTTAGTGACTGCATAGAATGGCTACATTTTAAAAATGCCTATGAAGACTCAACCCGTGTGTGTCGGTTCAGTGACTCTGAAAACTTGTGCAAACTCCGTCGAGCACTATGAGGTGAGGCCAAAGAAGCTGTAACTGACCTGCTGATCGGCAACACACCGCCGTTGGCAGTACTAAATGCATTGGAACTGAGATTTGGTCGAGCTGATACCATTGTTTACAATATAACGACCCAGTTGAAAAAGTTACCATCGTTACATAGTTATTATCAGCACGAAATAAGCTAGTTCGCTGTCAAGGTGAACAATTGCGTGGCAACAATACGCGCCCTAGACCAACATGACTACTTACGAAGCCCTGAGCTCGCTGCAGCCGTTGTATCAAAATTGCCGAGCACGCTGATAGGTAAATGGACAGATTTTGCTTATAATCATCTAGGAGAAGGCACATCAAAGCTGGAGTTGCTAGCTACATTTTTGAAAACTGAGGCAGAGATGTTATCAATCGTCGGATGCACTCTGCCACGAGAAATAAAGAAAATTGACACAGGCATTACTCGAACAGTTGATGACAAGGCTCGACACCGCTCTGTGTTTACTTCCGTCGCTGTCGAAGACAATGATGACAAAAAGAAAAGTTTGTTTTGTGCGAAAGAGATTCACACCCTACCAGAACGTCGTGTATTCAAACGTGCGATGAGAAGAGACAGATGGAGATTCGTCAAAAAGCACAGACTATGCTATTGTTGTTTATTAACTAAACAACACAGTAGCAAAGAGTGCCCTGCGCCTGTATGTGATGTCAACAGCTGTGGTATGGCTCATCACCGCCTTCTGCACTGGACGAAACCTACAACGACGTTACAATCAGCCGATGCACCGCAGAAAACCCAGGATGGCTCGGAACAAGATTTACCTACTAGTCCCGACGCATCGATAACGCCCGTCGCACGCGACGATGACGTCATTCACACATCTACGAACTCGACGACGGACAACTTCGCGCTGCTAAAAGTAATTCCCGTAAAAGTGCGCGGACCTAACGGTGTAGTGAGTACATACGCTTTATTGGACGAGGGAGCTGCAGTGTCAATAATCGACTCGGAACTATCGGACAATTTAGGCCTAAAAAGTGAAAATTCTTGCCCTATAAAGTTTACTGACGCGTTCGGCTTAGAACTTTATCAATCGGAAGTGCCAAAAGTGAAATTACAAATTTCTGGACAGGACAATGCTTTATATGACACTAATTTACGGAAATGTGATAAGTTAAAATTAAGTGCTCAAAATATGTCACTTGTAAACAAAGTTCAATGTGCCCACTTAGCTCATATAAAACCATTAATTGAAGCGCATAATGTAGTGCCGCGTATATTGTTAGGTCAGGATAATTATTTTATAATAGCTCCACTCGAGATCATTGACGGGGGAAGGAACTCGCTGTATGCATCACGCTGCAGGCTGGGATGGATGGTCTACCATAAAGGTCGTACTCACTCTTCGGTAAGTGAACTTAATGTCTTCCATCTCGCTCGCTCTTCTGATAGTGATGACACGCATGTGATTAGTGAACTTAATGACCTGATAAAAAATTCATTTAATCTCGATTCCATTGGAATATCGACCTTATCTCGTGAGAATAAAGATCATGTCAGATGTATTGATATTGTTGATAAAACTGCACGTCAAGTGGGTACTCAGTGGGAGGTAGGTCTACCTTTTAAAAAAGACAATTTCGGTATGCCCGACTCGTATAGTAATGCCCTATCACGTCAACAAATGTTGTTACGCAAATTTCATAAAGATAGTGACTACGCGAGTAGGTATAAACAGGAGATTACTAAGTTGTTTGACAGTGGTTATGCACGAGAATTACAGAACGATGAATTACTCTCCGCTAATCACGTTTGGTATCTGCCGCACTTCGGAGTGGAAAATGTAAACAAACCAGGAAAACTGAGGCTAGTATGGGATGCTGCCGCAAAGGTTAATAATGTTTGTTTAAATGATTATTTATTGACTGGACCTGATTTGTACAATTCCTTGTTCGGAATTATGCTTAGATTTCGCGAAAATCAGTTCGTAATCGTAGGCGACATGCGCGATATGTTTTTACGAATTAAGATACGGCCAGAAGACCAACATGTATTTAGATTTTTATGGCAAGAGTCTACAGGTAGTCCGATTAAGCATTGTGTCATGCAAAGCCTTATCTTTGGCGGAACGATGTCACCTTTTATTGCGCAACATATAAGGAATAAGAACGCGCTAAAATACAAAAACATTAATTCAGAAGCCGCTGACGTAAAAGATCATTACATGGATGATTGTTTACATTCAACTAGCGACGAGAGTAACGCGTTTAAATTAGTGAACGATATAACGTCCATTCATAGGAAAGGTGGATTTGAGATAAGAAGTTGGTCGAGTAATAGCAAACGAGTTTTAGATTCTATACCTACGGATGCGTTAGCACACAGCGCTATACAGTTTAAAGATGGCGTAAACAACACAACTGAGCGCACTTTACGGTTAACATGGCATCACGCGGATGATTCGTTCGGTTTTAGGATTAATTTGAACCGTATACCTAAAGATATTTTAGAAGGAACCGTACCACCTACGAAGGCAAAAATGCTTAGCATTATTATGTCAGTTTATGATATTCACGGATTTTTAGCACCGTTTTTGATAAAAAGTAAAATCATTTTACAAGACGTACATAGATCTGGTGTCGACTGGAAGTGCCAGATTCAACATGCCGAGCAGATCAAGTGTGTAAAATGGCTTGGTGAATTAAAACAATTAGAATTGTTACGAATACCGCGTTGGTTTTTTAATGCAGGTACGTGGACTCAGTGCTACTCAACTACTGTAGGTACACAAGATATCAACACGATTGTAGATACACAGATGCATATATTTTGTGACACTTCCATTAAAGCTTATGCCGCGGTTATTTATTGGCGTTTGACACGCCTAGACGGGAACGTACTCGTGTGTTTTGCAGCCGCAAAGAGCAGAGTGACCCCACTCCGCCCTATATCAATACCTAGATTAGAACTACAAGGCGCACTGATAGCTTCACAACTTGCTGATATTGTTCAGCGAGAACATTCAAGTTTAAAGACCGCAAAACGTTTTTTTTGGACTGATTCACACACGGTGCTCCAGTGGATTCGTAGCGACCCTCGGAACTATAAACCCTTCTGTTTAGTATTACCATACAAATTTATTTAAATATTCACTTCTATCCATCCCTTTCACACATTCTCGCTCTCTCGCTCTCTCTCTGGTACAGTGATTCGCCATACACGCGCTCTGTTTAATTTAATTAATTACTTTAGAAATAATAAGCCGAACCCATTGTGAAGTGTCTACCAACAAGTATAAATAAATAGTTTGTGATTGGTGATCGTGTTTCTTTAACAACCAGCTGCCATCAGCAATTCTCAACATAAATTTGGTCCTTCGAGTTTCTCCGAACGCCATTTTTTGGTGGTTAGGCGTGGCTTGCGCCAAGCCGGCAGGAAGTCATCGACAAGGTCGACGAAAGTCGGCTTACTTCGCGGTCGCGTCGTGCCACCTCGGGCCTCTTCGGCATACATCACCAGCGCCACCTACGAAGACACAAGTGCTGTTTTACCGACAAGACCGGAGAGAAGCATTCAATCGGCAATCGATATACTAAGTTGTCGGTAAAGCAGATGACATAAGGCAGATTCAACCAATCCCACTGCTTTACTAATCAATTGAGAGTTTCACTTTCATTTCCGGAAAAATAATATATTTTTTGGGACCGACCGACGACGCTGGCTTCTCGGTCGCGATTTTGGGCAGAGACTTTTGATAGTCGTTCTACAGAAAAAGTGCAATATCAGTGAAATATTTATATCGTTTCAGCTCACAAGCATTTTTCTATAAAGCTCACAAGCAACCTTCTAAAATATTCCACGGATTCCATCAAACAAGATGGAAGAAATCGATAATTTGCGCACGACCCGTGCCGCCATCAAAGGTAAAATTACAAGACTAGCAAACTATGTGCAAAACTACGATCCTGCAAAGTGTAACAAACACGACCTACAGGTCAGATCAGAAGAATTGACAAAACTAATGGATCGATATGATGAAATCCAAACTAATATCGAAATGTTGGACTCGCCCGATCGGCAACATGTCAACGAACAGGATCGGGAGACTACCGAAGCGAAATATTATTCTACGAAAGCAAAAATTGCGGCACTAACAGGAGGTTCGCAACAAACGATGGAGCAATCTCATTTAAATTCTACCACATTACATGATTGTACAGCAAGGAAACCACGTGTCAAGCTGCCATTACTGGAGCTTCCAAAATTCGATGGTGATATCCGCGAATGGCCAGCATTCAAGAACATATTCTACGCTTCTGTTGACAGTGCAGATATTCCAACAGTGAACAAACTTCAATATCTCAAGTCCGCCTTATCAGGTGAAGCGGCTGGGCTTATAACCTCACTTCTCATAACTGAGGAAAACTACAGTAAGGCACTAGATATACTAGCAAAAAGGTATGAGAACCAAACTATGATCGTTAACTTTCACTTAAAAGCTATTACTAATTACAATGTTATTACTAAACACAACTTGAAAGAATTTTTAGTCACTTTACAACAAAGTCTAGATTCCCTTAAAGCTATTAAGCTACCTGTAGACAGTTGGGATGTTCTTTTAGTATTCCTAATATCACATAAACTGGACAACTCGCTGAGAGCAGCGTGGGAAATAAACAAAAAAGAAAGTGTTCTTGCTACATTGTCTGAGTTACTGGATTTCTTAAACCAAAGGCGATCAGCATTTGAAGTACTCAATGACAAGCCTTGTGATAGGTCTACTGTTAAATCTACACATTTGTCCACTACCTCTAGGCCTCAAATAAATTGTTCATTATGTCAACAAAAGCACGACTTGCACAAGTGTCCTAATTATATAGAAATGAGTGTACCTAATCGCATTAACTATATAAAATCTAAATCATTGTGTTTTAACTGTTTACAGCCTTACCATGCAAAACATAAGTGTTCAAAATTGAAGTGTTTGTCATGCCATCGCAAACATCATACAAGTATACATATGGATCATTCTAAACAAGTAAGTCCTGCCACAGCAGATTGTAAGCTACCTGGTACTATTGCTTCACTGAACTCTTGCGTGCCACAGCACAATATAGCACATCCAAATGCCCAATGTGAAACAAACTCACACTCTAACCCTTCAACAGTACTTGTCTCGAACACTAATAATCATATTACCTTGCTATCAACAGCTATCATAAGGATACAAGATGCTATGGGAAACTGGGTAAATGCACGAGCTTTATTAGACTCTGGAAGTGAAATCAGTATAATAACACACAGGCTTGCAGCTGTGCTAAAGCTTCCATATAGTTACCATTCATGCACAATTAAAGGTGTGGGCAACAAAGACAGCCTTGCACAATTAAGCTTAAATGCTAATATTTCTTCTCGATATAATGATTATAATTCTAATCTAACGTTAATAGTAATGAACAACATTACAGTGCCATTACCGCATAATTACATACCTACACGCAACTGGAACATACCTTCCACGCTTACATGCAAACTAGCTGACCCCACATTCTTTATACCTAGCACTATAGACATACTCATAGGGGCCGAGCTTTTCTATTCTCTCTTACTAACAGACCGCATAAAGTTAGGTCACAACCTACCTGTCATGATTGATACAGTATTCGGTTGGATTGTATCAGGCACACTCACAAGTGACAAGCCTTTACATGCATTTGGTCCTAATCCTCACATTAGCATGTATGTATCTTTATTATCAACAGATCAGCTACTACAACGCTTCTGGGAACAAGAGGAAATCACACCTCAAAAGCTAATATCTCCACAAGAAAAATATTGTGAAACATTATATGAGTCTACCACTATACAAGATCACACGGGTAAATACACAGTTAATCTACCCCTACAGGCAGACAAACTACAAGATTTAGGTAACTCCTTTAATACTGCCTACCGATGCCTATTACAGTTAGAGTCTAGATTTCAAAAAGATCCTTCATTATTCACTCAATATAAAGAATTTATCGATGAATATATTGCATTGGGTCATGCATATTATGTAAAGGAATTCTCCCCTACACAAAACAATACATATTACTTACCTCACTTACCTGTCATAAAATCTGAAAGTAGATCAACAAAGTTAAGAGTTGTTTTTAATGCTAGTTCCAAAACATCAACAGGCACATCCTTGAATGATATTCTACATGAAGGTCCTAACATTTACAATAATTTACTTGATATAATTTTGAAATTCAGACTATTCAAGTATGCCTTTTCTTGTGATATAGTTAAAATGTTCAGAGGTATATTCGTGAATCCAGAACAAAGATCATATCAGAGGATTTTATGGAGGGAATCTAAATCTGATCCACTCAAATGCATAGAATTAGCAACAGTTACATATGGCACTAAGTGCGCACCTTATCTTGCATGTCGTACTATGTTAGATATAGCCTACAAAAATAAAGAGACTCATAGTTTAGCTGCAGAATGCATAGAAACTTGCAGTTATATGGATGACTATTTATCCGGTCAACAGACCCTTGAACAGTGCACTCAACTCTGTTTACAATTAATAGATTTGCTTAATAAAGCTGGGTTCAAGTTACACAAATGGACTTCAAACAACCCCCATATTTTAAAACAGATTGCAATTCCTACTATGGACGCGTCTAGTGAACATATTTCACAGAATAACTCTGGTTGTCAAAACAATTCATACAATTTTAACAAGCCAGACTCTGTTAGGACTTTAGGTTTAATGTGGCTACCTACACAGGACATACTCCATACTCACATACCTGAAATTACAAACATTTCTCACACTAAAAGATCTATATTATCACAGATAGCACAGATGTTTGATCCAATAGGTATTCTAGCACCTACAGTAATTATTCCTAAAATCCTAATGCAAGACATCTGGAAAGAAAACATTGACTGGGATAGTCCCATACCTAACAATTTACAAGATTATTGGCAAAATTTTATTGATCAATTAAATTACTTAAAGTCTATTAAGATCCCTAGATGGTACTTTACTGATATACCTATTAATGTATGCCTAATTGGGTTTTGTGACGCATCTAATAAAGCCTATGGTGCTTGCTTATATTTTAAAGCAAATTATCCTAACAAAAAATCGACTTGCATTTTGATCATGGCTAAGTCGAGAGTAGCACCTATTAAAAGACAACAGTCAATTCCCAGACTTGAGTTATGTGGAACACTATTATTATCAAATATTTATGATAAATTTATTAACACTACAAAAAATAACATAGAAATTGATCATACATTTTTATTTACAGACTCATCCATAGTCCTAAGCTGGATCAAATCCCCTTACAAACACAAGCGAGACACATATGTATCTCATCGTTTAATGCAGGTTATTGAATTAACTGCCACGGATGATTGGTATTATATAAACACCAAACAAAATCCAGCAGATTTAATAACTAGAGGGGTGATGCCCAAACAATTGCCTACTTGTGATTTATGGTGGCAAGGCCCCACCTGGATTAAACAGGATAAATCTACATGGCCTATATCGGTGCCCCAAGAAGTTACTTCTCAAGTAATTACTCCTATCCACAATACATGTACACAACTATGTCATACACCCACACAAACTTCTAAAAAAATTCCTATTAATTATGAATATTTTTATGACTTGTTTCTTAGAATATCTAACTTCACAAAGTTAACAAGAGTCATTGCATTCATGTTTAGATTTTTAAATAATCTAAAAAATAAGGTTCAAAGCAATTCTCCTTACATTGTACAGGAACTCAACAGAGCTACTAATTTCATAGTTCAAATCGCACAACGTAAGTCTTTCACAAGAGAATATTTAGAATTATCATCACTCAGTCAATCAGATATTACAGACTTACCTAAACGAAAGCGATATACATTCCAATCCAGTCCCATAAGGAAACTAAATCCTTTCCTAGACCAAGACCAGCTCATTAGAGTTGGAGGTCGTATTCAGCATTCAGACATATCCTATAGTCAAGCTCATCCTATTATACTACCTGCTAAAGATCACATAACATCATTAGTTGTTCAATATTATCACCAAAGGTTGTTACACTCTGGAATACAAAACACTTTATATAATATAAGATTAAAATACTGGATCATACATGGTAGGAATGAAGTAAAAAAGATAGTTCATTCTTGTGTGAAATGCATCAGATTTAGAGCACAAACCTGTAGTCAGCAAATGGCTAGTCTTCCTTCACCTCGAGTAACCCTAACAAGAGCATTCCTTCATGTAGGCATTGATTTCAGTGGTGCTATAGCTATCAGGAGTTCAATGACTCGAAACTGTAAGTACACAAAGGGATACATATGTCTAATTGTATGTCTAGCAACTAGAGCTATACACCTAGAGCTCGTAACTGATTTGAGTTCTCAGGCATTTATTTGTGCTTTGAAAAGGTTTGTATCTCGAAGAGGTACTCCAATATGTTTGTATACTGATAATGCTACTAATTTTAAAGGTTCTAAGACTGAACTACATGAGCTTTATAAAATGTTCAAGTCAGATAAGTCTTACAGCCACATACTGGATTTTTGCACTATTAATTATATTAATTATAAATTTACAATACCTCTTGCCAGTCATATGGGTGGTATTTATGAAGCTGGTATAAAATCAGTCAAGTCATTGCTTAAAAGACATTTATTTTCTACTAAACTAACTTACGAATTGTTATATACTACTTTAGTCCAAATAGAGGGCATATTAAATTCAAGACCATTATGTACAATTGCTGATGTTCCAAATGATGTTATCTGTTTAACTCCAGCCCATTTTATCATAGGAACTTCTTTAACAGACATACCAGAACCTAGTGTGTTAGATTTGAATGAATCTAGATTAAGTGTGTACCAAAAAATTATGCAAATAAAACAAAGATTTTGGAAACAATTTTATTTTACCTATATTTCTGAATTACAAAGTAGAAATAAGTGGTTAGACATTAAGAAAAACTTAAAAATAGGAGACATTGTAATAATCAAAGATGAATGTACACCTCCTACATTGTGGCCTTTAGGTAAAGTTATATCTACTAATGTAAACAAAAATGACAACTTAATAAGATCTGTAACCATTCATACATCCAAGGGTGATTATACTAGGCCCATACATAAATTGATTTTGTTACAACAATGTAATAATAATAACTAGTTTAAGAATATTTACTACCTACATTAAGATTTGTATGTTTAAACTTAAATAATTATTAACGTAATTATAACTAACTTAATATTAATAACTTACCTTACATTGTAATACTCACTAACTACTAACACTATACTATAAACCAACTAGCATTGTTATATCTACCAGTAGTGCAGTTTGTTAAAAGAAGGCGTGAGAATGTTTAGTATTACCATACTAATTTATTTAAATATTCACTTCTATCCATCCCTTTCACACATTCTCGCTCTCTCGCTCTCTCTCTGGTACAGTGATTCGCCATACACGCGCTCTGTTTAATTTAATTAATTACTTTAGAAATAATAAGCCGAACCCATTGTGAAGTGTCTACCAACAAGTATAAATAAATAGTTTGTGATTGGTGATCGTGTTTCTTTAACAACCAGCTGCCATCAGCAATTCTCAACACCTTCGTTGCTCATCGTCTGGGTAAAATTGACGAACTAACTAAGTTATCGTTATGGCGATACGTACCGACAAAACTAAATGTACCTAGCTGACATAGCTACCAAAGAAGAAGCGCCACCGCTTACGTACGACAATGTTTGGTTTTAAGGACCTGGATTCTTACGGCAGCCAGAGAATTAATCGCCGGGTTAATTCAAAAACCAACTAACTGACCAAATTATGATTTTGTGCTAGGGCGTTTTAAAAGTTTGTATCAAAAAATTGTATGTACTATTTTAGATTATGTTATTATAAGGAACAGCATCTGATTTGTAATTTAATCATGTATGCGTTTATTTTTAGCAGTTCATAGAAAAGTAACAAGGTTTCACAGAATATTGCATTTTGTGCCCCAAACCCCCTTATTTAGTTGCTTTTACCTCCCTACAAAATAATGGCATTATTTTTTAAATTATAAGCGCTACTGTCGAGTCTCTGAAACGTACTAGTTAATAATTCAATAATATACATCGAACAATAATGTATTTTTCATAATAAACCTAATAGTTTCGAGAAAAATGCAAAAAAATAAAAATTTTGTCGCTTTTACTTTCCGATATTTGTTGAAATTTTGTACTAACCTATGCGGTGTTCCTTAGCAAAGCTTCATGATGAAAACTATCTAAGGGTTAGAGATGGTTAATAAATTGGAAATAATTTGATTATAAATACACCTAAGTTGAAAAATAAATTTATTCAAGAAAAACGAACACAAAGGCATGAAAAACTCAATTAAAAAGATTATTCTTCATCAGAAGATACATCAGATACAGTAGCATCCGGTACACGGTCTAGTTTAGCACTATCAGTCGCTAAATTTTCAAACCAAGCATGGTATTCTTCGGGGATTACTCCTTTTTTGCACAATTTTAGCAAGTCGGATTTTTTTGCATTTGTAATGGGCAGTGGTGCATTGTACAGCTGATTTAATTTGGTTGGAAGGCTTGCTCGATGGCATTTGTAGTTGCAGCTGCTGAATTCGCTACGGCTTTTTTTTGTCTGGTTCCGTAGCGATGAGCGGGAATGTTGGGACCAGCAGTAGGAGTAGCTTTTAAGTTTGTTTCCAGAATTTCAAGATCGAGAACCAAGAAATTCTCAGACATGTCATAATTATACAAAATTTTCATTTGACCCTTTTCGTATTTCATTCTCTTTATCTTTAACCAGTTCACTCTGTCTTCTTCTGTGTTTTTATTTTTGTTTTTCATTATGATGCCTGCCAAAGATTTTAAATCCAAGAAATCATTATATTTTAGCTCTTTCATGTTATAAGGTTTCGTCATAGTTTGTTTTTTTTTATCGTGAAGACCGAGCTCGTCGGAAAACGTTAAGCCATTCAGACATGGAGTAGATCTTCGAGTGTTTCTGAGCTGACTCTATGCTACTGTGCATTGAATCGATCTCCATATACGACCTATATATATTCCAAAAATTTGTGCTCGATTATATTTAAATTGTAAATTTTTTGAACCGCCCATAATAAGAGTGAAGTCACATACTGATTTCTATTTTGGCCTCCGCATGTGTCAGAAAAAAAGGCTACCTTATTGACGTCTTTCGGTACATATTGAGACAAATAAATATAAAGAATAGATCCAATTTCCGCGCTTCCTTTTTTACCATTTGCTTCCGACCACGCAAAGAAGTAAGCTTCATTAGGTGGTGCACTTTCGTAAATGGTCAAGTTGTAAACGGTCAACTTGCGGCAATAATATAAAAGACTAACTTGGTCTGTTGGAATTTGTAATATGGCTTACAGGTCAAATGTTGCCGAGATAAATTTCTTGTCATTGCACGCTCTTTCTTTATCTTTTTTCTTTTCATTATTGCATGCTTCTTTTCGAGCAATGTGCTCTTTGTATTCATTTTCTAAGCTTCCTATGTTTTCCAGTACCAAACGTTGATATTTTGTGCATAAAAGGCATTGATCTTTTTTAGGGACAAAGAATCCAAGGTTGAATTCTGTAGAAAATATCTTGCGGTACACAGCTGTATGTCTTTTCGGACATAGTGGCTTGCCATTGTTGGGAACGATTCGATGTGCTGTCGAACTTCCAGTAAAATTTCTGGGGGTGTTTTGTTCGGAGGTGTTTTATGCCCGTGCGGATCAAAAGTGGCTTCATATACCCCCACGGAGTTTCGTTTGCTTACGGCTTCTGTAATGACCGCTGGTGATATACAGAAAGTTTTTAAGTTACGACAATCGGCACAATGGTAGCGAGGTCACACTCCACATGTTGACAACCTCGTGTGCTAAGTCGAGGTTATTATTATTATATCGTTTATTTCAGGCTATTCCCATAGTGTAAATAACAACGGTCTTATAAACTAGTGTTAGTAGACAAACAAATTCTAATTAGTGTGGAGTTTCATCCAATGTCGCAGCATTGGAGAATCGGCGTCATTACGTCAGCGCCGGCTGTCGCTGAAAACCAGCGCTGGGGCTCTGTCTTGCATAGGGTCGTAGCATAATGCTGAGCGATAGCCGATTTGCATGGATGTGACGCATGCTTCCCCCAACTTTTTCTCATTTCTGTAATCAATTTTTTTTTGCGTCATGTTTACCGCATATAAACGATTTTTCTTTGTTTCTTTCTTTTTTCTTTCCATCTATCTGCGAATAAACTCAAGATAGTGTTGGTGCCACCACGAAGACGAGCAAGCAGAGAAGGGCTTCTTATATGATGGCCGCAAAACCATCTATATGCCTTTCCGCAAACATCTTTGACGCGCTGCATCGCCATGGCAGTCCCAACAGTATCCTGAGTGCGTTATTATACTGGACACGTAGATCGCTATATGCCTGGAGGCTTTTATTTTGATGTTTAGTTCTGTATACGTTTAGTTTTTTAAAATTCTGTTTGAGTATAGTTCTCGATGTTTTTGGTTGGTATATTGGCGTGTGCTAGCTGACATATGGCCAATAATTTATCATTTAAATTATGTTTTGTGTTACATAATGTAAGTTATTTTACATACTATTGTGTAGAATCTTTTTTTTTCTAAGTTGAACAGACAGCCGTGCTGCTGGGGAGTTTGTTGCGCCACTTCTTCTTCGCAGCTAAAAGCACTAGGAAGTGGTGAAGGGTGGGCGTTTTTGGGGGACTGTCTTATGTAATTTTGACGTTCGAAAAGTGCTGATTCTCAGCCTAGTTTGAATAAATGACTTTTGAATTTGAATGTATTTCTTTTTTAGTGGTATGAGGAACAGGGTGTAAAGTTCACTCATCCACCATAGAAAAGGGAGGATCCTCCGACCAGATGGGTTTTGTGTCTGGCGGGCAACTGCCCAACGGTTTGAAGTTGAAATGTTATATCCATGTCGACTGCTCGGTAAACTGTAATTGTGCGATGCAGGATTTGTGTGACGTCATGTCTATGATGCGTAGTTTGTATGTGGCGGTGTAATCGCTACCCTTTCATAACACAATTGTTATTGTCCGCAATGATGTCAGATCGCTGAATCTCACGCAACCTATAGGCTAGTTGTATATCAGTAGAATTAAACATAGAAAATGCAATCGAATGGAATAAGCAGCTTCCATCGGGAGGCATTGGAATAATTTGGTGTAATATACTTAAGTGTGTCATCCACCATTAATTGAACTGTACGGCTCATTGTGCGGTAGATATTAAAATATTGAGTTAATTAAAACAATTTCGTAAGAAGTTACCTTTGACCAAAATGTCTGAATGCTTATAATCTAGTAATTTTAGAAAGAAAAATACGATCTGCTTAAGTACCTACTACCTAGAAAGAAACAAACTGGGTTTTACTTTGAAAAAAATAACAATATAATAAACTTAACTCTTACCTTAATAAACTGTGAAAATTTATTACCTAATGTAGTCTAATATTTAATAATTAAAAACTAACCTAAAATCAACTAGCAAAGAATTTGCAGAGGATATTATATCATGTATTTAGCAAGAAAACTCTGTTTTATTCCAGTGAATATGACAATTAAATACAAAACAAATACCGTTATAAGTACGTTTTATTAAAATAATAGGAAAAAAATACGACCTGATTACTACCTAGAAAGAAACAAATTGGGTTTTACTTTGAAACAAAAAATAGACGAGACGACCTGTAACTTTTGAGATCGTGGACAATTGACACTATCGTCGTCAACGAAAGTTAGATAGGATAGAGGTAGGTTGAGAGTTAGAAAACTCGATCGAAACCTCCTCTAACTAAAAAAAAATCCTATCAAACCAGCCACTCCAGCCAGCCAAAACAACTTCGACCGATTTTGTTTTCCGACCTTTTGATTTTATTCCCGAGAAAGCGAGGCCAGAACGAGAATAATAGAAAAGATCACAACGAACAACACAACAAAGAACCAATCAATCAATTATTGAAATTTGCAGAAACGAACAACCAACCTAGCCCGTTTTTCAGAATCGTTTTATGGATGAGGTCACTATTCTGCAGAAAATCATAACAACGGTTTTCAAATAATCGCGCCATTTGCACATCGCCTAGAGCTGGGTCATACCAGATTTTTCGTAAAACGAAACGAAACCGTTTTTTAGAAAGGAAAAACAGTTTCAGGAAACAGTTAAAACAGTTTTTCAATGTCTTACAGTAAAACTAACCCCCGCTCCACTCGAAAATACCAGTTTTTTTTTGTTTAACCAAATTTGAATTATGTACTTTTAACTGTTTACTATATTAAACAATAATAGTCCCTAAAGCAATAGATATACGATCTATCAATCAAAGTACCAACCTACCAACTACCTTGAACATACCAACTTGACGTTTGTAACAACGTTTTTCGAGATCAGAGACTTAATGAAATGAAGAGCTGTACCTATTCGGATAACAAATTACTTGTATTTAATTGAGCTTACATTTTAAATGCCATGTCAAAAAAAAAAAATGTTAGGCCCCCATCCCCCATATCTCCGTCTCCGTCCATTTGCGGTCTATTCGGACGGTACCTACGGTGGGGTTCGATCACTTTAAGACCCAGATTACCACTCGCCATCCGGTCGCCTCTCCGATAAAATTTTACGTGTCATTGCCTTGAATATGCTTGGGTTGGAACGGAGAGTTTAGGTTTACCAGTATACTCGATAGATGGCATTGATAGACCTGGGCGTTTTTTTTCCGAAACGCCTTTTTAACACAGTTTGTCAATGAAAAACGAACGAACTGTTTCTCGACGATCCAACATTAGGTTTAAAAACGAACGAAATTAATACAGCTCTCTATTTCTCGACGATCCAATATTAAGGGGATGCCCTAAGGTAGCCCGCGAAATTCAAATTTTCTTTCGTTTTTTGCAATTGCTCTTCATTTAATTCATTCTCTGATCTCGAAAAACGTTTTTATAAAGGTCAGGTTGGTACTTGAGACGTTTTTGAATTGATACATCGTATGACATTATTCGGTTGAACAAAAAAAACTGGTATTTTTGGCTACACTAAACCTAACGCAATAGGTTTACTGTAAGACATGAAAAACTGTTTTTTTTTTATTGTTTCCTGGAACCTTTTTTTGTTTCTGAAAAACGTATTCGTTTTGTTTTACGAATAATAACATAACATTACCCAGCTCTAACGCTGGCTAATTTGTCTATGGCTGACATTCAGAAACACAATTAAATAGTTACATTTTTATTTCAATCACGTATTTTATTAAATAAAATAATAAATATATATTAATCTAGTTACTAAAAGTAGGTGAAAATATAAACGCTATGTATGTTGTGCTATATAATTATTTCTTATTTAATTTTTCTGTGTAATTGTAACGCGAGATTCGTTTTACATGATAACGTTTCCGAACATACTCCACTGGAAGTTATCTGTTTTTTATCTGTGGTTCAGGATGAATTTGACAATTTCATGGACAATAAAGATAATGTATGGACGAAACTATTACAAATACTATCGTATTGTTTATAATAATACTTAATACTCTCTGTAAAAAGTACCGCAAAAGTTGTGCTGATCGTTTTTTTCGGTTACCGCGGTGTAGTGCACCACAGAGCATGTAATTATATTGAATTTCTGAAGCTCTATGAATTTCTTCCAGAGGGACAAATTGCCTATGACTAGAAAGAAAGAAAGTACTTATTATTGTTGTTTATTTACTTTAGTTTAATATATCACGCATAGTAATTCAGCCATTTAAAAACACTAACCTGATGAGTTCTATGACTTGCAATTGGACGTAGTTATGCGAAAATGTTTCATTCCACAGTAAATTGAATTTGAGATAAAAGCATTTACGCATTTCAATGGTATTCTTTTTTATTCTAACTAGTAAAGGCCAATACTAAAGGTTTTATTGTTGAATTATATTGTGTTTAGATAATCGTTTGTTTAATTTTAGGCTATTCACTTTACAATAAGAAAAAAATATGTTATTGGTATTGGAACATTTTAACATAATTAATATTTACATGAACATAGCTTCAAATTAATTTTGCACAAACGTTCCAGGTACTTTTTATCCATCTGTACCTTAATATTTATGATCTAAATTTTACATATAAATTTTATTTTTTAATAAATATGTAAAACCTGAACAACAAATAAAAGAATAGTAATTGCTTATGATTTTTTTTATTACTAGGTCACAATTTAAAAAACAGTATAAAATCTTGTGCTTTTGGGGAGGCCTACGTCCAGCAGTGGACTGCTATAGGCTGATGATGATGATAAAATCTTCATACGTCATACTCATCATCCTCTTGCATTTCGAAATCTGTTTCCCCACCAAACCCATCGACATCATCTATGATTCCCTCCGTACTCTTTAGGTTTTTATAAAATTTATGGCAATCCTCAGGGATGTACTGATACATGGATTCTAAATCTGCTAATTTGGCTGGAGCAATGGCTTTACCATCCGGCACAACAAACAGAAATCGGACATGTTAATATTTCGTGATTAGCTTGTAATTTTTTTTTCAATTGTTAATTCCTTGTAATCATCCTCAAATGATGATTTCATAAAAATTGAAGACACTTTCTCTTTTTCAATTCTTATTTCTTTTGTCTTTAACCAATTGACTTTGGTTTTGTCTGTGAATTTTTTTCTATTGATAATATTTTTTTCTAATTTTTCCGTACCATAAAAATCAGTCTTATTCATTTTAAATACTTCTAGAGGTTTTCTTTTTTTACACGTTTTAATTATGGACATATATTCTTCGGCTGTATAAATTCGTTGATAGTGTTTGAGAGCAGTTTCAATTTTGGAAAAGTCTGTGTCATTAGGCAGGAAGGTATGCCCAGACTCAAGAAATCGCATTGTAATGACTTTTAAAGTGTCATGTGAGTTTAGAAGTGCTTTCAACATGAGAACTATTTTTATGTTGCGGTTCTGCCCTCCACAACAATCGCTCCAAAGAATAAGGTGTTCAACAGTGGGCCTTAGTTTAGTTTGAATATATTTAATAAGGCACGATCCCACCTCTTGCGCACCTCTTCCTGCTTCCCCTTCAACCCATATATTGTAACAATGACCAATGTCATCTGAAGCACTATGGATGCCACTGTTGTAGAGCCACAATTGCCTTTTATAAAACACAACATTTGTAGGTATTCGTGGTAATGGTAAAGTTTTTTCCAAATCGAATGTTACACATTCAATAGTCGACTTGTTTCGAGCGTCTTCAAAATCGGAGTTCATCTGCTTCCTCAAATTTTCAGCCTTTTCTAAATGTCGGGTTTTTTCTGTTCTAGCTTGTTCTTTTTCATCGAGGGTGTTAGCGTTTTGAATTTTTATGGCTAACATATCGCACTTATTGCAAGTGTCTTTTTTTAATGACTTACACCTAAGGTTAAACTTAGTGTAAAAAATCTTTTTGACTGATTCGAAGGAAGCGCACTTTTGCCCTTCACCATAAATATTTGTGTACTCCTGCTGATATATATCGTAAATTTTAGGTAATGTCATCCCCGGTTGTAAATATAACGTGTCATTATTCTTTTCTTTTCTGTAGTGCGACTCATACTTTGGTAGTTTTGAAATAGTTTCGACTATGAAATTATACATTTCATCTGAAAATTTATTCTTGCTACCTGTGCTAACTCCTCTACCATCCATTATGGGCTCCTACTTCTAAGTTTTTTTAGTGCAGTGGTAACTTTTGAGTAGTAATTTGATAAGTGTTTAAAAACATATCACGACATACCTTTGTACCATTAATAGAATAGACACGGATGAATTGCTTTGGCTTTTTTTTTGCCTCGGGAACATTAGTCATAGTGTAACTGCGTTTTTTATTTTCTTCTTTAATACATGATCCTAAGTATAAACATTGTGCATTGTAGGACCCTAGACGCACAAATTTTTCGAACTCTTCCTTTCTATTCTCTATTGGAATCAAGCTAGCACATTTTTTTAAACATTTACAATTATATTCAGTAAAGGTTTTTGGTTTCACTAATTTATTTTTAGTGGTCGTGTATTCTATATTATTGTATTTATTATGTTTTCTCTCAGATCTAAGTTGAGGATTAATTCTTTTACGGCCCCTTTTCGGTCTACCAGTTCCCAAATTAGATCGTAAATCTTCGATTGTTAGGTTCTAGCATTTCTATACCCTCATTGTTGAGCTTTTCTTTTGACGGAAATTTCTTATTTTTAGTCACCTCATGATCTACACTATCACTAAAAGACGAACAAGAGGTTGTCGACTCATCTATATGTATTACTTTGCTATGTGAGACATAATCCGGATCTCTAAGGCTGTCATCACTATCACAATAGTCGGGTGCATCTACGTGTTTTAAAATATCATTATTTTCGTTAATGTTGTTAATTGGTTCATACTCAGCTAACACATTAAATAGTTGTTGCGTTTCTGGTGACATTGGTCGAAGAGGTGATGATAATGGCGAAACTTCATTCTGTATTTCTTGTAGTATAATAACAGGATCACAAGTATCTAAAACAATGTACATATTATTCACGTAACTTATCTATTGGCACAATTTATACAAATAAAAATAAAATAAAATGCCTCGTTGGTCTAGTGGCCGCAAGCGCTACTGCTGAGCATGAGGTCCTGGGTTCGATCCCCGGGTCGGGCAAAGTGTTATTGGATTTTTCTATCTGGAATTTCTCAGTAGCAGCCCGGAGTCTGGATTTGTGCCCGGTTGATGGCAATAGGCTCGCCCCCTATTACATGGGACTTATACATAACTGCCAAAATGCGGGTGTACCTACTACAGGTACACCTCTGCCCAACCCTTCGGGGAAACAAGGCGTGATGTTATGTTATGTTAAAATAAAATAAAATAAATACTAACTGCGACCGGCGGTGTTACGTCGGTAAAGTGTAGCAAATATATTTAAAGGTTTTAATAATTTTATCTGCATCAGGGGACGTGTACTGTTGGGTTTATAATGTTAAAAGAATCATCTTACCTTGTAAATTATTATCCGTACTTTTTTTATTCATAAAATTTAGTGGAGTAAGTGGCGAATATGGTGGAGGAGAGATTGAAGGCTGCGTGTTTGAATAAGGCGTAACTGGATTAGAGTCAGCTGAAAAAAAAAACAATATATGCAAACTGACACATATCTCATCATATCTAATCCCATGCCATCCCTTGTAATATACATATTTTTCATTTAACAGTAAATTAATTTAGTAAGCATAAGTCGTATAACCAATGCAAATAATAAAATTATTAAAAATATTTTTGATAGCCCCACCAAGAACAATAATCATGCTCGTATATCATAGCAAAGCACCAACAAGAATATACACAATACATGCAGAAGATACGATTCATATTGCAACATGCAATCCAAACCGATCTTCGACTCGAAACGCGTTAACTCCCTCTGCGGGACTTATTATGTTCATTCGTCGACCGCTTGGATGTGTAAGACATGTAAGAATGGACCTAAGAAATGTCGATACAATAAAGTTAATACGCCGTCAAGTTCATAAAATATATTATGTGCCTTTAACTAAATTCCAACATACCTCTGGAGTCTGCAACATCGACTTGACCTTTGATCTGTCCTTGAGAGATATGTAACTTTGTTTCTGAGGTCTATTAATTTTCGTTTCTTAGCTAATAACTGTTCTAATGATGAAATCTGTAAAAATAAATAACCAGAATTCGTTAAAATCGTCTTTCGATAAAACTAATCACCATAAATATATATAGTACTTATTACAAAATATTAAACAATCCTTTAATAGTAATACTTACATCTTCATTAGCTTCCATTGTTTATTCTAATTATATTGACACACAGTACACTACAAATTAACCACGGTTCACTGTCATAAACGTAATAAGGATAATTGCAAACAAAAGACGACGGAAACTACCTCTTCCACGACGTTTGTTTCAATAATGACCGTTGCGAACTCAAATAAGATTCAATGTCAAAAAGATAATACTCCGTCTCGCTTGCACTAGTAAAAAGTTATTGAAAGATGCGTTCCCGGTTGGGCATAACCTCGGATTAATGTCATTAGTATTTTTTTTTTGTCTATGATATTAAAAGTTTCAAGTAATATTTTATTGGTAAATAACTACAAAGAAAATAAACTTTTTCTTTATGTGTTATAAATATTTATTTTTAGTGGTCGTGTATGCAAACAGTTAAGGATGAAGCTAATTAAAGCGTGTTAAAAATGAACCCTTTAAAGTTGAAACATTTTTTTTTCGAAACAGGTTTTTTATTTAGGTAAATAATAGTACAAAATTCATGAAACCTTTTAAGTTTTCAAATTATGGTATTTAGGTCTGAAACATAACGTTCCACAAATTTTGGAACGTTTATGCCTCGCTATTGTAATTTTGCAAAAACGTTCCAAATATACATGGAACATTTGTTCCAAAATAAAATGGTTTAACATGGTTTTGCTAAAACGTTACAAGATTATTGTGGCGTTTTAACAAAATAAATATACTGTTTCGTAAAACATTAAATTTTTCTGTCATCATAGTACGTTCTAGTTAATTTACACAAGTTATTATTTGATAAAGGTTGTGGGTTTGAACGTAAGTGAAAAAAATATTTTCTGATATAAGACTTAAAACTTGGAACCTTATTGCAAATCTAACTCTAAGTGTCATAAAAGGTAGTTTGATCACATTATCTCGATTTCGGGTGACTTGTGGGTTGGAACATTTCTGCATAACTACGTCCAATTAACAATCAGTATTAATTAGATTCCTTGATATAAGAAGCTGGTAATAGTCATTTTCTTTAAAAATGTAATAACTGTTATTTGACCATTTTTTAGTTTCGTAAGTACTTTTTATACTTTTTGTCGAAATGAAAATTCTTATATCAAGGAATCTAATTAATACTGATTGTTAATTATTGTGTTCATTTATGCTTATATAAAGATATACCTAATTAATATTGTTTGTTGATTATTGTGTGGATTTATGTTGATTTTATTGAAATTAAAGTAATTAAAAGAAGTGACACCCAGTAATGTTTACCTATCCTTTAACTATTGATTTGTGTATGTTATAAATAAATAAATGTTAATTTCAAACCAGACTAAAGTAATTGCAAGAAGTAATACTTATAATATTGTAAACTTACCTATTACATTGGTTCAATTAATGTTGATTTATTCTTAAAATAATGTAATTGATCTCTTATGAATGAATAAACATGTTTATATACATAAAGACAGTACTTATTTCAATAAACATTCCCAAATTTTGAGAAGTAGCCCTAATGAGTAATAGCCCTAATGAGAAGTAGCCCTAATCAGAAGTGGCCATAATGAGAAGTAGTCCATTAGGGAGTCAGTTGCCAAAATGAGAATTAGCCCTAATGCGCCTAAACCGCAATTTTTAATCGGAAATATACATCGCACACCCAGGCCAATAAAGGCGTAAGAGGAATTCACTAACTTTACAGGGTAGCAAAAAAACTGTTTAACCAGGTATATCTCTTTTGTTTTTGACTCTATGATGTATTGTTATATACCAAAAAATAGTAAAAAAAACCACCTTTTTTTTTGTTTATATTCGAAATACCTTAAATTATCTTGGTAATCAGTATTTAATGTTAAATGTTTTACAGACGTTTTCCTTATTTATTTAAGACCAATCCTAAAATGTAATGATTTTTATTCCAATCATCGCTTTCTAAATATTTTTTATACTGTAACTACTCATGCTTACGTCTGTTAAGAAGTTCTATACTATGATAAAGTACAGAGGCTAAGTACTGTTTAAGGCCTTTTTCGCTTAATTTTATTTTACAAATCGAATTGTATGACGCATTTACAGCTTTGTTTGTTAAAACATAAAACTAAAATATAGTGTTAAGTCTAAATACGGGTTTTTTTGTACAGTATGTTCAATTAAACCATAACTGTAAGTAATATTAAGTTTCTAGGTAAAATATATTTCAGTGGTGTAATAAAAAAGGTTTTTAAAAAATTGCACTTTATTATAATAATAGTCATAACAGAACCTGATAAAAGATAATCAAATTAACAGTGTAATCAAACTAAACAAGATAATCAAATTAAAGTTGAACTCAGAACGGTAACTAAATACAAATTCTTATAAAGACCTCAAAATCTTAAAATTAATAATCACAACAAAAATCTTAAAATTATTTATTATACCAATTACTAAACATACAAAAGAATAATAGTATTGAAAAAAAAATATTAATCTTCAAATTTAAATTAATCATAATTATTGGTGTTTACGTACTTACTTCTTATAGGTAGGTACTAAAGTTATTATTATTTTTTTTAGGTATGAGATTATTTTTTGTGACTTCTTTTATGTGTGCCAATCTCAATCAAGTATGAAATATTTATTCTAATAAATTGTTTTCAAGAATTTTAATTATTGTAAAAATGGTTAGTAATCTCTCTAATAATAATTAACTCGTTGTTAAAACTTGAGTACCTACTAATAATAGTTATAAGTTTAAAACTTTGAACCAGGGTTAACAATTTTTTTAATTTTTAACTGATAATACTTAATACCGAAATTTAAGTACTCGTACAATAAAGTAAAAAGCCTAATTGGTATTCTCTAACTTTGTGCTTGAAAACACACGTACAATCATCGATATTACAATCAACATGCTACACAGAACTATAAAAATCAAAGTTTTAAAACTATAATTACTAATACAGTTATAATAATAATTTAGTCTTCATCTGAATTATCGCTTGGCAAAAAGTTACGGGTATCGTTTTCAGCCACTAGATTTCTATAAAAACCTTGATAATGTAACGGAATAGCATTTGAGTCACACAGACTTTTTAAATCTTTGTACAGTGCACTTGACACTGGTAATAATTGGTCATAAGCAGTTTTGAGCTCAGGATCCGATCCTGTTGATTTAAATTTGCGCGTTCTAGATGAACTATAATTTATAGTATCTAACACAAAGTAATCAGGTTGCTCAAAATCATATTTGTAAAATAATTTATCAGGAGTTTCAGCAGTAATTTTAACTTCTTTTAATTTCGTAAAATATATTTTTTCGCCTCTTGTGTCTTTCAGCCAATTTTTGTTCAAAATCGCTAGTGATTTAAAATCATAAAACAAATTCTGGGACATCTCAGTCATAACAAATTTCTTATGGACCTTAGCGTTCATAATAATTTCGTATAATTGGTCAGGTGTATAAAGGGTTTTATTTTTTAAATTCTTCTCTATGCAGGCATGCATAGAGTCCCCTTCATTTTGGGTATGACCTGTTTGTAAAAATCTATTAACTATATCCAAATTTAGTGTACGAGAAGCGTGCATGTACATCGCAAATACATAGCGATTTCTATTCTGGCCCGAACAATTATCAGAATATAAAGACACTGATTTGACACCATTGAGAGCTTCTTTTTTAAAGAAGTCATAGAGACAGCTTGCGATTTCGTTAGCCCCTCTTTTGGCTATCTGTGCGTGCCACAAATAGCAGTATCCTTGTAATGATAATAAATTGTATACCGTGAAGTTATAGACTGGATATTTCCTTTTATAATGAAAAATACCCACATTGGATTGTGGCAAGTTTAATACCTTTTCCAAGTCAAACACAGCGACAGTCTTAGTCTCAGGATTTGATGAAGATTTTTCGTCATCCTTAATTTTGCGTATCAGGGATTTATTTTTCAAATGGCTTTCGTAATTGTCCTTTAGTTCAATTTTACGGTCAACATCAGCATTTTCATAAAGACTACAGATTTGACACTCATATCTTTCTTTGGTTTAAAAAATGAAAGATTAAATTGGGAATTAAAAATATTACTATATTGGTATAAACTTGCTACTTTTACTGCGTTTAAATTTTCAGACATCCAAACTACATATAATCGATGCATTTTAGCCAAGTTTAAATCAGAGGCGAGATATTGACGGCTAGTTTGCTTTCTTAAATAGTGTGATTCGATACATGGGAATGATTTTATGTGCTGTATTACACTTTGCTCAGTTTCATCACTTGTTTTGTGGGGACGGTTAGCATGTTTGCCCCGTAAATCCGTTATTTGCAAGTTATTTGTATATTTATTCATAGCAGAGTAAACAGTTTTTTCTTTGATACCTAAAGTATTCAAAAACATTACTTTGCATACTCTAAGTTTTGTAACTTTACCATCTTTATTTAATGGTAGATAGTAAATTAGTGTACGAGACCTATCCCGCTTTCTTTGAACTTTGATAACTTTAGGCTGTTCAACTTCTGTATTGTTCAGGATGTAAAGCCATTGTTTTTCATGGTCTGCTATATTCCAATAATGTTGAAATAGCTCAGAACGATCTGCTTGAGTAAATTTGTCAAAGCATTTCATCTTACATACGCAAGGGTTACCTAATGCTCTACACTGCCTTAATTTCTTTGTGTTAACACTATGATATTCGAGACCATTGTTATTTAATTTTTTATTTTTACATTTAGCCCATTCATTTACGTTTCTTGCCCTCTTTCTAGATTTAACATTACTTTCCGACGACAGCAAAACACGAGAAGACCCAGCAGTAGTATTAGTATTTGCATTATGATTATTACAATAGGATATTTCAGAAGCAATACTAGTAATAGGTTGCGTAATTTCTGTGGTACTAGATATTTGTGGGTTATTATTATTTTCTACATTGTCAATTTGATTCGCCACAGTTAAATTTAAATAAACTCGTTCATCATCATCACTAATATTGTTAAACTCTGGTAAGTCATTGTTAATTGCAACTGGTTCTATTGGTATGTAGGTTTCAGTTAGATTTGACATACAAATGGTTTCATCGCGGCGTATACACATAGGGTTTGTTAAACTGTTTGGAGAATTAGGTAATTGTAAAGATTGATGGTTTAAGTTATCATGAGTACAGAAATCCGTTAAGCTATTACAATAATTATCTCCCGCTAATATTGGGTGAATACTATCAATGTATTCACACTGTTCGGAATGATTATTGTTGGTTGAAACACCATCATTATTATTAGATTTGTAAATTATAGTAGGAGAACAAATAAAATCAATACTACGGTGATGTTTAGAGGGAGTGCTAAAATGAAAAAGTTTTTCTGATCTCGTTGGGGGCGTAGTATATGCATCCGTTAGCGCCATTGTAACATCTCTCACCAATGAAGACGACATTGTCATATTAAAACTTTGAACTGGACTAGAAGACCTACTCGGATTTAAACTGGGTGCATTCTCAGATACTGCCGGAGAGAAGGGATCTTCATTTTCGTTCGATGATGCACTTTCTCGGTATCTGGGTGCAGCTGTGGAAGTTCTCGAAGGACATGTTTCATTTTTGCCAGATATGTTAAGAGACTCATGAGTATCCCCACCACCTGAAAAAAAAAACATGCAATGGCGGTAAGTACTAGATTGGCATTATCTACTAATCTCAGACGCGACCGACAGACAGACGCACAGCGTAAGCGGTGCGAGCGACATACGGTCAGACAAGTAGGTACCTATCAATATTATAAAGCCGAAGAGTTCGTACGTTTTAGGCCGGGACTCCACCAAAGCTGAGACGAGCGGAGATGTGTTTGAATAACCAATCAGAAATCCACATCTCCTCTCCGCTTAGCTTCGGTAGAAATCTGATTGGTTATTCAAACACATCTCCGCTCGTCTCAGCTTTGGCGGAGTCTCCGCCTTATAAACCTAATCCGTAATAGGTACAGTAAGCGCTCAAAAGTGCATGAGCACGCTAAGAGTCGTATTGCTGTGAACACGCGGTATAGCTCGTACATTTGTATGTGTAAGCAACACGATACACACACCACAGATAACGCAGTTACACGAAACAACAATATATTTCTGTCGTCATGCTAGCACACACGCACTATGCGCGTGAACTTGACCAGTTAATGGCATTGCTAAAATTCGATAGTAACTTAACAAGTGCAGATAGCAGAAAGCGTTAAGCGTTGGTATGGAATTCAAACTGCCTCAGGTTCTAATCTCGTGAAACACAGTGCGGTTTTTTGCAAATATTATTATTTTTGTTTTCGATAATAATATTTTTTAAATATTGCTGCTTTTTTATGTTGTTATTGCAATAAAGGTTTTAGAATAAAAAATGCGTGATATATGATAACAAAATTAAAAAAAATATGTTTATTCGTTATATTTATTTTACATAAGTTAATAAACTGCTACAATTATTTATCATTACTTCAGCTGAATAAGATGTGAAATAGATGTCAAGAAACTTAGAAGCAGTTTGTATTATTTATACATATTTAAATTATGAAATATTTTAAATTTTTAATGGATTTTTTCACCATAAATATTAAGCTTTGATCATGGTCGAAGTAATTAAGTAATAAATAAGAATATTAGACTACTTAAAATGTAAAAAACTACTTACAGAATAGGTAATTTTAAGGTTAAATATGGGCAGTTTGTTTATATTTTATTTGTATTAATTATTTTACATTTTATTTGACTTTAGTAAATATTGGTTGTTATTGAGGTTAAAGCTTAAGTATTCATTTTCTTTACGAAAAGAAGATTGAAACTAAACCTCAAATTTTAATCCTAAAATAATACTACTTATTACTAAAATAATATTAAACAATTTCGGTATATCTGCAAGAAATACGACAAACACCCTATTGAAACGTGCTTAAAAAATTCGTTACCATAAATTCATGCAATAACGAATCTGTTGTTTATTAAGTTGGTACGGTCAATATTTTAAGGTCAAAAACGGTTTTCTAGCTGGTCTTCAGTGATGCAAGCCTTCAGAGTGCACGGCGAACGGTTCATAATGACGTGTTTTTAATAATTCAGCAAAATGTCTCGTTGGTATGAAACCATTTGTTTCATTCACCATTTGATGTCGCTGCTACTCGATAATAAGCCCCTTCCTCATATCTCTTAACCCTCACAGTATTTCTCTAGAACAAAGAAAAACATTGTTTTTATTACACATAATACCTTATTATTTATTATTCACTAATCGAATTAAACCTCACAATGAATTTAAAACTTTAAGGCATCTTCTGTCTCAACAATACCTCTGTTCTATCAACAATACCCTTGATTAAGATTTATGTTTAGTAAAATATGAAATATATTAATGATAACACTCACACTTAGTCCGGTTTCATTAGATATTCACTTCACTTTTACGCAGCGCAATAATATTCTCTGATCTGATCTGATCTCTTCAATATATTTTACGCCTGCTTTTTGATAATAATAACCACAACACTGCGCTAAATACTCGTCACCAATATTATCCACGAACCAAAAAAGTTCTATTAATTGAATACTCGTAACAAACTGCATCTACCCCACAGAAATCGAAATAATTTACTTAGTTGTTTGTGGTCTACCTGCTTAACTTTAATATTTATGTGAACAAGACGAATGAAACTAAAAACGAATGATAATTATTGAACTAGTCATTGGTTGCAGACAAAGTTAGTGTGTGTGTGTAATGTGCGTGTCTACAGTATTGTAACAACTTATAGAAGAAGGTCGTAAGTCAAACCGAAGCGTCAGTCTATTGCTTTGTGAGATTGCTCATGGACTTTTGGTCGGCACTGTACCTATAATATATTATTGCAGGGAAAACTAAGAGCACACTATTGTCACCTATGAAGACATTCGTTTTCCCGCCACAACACAAGATTTAGAATACATAATTATGACATTGAACATCTAAGAAACAAACTGCAATAAATTAACAAAGTATAGGTACTTCACAATTACAAGCCTACTAAGTACTACTAGGACAAACTGCAATGAATAAACTGTAGGTACTTACATACAAAATCCAGCATCTTCCTCGCTCGACTACTTTTTAGTCGTTTATACATCGCCAAAACACTATTAGGTATAACACTTTCAATTCAAATACAAGCAAATTTGTCAATACTAGGTATAATTACGATTAATTATTAGTAAACACTTCTTCAAACGACTTTTTAATGCGGAAATACAAACAGTTACGTGCTGTTATCTCTGAGCGGCGCGTGAGTTATGAAAACTAAACAAACAATCCCCACCCGCGCATGCGTTGTAAGGGTAAGTACCCAGACCTTTTGACTTGTTTATGTGACGAGTTCGTGATTACTTCCGCCAACTAGATCAAATCGTGAATGGAAAAAAGGCGTAAGCATGATTATTTCGAAACTGGTTGCGAGTGCACCCGTGAACATGGAAATACGCCTTTATTTGTTTGATTATTTTTATTTGTGATGAGATGTAATCGGTATTATTTTATGAAAATCGTTTATTTATTAGGCATTAAAAAGCATAATACGAGATACAATTATACATTTTTGCTTTATTTAATGAAACAAAAACCTAAGCATGATTAGGTGTATTTTAATGAAATTTTACGTGCTTATGTTGGTTTATCGACTTTATTAATTGAAAAAATATAGAACTTAATTGACGTCAAAATTTTTTTTTTTGGTATAAAACCTTCATTTTAAGTCGAAATTTAACGGAAAAAATTGAGCGCATGTATCTTTACTTAAACTATCCAAAACTGCAATAAAAAAAAATTGACGTAACAGCACTTACGTCTTTGTTGACCTGGGTGTGCGACATGATGAAGTAGAGTGTGTTTTAGTATTCAGTACTAAGAATAACTTAAAATTTCTTCACAATTCTCCATATTGGTTGATGGATGAAACTTTTATGACATGCCCAGCGATGTTTACTCAGTTATATACCATCCATGGAGTAATAGAACACACTGAAACCTCCGACAAAACAGCGCCGTTAATATACGGATTACTATCATACAAGACTCATCATTGTTATGTTATCTTATTAGAAATTATTCGCACCTACGTTTTAAACGAAATGAATATTGTTTTGACAGATTTTGAAATCGCAGCTATAAATGCGGTTAAGACAGTTTTCCCGGAAACCATACAAAAAGGCTGTTTTTTTTTCATTTAACCCAGAACATTTGGAAACATGTGCAGGCTGCTGGACTTGCACAAAAATATAGACGAGACAACGATTTTGCAAACAAAATAAGGCACTTAGCTGCATTGGCTTATTTATGCCCAGAAGAAATTCCAGCAGCTTTCCGCCTTATTGAAGAACAGGTGCTGACAAAAGATGCCGAAAAGATAAGTGTGTGGTTTCGGAAATATTATGTAGAAGGAACTTACACAAAAAAACAAACCGTAGTACCTGGTTCTTTGAGACTGAAAAAACATCACCAATATCTCCACCTATAATGAAACAGACGATGGACGATGATAGACTAATTTATTCATAGACAATTAATACAACGGAGGGATCATAGGTGTCGCTACTGTTTACATTTTGTTATACATTCAACACCCCCACTTAACAAAATAATAGATGCATACCTATATTTATTACATTATGAATTATCAGTATACATCTAAATAATTTATTTTCCAACAATCAAAGGATTATCCTTTTTTATTATCAAATAAACCAAAAATTCCTAAAAAATTATAATGTTTTATTTTACATAAACCCTTAGTTAATAGATCTGCGGGCATCTCTAGAGTGGACAATTTAATCTTTAAAATTTCACTAGCAACTTTTTCTCTCCAAAAATGATACCGCACATCTATATGTTTAGATCTTTGGGCTGACTGATTGTCATTAAACAAAGTTTCATTAGTTAATTCAAATAACTCAAATTTTGCGAGTACACAGCTTCTTTGCAACACTCCGAAATGCCCATAATACTCAGCCTTGGTACTGGACAGTGCTACAGTAATCTGCTTCTTGGTTTCCCAAGATATTGCACAATTTGACAGCCTGAAAAAGTATCCAGTATAGGATCTCCGATCAATAACATTATTGGCCCAGTCCGCATCTACGTAAGCTTCCAACCAACTATTACCACTAGCAGAAAACTTTAAACAAAAAGATTTAGTCTTCTTTAAGTATCTTAGAACTCTCTTTGCATATGCCCAATGTTCCTGACTGTAACAGTTATTAAACTGGCTTAGGAAATTTACAGAAAATACAATATCAGGACGCGTGAGCACAGCTACATACATAAGCGAACCAATGAGTTTCTGATAAGGTAACTTATTGTCACATTTCTCACTTTTAGTTAAATTTAGTCCAGGTTCAATTGGTGTCTTTGCAGACATAATTCTTCAATATAGCTTTCTTGGTCTAAAGTTATAGTACCATTTTCTTTATCTACTACAACCACTCTCATACCTAAACAATTTTTAATACATCCCAAATCTTTGATTTTAAATTTTGATGACAAGCTTTCTTTAAACAAAATGGTTTCTTTTTCATTATTTGAAAACACAAAGAAATCGTCGACACATAACGCAATAATGATCTTTACCCCTTCATCAAATTTTGTAAACAGACATGGTTCTAGTTTAGATTTTTTATGACCTAAGGATTGCAACAATTCGTCAACTTGTTGGTACCACGCCCTTGATGACAGTTTTAAGCCAGCACGTTTCAATCGCAAAACCTTGTTTACATCATCATTGTTACCTTGAAAACCTGCCGGTTTCATCATGTACACTTTTTCATTTAAGAAACCATTCAGGAAAGCAGTGTTAACATCTAAATGACAAATATCGAAATGAAGCTGAACTGCTAAAGCAAATAACAATCTCAAAGTGGAATGCCTGACAACAGGTGAAAAACATTCATCAAAATCAATGCCCAGCCTTTGGGTGAAGCCCTTGGCAACCAACCTGGCTCTGTGCCTGACTTTATTATCATTATCAAGTTTACGCTTAAAAACCCATTTACATTGTACAATTGTGCTACTGGGTGGAACATCAACTAATTCCCAAGCGTCGTTTTCTTCGAATGATTTAAATTCACTTTGCATAGCTAATTTCCATTGTTCACTTTCTGATCCATTCATCGCTTCATCTAGCGATATTTCTCTTGCACTTGTTTCACTGGTTTGACACACTACCAAAAACATACCGATCAGGCTTCTTTCTGATACGCTTAGCAGGATTCTCCACAATAAACTCGGCGGAAATCCCTGGCTGAGACATGTGATCTTGTACAGGCTCCGCAGGTTCAGCCTCCTGCATATCTGTGGGGTCCTTAAAGGATCAATTCAGTGTACTAAAGTGCGACCTAGATAATCTCAAAAGAGCTTCATTAGTTAACGTTCATCATTTGAACGTTAATAACAAAAGAGGTGCTTTTTTATGCGATACCTACGATAGCGGGCCAATGGGCATAGTAACACAGCGAACAGATGATAGTGCGCGAGGAGCAGAATCACCTGTCCCTTTCTCCCGAGCGCACTAACGATAGGTGCGTCTTGCTTGCAAAACCGAATTCGCCGATTCAAGTGGACGGTACGGTACATTACAATCATGCGCCGTCTCAAAGTATGGTATCTGCGTCTGCGCAAGTGGAGGTAGATAAGGAAAAAATAAATTGCGTTGCTAACGGGAAACCAAAGCAAAGGACCTTAGCGGATGTTGTACAGCAACCAGGTATTTGGAAAGGAAAATAAGCACGACGAAGAATGGATAGAAGTTAGGAAAAAACGATACAAAAATCGTTTTATTGGTCAAAAAGGTACGGCAAAGAATGAGTTTGATATGAAGTTCAAAGCGACAGATATTATACTCCCACTGTTTATCAATAACGTAGACAAAGGTGCATCAATCAGCGATGTATCGAGCTATATTTTTAGTAAAACTCAGGTGTCCGTGCAGTTGGAAAGCGTTAACATGAAACAGGAAAGGGACTACAACGGCTATAATGTTTATGTTCCGAGACATAAGTTACTGGTCTTCATGGACGACAATTTGTGGCCCGAAGGTGTTAATTTCAAAAAAAATATTAATTTTAGAGGTAAATCTACTGAAATATTACGAGTGCCCACACCTAGTAGCCATAATGGAACAAAGTCTAGTTAAATTCGTAAGCTTCAACTGTAAATTTATTCATAGATCTATTGACGGTGTGAGATCACTTTGCCAGTCGGCTGATATCATTGCACTTCAGGAGACGTGGCTCTTACCGCACGACATAGCCTACCTAGGAACTATCCATAAGGAGTTCACATTTGCGGGCAAGTCAGCTGTGGATACGTCGACCGAGATACTACGCGGGCGGCCGTATGGTGGAGTGGCGCTTATCTGGAGAAGGAGTTTGTTTACATCGGTGTCCGTCATTGAGTGTAAAAGTGTGCGGCTAGTTGCAGCTAAATTTGTAGTGGCGGAGCGAGTGTTTATAGTTTTTTCCGTTTACATGCCTACGGACTCAGTGGACAACCTTATCGAGTTTACGGAATGTTTAAGCGAAGTAAGTGCAATTATTGAGAACGAGAACGTTGAAAGTGTATTTGTGTTGGGAGATTTTAATTCACACCCAGGTGAGCGTTTTGGTATTGAGTTACTTAGTTTCTGTAATGAGCAAAAATGGTTATGTGCAGATATTGAGAGACTCAGACTGAATTCTGACACATACACCTACGTTAGTGATGCTCATGATAACTGTCATAGGTGGCTCGACCACTGTGTGGTCACTCAGGCCGCTTTTCAAACTGTTGTTGATGTTGAGATTGTGTGTGATGTTTTCTGGTCGGACCACTTACCCTTGGAACTGACGTGCAACTTTAAAGTATTGCAGCCAAAACTTGTTAGCAGTAATATCTTATGTAACAAGGTTAAGTGGGGATTAGAGAAGTTAGTCAGATAAAAAGGTACCAAGAATTGTGTCATGATAAGATGAGAGACGTTGACTTTCCTGTTGTTTTTCATGAATGTTGTGATAATATGTGCCATAACCTGGAGCATAGACCACATATAGATAGTTTGTATAACACTGTGATTAATATTTTGAGTGAGTCAGCAGCGACGACTTGTGTGTGTCGGACTGAACGGAAGCGGAGGTATGTCACGGGTTGGAACAAGCATGTTAAGGAGACTCATGCGGAGGCTCGACTAAGGTTTGAGCTTTGGATGCAGTATGGTAGACCCGGTGCGGGATCCATTTACAACCAAATGCGTGACTCGCGAAAAGCTTTTAAAGCAAAGTTAAAGTGGTGTCAAAACAACCAGCAACAAATTAAAATGAACATTATTGCTTCTCACCACTCAGCGAGGAACTTTGGAAGCTTTTGGAGAGAAACGAAAAGGTTGAATCCTGAGTCGAGTCTCCCCTCGAGTGTTGAGGGTAAAAGTGAGTCAGTAGAAATTGCGAACTTATTTCGTCAGCGTTTTAAAATTGACCTACCTCTAGGTGCAGCAGACCAAACACCAAATGTAAGCTGTAATGACCTAAGTGTGCGTTTCAGTGCCCGTGACGTGTCTTCCGTCATCAAAAACATGTTAGGTCGCCTGGTCACGACAGCTTAAGTATTGAGCATCTGCAGAATGCAGGTGTTCATCTCCCAAGGATTCTTGCCTTATTGTTCAACCTGTGTGTCAGTCATTCTTATCTACCGGCTGATCTAGTAAAAACAGTTGTGGTGCCCGTTCCTAAGAATAAAACAGGTGATATGTCAGATATAGGCAATTACAGACCGATTTCTTTAGCAACAGTTGTAGCTAAAATTATGGATAGTTTACTTGACAGTTATCTAGGTAAACAATAAAACATTAATGACAGACAGTTTGGTTTTAGGAATGGGTTATCGACCGAGACTGCGACAATGACTAAAGAGCACAGTGCAATATTACACTGGAAGAAGGACACCTGTGTATGCATGCTTCTTGGATTTATTGAGGGCTTTTGACCTTGTCTCATATGACATCTTATGGAAAAAACTGTCGAATGAAGCTAACCTGCCGCCAGAAATAATTAATATGTTTAAGTTCTGGTACGGTAACCAATATAACACTGTAAGGTGGGCCGGCGCTTATTCATATGTGTACAGGTTAGAGTGCGGAGTGAGACAAGGGGGTCTGACCTCGCCTAAATTATTTAATATACGCACTGCTAACACAATACTGTATCAACTCAAAATGAAGCTTTTTTTCAGAAATGATGGAAAACTGATTACTCGTTTCCTGTTAACGATTGTAAAAAAGTGAACACTGTTTTAAAATTAGTGATAAAATTAAGGGGTTTCTTTAATTATGAGTCATTTCAGAGATTGCAGGTTATCAAGTTATTTCCAAATTTGGAGTTAATACAGTATTGTGTGAGAAATTAAAAAAAAATATATTTTTAGTTGCGTAGTTATAACTGATATAATTTTGACTTCCTACAATTTATTTTGATTTTATTTGAATGATTTTAGGTAACGTATTTTGAGTTAGTATAGTTTTTCATTAGATCTGTTATTTTAGATACTATGGTTAGGGCATAAATAAAGCAAAATAGAAGTCAAATATTGTATTTATCAAAAGAAACCGTAAAAAATAATTTACAAAAACTATAATTATGGCACTTACAACAGTGAAAATCAACATTATGAAATACGTATTTTATATTAATTAAATTTTCTTATTTATTTATATTCTAAGGCAATTCTAATTCAGTCATTTTACAAATAATCACTAGTAACTTTGTAAATTCTTACGAAAATAGATTTAGTAAAAATGTTCTGCAAACATTTTGGACTTACAATTAAATAAAAAAAATTATACTTATAAAAAAAAAAAACAACAAAAATGTATTCTTAGGCAATAGTAATCAGTCACTTTACAAATAGTCATCACTAATTTTATCAATCCGAAAATCACACATTGGTGCCGATTCCCTTGTTCACAAACTAAACTAAATTTAAGTTCAGTGCATCTTTTTCTTTCTATTTCATTAAGAAAAGGACAGAAGATGAATTTTAGTTTAGTCCTGTCAAATTTGTCAGCGCTTGACGTAAATTGACGTAATTTTAGTAGGCAAGTTTTTAATCACGTCTAACTAAAATTGTATGAAGTAGTGACATGCGCTGATTAATTAACTTGACCAATGAATCTTTGTGAATTCAAAATGTTATACAAACATTTTGGACTTATATTTAAATAACAAAATAATCCTTTTTAAAAAAAACAAGAACAAAAATCTTTTAATTACTTATTTATCAGTCTTAAATCACAAACGCTCAAACTCAAACTCAAAGCATTTATTTCAATTAAACCATTTACAGGCACTTTTGAATTGTCAAGGAATCGGTCAGTCAAAAATAGGTATGAAGCTAGTTGCCCATTCCAAAGCGTAGTAGGTACCTATGGAGAAGAACGGGCAAGAAACTCCACGGACACTCTTTTAAATAAAAAATTGTTACAAAATATTGGTTACATCATTCATGTTGAAATTATACATGTGAGAACAATGTAGAAAGACGTGCACGTTAGAAGCGTCCGTAATAAAAAGATAAAACAAAGAACAATTCAAAAAATAAAAATAAAAATAAGCCCTGGCAGCTAAGAGATGACCAGTCCCAACTGACGGCGCCCGTTCACGAACATGACGCATGGATTAGCACCATTCAGCTCAACCATTTTGAAGGGAGCTAAATGATCCAACACACGCGCCACCATCAGCGAAACATTTGAGTGAGCATGACATACTCACAGCCGCCAGGGCAGATTCAAGTCAATGCAAGACATATTACCCGGTAAATGGTAACTCTTTAGTACATAGTACTCACACCTGTGCTATGCAATTATATAATACAATGGAGATTGAGTTTATACAATGCAAAGATAGTCTTACAATCTTCAGCAGCTCCAACAGTATTTGCAAATGTTAATCAATTAGTTGTGGAGCAGGACCAGCATTGAGCCAAGCATTTTTATCAGCGATGTAATCCCCCAACGTATAATATGCCTGCCTGCATAGTGTGCGTTTTATACAAGATTTGAATTTCGTCTCATTCAGTTGAAGTAACAGCGCTTCAAAGCAACATAGAATAACGAATTGAAATAATATCTGATAGGTGCTAACAAAAAGTTTATCGTTCGAATGACTGAATCAAATCTCGATAGTACGATTCATAGTAGGTCCTCGGAATTATATTTTTATCAATTAGTTCTTTTATATCTCTTTTTTTATTTAGATTTAAGGGTATCTGGCTTGTGTATGCTGGCGACAAACCAATAGAAAATATTATCGATTGGTTTCCAGACCGTCGTGAACTACGTACAACAACTTTATGGTATTTTTCATCTTCAAAGGAATTCTTATAGAAAAAAGTGATAGGATTTTCCTTTTCAACACGGAGCACCTTAATATCATGCCATTTCACTTGGTTTCGATCCTCGTTTACGTTGAAATTACTGCCCCACTGCTCTTGAAGAAGTTTAAGATCAAAAAATTTATCGTGAGTCATGTCAGTAACTTTGTAAGGTTGTCCGGTCTTTTTAGCAATTTGAATTAAGGTGGCATATTGATGCGGGACATAGATAGGTCCTGATTTAAGGAAACGCTTCACTTGTTTTTCAATAACGCTATGTACGTTATCACCCTCATTTTGAGAGTGACCTCTAATCAAAAATTTGTGGGTGATACTACTTATGTTAAATTTTTGTGTTGCATATGCGTAGGCTGATAAGAGGTACTCATTTTTTTGCTGCCCACAGCAGTTGTCGGAATAGAAAATCACATCGACTGGTTCTGGTTTATTCTGTGTAATCTTTTCTAAATAATTTAAAATGCATGTTCCTATTTCAGTCGCACCTCGTTTTCCCTCGATTTCATTCCAGAAGTAATATTCAACGTCTTTAGCATGTAAGTCGCTTACAGTAAAGTTAAAACAATTAATTCTACTTTTGTAGTAAAAAACTGATATTTGGCCCTTTGGTATCGGCATGACAGCCTGTAAGTCGTACTCAGCAATAATTGTGTTATCGTTCCTAGTCTTGTCTTTTTCTTTCTCCCTTCTGGCCAGTTCTTTTTCTTTTAAATGAATTTCATAAGCTTGAATAATTTTCTGTTTCCCTTCTTCGTCTGCATTGTTAAAACTTACAAAGATCACACTGATCTTTCTTTGGTATGTGGAATGAAATATTGAAATCTCTATTGAAAATACGGTTAAAAGTATCTTTTGTACGAATGTCTTTGTAATCCCTGAATAAGTCAGCTAAAGATTTATCACAGGAAATGTATTCTCTTGATGTCTGGGCTCTAAGGTAATGTGATTCAATTCGTGGTACGCTATTTATAAAAAATTTCACACTATCATAGACCTCTGGATCCACAGTGCGATGATTATTATGTTTCCCGCGTAATTCACCCTCTACAAAACCAGTCTCTGATTTTTTTGATAATGCAGTAGCAATCGGTCTGTCATTTATTGCGAGAGTATTTTTAAAAATGTTTTGCAAACTCTAATATTAGTGTGATTTAGCTCGAAATAAAATGCAGTATTTAATTTGCGGAAATTTTGAGTAGATGAGTATCTGTATTTTGGTTTTATTTGTGAAGTATGAGCTATTATAAATTGTCTTTGTTTTTGCAAGTCTCCCAAACGCCAGTAACCATTAAAAATGTCTTGTCTCGAGGTCTCATCTATTTTTGCTCGACAATTTAATCGACATTTATCTCCACATAAAGGACCCATCTTCCTTGCTGGGACTTGTTTTTTAACACTTGATGTGTAGTCCTTACCTGTGTTTCGAAGTGTTTTTGCAATTTTACTTTTCCAATTCTTTTCATTTCTCACCCTTTTCTTGCCTCGTACGATTTCCTGTACCTCTGAAGCATTTGCCTCTGTAGTTATTTGACCTGCTGATCCACTAGTAGAAGCAATGTGGTCTGAATTATTTTCTGCTTCATCATCTGAGCTACTTGATGAAGATGAACTGGAACTACTTGCAGAAGAGCTACTTGCGGAAGAACTACTTGGAGGTCTCGTGGTTTCACCTTGAAGTAAACGGGGAACATTACCTGTTGACCCAGGAATAAAATGAGGGTCGCAGTCCGAATTGTCAAAATCACTCTGATTACTGTGCAGGGGTGAAATGTGGTATTTTCTTTGGTCAGATGCAGTGTTTTCTTCGTTAATATTATTTTCCTTGTCCGTTTCATCGATGGAGGTCGTTTTGGTCGCCATATCTACCAAAAGACGCCCACGGTTCATGCTACAAATAAACAAAAAGTAATGTAAGTACCTATTTATGAAGCGAAAATATTTTTTCGTCACCTAGGATGTGGTAACTCAAAATTATTTTGTAAATCATAGAGAAATGTTTTATTTTGACTTTAACATTACTGATTGAACGTGCGGTTTTAAATACTATTAGTAACAGCAATTATATTATTGAAATTTGAATAATTTACCTCAAAAAACTTAGTAAATAAATTTATGTGAGTGCTATGCTGGAGCACATGGACTAAAATATAATGCCAAGAAAAGCGAGCTGTTAGTTTTTATGGCACAAAACAAGACCTATGAAGTAGTACCACCAGTCTCGCTATGTAGTGCAACTCTAAACAGAGTAAAGCAGTTTAAATACCTTGGTCACTGGGTTACAGAGGATGGCACGGATAACTGTGATATGGAGAGAGAGAGCGCAGGGCGTTGGCCGTTCGATGCAACATGCTGGCCCGCAGATTTGCAAAGTGTTGCAATAACGTAAAGATAACACTGTTTAGGGCATATTGCCAGGCTTTTTATACCTGCAGTCTGTGGACCAGATACACGCAAAAAACGTTTAATGCCCTGCGTGTGCAATACAACAATGCTTTTAGGATACTGCTGTCGCTGCCACGTTTCTGTAGCGCGTCAGGGATGTTCGCAGCAGCGCGTACAGATGACTTCTTTGCAATCATACGTAAAAGATCTGCGTCCCTACTGCGTCGGATGCGACACAGCGACAGTAGTCTCCTGAGCATTGTTGCTAGTAAGACTGAAGGCAACCTGATGGGGGCACCTGTGCGCAGTACATGTATTGTTGCCAGGTGTCTCCAGAAGATGGCTTAATAGATATAGTGTTCCATAAGTTGTGTTGTTATTGTTTCTAGTTGTATAAATTTGTCTTAATTAATTATACTAATATAGTTGTAAGTAATACTAACAAATTATGGGTAATGTGCCTGATTTAAAGATAAATAAAAAAAAAAATAAAAAAAAAAAGTCTTCTATGTCAGTATCAGAACTTTCTTCCTTGAGTCTCAGTAGTTTTTTCTGCTCCTGATCTTCTAATGTTCTTATGTGCCTCATGTCCCCCACTTCTTGGGTACATTTTTCTTTTTCTTCCTTCATTGAAAAAATTTTATCAACGCCCTCACTAATGTCAAAGTGTATCACATCTTGCTTCTGTTCAATCCCCTCCTCAATCACAACAATATCTCTTGCTATACCACTTATACTGTTATTGTTGGGATTGTAAACTCGATAACCTTTTACATTGTTTGAGTACCCAACAAGAATACACTGAGTCGCTTTTCTGTCAAGTTTCAATCTTTTTTCTTTTGGTATGTGTACCATGACCTTACTTCCAAAGATACGGAGATTACTGACATCTGGTTTAGCTCCGGTCCAGATCTCCATAGGTGTTTTGTTGTTTAATCCTGATGCGATTGCAATGTTAAAAAAAAGATACAATGGATTTGTTATCCTTCTTGCGTGGTCTGTCCTATATTTATTATTTAAAAAATATGTAATAATTCACTGACACGATCGTCTATTTCTTTTTTTATGATATAATTTGGTTAAATTCATCTTAAATCTGATCGAATCGTTTTTGTTTAACACCTATTGTTTTCATATAATAAATAGATTATATTGAAATGTAATTTAAATTGCTTTGTTAATTTAAATTGTTTTGCATAATCGTTTGTCGCACTTGGGTAGTGTCATACTACTGTAATACTGCACAAACGTACTGTCAAATTACAGTACTCACGCAAGTAGTAGTCACACAATTGTTTGTCGCACTACTGTAGTCTCGAACTACTGTCGCACAATCGTTTGTCACATCAGCGTGATGTCGAGCTTCAGTGTGTCGCACAAACGTGCAGTCGAACTATGGTGAGTCGCAGTACAGTTTTGTCGCACAAGCGTTAATCGCACATCCATTTGTCGAGCTCACGTAGTACACTCACTTGTGGCTATGCTTTTACCGTAAGCTTCCACTTACGAAAAGTAAATAAAAGATAAAATGATTACCTAAACGCGGTCTACTAAAAACATTAAAAGTAGGTAACTAGGTTACTTTGAAAACAAAGCATCCTTGTCTTCATTTTTAGCCTCTGTTAAGGTAAGGATACACGACGACACTGACACTCGACACAAATGTGACACTATTGCGTCCACACGGTAAGCAATTTTTTGTGTCGACATTGGTGTAAATATCTAGTGTTCCGGTTTAAGTGTATTGGCTGTCTATACGAATCGCGACACACTGACTGCAATTCAGTGTTGTACATTCTCTCGCCATGAATCGACGTGCTGCTGCCGCGGTTGTCGCTATATGTGTTTCAATTAAAATTCGTCGTCATAAAAAGAGATCGATATGGGTTAAAGATTGGATCAAAAGAAGAGCACAGCTGGGGACATATAATCAATTGTTATCTGAACTGAAAAACGAAGATCCAGAATGCTACTAAAACTTTCTTCGGATGAAACATGAAGACTTTCAATATTTTTCTAACAAGATTTCACCTGCGATAAAGAAACAAGATACGAATATGAGATTAGCTATTACTGTGGAAGAACGTTTGGCGATAACACTAAGATTTTTGGCGTCAGGTTAATTATATTTTACACCATTATGGGTCGTTCTACGATAGGGTAGGTGCTAAGAAAAAAAATGTAAAGGTCACTTTTTTATTTATTTATTATATCAAAATCGTTAACCAAGCATAAATAATCTATACAAAAATAACGGTGTACAAAACTTTTTTTCCACAAAAGCAGTTAGACAAAAGTGACCCTAAAGTTAACAGATGTGATACTTTGCTTAAGTATTCTAAAATTTAAAACAAAAACAACTCGTATTGAACTCTAAAATTTCAGTCTAATTTTCAGTCTCAGTTATGTAAAGGTAAAGATAAGTAAAGATTAACAAAATTAAAAAGAAATGTCGACAGAGTATACATCACTTCTGTCGACAAATAAAAAAATAGCCTCATCACTAGACAACAACATTAAACGAATCTGCCTTTGTTTTGCGGAAGCAAGAATATCACCAGATTCTTCACACTGAGTCTCAGGAATGTTTTTTTTTTGTCACCGAAACGATGTTCCAAATTACATTCAGAGTCATTCTTTACGACCTGACCAGGAGCCTGGGAAATATTTTCTATTTTATGAACATTACTCAAATTTTTATTTAAGGGTTTCGGAATAAAGCAACGTTTTTGTTTTGCAGACCCAGGAAGAACATTTAAATAGTCATCAGTGGGACCCGCATGGATATTATGGCCATCTTCGGAACGAGCCTTTCTGGAGTGTTTCGACTGAATTTTAATTGAAACGCGGGAGTTTTTTTTTATTTCATGGGTTTTGTTCACGTTATCTCGTAGAGGAGATCGCATTATCATCGCTTCCATAACACAGTTCGTAAAAAATAAATCTTTTGCGTTTCTTGTCACATGTTGGCACTGTCAGTAAACTTGGGGACAACGATCGAGATGTGTAAACACATAGTTCTTTGACTGGAGTATCATGGGATCCCTTCTTTTCGCATAATATTCTTTTTCCTAATATACTTTGGCATAACGATTTTGGTATAATTTGTTTTGCCATAATAATACTTTGCCATATTTTTTTTTGGCATGCGCATAGGCGCTCGTCCTATCGCTTAGGTCTGTGTAAGTGTGTACTCACTCGTTCTACCGGGTCGTAGTAACATTCATTATTCTTTTTATTTTATTTTTTGCAATTGCAGGTAGATTTTTTGGACCAAGTATAGGCGCTCGTCCTATCGCTAAGGTCTTATAAATCACTCGTATATTCGCTCGTAATATCGCAAGTGATATATTTGATGTGAATTTATGTCATATTAAATGTATTTTGTTGTATTTTATTCACTTTTTCACTGAGAAAAAATGTTAAATCAAAATGGCGAATTTTCGTACATACCTTCAGAGTCTGACGAAGAATTAAGCACTTCCATTAGTTTTCTTCTTAATTTCTCTTTATCTTTTCCCATTATAACTAATCCACAAGAAATATGAAGGGAAATACACTATTTACCAAAATTATAATGTTTTCAAACGGAGAAAAAACGCTGTTCGTTTAAACACGAAAGACATAATGAATAGACGTTTATTTGTCAGTGTTGCCATAGCAAGCAGGGTGGCAACTAGGGGAGCAGGTTCCTAGTTGTCTCAAAATTTAAATAGATTTTTCTTCATTAATCATATATTTGGTATTTCAGCCTTCATTAATTGCTCTTACATCTTAAAAAATAACAAAATTTGTACGAAAAATTTGAGAATGAAATAATAAAGTCGAGTGGGACAAATTACCCCCGACATGGGGTAGGTTGTCTCAGATGAACGTCCTCGTTGTCACAGATCACTGTTAACATCACTGTCATCGTCTGAGGCACAATTTGGGCAGCAATAAAATAAATGTTTGTTCCCACCACATTTTTCATGCACCCACATTTTGCATTTTGTGCACTGAACCCATCCTTCATTGGGCTTGCTGCTTGACCAGGTTTCATAACACATCAAACATGACGTATCATCCAAATCGTCATCTTCTTCGCTACTCACTTGCTTTTGTTTCTTATTTTTCTTCTTCGTAGGTACCTTTGGTTTGGTTTTCTCATTTTTTGTTGCTCTGCTAACGCATTCTTAACCGGGGTTTCTGTCAAAATTGCGGTAGTCCTTTTTCTTCGATTGGAAGTCGTTTTCTTAGCTGGAGCTTTCGGAAATGGTCGTAAAATTTCACTTCGTTGGTAAATTTAAAGTTTGAGGAGTAGTTGCACTGGTTCCAGGAGTTGGGGAGGGTGTCCTACAAGAAGCTGGGGTATGTTCCGCGTTTGGACTAACACCGTCTTCGCTCTGTATAGCCTGATCGATTTCCTGGTCAACTTCAGGCCTATCGGTTACATAAGATGGTGCAAAGTCTATGTCAAGGGCCATATGCCACTCACAGAAAAGCCAGACATTATGTTCTGGGGAGTTATGGCTGGTGGTAAACTAGTTTTGACGATAGCAGGAATATCATAAATCGTCATTGTTTTCCCAGGATGATTCTTGATCCAGTCATCACAAGCAACATTGACATACCTCTTCAAGGGTCCATAAACACTACGGTCTAACGGTTGCAGTTTATGAGTACAATGAGGCGGGAATGACAACACCACAACTCCGTGTTCCTTGCAATAATCCAATGTTTTAATAGATAGGTGAGAATTGTGGTTATCCAACAATAAGAGCAGTGGGCTGTCAGAAGTGCAGCGAGTGTATCGCACAAATTGTTGAATAAATACATAAAAACAGTCTTCGTTCATCCAGCCGGATGGATTGGCGCTACCAGTTGATCCTGTTGGTCCACTGTTAACAAAATGGTCTTTGAAATTTTTTCGGGGAAACACGAAAAAAGGCGGTATGCTATTCCCTGCAGCTGACACTGCAACAGCTAATGTTACCCAAGTACCTCGCTCGGCTGAAGTCAGGGCGCCTATCTGTTTCATGCCTCTTCGAGCAACAATTTTTTGGGGCTTTTGAACAGTAGTTATTCCTGTCTCATCCACATTCCATATATCTTGCCCTTCAAACTTGTACTTTTCTAAAACTTTTCCTAGGTTATCGAAGAATAAATTAACATTATGAGAATTGAAGCTAGTCGCTCGGGCAAGGCTAGTCGCCTCAGGTTTTCTAACGCTTAGCTCTTGATGTCGCCGCATGAAGCCTTTCAACCATTCTTCGCCAGCCATGGCATTATTTTCCCAAGTTTCAGGAAATTTACGGTCTAAAGCGACAGCATATTGATAGGCTAATTTACGAACTTCAAGAGGAGTCAGTCCAAAATATATATCTGCAGCTCTTTGTAAATATTTTGACAAGTTTTCTTCTTCATCATCTTTGAAAACTTGTCTTACTTTTACATACCCTACAGATAACGGATGAGAGTTCTCATTATCTTTATATTTTTTATAATATCTTGCGAGTGTCCTATAGTTAATATTAAAATCTTTGGCAACACTTCTTATAGAATTGCTGGGACCCACAGCACTTACCGCCTCCATCATGACTTCTGCGCTCGTCCGGCCACGATCAGTGAGTCTTCTGCGATTTCTAGGCATACTTTCTATAAGAAACAAAAAATATAATATTTGTTAGAATAATTAAATGTTTACTGGGGTTTGTTGTCACAGTGACAACTAGCCCCAAAAACATTGAGACAACATGTACCAGAGATAAAAAATAAAAACACACTAATAATAACCTCTAAATTTTTACAAATGAAAACACTTTTCGAAGTTACATTAAAATTGACTATTTTCTTAGTAAAAATATATGAGAAAAACATAAATACATAACTAAACATAGTCAATAACTAAGTTCAAAGTATAGAGTAAAATTTACTCACCAAACGTATTTTTATAAATTTCACAACACACGGCGATGCAGGAGACTAGTGGCCATGACACTTTCTAATGTTGGTAGCACTGGGGTGCGTTCCAGTTTGTCAATATTCGCGTTCCTTAAATACTTTTACTTTATTAAATATTGGACTTGTGACAACTAGTACTTGAGACAAAGAGGACACTCTTCCCCTACATATTTTCAAATTTGGTAATTAATTACCAAATTCTTTAAACGCGTGTTTGTTGATACGAATAGTACGTAGACTACATAATCATCTCAGACGAGGCGTTAATAAGTATAATATGCAGGTTTTAGTTCAGTTTGTACCGAGTTCCTCGTGTTACCGCGAATCACTAAAATATTATAATCAGGTTGAGTCAGGTCATATTTAAAAAACAATGGGTGCTAATTAAGGCAGCTTCTTTAAAATGTCATTTTCGTCTGCAAATATATTTAGTTGTCTAATGAATTAATAGGTCAGCGACGAACTTTTAGCGTCTAATAAATGGTTTATAAGCGACCATACATTGTAAAACAAGCTACTGTTAATATGACGCAACATGGTGATAATTCTTAAGCAACTAAATTTGTGATATGTCTACTCATTGCCAGCTTCTAATAAGTGTATCAACTTCATCTATAAAATAATATCAACGTACTCTAATTTCATAGAGTCACCTTTATTTTTATACTTTAGCATAAGTAATTGATGAGTGAATCTACTATATTTGAACATAAAATTTCCTTATTATTGTCATCAAATAATGGTCAATGAAAGCTCTAATTTCATGTATTCGCCTATCTATTTATAATGTTACCATAAGTAATTGACTATTATACCTACCCAAATGAACATACAAAAAATATTGTTATCATAAACAAACATCTGCAACTCTGTGTTTGTTTGTGTTTGGACACACCTTAGGGAAAATTAAAACCAAACAACTATTTTATTTGTAAATCAGATAATTTTAATGGCAGTAGCATAGGTTTTTATGTTAAGTATAATTGTACTTATGTCCTAAGTTACAATAATGTAAGGCAATCAAATAATGAATAACATTGTTATTTGTCACTGAATAATCAGCGCAGGTTGTGCTTTACCTGGTCTCCCACGCTTCCTCTTTACACCAATTTTTTGTGTTTTTGCTTCTGGCGGCGGAAATGCATGTTTCATCCTGATAGCCAGACCCACCAAATGCTTGCAAGAATACTTGCGGTGAAAATCTGGACAGTCACAGTGGCCATTAATCCACTCCTCTTCTTTTTTCGGTAATGTAATTTTCCAAGAAGAAAAAAACACTTTTTTGTACTCATCAAAATCGTTGAATGTTTTCTCCGTCAAAGTAGTCCTCGTGTAGTTGTCACCTGGGACCAGGTAGGTATTAGTTGTTGGTGTTGATAGTATTGTTCTAATTTTGGTATCGGTTTTAGCCCATAGATATCCGGCTGTCCAGTCAGCTAATTTTAACACCGGTGTCGTCGCAAAGAGTTCTTCCGTTGCCTGTTGTGACCAGCTAGTAACCATGTCCTCTGCAACTACTAAAAAACGGGACAACGGTATACGCTCGCGGAGGGTATTTTCATCTTTAATAATCCTATTAAAAGATTCGAGAGCATTGTTAGTCACAGGTTATGAGATAGGTGTTGCACCTAAATACCAATTAGGGTTTTTAGTGAGCCATTCTTTTTTAAAATATGTCATAAATGCCTTTTGCTCATGCCATTTCGCCAAGAAAACTTTTGAAGCGGCGGTAAACACTTCAGGAGAAGTAGCACACTGCAATGCGTTTATATCTTGCAATATGGCTTTTCGTGAACTTTTCTCACTTGTTTGATCCAATTTCGTACACATTTGCTTTTTAGCGTGTGCCCAGCATATTCTTACTATAGTTTCTTCTCCGAACACGTCAATAAAAGCATTTTGAATGCTTTTTGCGGCGTCGCATATCAAAACCTTTGGGTCAAATGGATATGAGAAAATGGAAAAAATACTGTCTTTCAATCCCTTATACACAGTTTCAAAATCTTCTTTGCGTTCATGTGTAGATACTGTTAGGCAAATAGGATGAAATTTTCGGTTTTTGTCCGTTGTTCCAATTACTAGAACAGGAAACCCTTGCCAGATTAGTTTGTAGGTAGCATCCGCATGTAAAATTTCGGCAGTAAGGCACAGTTTTAATAAATTCTTAGAAGACAAAACGAAGCGGAAGCTAGGTGGGTCATTTTCTAAAATATGATAAGCTATCACAAAAACTTTATTCTCATCGTCAGGAACATCTGTGCGGTTAATTATCAATTTTTCTAACTGTCCTAGGTGAATTGAGGACGGCCCATACTTTATACGCCTGCGATCTGCCAAATAGTTTTAGAGCTGCTGTCTTGTAGGTATTTTAAGTCCATCTATCTTCTTCAGATTGTGTAAAATGGCTTTCGGCTTTAAGCAGAGGTCGAAAAGCTTGTTAATTTCCAATTTAGTTTCGTCGCAAATACCAAAACTGTAACTACTTTTGATGGAATCGTGGTTATGCTCGCAATCAGTGCGATAGAGTAACACCGCGTCCGAGTTCGCCTCAAATAACAAATACATCTGTGCAACACACTGCTCTCCCTTGCGTGGTACTTTATTGCACCTATAAAAGCGTTTTTTTCCATCTAGCGTCATATGACTAGTTAATATTGACCAAGTATTTTCTACTTTTACGACTTCTTCAGCGGCACGAACATTCAATTTCTCCACAAACATCGAATTCCTCGATTCACCACGCCTTTTCTTCGCCTCCTGAACGTCTTCCGAGTCTTCATCAGAACAGTACAAAGGGACTTCATTATTAGACGACATGCTTAATAAATACTTTCATACAAATCCGTATCATAACCACTATCACAAACGTTTTTCAAATAAGAATACGAGCACTCCTTAATCGTGTCATTAATGTAAACAAATACACGTGAACTCGTTGCTGCACGCACCGAATAGAACTCGCTCATTGGTGCAAATGGCAGGTACACTCCCGCGCTTGTGTTGCAAACTTTCACGAAAAAAGAATATGATTTATTAATTTAGTTGTTGAATGAAAAACTTTGATTGCTAATTTTGAGGCTGGAATTTGATTTTATTAGCAGACAGATGTTGAATCTCTAAAATATATAAAGTAGCTCACTTACAACATTAGTCGCTGAGTTATCAAATCAGAAGTAAATATATTTATCGGTAGCTCGGAGTCATATTAATTTACGCTCGTAAATTGACGCTGGTTTTTTGATATTCGGTTGGAATAGTAAAGATGATGAATTAATATAATTGAAGCTGTTCTATTAACTCGTCGCCTACATATAAAAAAAGACGCTAGGTTGCAGGTGCTAAAGAAAACTTTTGTTGCCGCACATATAATTTCCCAAAAACAATTTGTTAGGATTACTACCGTCTGCATGAACTTCTCGAATGTTACTCCAGTTAATCTTCTTGTCATGTCAATCTCTTTCATCCAGACCTTATTATTAACAAGACATTTAAAGTCAAACACGTCATTCTGGGTTATGTTGCGGACAACATAGGCCTTCGTTCTTGGCCCATCTTACTAATAAACGCCATTCATGAGGAGTATAGATAGTTTTGGTTTGAGAAGCTCTCTCAATGACGGAGTGGACACTGTCCCCCTCATTTTGGGTATGTCCCTTCTGTAAAAACCGGTGTGTTATGCATATGTTGAACTGTTTTGCGGCATAAACATACAATGAAAATACAAAGCGGTTACGATTTTGGCCAGCACAATTGTCTGACCAAAAGCGAAACTCTTTGGCCCCTTGGTCAACATTAGCCTGCATAAAATCTAAGAGGCAACTGCTAACCTCATTTGCGCCACGTTTTGCCACAGATTCATCTCACATGTAGCAGACGGCCTTCCTTTTACCCATGTCAAAAACCGTGAAGTTAAAAGAAGATAGCTTTCTCTTATAGTAAAATACATTTATATTGCCATGAGGACACTGCAATACTTTTTAAAAATCAAACACAGCAGTAACCATTTTTCCATTTGACTCCTCAGCGTCTTTTTTATCTTGGCTTTTTAAATCCCTTGCGATCTTCTTATTAGACTGGTGTTGTTGAAAAGCTTCTTTTTCTTGGTCCGTTGGATCCTTTTTCAAGCGGAAAACGTGACATTCATCGCACTGATCCTTTTTCGGAATATGGAAAGCTAGATTAAACTTTGAGTTGACAATGTCACGGTACTGGCGTTCTTTTGCAGCCTTAGAGGTATATTTCTCGGGATCGAACCATTCAAGATACAATTTGAACATTTTGGCAATACTTAAGTCTCCTTGTAGGTAGAGCTTTTGGCTATTCTTGCGCATATAATGTGATTCAACAGGGACAAATGCCCGAACATGGTCACAAACACTTTGTTTCATGGCGTCATCTATAACGATCTTATGATTGTCGTGGCGACCCCGTCTGTCTTCCTCTAAAATAGCACTTCCATCGTACTTCTTCCACGCAGTCTTTAAGATACGAGATGAAACGGCAAGAGTATTAATAAACATAGTTTGGCATACTTCAGTTTTCTCGCAGTGAAATTCGCTAGAACCAGTGATCAGTGGCAGATAATACTTAAAAGTATGTTTCCTATTATTAGGAGTATCTTGATTCAGGCATATTTTCTTCTTCATTTTATCGGAATATTTGATGATGAAATTCCACTGCATAGCTCGATCTCCCAATTGCCAAAATTTTGTGAAGCAGTCCAACCGCTGTTGGTAAGATATTTTATCAGGGCATTTGTATCGGCATTTGCATGGTAGCCCCATCGTTTTTTCATCTACGGCTTTTCCCTTTTTCGTTACATATTTCTTACCTAAGTTCTTAAGGCATTTGCGTTTAATGTCTGTCCATTCTTTTGGGCACCTCTGTCGTTTTCTAGTTGTTTTAGGAGTCACGATGCGATCGCTTGAGTGCGAAGTAGCAGGCGAATTCGTGGTGCAAAATGACGACGAAGAAATCACAGAGAAACTGTCTACATGATTAGGGCAGAATGTGCTATCGCAGACTGAATGGACGTTAATAGGAGACGGCATAGGAGTTGGCACTGACAGTTCCAAATTAACCGGGGTAGATCTGTGGTGAGAAACTTCTAACTCTTCAATCTGTATTAATGGTGAATTTTCGAAACTAGAAGGCACATCCAAAGAAAATGTACTAGGTTGATTGCTGTAAACATCCTCGGCAGACGGATCAGACATGAAATTCGGTATTGAGCTGTCGCAGGTAATTTCTTTGGTCCCACCACGTTCATGCAGAACTTCTTCCCATATGTCAGCTAGTTCCTGACTGATTTCTTCTGCACCAGAAGGCAAAGGTGACGGTTGTCGTAACATGGCGTTGTCATCAACATTCACAACTGAAAAAAAAACTGTTACTTATGATAGGTATTCATAGAATACTATTTATATTAAGAGAAATATACCTAGCAATTAATTAAACAAATCTCAAATAAAAAATCTTTTATTTAACGATATTTTTAAATGAACAACGTCCTAACTGATTTCATTATCCCAGTAACAACGTCCCATCTTAATATCGAACCCACAAATCGTTTCAAAGATTCCGTAGAAAAACGTCATAAGTTCACATAAGACGCTTAGAAGTTCAATAATGTTCGTATAAAATTGCCCTAATATTTCATAAGACCTGTATTTTTTACTGTTTATTATTACAGAAAGAATGATTACCCTGTGAATATGCATTACGCCAATCATATTTTCGCACTAAAAATGCGTTTCTGTACCTCTCCGTCAAAAAACGTCCTACATAAAAATCGATCGCCCGCAATTGTTTACTGAGCCAAAAAGCAATATAGACATAATGTTTATTAATTATGTTTATTAATTTATTAACTTTATAGTGTGTGTCACGAAATAATATAACTGAAATCATCAACTTACTAGCATTTACACTTTTTTCCATATAAACAGCAGGAACATTTGAAAGCGATGAACTAAGCTCAGGCCTTTCTGCATCTTCTTTAAGCATATCCAACATTTTCCGTAATCGTGACATCTCTAAAAATATGTTTTTTCATGCAAAACACTTGATAAATTATTATTTGTTTCATCAAACCGAAAAAACATTAGCGCATGACACAAAAAAGTCCTCCTTCCAACAAACAGCGGCCGGACTGACGAACGGACGGGGCACTCGCGCCGCCCCCGCTCCCCGTACGCTGTCCGTTGGTCACTTCGTGCGTTTTTACGCGGAGCTAATGTTAGATTGAATGTTATTCGATTCTATATTTCCGAAACTAAATTAGATACGAAAATTATGAAAACGTACGTCTGTAGAGTTCGTATTCCTTAACTCGTCTAGCTATTTAACTCGTTTTTGCTCCATGATCACATCGGACTCTGTTCTACGGATTAGTCGATGTGGTCTTTAATAACTCTGATAATTTAAAGGTAGTATAAAATATTTTCAAAGAATAAACATGTATTTTTCAGTTTGTCCAGAATGTTGAATGTCATAAAAAATTTGCTCATTAAACATGTAGTCTCCAGTTAGTCTGAAGTTTTAAATAATCGTAAAAACTTTTTCCATGCAATAAACATGTGATCTTGAATTAGTCCGGAATGTAAAAAAACTTTAAAAAAAATTCATACTATAAACATGAGGTTTTTATTTAATTGGTCCAACATGTTAGACGTACTTCAAAACATTTTTGAACAATAGACATGTAGTCTGAAATAAGTCTGAAATTTGAAACAATCAAAAAGTATTTTTAATGCAATAGGCATGTAGTCTTTAATTAGTCTGAAATTCTGAGAACTTAAAAACTAATTTATGCGACGAGGCAACGGTGAAAAGTTTAACTAACCAAGTGGAACTAATGTACTGCACGAGGACAGGTTAGTACCACTTTTTGCTCCGCTGTCTCGTCGCGAAAAATACTATATTGGCCTCGGGCACAGTGGCACCCTCGGACATAATATGCTATTTTGTCCAACGATCAGTAGTAGTCTTTAATTAGCCACAATTCTCAACACTCGAAAACAATTTTTGCTATCAACGGTCGGTAGTTGTTAATTAGTCTGAATTTCTCAACACTCAAAAACTTTTTCCACCAAAGTTCAGTAGTCTTTAATTAGTCTAAAATTCTAATTACTTGAAAACTTAAGTAAAAAAAACAATTTTTATTAAAGATTAGTATTTTTAAATTAAATTTTTATGAAATTTTAAGCAGACGGATTTTTTTTTTGCCTTATAAATGTAGCCTCTATTTAGTCCAAAATTATCAATAATAGCAAAGGCATTGAAGTGTTACGCGATAGACGCAATAAAAAACGACTTTGAACGTGGACGACTTGTATTACTGCCTACCTCGGCACTTCCTTAATATATCAAGGTACAACACAATGAAAAATGACTACGGACAAGATGTACAAAAGAAACAGATATTACACAAAATACTAAAGTTAAGTAGCGAGATCTAGGGCTTGGAGGAAGCCTAGATTTTTGGAGTTTAGCGGGCCGTGCGTTCGAGTTCAGCTGAGAACGTGCACTGAGGTCACTGAACCCTGGGAATGATTTTTTGCAAATCATATGTGCGATTCGTTTCACTGTCTGAACGCACGCTCCGTTTCTCCCACATATTAAATAATTACATTTTAATTAATAGATGTGGAGTGTGAATATAATTGTTAGATTTGTTAAATATGTTTATAGATATTATGTGTGTTGTAAATATAGTAAATAAGTAATAGTTGTAAATATATTTTTGTTAGTCATGTTTAAGCAATAGATAATGATATTATTCCTCGTTTGTTGTCTATGTGAATGAAGTATGAATGTGACAGGTTGAAATGTCAAACGAGAAATATGATGTAAGAGGTTATGTATTGTTTGTGTAGTGTTTACAATTTTAGCTACAAAATTAAATTGGATTTTAATTTTCAAACCATATACGGTAACCGCTACACTACTCCCCCCCTGAGACCGTGGTTGGTAAATTACGGGCGATAGTAGTCCGGGAAATGTACTGTTCGCCCGGAACGGGTTTTCCTTTTGGCGGTAGCGTCTGTTGGCGGAGCTACCTGCGTGTCTGTTGGCGTCGGCGAGTTAGGCGTGTTGCTCTCATTATTGAGGTAAGCGGGTTTTAATCTGTCTATTGTGACGGTACTTTCTTTCCCTTTTACCTCAATTTTAAAAGTTTTCTCGCCCCATTGCAGCACCTTGAATGGCCCGGTGTAAGGTGGGTCGAGTGGTCGGCGCACGGCGTCATGACGTAGGAAAACATGCGTTGCTGAAGCCAAGCTGCTGGGCACGTAAAACGGTTTTTGTCCGTGTCGACTCGCCGGTTCTGGTGACAGCTTCGCCATTTGATGTCGGAGTCTCGCCGCGAAGTCGGTGTAGTCTACGGTGCCGGTGAGTGTTGGATTGATAAACTCCCCTGGGAGTCTTAAGGGCTCCCCGTAGACTAACTCGGCTGCTGACCCCTTTATGTCTTCTTTCCAGGCGCTGCGGATGCCCAGCAGCACCAGAGGAAGAGCCTCGGACCAGTTGGTGTCTGTGTGGCATCGGATGGCCGCCTTCAGCTGGCGGTGTAGGCGTTCGACCATGCCATTGCAGGCTGGGTGGTACGCTGTGGTTGGGCGGTGCTGGCTACCGAGCAGCGCTGCGATGGAGTGGAACAGCTTGCTCTCGAACTGCTTGCCTCTGTCGGTAGTGATGCGATGGGGGCAACCGAAGCGAGACACCCAGCCAGCGATGAAGGTGCGGGCACATGTCTCAGCCGTGATATCGGCGATGGGATATGCCTCAGGCCAGCGAGTAAAGCGGTCGATGACGGTGAGGCAATATCTGAAATTATTTGAAATTGTTAGTGGCCCTACTATGTCCATGTGGACATGGGAAAAACGTTGGGAAGGAACAGGGAACGGAGAGGTGGGAGAGGATGTGTGCCGCGAGACCTTATTTCTCTGGCACTCTATGCACTCTCTGGTCCAGGCCCTGCAGTCCTTCTTCAGGCCAGGCCAAACGAAGCGTGAGGAAATCAATTTGACCGTGGCCTGTCTGCCAGGGTGGCTCAGCTGATGAAGCTTCTGGAACACCTGCCTTCTGTAGGGTTCTGTAACATAAGGGCGGGTGTTACTGGTGGAGACATCGCAGAGTAGTTCCACATGTGAGTCCGGGAAACGCACTCTTTGGAGCTTAAGTGAAGTGGTGTTGCTCTTCAGGTAACCTTGCAGCTCAGTATCGCTCTCCTGGGAACGTGCAAGAGCCGTGTAGTCGAAGGTTGGCAACGTTATTGCCTCCAGACGCGACAGTGCGTCCGCTACAACATTGTCCTTGCCTGCGACAAACTGGATGTCCGTGGTGAACTGGGCTATGTAGTCTAGGTAGCGGAACTGCCGTGGTGAGCAATTCTCCCGACTGTGTGCGTACGCGTATGACAGGGGTTTGTGATCCGAGTATATGGTGAAGTGCCTACCCTCAACCATGTGTCGGAAGTATCGAACTGCGTCGTAGATGGCTAAGAGCTCCCTGTCATACGGGCTGTACTTGCGCTGCGATGAGGACAAACGCCTGGAGAAAAACGCCAGTGGCTGCCATGTATCTCCAGCCTTCTGCTGCAGTACTGCGCCTATTGAGGTGTCCGACGCGTCTGTGAACAAGGCAAGCTCAGCATTGGGGTTTGGGTGCGCTAGCAATGTAGCCTGGGACAAACCATGTTTGCAAGCAGCAAAAGCGTCCAGCATTTGTTGTGTCATGCTAATTGGCTGATTTCCTTTGGTTTTAGGCCCTGAGAGAACGACATTAAGCGGAGACTGCAAGCGAGCGGCTACTGGGACAAAGCGACGATAGAAGTTGAACATACCCAGGAAGCGACGCATCTCCTTGACGGTCTTGGGAGCTGGGTAGTCCTGGATCGCCTGTACCTTTTCTGGCAGGGGACGAACACCTTCTGCGGACAGCTCGTGTCCTAGAAAGGTAATGGAGGTCCGGCCGAACTCACATTTTGCAGAGTTGATGAGGATGCCATAGTCGGACAAACGCTTCAAGAGTTGGTGCAGGTGTTCGGTGTGCTGGGCTGCCGTCTCTGAGAACAGGAGAATGTCATCTAAATAGCAGTAGCAGAACGACAGACCACGGAGTACTTCATCCATGAAACGCTGGAACGTCTGTGCTGCGTTCCTGAGACCAAACGTCATGTATGGGAATTCATACAGCCCGAACGGTGTGGTGATCGCAGTCTTGTGGATGTCAGCTGACTGGACAGGTATTTGATTGTACGCTTTAATTAGGTCAATTTTACTGTAAATTCTGCTGCCAGCCAGCTGATGAGAGAAATCCTGTATGTGCGGGATGGGGTACCTGTCCGGGACGGTGCGGGCATTTAGTGCCCTGTAGTCTCCACATGGCCGCCAGCTGTTGTCCTTCTTGGGAACGAGGTGGAGAGGGGATGACCATGCGCTCTCCGACGGTCGTGCCGTGCCGTTCGCTAGCATCGCCTCGAACTCCTTCTGAGCGACCTTGAGCTTATCCGGTGCGAGTCGGCGAGGTCGACTGAAAATGGGCGGTCCTGGGGTAGTGCGGATGTGATGTACGGTATTGTGACTAACCTGTCTTTGTTTTCCCGCAGGGCGCGTGATATCCGGATACTGCCGAAGAAGCTCGTGGTACTCCGTGCTACCACCAATGGACTTGACTGAGGCGATGTCTGCTGCTGAACCGGCCGCTGCTGACGCCGTGGCGGACAGCTGGGTTAGCCCGTCGATGAGGCGGTAATGTGTCAAGTCTATGAGCAAGTTGTAATGTGCCAAAAAATCTGCACCTATGATGGGTTTTGTGACGTCAGCGACCACGAATTTCCACGAATAAACACGGCGGAGCCCTAAGTTCAAGTGGAGCTCGACCCAACCGTATGTGTCGATGGCAGTACCGTTGGCCGCGAAAAGCTGATACGTCGTCTTGCTGCGCCGCTGCTGTAGTGCTGTACGTGGGTACACACACAGATCGGACCCTGTGTCCACTAGAAATGTGGTTTTAGTGGCCCGGTCAGTCACGAATAGGCGGCGTGGTTTATTGGGGCAGCCGTTTGCCGCTACTTCCGGCTGCCGGTGGCATTTCCCGCGAACGTACACGGTGAGTTGCACCGCCTGGCCTTATTGCCGAAATTGTTATGGTACCAGCAGTGCTCCTCGTTCCACGGGCCTCTGGAGATTGAGCGGCTACGCCGGCCTGGGGTCGTATCTCTGCTACCACGCCTAAACCTATCTGACGATCGCGAGCGGTGATGTACGGGACCACGTGTTTGCAGAGCCGCCACCTGTCTCGTTAACTCCGCTATGCTCTGTTTCAGCTCGCTGATCTCGCTGCAGGTGCTCGTACTTGCCACGGCGGGAGGTGATGTGAGCGCCGGTGCGGGCGCTGGCGCGATCTCGTGCACGCGGTCGGCTAAATCTGCGATAGACTGGAGAGCGAGATTAGGCTGCGACGCGATAACCGTCTGTATGTTGGTTGGCAATCTGCTCGCCCACAACGTGGACAGAAAAGCCTCCGGCACGTTCGCTCCAGCCAGGGTCTGAAGGTGTCGCAAAAATTGAGAGGGTTTGCGGTCGCCTAGCTCCTCGTGGGTGAGGATTTGTTGCACCCTTTTTTCGCGCGAATCAGAGAGCCTACGTATAAGCTCGGCCTTCAGCATTACGTACTTGTCCTGGGCCGGCGGGTTCTCTATGATGTCCCTTGCCTCCACCATATAACGGTGGTCCAGCTGGCCCACGACGGTATAAAATTTTGTACTGTCCGCGGTAATACCGGCGATCGTGAACTGACCTTCGACCTGGGCGAACCAAAGTGCTGGCTCCTCTGGCCAAAATGGCGGCAGCTTCACGCTGACTCTGCAGACGTCCTGCTTCTCTGCTGTCGCTCCTCCAGTCATCGCTCCTGCTCCGGCCGGCATGATGTCTCCTTCAGGCTTCTGTGTTCTTTATCGGGGTCACCAATGAAGTGTTACGCGATAGACGCAATAAAAAACGACTTTGAACGTGGACGACTTGTATTACTGCCTACCTCGGCACTTCCTTAATATATCAAGGTACAACACAATGAAAAATGACTACGGACAAGATGTACAAAAGAAACAGATATTACACAAAATACTAAAGTTAAGTAGCGAGATCTAGGGCTTGGAGGAAGCCTAGATTTTTGGAGTTTAGCGGGCCGTGCGTTCGAGTTCAGCTGAGAACGTGCACTGAGGTCACTGAACCCTGGGAATGATTTTTTGCAAATCATATGTGCGATTCGTTTCACTGTCTGAACGCACGCTCCGTTTCTCCCACATATTAAATAATTACATTTTAATTAATAGATGTGGAGTGTGAATATAATTGTTAGATTTGTTAAATATGTTTATAGATATTATGTGTGTTGTAAATATAGTAAATAAGTAATAGTTGTAAATATATTTTTGTTAGTCATGTTTAAGCAATAGATAATGATATTATTCCTCGTTTGTTGTCTATGTGAATGAAGTATGAATGTGACAGGTTGAAATGTCAAACGAGAAATATGATGTAAGAGGTTATGTATTGTTTGTGTAGTGTTTACAATTTTAGCTACAAAATTAAATTGGATTTTAATTTTCAAACCATATACGGTAACCGCTACAGCATTTAATTTAATCGCTTTTTAAATATAGTCTTTCATTTGAACAGGTTTATTTATTTGAACAGTAATCAATATTATTTTACATTAAATATGTTTGTCTTAAATGATTCTTCTGAAATTCTCAAAAAACTTTTCGTTGCTATCGATATGGAGTCTTTAATTAGTCTGAAATTATAAGTGCCTCAGACAAATTGTTTTTTTTTTTATAAATAACATTGCAACAGGCATAACTTTGTGCGTTCGTGCAACTTTGCGACTCTTGCACACTCTTGCTGAATCATCCATTTCAATCCAAGACCCGCTTGGTCTCAGGCCGTAGGTAACATAATGTCCAACGCTGTTCTCACTCAACTTCTTAGTTCCTACTGGTGGTTGGTATTCCACAATCCCGGCCAATCGGAATTAATCTTGACTAATTCTAGGCATGTTGAACTCCTGTGGAAATTTATTCAAAGGTACTGTTCTAGGTTGGTATCCGCACGGTTCAATGTTGATCAGAAGTGTTGCTCCTAAACGCATAAAAAATCATTTTATCTCATTTCAACGATTTCGTACAGAAGTAAGTTAGACAAGTATCAGAACGATTTTTACCTGTTTAATTGTGAAAAATTCTGTACCGCTGTAGCCATGACGAGATGGTGCTTCCTTCAAACTTCCTTGCAATACTTCTTCTATCCTCAAACCAAATTCACTATCAAGCAAATCTGCATCGCGAACAGTTATCATAGTCTCTTCAGAAAATTGCTCGGCACAACATGCAGTGCAGCAACATTAGATGTGCACATTAACTTCGGTAATATTTTTTCCATGTGGCTTTGTCTGTGAAGATTCCATTTTTCTCAAAATTGTACAACGCCGTACATATGTTCCATGATTGACTTTTTGATCTTTTAGCAATTGCGAAATCATTCGCAAAAATACGCGGTTGCAGGTAAGAATTTCATCTTTTTCGCTGTTGTCGTTCTCAAGAGCAAGAACAGAATAATCATATTGTGCAATGAGAACTAGTTGTGCTAAAGCATCAAAAGCTATCGTTGTTTAATGCTGATTTATCCATTTAAACTCATAAATCACGTATTTTCAACAAAAAAGATAAATGAAACCTTTTACTTGAATTCCAACCCATAGAATGATAAAGTTAATCGTTTTGTTTAGAGCTCTTTGCAATAGATGGCGTTTTACTCAATTTATCATCACATACTGTACCACAATCGTTATTATTTTACGTTTAGTAGAAAAATTAAACAACATATTTTTATAATCTAGTACCTAATTTACATAGAAACGTAAGAATTTAAAGAAATCTATTAACATGTTTTTGGCAAGTACTTAATTATATTTTATTTTACGAATACCTTTCTAAAACTTAAAACCGGCAAAGTGTATGTCGGACTACGCACAATGAAGGGTTCCGTAGTTGGGATGAATTTATCCCAAATTCATACTTTACATTGTAGTTGAAATACATGTACTCCCATACATTCCAACTGCAAATGTAAGTTTGTACGCACAACATTGAGAGATTTACCATGTCATTGTTATTAATTTAATTAAGACCATAGACTTCTTATAGGTTTTACTGTGTGTGTGTGTGTGGTTTTTCTGTTTGAAGAACCATTCTGTTTTTTTTTTTCAAAATTTTAGGCTCAGTACTTTCGGAGATAAGGAGGGTCAATTTTCATATTCTTTCTTAAACATCTTTAAAAGTATTTATTTTAAAATTATAAAAAAAAAATTGAGATCCTTGCAACAAGCCCTTTCGTTTGATATGTCACATGATACAGATTGAAAAACTTTTTTTTAAATTTTTCTTATTTGCCCCCCAAAAGTGAAATTCAAAATTCTTTTAATTACGTTATACGTTCGTGTTTGGGTCACAGAAATACATATTTGTACCAAATTTCAACTTAATCGGTCCGTTAAATTCGGAGAAAATTGTTTGTGACAGACGGACAGACAGAGACACACGAGTGATCCTATAAGGGTTCCGTTTTTACCTTTTGAGGTACGGAACCCTAAAAAGGATTGCACGAAACGTTTTAAAAGTAGATAGGTAACAGCTAATGGTGCTGATTCTATCACAAATGCCTCTAAAATAGACCAAAAATCAACAAAATTTAGTTTATTCCTGTCAAACGACGATTTCCCATTCTGAAATAGACCAAAGTGACACAACTTAAATATATTTTAGTTTGATAGCACTAAGATGGCACTGAGTGATTAATTTAGTGAAAAATTGCAATTTTGCTAGTCTGAATTTGACGTTTTTCACCTAAAATTTTGATTTTTTTACAAAATTAACTATTTTTAATTGCGATTAAAAAGGTGTGGAATAAAATTAGTTGTCATGAACTTAAATTCACACCAATAGTACTGTATCTTTTTTTCTGTTCTTTTGCTTATATCTCGAAAATGGTGTGTCCTATTGCAAAAATAATGAAAATTTCGACCCCCTTTAGGAAACCCATTAAACTCAACATTTTGGTAATAATGTTCATATTTTCCATACAAAAAGTAAGGAATGGGTTACGCCAGGCAAGATCATAAAAAGAGTACTTATTGCAACTCCCTGCACCTTAACATTTATTTATTTACTAACGCAGTTTCTACGGTTTAAAAATGTTGGGTTCCGTCAGCAAATCTTAACTCTGTTTCGCAACTTTTAAATATTTGACCATTAGCCCACAAATGTCTTGTTAAACTATCGCTAGCAACGCATTAATCCGCGTCCGTGTCTAATAACACGGTATCTATTGCACCGAACACCTGCACATTAAAAATAGGGCACACACGAGGGTTTAACACTGTTCCTTTTACGGACACTGATTGGAATGCGGTCGTCTTGTCGGCGATGCAGTGCGTTTCCCTTTACAGACTGTGCAGTTTGACCTTATAACACCGGGCGCAACACATCCGAAGCACGCTACGGACGGGCACGGTTTCGAACGAGCCGTAACCGATTCGCTCTTGACCGGTTCAACAGTCGTCTTATTCCGATTTTTTTTATTAATAACATTGCAACAGGCATAACTTTGTGCGTTCGTGCAACTTTGCGACTCTTGCACACTCTTGCTGAATCATCCATTTCAATCCAAGACCCGCTTGGTCTCAGGCCGTAGGTAACAGTAACATAATGTCCAACGCTGTTCTCACTCAACTTCTTAGTTCCTACTGGTGGTTGGTATTCCACAATCTCGGCCAATCGGAATGAATCTTGACTAATTCTAGGCATGTTGAACTCCTGTGGAAAGGAGAAACCCGTTTCTGGGCCTAACTGTTCCACGAATCAGATATGTACCAAAAAATTCGTCTATTTTGCTTAATTAACCCATTTTAATCTTAGCCTCAATAGCAATGGCCAAGTGTAGAAAATAAGTAGTTTTCTATTTTTTGTTTTAAACAACCTTTGTACACCATTAAAACACTTATTTCGTTAAACATCACTAACTTCACAAACGCTAGCATTATATCAATAGAGCGTGCCATAAGAATATAATCGATTTAGTGGAAATCGATACTGTTACAAATAATTAAATAATACTCCATTATTTTATTATAATTGTTTTTTATATTAAAATCATTGTAAAATAAAAAAAAATCTGGAATCTAATTGATTTTTAAAGTAACCACCATAAAAAAATCATTAAAAGAAATAAATAATCGATAAAAGCGATTGCACCACGGATTACACTAGTAAACGGCAAATGTCAACGTCTGTCAAATGTCATGTCATTGTTGTCATTCGCTTTTATTGTGTTTTTTCGTATTTCTCGGGATTTATTATTTCTTAGAACCTCTTCGTATACTGAACTCCGAAATTGATTGCCTTCCGACTGCCCTCGCTTGAACATTGGACGCCGTACCCTGCCACCCCTGTAGACCTTTGCTGGAAAACCAGATCTGTATAATGATCTTTTGAAGACTGGTCAAATAACGACATCATGAGCCTGTACATTAATTGCGGAATAGCAACAGACCGCTGCAATACAATAGGAAGGCAAAAATTGGAAGATGAAAATGATTCTTTCAATTTACAGGAATGGGTCGCGCCTCAAACGGTTAGTATCCGATATTTTTATATCGTAACATTTTTGTATCATGTAATTATTTAATGCAATCAAACTAAATAGTATTATCGTTTGTGTGCAGTTGTCTGTTGATAGTTGTATTTTATAAAATGATACCAGAATGTGCAACAAATTCATATTCGAAGCCATATCTGACATCGCCAATCCGGACTGAACCTGCATAGTTAATTACAGCCTATTCCATCTTCAGAGAGGAGGTCTGTGTCCCTGCAGTGGGAATGTAATCAGGCCGCTTATGTTTATAGATTGTGCAATCCACGAAGACGCGCCCCACTGATTACTGTACTGTAAGTTGTACTTTAAGTACGGAGCGGAGCGGAGTGGGGCGCGTCTTCGTGGATTGCACTATCTATACCCAAATGTGCCACTCAGATGTTTCTTGCTAAATGCTAGTGCTAGACCTAATAGTCAAATTATAAATGTTTGTTTCAGGTACTTAAATGAAAATGAGTTTATCTGCCAAGCTTGCCGAAAACATGCCAATGCTGTATCTCTTGATTGAAATAAGTAGACCAGAAGAGAGTGAACAGACACCTATAGGACACTGATGAATGGAAGTGTGTAGAGAGGTGGACGGTGGCCTACAGCAAGAGCTGTCAACATCGGACTCAAACTGGATGTTGAGAGAAAGAATAAAATCAAGCATATTATTAATAGGATGTATTTCGTTTATATATTAGTCGACAGCTCTCTAAGTGGGAGGGATCCTATACTTCAATATTATTGCTCCTGTTTTGTTGGCAAAAGAATGGTTGGTAGCCGTACCCACACGATGAGGAGAATTATGATAATTATCTTGGTTAGGCACGGCACCAGGGTAGCCAAATGCCTTCTGCACAATTTCTGGATACTGTATTATTATATTACGATAAACCTAATGAAGAAAGTGATTAATAAAACCATTTATCACAATTATGTGTTTTTACTTTATTTTACTTAATATATTATTGCAATCTCAGATTACTGTAATATGAGATTGCATAGCCAGTAATGTTGTAAGTGAGCCTTGTTTATTAAATATAGTTTTCAGCTGGCGTTTTCAGTAAGATCAATCAGATAAATCTAAAGGTCACTTTAGATTCCCCCCCCCCCCCCAAGCGCTTTTTGTGTACCTACCTAAAACCTCATCATGATAGACTGCAGGCGCTGCAGCACAAGCCTCAAACATATTTTTTTTATTGAAATAACTCAAATAATAAAAATAACCTAAAATGTAAACATTGTCTGAATTGACCAATTTGGCCATTGCTGGGAGACGTGAAAATTGGGGTCATGAATCCTTCCTAAATACTCTAATTTATGTCCAAATTCCAGTCCTGGAACGCCAGGCCCAAGTTTCTATGGAGTTTGGGTTTCTCCTTTATTCAGAGGTACTCTTCTAGGTTGGTAGCCGCACGGTTCAATGTTGATCAGAAGTGTTGCTCCTAAACGCATAAAAAATCATTTTATCTCATTTCAACGATTTCGTACAGAAGTAAGTTAGACAAGTATCAGAACGATTTTTACCTGTTTCCTTAATTGTGAATAATTCTGTACCGCTGTAGCCATGACGAGATGGTGCTTCCTTCAAACTTCCTTGCAATACTTCTATCCTCAAACCAAATTCACTATCAAGCAAATCTGCATCGCGAACAGTTATCATAGTCTCTTCAGAAAATTGCTCGGCACAACATGCAGTGCAGCAACATTAGATGTGCACATTAACTTCGGTAATATTTTTTCCATGTGGCTTTGTCTGTGAAGATTCCATTTTTCTCAAAATTGTACAATGCCGTACATATGTTCCATGATTGACTTTTGATCTTTTAGCAATTGCGAAATCATTCGCAAAAACACGCGGTTTGCAGGTAAGAATTTCATCTTTTTCGCTGTTGTCGTTCTCAAGAGCAAGAACAGAATAATCATATTGTGCAATGAGAACTAGTTGCGCGAAAGCATCAAAAGCTATCGTTGTTTAATGCTAATTTATCCATTTAAAATCACGTATTTTCAACAAAAAGATAAATGAAACCTTTTACTTGAATTCCAACCCATGGAATGATAAAGTTAATCGTTTTGTTTAGAGCTCTTTGCAATAGATGGCGTTTTACTCAATTTATCATCACATACTGTACCACAATCGTTATTATTTTACGTTTAGTTGAAAAATTAAACAACATATTTTTATAATCTAGTACCTAATTTACATAGAAACGTAAGAATTTAAAGAAATCTATTAACATGTTTTTGGCAAGTACTTAATTATATTTTATTTTACGAATACCTTTCTAAAACTTAAAACCGGCAAAGTGTTGCTGGCAACAACATAAAAATAATAAGTTTTTTTTGTAAAACTCAAGTATCATTACTTGGCAATAATTTTGTAATATTTTGTAGTGGCAACGCTGTCACACTTCCTTTTCTGTTAGCCAACTCACGACTAGCATGGTCACGTATTTTTCCCTCTCGTTAATCATGGACCTAAAAAAAAAGGCGGACGGAACTTCACTAAGAAACAATTGAAGCACCACAATGGCGGCTACGTATCTATGTGTGCGTTTATAAAGGGATGCCAGATGTAGAAAATTTACCCATTTTTAAATAATATTTCAATAAGATCTCCCTACGATCAACTTTCTATAATCATTAAATTCTTCTATTTCTAATCGTTGTGCCAGGTTGTCATCTTCTTTGGTGATTTCTTTCAAGAATGATAGGGAGTCGTAACTAACATCATCTTCTTGTTCTTCGTGACGGTATGATGGAGTCGTTGAGTTGATTATTTTTTTGGCCGAAGAACAATTAAGCACAGCTATTTGCTCCAAAGGAACACAATTGCCAGTGGTTAGGCATCGTACCTCTAAATGAGCCAACAGTTTTTTATAACACCCTTTAAACTGCCGAACATTAGGGTTATCATTGAAGCCTCCTTGCATCCTGATGGATGAAAAAAACATCTCAAGATGATCCTGGCTCAATTTATAAGTTGGTAGGAACACCAACTGCTTTTCACCAATCAATTTGGCATATAGTAGTTTTAAGCTGTTAATCATCTTTGCCCGAGCGGTCAAACGGTTAGCATATGTGTCTAATGTGCTCTTTGGTTAAATACAAATTAAAACTAAATCTGGACTTACGAGTATTTTACAATAATAACCATCCCGAGTGTTAAAACATCCCATTAGCAAGTGTTGTTCATATTAATAATTATCAAAAAGTATTTATAAGATCGATTGTGGTGTTAACTGTTTAAAAATTTTAAATCACGGCTGTTCAACCGGTGAGTGCATGACAAGACTTTTTTACGCACAGCGCAAGCTACTCTCGCCGTTACACAGCGCGCACAAGTAGCATATTGGCGTGCGCCCGCGCTCAGTGACGCATGCGAGCGCTCGCACCAAAGATTATCTATCGAAGACGGCGCAGTGTTTCCTACCGACTTTACATTGCCTCTGGGAGGATAATTATCAAACTATAAAATTCTCCTATCTACTAACCAAAATGGCAGGTGTTCAGCGCACCCCTCCGAGTACTCCTAGAACACTGACTGGCAATATAACCCAATCGGAACCTGATATCTCCATGGCCTCCGAGTTCGAATATGTGAACACCAACAGGAACAAACGTCCTCGCAATGATAACTCGCCGCCAGGCGAATCGGGTGGAGTGGGCTCACATGAACTTCAAGTTATACTTGCGAAGTGGAAGAAGGAGCAAGACGGGAGGATCGCGGAGCTGCTAGCGGACCAAACAACCCTAATAACTAAGCTATCATCGGACATAAGTGATATTAAATCACAAAACAATAAAATTCAGGCGTCCAATTCAGAAATCTACAAGTCAAATGCTGGGATCGTTCAATCAATTGAATTCTTCAAAAAGCAATTCGAAGATATGAAGACGGAGGTTGCCACATTGAGGAAAGAACGACGCGAGCAGCAAATATACATCGAAAATCTTGAACAGAAAATACTAGATCTTCACCATAAATCGAGATCCTCTGGCATAGAATTGCGAAACATACCGCAAGTAAGTACTGAATCTAGCAGCAGTCTAATAAAAACTATGTGTAACATAGGTACAACGGTTGGTGTAAGCATAGGTGTTAAAGAGCTGCGTGATATTTATCGTCTGCCAGGGAAAGCTACCACATCCAGCTCTCCACGTCCAATAATAGCTGAATTCACATCTGTGCAAACCAAGCAGACGCTCCTGTCGGCTGTGCGCACGTACAACAAAGGAAGAGGAAGAGAAGACAAGTTGAACACCGCAGTCATAGGCATGCTTGGTGAACGCCACCCTGTATACATCTCTGAGCATTTACCAAGTAGTACCAAAAAACTCTTCTACCAAGCCAGAGAGTTTGCTAAGAAAAATACTTTTAAGTTCTGCTGGATCTCCAATGGCAATATATTTCTGCGCAAGATAGAAGGTGACAAACAGATTCTTGTTAGCTCTGAAAAATGTCGCAGTCTCCCAGAGATTCAAAATCTTAATGTTTGACTATCACTGAACGTTCCTAATTTGTTTTCTGTTTTCTTTTTTTGTTTATTTTTTATCAGAGTTTTTAAATTGTCTTTTACACAATATTTAATATTATATACTTTTTAAACTACACAAAATCTCATTCAAACTATACATGCATATGCCTATACTCTCAAGCACAAAATATTTTATCCCATCACTCTGCTACCATCCCTACCTTTGTACACTACTCTCACACCCCATACATATGTTAAAATCCAACAAACACAAACCGCAATATACACTAACATTATGGTTCTCACACACGCAGTTCATCCTACTTACCTAAAATGGCGTTGGGTCATCCTCACAGACCCCAAATATATTACAATACGCACTCTAACAGCTCTACAGCTCTGTCTGAAGTAATGCAATGGCTTAACTCAAATTTGCTCACTCTCAACTTGCAAAAAACGAATTACATTTCATTCGCAATCCGTCGTAGCACTACACCGCCTCAAGACTTCTCTATAACAGCTCACTCTTGCTTGAACTCAGCCGGACCCTGCGACTGTCCCACACTTATCAGAACCAATAGTGTGAAATATTTGGGTGTACTAATAGATGATGGGCTAAAATGGGACAGGCAGATTGATGCCCTTACCACCAGAACTCTACGACTCATACACATCTTCAAGTCACTCAGGGAGTCAGCTAATGCGGATATGATTAAGATGGTCTACTACGCTCTGTGTCAATCGGTTCTTGGGTATTGTATTACTGCTTGGGGTGGTGCATGGAAAACAAACTTTCTTAGAGTAGAGAGAGCGCAAAGAGCGATTCTCAAAGTAATGTCGAGTAAGCCCTACAGATACCCAACAACGGATATCTACTCCGACTGTATGGTTCTAACGGTCCGGCAGCTCTTTGTGCTACGATCGGTCCTAAGGAAACATGCCTGCCTACCACTCTATGATCGCAATAAACGAACACTTCGTCTCCCACGCATTCAGCATAAAACCAGTTTTGCTAAGCACCAATACTACATCCTAAGCACTCACTTATATCAAAAAATTCACCAAGTGCTGGGTATCTTAGACCTAAATACACAAATGGTAAAATCAAAAGTAACGGAGTGGCTTCTACAGAAGGACTATGCTTTTACAGAGTCCTTACTCTCCTTCATCGCCTAATGTTCATATATACTTTACACGCAATACGCTCACACTTACATAACATAAATACATTCACTCAACAAACATAACCCTCACAACACATTCATATATTCATAAACACTTACACACATACAACATACTCACGCAGACACAACCTACACTTATAGAAATATAAAATAAATAATATAACAACTGCGCATCGCTCATCAACCTTATCATTTTATCACTATTATTAATTAAGCTAGTTTTATTTTAATTTTTATTAATTTATTATTATTAGTTTTGTTTTCTGTTTCCATGAAATACTAAGATTTAGTTCAAAGGGATGAATCGACACATCTATTTTTGTCATTAACTATGTTTAATCGTGGCTGATCACTGTCTCTTAAGATACAGGTTTACCTAGTTTAAGAGGCAGGGAGGCATACTTAAGTACAGATTTTAATGTACAACCAAATGTATACAATGAACTCCTTCCCATCTGTATTTTTTATGGAAATAAATTTAACATTTTTTTTTTTTTTTTTTCAATATTTATTAACGTGCCAAGGAAACCAGTTTTGCATTTTGCATCTACTAACCGTTTATAAAATACAGTAATAACATATGTCACTCGATCGTTTTTCTTTATTTGTCTTTTTGACATGCATTTAATTTTTAACTTTAGTACATATTCTTTCAGTTCATCCAAAAAATTAAATATAATATCTTTGTTCTGAGAACAAAGAGGTTTTTTGAAATCAAATTGAGTCATAGCTCGAGAATTGAATATGTCGAACATTATATTCATTTTGCTAATTAAATTTTCTGTTGCCTTAGAATCTTTAAATAGGTCTAGATTTAGATCTTCTCTGCACGCTTTTATAGCAACTGCTACGCTTTCACTATACACCTGAGTGGCCAGTTTTACCTTCATTACATTATTTTTGAAATTAATATGTTTTCTTGTCAATTTATTGGCCAAGTGTAAACCTTCTTTCTCTTGTAATTTATTGAGTTCCTCGATATAGTTCCATTTAATTTTTTGGTCATCTTTATCCATGAATTTTAGATTCTAAATGGTTTCTTAATAACTTCATCACATGACTAGGGTCGAGAAAAAATGCAACCTCAAAACCATTGGCAGGATGAGTAAACGTTGTTTTCAACGACTCGGGCTTGAAATTGCAACCAAGATGCATTGAAATTGGTTTGATGACCATCGCATGTTAATGCAACAACATCAATGTCAGCTTCAAAACATTTGATAAGACATAATTTTATCAAATTAGCTTTCTGTTCACCTCTTAATGAATTACTTAAAAAATATCCCAATGGTAGTTTGAAACGATGGTTAATCCCAACGAGTAAAAAAACTAATACTTGACTTGCCAAAGGCGCACCCTCTTCAACTCCTGAACCCATATCTTCTAGGCCTATATATTTTTTTACCATCCCAAATTTTTTGAGCTCTAATAGCTACTTCGTCAAAGAGTAAAGTGCACAAAGGCCGATGCTCACTTACTTGAGCTTTTGCTTTTAAGGCCTCAAAAGATTCTTCAGTAAATCCTGGTTCTGCATTAAAATGCCCGTACCACTTGGCCAATGTCTTTCGATGAGGAAGGCAGGTATTAAAAGTTTGCCTAACGTAATCGTAAGCTTTCGGAGAATAATAATTGAGAGTTAAGCAAATTTTTTTCATAGACGGTGAGTATTTAACTTTCTTCTTTAGTTTTTTTTAATTGTAATTATTAAAAATGTTAGCAGCGACAATGTCTTCATTTAATCTATTAAAAAGGTCAGAATCAACATAATTTTCTTCCTTAAGGGTTTTTAAAATACCAATAACTTTTTGATTTAAAACTTTAGTTTTCTTTTTTTGATTTTGCATCAAGGTGCGCATTTTCATCAGATCTTTCTTCATACGTCGTTTTCGGGGAGTAAATAGTAATGACAATGGTTGTTCCAATTCAACTCCAGTTTCGGGTGACTCCTAAAAATAATTAACAAATATATTACCTTTTCGTATAATTAACAATATTTTTATTCTGAAAAATAAACTCGAAATACTTTTTTTTTTTTTGTAAATACTTACATTTTGCAAGGACGAATTCGTGTTCAATAAGCAAGACTGTTGCGCTGTCGATTCTTGAACAGAAATTCCTACAACCGCTGATGAACTCTACAAGAAAATGAATAACATTCCGGTAACTAGGTATAACAAGGATTTTAAAATTTCATGAGATTTTCAGTAGGTTAGGCTACTCACTTGTGTCAAAGGCGTCGTTAAATTTTGTGAAAAAAGCTGTTCTACTTTTTGTTGCTGCTCAGAACCTGAGGCTACTGCTTCAATCACTAGTGAACTCTAAAATAAAAAACAATATCAGGTTAGTAGAACTGCACATAGAACTACGTTAATGTTATATTAATGTAAAAACCATAAAAACATACCTCATCAGAAACGCTGGAAGTAATTACTTCAGTTGGTTGAATTGTTGACGTATCGAATAAAAACTAAAAAAAAGTTCAACTGTTATTAAACTGTTAAAAATTAAAATTAAGAGGTTAAATTATAAAGAGAGGGCCTTAAATTAATTGAATTACCTTTGTTGGTATGGCGTAAGCAACAACGCGAAGAAGTCCACCTTTAGTTGTGTACAAACAATTCTTCTCAAAATGAATACTGCAGATTACACTAGATTTAGATGGATTCCAATTATTTTCATTTCTACACTCCCTTATTATTTTTATCCAATCATTTTTCCATGCATCATTTGCTGAGGGATATCTGTAATATACAGAAGAATACAATAACGATAAATGGTAACATAAAATATAAATCTCCCATTTTTAAAGTAATTTTGAAAATTAAAATAGTTGCAACACTGATTGATTTCGAGATTTATTAAATTCAGTGACGTAAAATCGAGAAATAAGCTTTAAAATGACACGCTTACCTATGAAAAGTAATTCCCTGGCTTTTTTTAATTGTACCACTATGGTTTCGACAACTTTTCACAACACACGAGGGCATACTTTAATTTTTATTATGCAAAATAACACCGAACAACAGACGGGCACACGTGGGCTTCGTTCGAAATGTAATGGCCGACGGCCGACTTACTATGGTGTAAATGTGTGCGTGCGGGCTTGTCTACATTAGTGCACTGACTTACTATGGGTGCTTCAGTTATTGTTAAAGGAGACGGTGTCCGCCTTTTTTTTTAGGTCCATGCCCTCAATTATTAATTTATTTATATAAGATTCACGGTTGTGTACCCAAAACTGTGCAATAAATAGTGTTGCAGCTAAAGTGTCTTTATTTGAAGATTCCTCCTGATACGCAGCCCAAAAAATATTTCTGGCGTGGCATAGCAGGACGCGTGCCCGCCATTCTGGTCCTTCATTCGCCGAACGTCTGCGTGTCTGCATTCAAGATCTCAAGATCACAACGATTGCCCTAGCGAAGCTAGCAATATATAAAGGCAGCCGAAGAATACAGAACCCAGCAGAAATCAGAGCCTGTGGAAACGATAAAAACGAAGACCCTGCTAGAAAAGAAATACCTACCGATTCATAATTCCATATTTTCTACGTGTGTGTGTAGTGTGTGCATTTGTACAAGTGTGCATAATATTCTACTCGCGACAAGTCGTCAAGCGCCGGTCGTCGTGGTCGTTGGATTATCTATGGTCGTTGGTTGGTGCTGTTGGCAGCCCTGCTGCCCGCACTGAACTTCACTACGTACTACGGGAGCCGAGCGCAGCCGAGTGCCGCCGAATCGCCGCGTCATCGCGTCGAGCAGCGTTCGGCACTTCGCCCTCCGCCATCTTGTACACGTTTCTTTGTTAGCTTGTGACTCGTGCGCATTTACAATGCCAGCCGATTTAAAGTATATTGTTGCCAATAGAGGATACATAAAGGCGTCAATAACACCCCTAAAGAAGAGTTTGGAAGGTAATATACAATCTTTATCAATAGAAAATTTAAAAGCAAAAAAGTCACGCCTTGAGGAAGTGTTCCAAGATTACAATAGGCTATGTATCAACATTTTATCTATAGATGAGGCCGATACCGAGGATCCCGGGGTGATCGAAGATATTTACATCGATCTCTTAGCCCAGATCAATACAGTTTTAGCGAAAGGTAATCCGCCCTCGGAATCGAAGTCGTGCTATAATTCTAAAATTAAATTACCAAACATTAGTATTCCCACTTTCTCCGGTACGAGTTACGAGTTTATTAATATTTTTACAGCTATGATTGATAAAGATCAATCCTTATGTTCAGTCGAAAAGCTATATTACCTTAAGAGTTTTCTCAATGGGGAGCCCCATGCCCTTATTAATAGTTTACCTCTGCAAAGTGACAGTTACGCCGAGTCTCTTAAGTTGCTACGAGATAGGTACGACAACAAGACTAAAATCACACATGAACACATCTACACATTACTCGACACGCCATCAATTAATCGGTCTACTCCCGCTAATATACGGAGTCTAATTTCAGACGTCAAGCAGCATCTTGCGGCTTTAAAAAATCTGGACGAGCCGGTCGAGAGTTGGGACAGCGTCGTCATCTGCATTATAATGCGGAAGCTGGACGTCGTAACATCCCGCGCCTTCCAAATGGATCGCGACGCCCGGGTAAAACCCACAGTGTTGGAATTCCTCGAGTATTTAGGACGTTGCGCCCTGGCTCTGGAAGCCAGTGACTGTACCCAGAAGCCCCAGAGCAACCGGCTGGCTAGCCATACTGTAGCTGCAACGCCGCCAGCTGCATGCCCATACTGTAAGTCTGATCACAAGCTTTTCAAGTGTGAAGCCTTTGCGCTTGCTGCTCCTGATCAACGCGTTGAGTTTGCCAAAAAATCTAGCTTATGTAAAGTTTGTTTAGGGCAGCACAAGCAGCGCAAATGCAGATTTCATTTCAAGTGTGCCGAATGCAAACAGGATCATAATTCATTGTTGCATGGGATTGGCACGCAAGCTTTATTAAGTGTGGCGCTTAACAACACCTGCAACACCAAGACTCCGGTGCTACTTCCTACTGCACAAGTCATGCTGCCAGAGCTTTGCTAGATAGTGGGTCGCAGGCTTCTTTTCTTCTTTTCACTTGACCTATTGGGCTTGGTCCCTAAGCACACACGCTCCAACATTGTTGGCATTACTAACATTTCCAAATCAGTTAACAAATGCATAAATCTTGAGGTTTATTCCACCATTTATCCATTCAAATTAAATGTCAACTGTCATGTGGTAAAATCTATCACAACCAAATTGCCTCAAACACGATTTGATATGTCATCTATTACATTCCCTGCTAACTGCAAGCTTGCCGACGCAAACTTTAATGTACCTGGTGATGTGAACTTGTTGCTTGGAGCTGATGTTTTCTTCCAGATACTGTTGCCGCCGCTTGAGAGTACTCCTGCAGGCAGCCAGTCCCGTTCTGCAAGCACCGCTACCCAACAGCAACCCTCAGTAGTTCACACAGCGCTTGGGCACATCGTCGCCGGGCTCACCAATGTTACATATAAAAACAATCAGGTTGTATCTTTGCATTGTACTGAATGTAATGATAGTTTAAATGACACTTTGAAGGCATTTTGGGATACTGAAAAAGTGCCTGAAACCTTCCCAGAGCAACTGCCAGACCATGATTACTGTGAAAAGTTCTTTAAAGAAACTACAATTCTTGAAAACAAAAGGTTTCAAGTCTCAATGCCCATTAAGATTCCATTAGAACAAGTAAACTCAGAACTGGGACAATCATTTCACATTGCACTTAAAAGATTTATTAATTTAGAGAAAAGATTGCATAAAGATAACAATCTATTTCTCGAGTACAAACAATTTATTGATCAATATATTGAATTAAACCATGGTGCATTTTATGACATAAGTAGATACAGTTTATCTACAGACCCTGTGTACTTTCTCCCTCACCATGCTGTTATAAAAGAGTCCAGTCGTACTACAAAGTTAAGAACAGTGTTTGATGGCTCTATGAATACTAATAAAAAGGTTTCCTTAAATGACCTTTTACTCAATGGTCCAGTAGTGCAGATGGATCTCTTCGAAGTTCTTCTTGCATTTATAAATAAATTCTTTTTTATTAGCGACATTCGTATGATGTTTAGATACATTAATTTAGATCCTAAACAATGTTCACTTCAAAATATATTATGGCGTGAGTCACCTAATGCAGATATTCAATGCATACAGTTAAAAACTGTCACTTATGGTCTTAAACCATCATCATACCTCGCCACTCGCTGCCTCATTGAACTTGCAAATAGGTATGAGAAGCAATGTCCATTAGCGTCTAAAATCTTAAAATATAATACTTATGTAGATGATATTTTATCAAGTAGCCAAACTAGCACTGAACTAGTAAAAACTCAGTCTGAGTTGATTCAGCTCCTTGCTCTGGGAGGATTTCAGCTGCACAAGTGGGCATCTAACTGTAGTTCAGTTCTTGAAAATGTTCCTAGGGAAACCCATCATTTTGGGGATTTGGAGCTAGAACGGCATGACATGTCTGTAAAAACTTTGGGTATTGACTTTGATGTTAATAATGACATATTCAAAGCTAGTTATCCCAAACCCTATAGCAGTACACGCGACTCTAAACGTGAAATATTAAGTTACCTCAGTTCATTTTTTGATCCACTGGGGCTAGTTGGGCCTATATTAACCCGTGCCAAGGTAATTATGCAAACATTGTGCTCCAGCCTAACAGACTGGGATGCAACTCCTCCTGAGGATATCAGGACAATGTGGAATGACTTTGTTAAAGATTTATCCCATATGGAGACAATCAACATTCTTCGCTGTGTCAGGCCTCCTGGTAGTGTATGTAACCAGCTGATAGGGTTCGCTGACGCCTCCTCAATTGCTTATGGCTGTTGTCTGTATTTACGTTGTACTGACGATCAAGGTAAACTTTATGCCCAATTGCTGGCCTCCAAATCTAGGATAAACCCTATTAGGAAAAGGTTAACAATTCCCAGGCTTGAACTCAATGCTGCCCTGCTGCTTGCTGAATTGACTGCAAAGGTATTTCGCGCTCTTTCCACACATTTACACATTAGTGACACTCACCTATTTTCTGACTCTCAAATTGTCTTAGCATGGTTAAAAATTGAACCAACAAAGCTACAGGCTTATGTTGCAAATAGGGTAAGAGCAATTACAGAGATTACGCGTGACTGTCACTGGCAGTATGTTGATACTAAAAACAATCCTTCTGATTGTCTTAGCAGAGGATTAAGACCTCATGAACTCAATAACCATAAGTTATGGTGGCATGGTCCATCATTTTTACATGATAAAAATTATATATTTCAGGTAAATGTTCATGAACCTCCTTTGGAGTTGCCTGAATTAAAATGTGAGAAAAATGTTAAGGTTGCTTGTACCACAATAACTTCTAATAATTTCAACATTTTTGAAAGATTAAAGAAATTTTCAAATATTAATAAAATGTCTCGTGTACTTTCTTATGTAATTAGATTTTGTAATAATACTAAGCATAACAGTACAAATCAAAAGGGTGTTTTAACAACTTTAGAATTAAGAAAGACATTATTATTAATTGTTAAACATGAGCAATACCAGTATTATGCTAATGAAATTAAATGTTTGTCATCCCACAATCAAGTATCAGGTAACCTTAAGCCATTAGCTCCCTTCCTTGATAGCTCTGATATTCTCAGGGTAGGTGGTCGCCTACAGAATGCACCTATACCATATGATAAACAACATCCTGTCATTTTGCCAAAGGAATCTGTTGTCACCAGTTTGATTGTGAGAGATGAACATTTGAAACTGCTCCATGCAGGGCAAAAATTTGTGTTAAGTTCCATCAGACAACGATTTTGGATTGTTGATGGATTGCGAACTGTAAAAAGGGTAATTCATAAATGTGTAACCTGTTTCAGACTAAAGGCGGTCGCTGCATCTCAGCTGATGGGTTCCTTGCCTGCCGAGCGAGTCACCGCGTGTCGCCCATTCCAGAAGGTCGGGGTGGACTTTGCTGGGCCAGTATCCGTCAAAAATAGTCGTATCAGGAAACCAGTCATCAGTAAAGGTTATAAGCCACGCAGATAGAGAATAGATCTGAAAATGGCGGCGGGTACGCATGGTACGGTTGGCAAAACAAGTTCTCAAACATCGATTTTTATTGACTTTTTTGTTATATACTATTCTTTTTTAATATTATTAATTAATAATAGTAGAAATAATGACAAAAATATTAATTAAATAAATAAGGAGCAAGGGTACATTAATATCACTGGATTTTAAAATTTGTCTTTATTAATTGTGACATATCAGAATCATATTACAAAAATACCACCTCACATACATACATAAAGTAACGTTCTTATCCCTTAGGCCAGTAAAGTAAAGGCGGAACTATATTAGACCGACGCACACGTCTGAGACGTCGCCGACGTGTGTTTTGCGCGATCATTTCACGCTGGTTTTTGAACAAGACAGGCGGTACCTGCCTAGCTAAATGATTATTAGTTCTCTACAAGACACAAGAAAAGGATTTAGCTTAAAAATGTACGAATCAGACAGAGAATTTGAAGTAAATTTCATTTATTTTTATGGCTTTGAACCGACCAACAGGGGAGAAAAGGTTTTATAAACCGCTTGGTCCAGCAGTATCCTGGTCATCTGAACCCATAATTGGTTCAATTCCCTCCATCAATTCATTATAATCCTCCATGGACTGGACACTTTCACAGTCCTGGTCTTCATAGTCGTCACTTTCATCTTCGCTGTCGCTGTTCATACCGACACTGATAATGAAGTCCTCTATTTCACTCTCCCTACCTACATCGCGATTCCAGTATTCTTCTTCGACTCTTTTGATGTGGTTTACTTGTTTCTTCCAGTCGTCTCGCGTAATTGAAGCTATGGCCTCTTTTGTGAACTCCTCAATTTTGTTTTCGTGTTGCTCCACATTTTTATCTGCGACCCGTTGTTTTATTAAATTCCAAACGTGTTCTATCGGGTTCAGGTCGCAGTTGTAAGGAGGGAGTCTGAGGACTTCATGGCCCTGTTCACGCAGAAGTTCGTCAACCAAATACTTTTTCTCTGGGCGATGCTTTTTTAGCTGCATGAGCAGCTCTGCTTTAGTCCAGTCTTCTTCAAATGAGACACCGTGCTCCTGCATCCATATCTTTATGTCCGCTTTGCGGGTTGCAGTCGTTGGCGCTTTATCCAACTGCATACTGTGGTAGGATGCATTATCCATGACGAGAATGGAGTTTTCAGGCAGATTTGGTATTAGTTTTTCTTTTAAATATCTCGTAAAATTATTACCATCCATCTCGTCATGGTAGTCACCTTTTTTTGATTTAGCTTTAAATAATAATCCTGCACCCTCCACAAACCCATCCTCTGAGCCGGCATGAACCATCACCCACCTTTGTCCGGGACTATCATTTTTGCGAACGCCTTTATCGGTGGATGACTGCCAGCACTTGCTGACAGTATAATGGGCATGGATCCACGACTCATCCATATATACAACTTTCTTTTTTTCCGCACCCATGGCATCATTTTGTCGGAGGCGGCGTAAATATTTAACTCGCCACGCTTTTATGTTATCGCGTTCTATGAGCACCATTCGGTTCTGGCGGCATTTTCTAAATTTAAATCCGAGCTTTTCTTTTAAAATCTTTCTTAATGTCGTTTTGGAGCCTTTATAGTTTAAATCAGCTCTTGCTGACGCCAGAATCTTGTTCAGCGTAGGTACCTCCTTTCGAACGTCGTATATTGAGGCAACAATATTTCTAATGGCACAAATATCGAAGCTGTCCATGGGGACACGCGTATTATTTTTGCCTTTTCTGCCCTTACTCGGCGTACGGATCTTGGTGTTGGTTTGTTCTGCAAGTTTACCTGAAATAAGAGTAAAATATTACTATTACTGTCAGTTATCGTTATAGAGCGACGCCGTTCGCAGTTTAACACACGCCGGTGAGTACGATCAACACCATGAATGACTTGATCGATACGGGGCGTCTGTGGACCCGTATTTTCAGATGCTTCAAGTTTTGAAGATGATACTATCTACACTATCTACAGCTATGATGATGGATGAGGATTGATGATGGTGATGGATGATGATGATGGTGGTGGGTGATGATGTCGATGATAATGTATGATGGATGATGATGGTGGTGGATGATGATGGTGGTGGATGATGAGGGTGGTGGGTGATGCTGATGATTGTATGATGATGATAATGGTGGGCGATGATTATGGTGTTTGATGATGATGAATGTTAATGGTGATGGATGATGACGATGGCTGATGGTCAGCAACACTGAATTTAGTCATACTCGCTGCCAAAAGGACTCGTTTCCAGGCCAGAAACTATTTATACAAAAATCACACTCGTTTCCAGGCCAGAAAATCTATATAAAAACATCATACTCGATCGAGGTAAGGCTAATCATCTTCAAATAAATTGATTTATCTATCTATCTTGGTCACGCCCATAAAGCAACCGCGTAAAATAATGTGTAGGTACCATGTAATTACCTTCTTTCTTTATTCTCGATATAGTAGCCATCGATAAATTAGTCGCCATCACTGCGCGTGCGGCGCTATACTTTAACGGATGATAACGCTCCAAGTTCTTCTTTTCGTCAAAGTATTTTATAACGTTGTAAACAATCTCACGTGCATCACTGTGAAGAATCTTTCCACGTTTTCGTGAAGCCATTGTCAATCAATCACAAAATGTCAACGTTCGTAACAAAAACTTAACGAAAATAAATAACAATCAAACGTAACGCAAACAAATAACAATCAAACTCAACAAAAACAACAATGAATAACAACGAAAACAACAAAATAACGGAACGAATTTAACGATAACTCGGAGTGCGTCAAGTAGCGTGGAAAGCGAATCCTGACTGACTATTTTTTTGTAGCGCGTACTTCACTGTGTGAGTATAGACAGCGATAGAGAGTGAGTGAGAACGCATGCGAGCGGACGCCATTTTCAGATCTATTCTCTATCTGCGCGGCTTATACATTGTTTTATTTGTATGCTTCGTGACAAAGGCGATTCATATTGAATTAGTATCTGATTTAATGACAGAAGCCTTTCTCGCAGCTTTCAAGCGATTTATTGCGAGACGAAACTTGCCCATTGATGTCTTCTGCGATAATGGATCAACTTTTAAAGGGGCAAGGAACCAATTAGATGAAATGTATCGCTTGCACACTTCTCAAAGTCACCAAAATCTAGTACAGTCATACGCTGCTGAACGCGGTATCAATTTTCATTTCATACCTAGTTATAGTCCAATATTTGGCGGACTTTGGGAAAGTGGCGTCAAAAGTACAAAACACCACCTAAAGCGTGTCGTAGGTAAGGCCTTGCTCACCTATGAGCAATTAATCCTTAACCTTTAGCTGCCGACCTGATCTAAACGTAGCACTTACGCCGACGTGACGACTGAGAGACTCTAGAAGTCTAGAGTCAAACTGAAATGTGTATTTGCATGCTACATTTTTCTATTTTATACATTAAAAAGATTGGTGTTTGAGGTAACAAATAACAGAATTAAAAAAAAAATACTCGCTATTTTTCAGGTAAAACCAACATTTATTCGAGAGATCACAATTATTTGGCACTAAATTTTAAGGACTTACTTCAGTCTCGTTTTCTCTAAAATTAAGTAATTAACAACAAATTAACTTAAAATGTGTTATCTTCTGTAAACTATTATCAAAATAAAACATAAATCTTACTTCTTAGTTAAAAAATAAAAATAATGACAGTCCTCGAATATTTGGTACATTCACTACGTACGTTTGCAGTCAATGCATATTTGTAGGCAGCAAGAAAGGCACATTGGTTTCTTGCATTTGCAGCAACAGTACTTCGTTCGCCTTTTCAACCGACTGGGACAGATTGCACATGTCTTTCTAATACCTGAATCTGGATTCTGATAAGTTTTTGGTGGTGGAGGCTCGGGCATATCGGCGGGTCCAATAACGCGCTCGATACTTAGCCGCAATTCTCGTGGGATCCTATCATTGTAGACGCGTAATTTCATTTCCGGGAGGACTAATTCACGTGCCAGCAGGAGTAAAAATCGGCCACGACTGATGTCGCCCTTATTTGTGCACTTGTTGTGCAATACATAAGTATTAACACCGCTCATATCTATCAACCTGTAAAACAAAGTCATAGGCCAACGTCGAGTTCTTCGAGAGCACGAATAATTCGAGCATTTCTTGTCCACCTCATCCATCCCTCCTTTTGTCTAGTTATAGTCAATTATCATAATAGGCTTATTAGTTGCAGAATCAGTCTCTTTGATATGGTGCATAGACGACACCAGTAAAACAGCTTTTTTAGGCTTAGGCACGTAAGACAGAATGGTATTGTCTTTGGTGAATCCGTATAACCAAGAACCAACCACTCTATCTTTGTGAGGCTGAAATTCTGGTGGGATCTCCCTCTTGTTTTTCTTCATAGTGCCCAAGTAAGTAAATCCACGATCTTTCAGTGCTTGCAGTAGTTCTATCGAGGTAAACCAGTTATCTGCTGTTATATTTCGGTTACAGCCCTCGATCCCTTTACAAAGATGTAGAACAGATTGTGTGGGAATTGAAAAGCATTTCTCTGCATCACTTAGACCATTGCCATCAGATCCTGTGCCATAATATACGTAAGCATTGTATATATAAAAACTTTGGGTGTACAACCAGCAGGAGAACTTTTAATCCATATTTATTTGGCTTGTTTGGCATATATATTCTAAATTTGCAGCGCCCTCTAAAAGCTACAAGCATTTCATCTATACAAATGTAAGGACCTAAAGTGTAATTTTTCTGGCAATTACTAATGAACTCATGAAATAACTCTGAAATAGCGGCAAGTTTGTCGTCTTTTAATCGTTCAGTACGTTGAGTGTGAGTTTTATCTTAAAGAAAACGCTACTATCACGTTTCTGTATCGAGTATTAAATGTATGAAAACGTAAAAAGCGCCCCTGGCGGAAAGTATTGTAAACCGAAACAGCGAGTGTAAGATTTTTAACGGTACTAGAAAAGTTCGGTATTTTAAACGCGACGTACTTAGTAGCGTTTCGGAGAACATTTTGTGGGTGTTTGCGAGTGTGAGTTACAATTTGACGTTTCTAACCGATGTCCAAGCGTTTGTAAACGTAAACTTTGTAGTAAAGTCACTTACTTGGTGTGTGCCAGGTGAATTGTTGTTTATATTAGTTACGTTCGTATTATTTGCGTGTAATTTTGTGGTAAATTGTATTTAATCATGTCAGTATGTCATTTTTTCGCATGAAAAATGATGAGACTGTTCATTGTCAAGATAAACGGAATCATCTTCGAAAAAAAAGCCGATTTTCATGCCTGTTTTGTTTACTTATTAATCCAGTGGATGATCTCAACGATACTGAATTTAGGAAGGAATAGACATCCTTTGTCAAAGAAAGCCTTTCTTTTTCATGAACAAGAATTATCCGAGGTTATTCAAAAATTAATTAAGATAGATTATCTAATCCGAGGAAGAGCATTGCGTAATCAAAACAGTCCGACGATTACAACAGTAATTTCTTAATTTTTTACTTTTTACTAACTTTAAATCATTACAATAACGAATCACTTATCATTATCATCATCATCTGCCTCGCCTTTTTCCAACTATGTTCCGACTATGTCGGCTTATATTCTAACGGGATGCAGCTGAATACCAATATTTTACATGGAGCGACTGTCTAGCTGACCTCCACAACCCAGTTACTGGGTAACACGATACCCCTTAGTAAGACTGGTTGTCAGACTTTCGGGCTTGTGACAGCCGGTTACAACTGTCAAAGGTCTTCAAATGGCAGCTGGGACCACGGCTTAACGTCCTTTCCGAGACACGGAGGGGTCTTGGTACGTAAGATGGTCACCCATCCAAGGACCAACCATGGCAAGCGTAGCTTAACCTGATCGATCGACCCAGTTATTACCTAACCACAAGCCCCAATAAACAAGGCATGTTTATTGGGGCTTGTGGTTAGGTATTGTGGCTTTATTATAAACATGCCTTTATCACAGTATAAATAAGTAACAGTAGATATTATATCTTCATAGTAAATGGCCAAAATTACGCGCTTCTTGTTCTTCGAAATCTCAGTGTATAACAGTACGCAATAGTATTGAGTGCGCGGCAGTTACGCACGGACGAGGTTTATCTAATGAGCGGCCGTAGGTAATTATTTCAAGGTCACTGCCGAGACATAATACTGTTACTTTATTATACTGTGCCTTTATTTACACTAACTTGAATTTGACGCCACATATTTCACATCTCCCTTACTCACGTACGTTAAATCGAAATAGGAATATCTCATTCATAAACAATATTGTTCATCTAAATTACGTAGGGCACGCATAACGCTTGTTAACATGGTTGCGATAAGATTTGTATTTTAGTCGTATGTCTCACCGAAACCATTCTAAGTTCAATATAGGCAACATTAAGAAAATAACAAAACGTTCGGCATACTATCGGACAAGTGACGATACGCACTGATGTTAGTTAGACGTTCATCAACTCACACTCGCATCATTTTTAAATACCATTGCTCATTAGTTAGCTCGATTAACTTGATCGTCACGTATTTCGTGATACGGCAAGAAACTCACACTAGGGGTACTGATCTTGTTTGAGTATCATCGAAACGCAAACAGTTTAACAAGACCAGAAATCTGTTTTTGGACATAACGCAGCGAAAAATATCCCGTCCTGTGCCATCTGTTGCAAAAATAAAGTCTGAATTTTCGTGATTTGATTGGAATACTGATGTATAAAACAATAGCCCAATTAAAGCCTTTATTTCTGTCTCATTCGTTGAGCCTAGTTCAGATCTGTCTTTATACTTAGCCCTATAGCTATCTAGTTTCTTGTTTGTATAAGTTACTATCATTTCAATCATGTGATCACTAAATATCAGTTTCCATAATTCCGTGAAAGATTCGAATTCAATCGGACTTACTTGAGATGGTGCATTGACAATATTGTGCGCGCGTACTCGACTTGTTCGGGATGGTTCCGCCGATGCCCATTTGTATCTATTCTTCCCGTAAAAGTAGCGCGGCAGCACTCCTGTTGATTCTTCATTTGGCTCCTGGTCTGTTCTAAGATCTTCACTACCCTGGTCATTTCGCGGCTCTACTTCACTATACTGCTCCTCTCCGATCTCTTCAATTCCAGTCTCTGCTGCGCCATGCTGTTCCTCTCTGACCATTGTCTCTTCTTCAATCTGTTCTGTAATGTCCTGGCTTCCATGAGCTCGTACTTCTCTTTCTTGTTCTTCATTGTCGTGATTATGGTTGATTTCTCCGTGGTAAACTTCCTCAACATGGGGATACGCGACCTCAACATCATCCTCATCAGATTGTTCGGATTCCGTGTTGTGATCGCTCTCTAAAATAAAATCAGGGTCACCTACATCGTCGTCAAAATCACTACAGTTGTCGTCACTCTCGTTTATGAGATTTTCACATATCTCTTTATCTTCTAAACGCCTATTCTGTTTTCGCAGTTTCGGAGGCTTCTCGGGAACTAAACCGTCATCATTTGCAGGTTTTTTCCGCTCACTAGACGTGATGTGTCTCCTTTTAGGCATTCTGCAATTAAAAGTATAATTTTAAAGCCGATGTGACGTCAATCAGACACTAGAAGCTACCACACATGAATACCGAGGTGACGACCAATACACGTACGAAATTTAGTACATAAACACCGTACTTAGGCTTCGTTCACACGGCATTGTCCTGCACGTTTTTTTTGTAATCGTTTTTATAACGTATAGTCAACCGGGTGTTCATATGGTAAATTTTCATTCGTGTAAAAACGAATAGCCGCAGTTTCCAACCAGTTGTCACAGTGAGTAGACGTCACTGATGGATCCACGCTTGGTTGTACTTTTATATTGGTATCGAAGGCGGTCTCGCCGCCGACAAAACAGAAGGTTTTGGGTACATCCTATTAATCAAGAATCTGTGCGTACGATCACATTTGAAAAATTATTCGAAAATCTTAGAAACGATGAAAAAATGTTTTTTAATTACTTTCGAATGTCTATTGAAAGTTTTGAAAAGTTATTAACTCGACTGGAAAATTCAAGCCTAACAAAATCAAATACGAATATGCGGAAATGCATTAGTACTAAAATGAAATTAGCCATCTGTTTAAGGTGAGTACACAAATAAAAATACACAGGTTGTGATTATTTAAGTTTTATTAATGTTAATTATTATAATTAAAAAAATATTCAAATTTGACCAATTTTACTATAGTATATTCGTGTTTCGTATTAACAGCCATTGTAATCCATATCCGTGTAGTTAGAATAGCAGGATTCGACAGAGGACGGATTTTGAAGAGTAGCTGCTGTAGTTAATTCTACAGAGGCTGGACTTTGAGAAGTCGTTGTAGTCATGTTTGTAATGATAGAATTTGTAGCTTCTTGTGTAATGTTACTATTTTGGTATTGTTGTGTAAAATATCCTCTGTGAACTGATGAGAGATTAAAAGACGACGATTCACGAATTTGGCGACTGTTTTTAATTTTTTTCATTAACTGTAGCACACCCATTTGGAATTCGAGGACTTCATCATCGTCATATTTATCTAATGATGGTAATATCCCATTAAAAAATGAAAGATGCCGATTCATTGTTTCAGGTTCCTTATTTGAATAAGAATCCATAAATTTCATCATCTTCGCATCTACAGAACTAATCGTATTCTTTAGAGATCTTTTAGGTACACGATTAGGTATTGGGCTCTTTGCCGCCATTGTGTCATGTGTCTCTATAGAGTTTGTTTCCAATGTTTCTTTTCCTCCCTCAGAATAATTTTTCTGGTTTTCGGATTCAGTGTTATTATCGGATTCCGTGTTGTTATTTTCGGTAGTAACATTATTTATTGTCTCTTTAGGTTGTATTACTTTCTGCAGAAAAGATAACTGTTTACTATATACATAAGGCTTTGCTGTTTTGGCGCCACTTCCTGAGCTTTTCTGATGTTTTATCTTTTTATATGATCGATTATAATTATCTCTTATATGAGTCCACCGTTGAATAATCATTTTAGCTGTAAAAGACAAACATGATAAGTAATACGGTACATATACATTTCTTTTTTCAGATATTTAGCATCGGGGTGTTCCATGAAAGATTTACACTATTCATACAAAGTTGGAGTATCGACTATAAGTGGTATCATCTGGGATGTTTGCTGGACTCTGTGGCATGTCCTTCAGGGAGAATATCTTCAAACGCCTTCTACAGAAAGTGAATGGATGAAAATAGTGGAAGGTTTTGAAAGAAAGACTAATTTCCCTCATTGTTTAGGTGCAATTGACGGGAAACACATAAAAATCTTAAAGCCTCCTCATAGTGGATCCATGTACTTCAATTATAAAGATTATTTTTCAATTGTGCTACTTGCGGTGGTTGATTCGGAATACAGATTTATATATGTAGACATAGGATCATACGGAAAAGATTGTGACTCATCCATTTTGAAAAATTCCGTCTTATGGAAAAAAGTTAATGATGGTTCGCTGAATATAACCAAACCAATGCCATTATTAGAAGGTGGAGAAAGTACACCTTACGTATTTATTGGTGATGAGGGATTTGCTCTACTTAATAATTTACTACGCCCTTTTGGAGGAACACATTTAGATTTTCGTAAAAAAATCTTTAATTACCGCCTGAGCAGAGCAAGGAGATACGTGGAGTGTGCTTTTGGTATCTTAGCGGGAAAATGGAGAATTCTACATAAGGCTATTGATGTTTCACCAAGTTTATTGACAGAAATCATAAAAGCATGCATTGTATTACACAATTACGTTCGTGAAAATGATGGACACAATTTTGAAGATGTGGCAAATCCTCCATTATTTGAAAATATTCAAAGTACGTCAGTTAGAAATGTTCAAGCAAACAGCGTAAGGTCCATTTTTAGTCATTATTTTTTATCAAACGAAGGATCAGTCCCATGGCAAAACGAATATATTTAGAACTAAGCAGAGTAAGTTAAAATATGTTGTAAAGCAATTTTTATTATTAATAATAAAAGATACATACCTATGGCTTGTCTTGTTTTTTCTTCCTTTGTTTCAAAATTAGGATCAATTATTACCATGATTCCCTTCCAAGCCGCTTGAGTTGCGACGCGATTTTTATAAAGTTCCAAAGTTTTATCCCATAAAACGGGTGTAGGCAACTCACTCGCCTCATATAATCAAAAATGTTAGTTTTAAGTTTGAATTACGCGCGAAGCGAAATGGCAACCTCGCGCCACAGAAGCAATGTTGATCATGCTTGCCTTGTACGCATGCGCGGGGCCGCCTTTTATTCGCGCGCTCGCCTGCCGACGCGTGGGGACGTCGCGCCAGTCGAAGGAGTGCCCTCGAAACACCAGTGCGCGCGGACGTATGCCAAATCGCTCGGGCGTTCCCGCCAAATTCGGTGTAGTCCTATTTTAAAGTCTCCTATTTACGCTAGTTTCTATCGTGTCGGTTTTGTGAACTGTTTTATGTGTGAGTTTATGTTAAATACTGTGAAAAGTAATATAAGTACTCTTTACCGGTAACTTTGTGTTTCTGTTTTGTGTTTTACCCGCCCTATACCGAACATTGGTCCTTCGCAAGCCGGATCAAAATGGATAGCAAAGTAACTGGCGTCGTGACACGGAGCAAAGCCCACGTTGGAGCTGAGCAACGACCTGAAGCGGATACGATGTGTGTCACTACGATCCCGCGTAGTGAAGTTGTTGCCACGTCGACCGGGTCGCGATCAAGCCGCGTGAGCCGTGAAGCGCTACGCCTCCGTGCTGAGTACAAGGCCGAAGAAGAACTCGCCAAGTTGAAAGAACAGCTTATAAAAAAGAAACTTGCATTAGACATCGCGGAGATCGAGGACGAAGCATCGGAAAACCGCGCTCACAGTGTTTGTTGTAGTGCTAATAACGTGGATGAGTGGCTAAGCTCAAGTCAAGCCCCATACGAGCACGCGGATATACCGCCAGCGCCCCGTGCGCCGGCCGGCGCGTGCCCGTCCGAAGGCCTAGCCCGAGAGCCCGCGCGCGGCACCGCGCATGCGCCGAACGCCACCGTTCGCGCGCTTTTCGAGCCCGCGGCGGCGTCCTCCCCGTCCAATCAGAAATGTGCACCTGGGGCTCCGCCCGAAGTCACCAACACCGGCACCGTCGCAGCTTCTGACATCATGCATCTAGCCGACGTTATTATGACAAACATGAAACGGCCAAAACAAAATTATGATCTCCCCGTGTTTGATGGCAGCCCGGTAGACTGGTTGGCGTATCGACGTACCTATGAAGCTACTGCGTCCACGTATAGCTTGTACGAGAACACCGTACGACTACAAGCATCGCTCCGTGGCGCAGCAAGGTGTGCCGTTGAAGGTCTGCTTCGTACCGGGGCCGACCCAGCGGACGTAATAAAAGCCCTAGAAGAGGAGTTCGGACACCCCAATTTACTATTGGAAACTGCCCTTCATAAAATTCGAAATCTACCACGTGTATCCGACAGTGGCATCGAGTTGAGAAATATGACGTGTGTTATACGAAATTCCGGTTTAAGATCATTTATTCTCATAAGAATAACACTATTCACTTACATGAGAATATTAAAACTAAATACTTAAAAATTGCATAAAGTTGGGGGTATTACAAAGTTTAGACATCGATTATCTAAAATGTTTCGAGGGTAGGTTATAAATCTTTTGGTCACTCAAAATGTTCGTTCGATACATGTAAACAAGTATCCGTGTAACACTCAATGAACGCCAACTGGATGTGACTCGACACTATAGTATGGAATGTGAATTTTTTTCTATAAATTGTTTAAGTAGCTTTTTAAAAGTTGTTTTGGATTTAGATTCCTTGATGTCTCTAGGTAATTTATTAAATATTTTAGATCCTTCGTACACGATAGTTTTTCTTCCGTAGTTTGTGCGGGTTGGGTGTAGTTTTAAAAAGTCTTGTTCACGTCTCAGTTTCATTTTGTGTTTTTTAATATTTTTTGTGAAGGTTATATTTGTGTGTATATTTTTACTTAGTATTTTTCGAATTAGTATGCATGTGTTATATATGTATGTTTGTGTTATGTTCATTACTTTAATTTTTTCGTAAAGAGTTTCTGTTGGAGTTAGATAGTCATAGTTAAATAGCGTTTTTAGTAGTTTATTTTGAGCAGTTTGTAGTAGGTTCGTATGTGATTTAGCAGCGGTACCCCATATTTCCACTAGGTAGTCGATATGTGGCTTGACAAGGGAGAAGTAGATTAAATAGCGAACTTGGCGGGGTAAGCAGCGAACGATACCTCGTAGGGCACCCATGAGTGATTGTATTTTTGATTTAATTTTTTGAATATGTGGAAGCCACGTCAGTTTACTGTCCAAAATTAGTCCTAAATATTTTTCTTGATCTACTTTATTTATGGTTTGATTATTTATTTTTAATGGTGTATAATTGCCGATTTTTTTATTTTTTGCAGTGAATATCATGTAATTTGTTTTAGCTGTATTAATCGTGAGAAGATTTTGTTGAAACCACAGGTTGAGTAAGTCCAAATCGTTCTGTGCTTGCTTAACAATAGTGTCGATTGAGTGGCCGAAGTAGAACAAACATGTGTCATCTGCGTATAATGTTAGGTCAGCTTTTAGACCAATTTTGTGGACACTATTTATGTACAGTAGGAATAACAGAGGAGCCAAAATGGAACCTTGGGGTACACCGTATGTAATAATTTTGGGATCACTCTGAGTGTTACCAATTTTAACTACTTGGTATCGGTTTGACAGGTAAGATCTAAAAATTTCAAGGGCAGGTCCTTGTATTCCGATTTCCATTAGTTTTCCTAGCAATAATTCATGACTGACTGTGTCGAATGCCTTTTTCAGATCAATAAAGACACCCATGGCCACTTTCTTTTTATCAATGTTAAGCTTTATAGTTGTCACCAGGTCTATTGTAGCTGAGAGTGTATTCGATTTCGGTCTAAAACCGTATTGCTTTTCATATATGAAGTTTAGAGATGTTAGGTACTTTTCGAGGCGATTGTATAGGACTCTCTCAAAAATTTTTGATAGTACAGGGAGAACTGAAATGGGACGATAGTTTCCCGGCTCTGATCTAACTCCGGATTTGTAAATTGGCGTAACTTTTGCAACCTTAAGACTATTTGGAAATGTTCCCGATTTCATACATTTGTTTATGCAACTAGTGAGTTCATCAAGAATTAGGTTTGCAACACATTTTAGTGATTTTGTAGTAATACCATCTAAACCTGCGCTGGTGTTGTTATTTAAATTATTAATTATTTTTAAGATTTCATCTGTTGTGGCAGGTTCCAGATCACTAAGAGAAGACGAGCCAGATCCAGATAAATTCGTTAAAGCACTACCTGATGGGTGATATTTTATGGGTATTTGATTAGCCAGTATCGAACCAACATTTGCAAAAAAAACGTTGAAGCATTCACAGATGTCCTTTATGTCAGTAACAGTGCCATTTTGTGACTGAAGTTTTCGCGGGGCGGATTTTTCTGTGACTTTGTTGCAGGACAGGCTGTTTATCAGTCCCCACATTTTCAATGGCTGTTTCTTGCAGTTTTCAAAGGCTTTCATGTAGTAACTTGATTTCGTTCGTTGTATAGATTCTGTTAGTTCGTTTCTTTTCTTTCTGAATGTGTCTTCCTTTTGCTTGTCATTTGGGTTTTTTTTGTGTTGGTTCCATAAAATGTTTCTTTTATTTATTTCACTAATGATTGACCTATTAATCCAGTCTTGTCGTGGTGAATTTAGCATTTTGTATTTGGTCTTTTTGCTTGTTTCTATACTTTTTATTAGCTTTTCTTCCAGGGTTTCGAATATATAATCACTGTTTTCGGCGTAGGTTTCTAGGATGGTCTTATAGAGCAGTTCATAGTCAATATTGTGGTAGCTAATTTTCTTCAGAGGCTCTGGTTTATATCGTTTTAATTCTAAGTAGATTTGTTTATGGTCTGACATAGGTGTATCGATAATGGCTAGGTGGAAATTATTCAGTTTGAGATTTGAGCAGATGTGGTCAATTATACTCTTGGATGTTGTTGATTCTCTTGTGCAGTGATCTTCATCTATTTTGTTTAAAAAATCATAGCCGTTTTCTTTGACCACTTCTTTATACATGTTTATTGCACGTTCTGTATTTAATAGGTTGAAATTAAAGTCGCCAAAGACCACACCCCGCTTGTTTTTATTTAGCTGTTGGGAATAGATATCCAAAAAGGTTTTGGTGTTTGATTGTTCTGGTTTTCTGTATACTACACCTATATCCAGAGTATAGTTTTCTATGTGAATCCAAAGATAGTGGTTGTAGTTTTGACAAGTTTCCTCAGTCAGACTGTGTTTCAAGTTATTTGAAGTGAAATTGCGTGTACATTCTCAAAAACATAAAAGCGGAGGGTTATATAAATAACCCGCAAATAACGCACGAAATACTAAGTAAATTGACACACGTTCAAAGAGCGCAGTACGGCGAGTTTGTTATGAAATTGAATACCGATTATAAAGAAGATCTTCGTGTATCGCCGAACATAAATATTGTACTCGAGTTCCTGAGTCACTTGTCACGGGCATCAGCTTATTACCTACCACTGAACATAAGCACCGAGCCTAATAATAGTTATCGTAACCGGCCCACCGCTGCTGCCAACCCCGCTACCGCAGGCGCTGTGAACATTTCGCGCGCCGGGCGCGCGGAGCCCGCGCGTCGTTAGCAACGGGAACATACTCAGCGTGTACACATTACCAGCGAGGAATCTGCGTCATCGAGTACGTCGTTGTCATCCAGTGTGTGCGTGTTGTGTAGTAGTGCGGCTCACGTATTACCAGAGTGCGACAAATTCGTAAATAAAAGTGAAAAAGAAAAGTGGGACTTCGTAAAGGTAAATAAGTTATGTTTTAAATGCTTAGTGCAAAATCATTCTCGTTATCGTTGTCGCGCAAAACGGTGTGAAAAGTGTCGTTCTCCGCATCACACACTTCTCCACTACGAGAAGTCGAGCGCCCCGGGCGCCGCCAGCGCCGGCGCCCCACCTGTGGGTGCCGCGTCGCAGGCGGCCGCCGTTCAACCGCCGTCGGACGCCGAGTCAGTGACGAGTATGGGTGAGCGATGTCGGAACACAAAAACATAATTAAAAATTGTGCCTGTTTCTATTATTGTAAATAATGTCGAATATAATTGTTATGCATTGCTTGATGATGGTGCCACTGTGTCGTTAATTGATTCTAGTGTTTGTAAGTTTAGTGGACCATTATCCCCGTTGAAAATTGTTAGTGCACGCGGTCATGTTATTACTGATAAGAATTCTTGTAGGGTGACTGCACTAATACGCGGACCCAACGGTTTGTGTCATGATATCGCATTACGTACTATCGATAACTTAGAATTACCCACCCAAAGTGTGCCCGCCAGAGTTTTAGCTATGAATAAACATCTACGAGACTTAGATTGTTGTGAGATGTCGTGCGCAAAACCAATGTTATTAATTGGGCAAGATAATTGGCGGTTAATAGTTAACCGGGAAATACGACAGGGTAAATCCGGACAACCCGTAGCGTCGCTTACGAAGTTAGGCTGGGTTGTTCATGGGCCTGTAGGTATTTGTGGCGAGTCTGTTCGTGAATCGGTCAATGTAGTCTTTGATAATTTAAATGATTTAAACGAACTTGTAAAACAGCAATTTTTGCTTGAGTCAATCGGTATCACAGAAGTGTCACGCAAAAATGTTGAGACTGAACGGGCTTGTAAGATCCTAGATAGCACTAGTCGCCGTGTCGACGGGGGCTGGGAGGTAGGATTACTATGGTCACGTGACGCTGTACACTTACCCGATAATTATGATTATGTTTTGAAACGCTTACGCGGCATAGAAAGTAAGATGGATAAAAACCCCGATTATGCTGAATCGTATTCTCGTCAAATTGATAGGTTAATTTCTGAGAAATATGCTAGGCGGCTGGATACGCCGCTCAGTGTTAACCCGGTATGGCACCTGCCGCATTTTGGGGTCATTAACCCGAATAAACCAAATAAACTAAGATTGGTTTATGATGCCGCGGCCAAATGCAAGGGTGCATGTTTAAATGATTATTTGCTAACAGGGCCGGACTTGCTGAATTCTTTATTAGGCGTATTGTTTAAGTTTCGATCTGGTCCAATAGCTTATACAGCGGACATAGCTGATATGTTTCTCCGTATTCAAATTAGGGAAGAAGATCAGGGTGCGCAACTCTTTCTTTGGAGAGGCCGGAACAGAGAGCGCGAACCTGATACATACGTGATGGTGTCTATGATTTTCGGTGCCAAATCGTCGCCTGCCTCAGCCATACATGTTTTGAATAAAAATGCTAGGGAGTTCCGAGATTCGTATCCTGAGGCCGTCAAGGCAATTCACGAAAATCATTATATGGATGATTACTTAGATAGTGTTAATTCAATAGATAGTGCACGTCAGCTGATCAAAGATGTGTCCATGATACACTCCGCTGGTGGATTCTCTATCAGGGGGTGGGTGACTAATTCACCCGAACTTCGAAAAGAGTTACCAGCTGTCGTGCCCGGTACTGTAAATTTTGATAAGTCTCCATACAGTGGCGAACGAACTTTAGGTATGATATGGATCCCGGAGTCAGACGAGTTAGCGTTTGACTTATCGTTTAAAAAAGTGACGCCTGACGTAGTAGACGGTAGAGTTATTCCTACTAAACGGCAATTCCTGAAATTTATAATGAGTATCTTTGATCCTCTAGGCTTACTTTATCCTTACACGATAAAGTCTAAAATCTTGTTACAGAAAATATGGAAATCTGGTATAGGATGGGATGATCAGCTGCAGGAAAACGAGTTCAAGGAATGGGAAAGGTGGCTGCAGGATATAAAACAGCTAGGTAACATGCGAGTGCCGCGTTGGTATAGGCTTGATCCTTCAACTGTCGAATTACACGTTTTTGGCGATGCGAGCGAATCAGCCTATGCTGCAGTGGCATATTTAGTTGGTAGGGATGAATTTGGTAAACCAACCGTCTCACTTGTTATTGGCAAAGCTTGTGTCGCCCCACTGAAGGTAATATCCGTGCCCCGCCTTGAACTTCAGGCAGCTATACTGGCGTGTAGATTAGCTAGCATCATTGTTAAAGAGCAAGGTTTGACAATAACACGCAAGTACTTGTGGTCCGATTCGAAAACGGTCTTAAAATGGGTACATTCGGATCCTCGTGATTTTCAGAAGTTCGTTTCACATCGGTTAGCAGAAATCGACCGGAAGTCCAATCCAAGTGAGTGGCGTTGGGTGCCGTCTGCAGAAAACCCTGCTGATGAAGCCACGAAACTATACTGGCCTACAAATTGTAAGTTGTGGTTTACTGGTCCCTCTTTCTTGTACCGGGACAAAGACCTGTGGCCGGTCAACGAGTTCGACGATGCAGTCGATTCTGAATTGGAGCGTCTTGAGAAGGTTCACTTAATAAAACAGTATGAACCTCTATTTAATGTTGATAGGTTTGCTAGTTGGACACGGGCTGTTAGATCTGCGGGTCGAGTTCTTGCCTTTTTAGGTTTGTGTCGCAAGAACCAGGTTGAGAAGTTAGCAGCTAGCAACGTCCGTGATGCTGAGATTATTTTGTTGAAACAATGTCAAGTAGAGACTTTCCCCAAGGAGTTGTCACTACTGAAAACAAAAAGTGCATTACCTGCTGATAGTAAAATTCGCGATTTAGATCCTTTTTTGTATGAAGATGACGGTTTGCTTCGAGTTAGAGGACGCCTGAGTGCTGCACCAGATTTAATGTTTGATGAGAAGTATCCCATTATTTTAGATGGGCATAGCTATACCGCGCGTCTTATTGCACTCGAATATCATAAACGCGCTCACCACGCCAATACTGAAACTGTCATAAACAGTATTAGGGAAAAATATTGGATAACTCAATTGCGACGTACAGTCAAATCAGCCGTATCCAAATGTCAGCTTTGTCGCGTCCGTCGTGCTCAACCTTCGTTACCCAAGATGGGAGATCTACCGGCCGCTAGACTTGTAAATACAAGAAGAGCTTTCGTACATTGCGGGGTAGATTATTTTGGTCCAATGGAAGTTTCGATAGGAAGGCGCCGTGAAAAAAGATGGGGCGTTATTTTTACTTGCCTTGTCACTCGTGGTGTTCATATTGAGCTCGCGTCTTCACTATCAGCTGACTCAGCCATAATGGCAATCCGACGCTTGATAGCTCGCCGTGGACAACCCTCTATCATGTTCAGTGATAGAGGCACAAACTTTGTAGGTGCTGACGCAGAACTGAAAGCTGCCATTCAGGCAATGGAGCGTGACAAAATTCACGATTTCGTCGTTACCAAGGGCATTTCTTGGCAATTTAACCCTCCTGCAGACCCGCACATGGGTGGGTGCTGGGAGCGGCTCGTCCGCTCAATAAAGACCGCACTTAGAGTGACTTTGACGGCGCGGGCGCCTAAAGAGGAGTTACTAATAACATTAATGGCTGAAGTAGAGATGACACTGAACAGTAGGCCATTAACCTTTGTGGGTACGGACCCCGATGGGCCCATCGCTCTTACCCCCAATCATTTATTGATAGGTACAGCTACCGGTGCATCTACGTTAGGTACCTTTGATGCATCGGATTTAACCAGTAGAAAGGCTTGGGTAAAGGCTCAGACACTGGCGGACATGTTTTGGCGACGCTGGCTGAAAGAGTATGTCCCCACTCTTCAAAAGCGTCAAAAGTGGCTGCACGAAGTGCCGCCCGTGAAGGTGGGAGACATGGTTCTTATTTTAGAAGAGAATCAGCCGCGTAATGAGTGGCCTAGGGGCGTGATTAGCGCAGTCCACCCAGGCCGCGATGGCCATATTAGAGTAGTGACTGTTAGAACCTGTAAGGGCTTTATGAAGCGACCGGTTGTAAAGGTCATTGTGTTGCCTACTGACGAGAATGTTCAGGAACAAGGGGGTGGAATGTAGGCAACTCACTCGCCTCATATAATCAAAAATGTTAGTTTTAAGTTTGAATTACGCGCGAAGCGAAATGGCAACCTCGCGCCACAGAAGCAATGTTGATCATGCTTGCCTTGTACGCATGCGCGGGGCAGCCTTTTATTCGCGCGCTCGCCTGCCGACGCGTGGGGACGTCGCGCCAGTCGAATGAGTGCCCTCGAAACACCAGTGCGCGCGGACGTATGCCAAATCGCTCGGGCGTTCCCGCCAAATTCGGTGTAGTCCTATTTTAAAGTCTCCTATTTACGCTAGTTTCTATCGTGTCGGTTTTGTGAACTGTTTTATGTGTGAGTTTATGTTAAATACTGTGAAAAGTAATATAAGTACTCTTTACCGGTAACTTTGTGTTTCTGTTTTGTGTTTTACCCGCCCTATACCGAACAACGGGATTTTGTTCCACTAAAGAAATTAATAGTTCGTTATCTATAGAAGATTCCTCAACCATTTTGAATATCAAACCAAATCCAACCATAAAATACGTGCCACCCCGCCAAAAGACGCTCAGGTACTAAACGCTTCTTCGGTTGCTATTCGATAAAAAACGTATAACATCGTGTCGTGTGAAAGAGACAAAGCTATACCATATGCCACTGCGAACCGAATACGTCAAAGTTTATTCGATTTGCTTGACAAGTCCGTTGAGTATGCGTTTAAACGTATAAGCGGTACACGTTTTTTTGCAGTGCAATCGACGTGTGAATGGATCTATGTACGTTGTATGGTCACTATTTATACGTTAAGACGTATACTGCAAAAAAACGTGCAGGACAATGCCGTGTGAACGAAGCCTTACGTCTGTGAGACGTCGATCGCTTCAATACGGAGACGTGTGCACTCGCCGCGGGCGCAGCGTCGACTGATGGCTTGCGACGCGGAGGGAGGAAGGTAGCGGAAAGGGCGACGCTGAAGGTGGCGTGATTTTAGAAATATTTCAAAATTAAAAGTTATTACGTCTGTGAGACGTATAGGTCGGTAGTTAAAGGTTAAATGCATGATTTTTTGTTTTGTAAAATAAATAATATGTTTGTGTAGATGTTTGGCGATATGTAATGGGAAAAATAATGAAAAAAATCCCAAGTAAAAAATAAAGATTTTATTAGAAAAAAATTATATGTTGCCTTTTGGACACATTAAGCGTTGAAGGACTACCTAATCTAAGAGTGGAATGCAGCAAAACAATTTCTTTCTTTGGTATGGCAAAGAGCAACAAGACATTTTGTGCACTCGGTGCGCGAAAATCCTTTACAACCAGGCAGTCTGCATCTATTTTTCTTTTCGCATCTTCTTTCGTTGTGGTCGACACCATCTGTTCTTACATCTTTTACTGGCACAGGGTTGAGTGTTTTACGACGAGGTTTCTTCGCTTCCAATTCTCTTTCAATATCGCTGCTAGAGGGTCTTCCTCTCTTTTCAACACTTTTTTTATAGTTACATAAAGCCTCTGCCAACTCTGCTCTAAAGTCACCTAATGTAATTTTTTTGGTCTGATTTCCATTATTAGCTTTTTTATACAAAACCCACGAGTTGATGACCGCCATATCGATCAAATGATAGAAGATACGAATGTACCACTTTCTGTTCTTTATTCTTATCCTGTACCTTCCCAAAAAACTATCCATAAGGTCGACGCCCCCCATGTGGGCGTTATAATCCTTGATAATTTTTGGGCAGGGTATAGTTATTACTTTTTTCTGTTTCTTGTCGTACCTATCAAAAGTAAAATCTAACCTTTGTTCAAAGGCATACTATTGTATCAACGACTACATAAATGATAAGAATAGTTGGTCGCTGTGATTAACTCAAGACAATACTTATGTTCTTTCTCCAGAATTAGTTTACCTACGGACAGTTACATAATTGTTTATTTTATTTGATTTTATAAGTCGATTTTTATTTTTTTTTAAATTCAATTTATTTTTATTTTATTTTATTGTTGACTTAATCTACTCATTACAATATTTTGTTATGAGTTGTATTGCAATTTGTGGTTAGCTAGCGACCTAGACAGTTGATCATTATTTTTTTTTTTTGCCTGAGCAACCGGCAGCAAGTTCGTCATGCTCCCTTAGATGTCACTGCTTGCGGTAGCGTCGGGGGTCGGGTTGCCTCCTTCCCTCAAATATGGCGAGGGGGGTAATGGCTGATCTTTGCGTTATGCTCGTGAACGGGTGCTGCTTGTGGTGACTGGTCGTCTTGCTGATCATGGTTTTGTTATTGTAACTAGTAATTAACTGTTTATTTATTTTTTTACCTCGATGGTCCTAGTCTATCATTTATAACTGCCAATTACAGCTTTATGTAAGCGGGCACGCCCTTTACGCCTGGAGGCTTTTATTTAGATATGTAGTTCTGTTTACGTTTAGTTTTTATTTCTGCTTGAGTATAGTTCTCGATGTTTTTGGTTGGTATATTGGCGTGTGCTAGCTGACATATGGCCAATAATTTATCATTTAAATTATGTTTTGTGTTGCGTAATGTAAATTATTTTGCATGCTATTGTATAGAATTATTTTTTTTCTAACTTGAACAGACAGCTGTGCTGCTGGGGAGTTTGTTGCGCCACTTCTTCTTCCCAGCGAAAGGCACTAGGAAGTGGTGAAGGGTGGGCGTTTTTGGGGGACTGTCTTATGTAATTTTGACGTTCGAAAAGTGCTGATTCTCAGCCTAATTTGAATAAATGACTTTTGAATTTGAATTTGAATTTGAATTTATCGACTTTCTCGGCCGGTTCTGCTCCAACGTATGTAGATGCCAATGTTACCATTTTGTTGTCCTTCCAGGTAGTTACAGATATGTCTACACCTTCATAATCAGCCACTTGCTCCTCATAAGAACCTCGAGGTACAGAATCTTTCATGAATGTCTGCTGTGTTGGCAGCTTACAATTCTTGCCGAGACGATTCCTTTGGATGGTACCCAGAGCATAAATGCCCTGACTATCAAGATAGTGCAGCAAAGGAATTGAGGTGTAAAAGTTGTCGAAATAAATTATATGGTTTACCCGCCGAGGGATTGAACGACATAATCTTATGACGGTATTTCCTACCACTCCTAGATCTGGTTCACCTGGGGCTTGGGCAATATCTTGCTTACCAGAGTATATTTCAAAAGTATATGCATACCCAGATAGAGAACACAACACAAATAACTTGAAACCCCATTTGTGTGGCTTGTTTGGGAGATACTGTTTCATAAAATGAGCCACTTTGGTGGCACACATTTGTTCGTCCAGGGATAGCCTTTGCTCAAATGGAGCAGCAGTTATAAACGATGAGTTTAGATGGTCCACCAATGGTCTTATTTTATGGAGACGATCATGCTGTGGATGATTTACAGGTTTGTGCTCTGAGTTGTCGTTGAAATGAATTACAGATCGCATTTTTTCAAATCTGTTTACTGTCATGGTTTTCATGATTTGAGCAAAGCCGTGTTTTGACCAGTATGATCGGACACTAGGGTAGTGAAACACCGACATGAATATGATAATACCCAAAAATTGTCGTATTTCTGTAGCAGTTACGGGCGCACTGGTAACACTCTCTTGGATAATATATAAATTGGTCTGTTCGACAATTTTTGTAATAACTGCGTCATTTATGAATTTAGAAAAAAATTGGAACGGAGTTTCCAGGCCCGCGACGTCTGAGGGTAGCTCTGAGCTTCCTAAGAAGGCTATGCGATCTTCATTCCATACAAAATTACGCTTTTTCCATATTAGATCTCTGCTACGTGATCTTACTCTCTTGGATAATATATAAATTGGTCTGTTCGACAATTTTTGTAATAACTGCGTCATTTATGAATTTAGAAAAAAATTGGAATGGAGTTTCCAGGCCCGCGACGTCTGAGGGTAGCTCTGAGCTTCCTAAGAAGGCTATGCGATCTTCATTCCATACCAAATTACGCTTTTTCCATATTAGATCTCTGCTACGTGATCTCCAAGCTGCAACTCCAAGAATATCCGAAACTGATGGAGTTGGCAAAGACCCCGAAGCAGGTTCCACGAACGAGGTCTCACGAGAAAGGGGCTCCTCTTCGGATACAAGTGGAGGGTCTTCGTCGACTTCTTCATTTTCGGGTGATTCATTATCCAAATCATTCAAAATATCTTGTATACTTGGATAATAATCTATATCATTTTCGTCACCTATGTCTTCTTCATCTTCTGAGATATTTCCATTTTCTAAAGCCATTAGCATATCTTCGATATTTTCATCGCGCAGCCTGCGTGGCATGCTAAAAAGCGAAAGCAAAAAATAACGTCAAGCCGGCCCACAACCATATAAATTCGTAAAGCAAACGCATGATGTAGACATTTGGCAACATATTAGAAACTACCTTGACGTAAAATTACAAAGAAATCAGCGGAAAAATATATGAAATATCAAAAACTTACCTCATTTTTTACTCGATTAGTATTTTTCAAACTTTGAAGAATAGATTCTTTGATGTGAAATCGTAAATCAAATCACTCGTACTCGCCAATACACGAACTTTTACACTTACTCGTTTGTAATAACGTGTGACAGAAAAATTACCGGCAAAATTCGTTACAGTTTTTTTTCTTCCGGTAGTCTATAGTCTATGTCCGCATATTACGTTGCGTTCAGAAACGTACAGCTGTCAAATTATTTTTTTGCTGGCAAAAAATAAATTGTTGCCATTTGTCAACTGTATGCATGTAAGGGTTAAATAGTGTATTAGTAGAGATTGAAGGCGTGCTTAACTCTCGTCCATTAACTGCTCTTACAGCAGAACCTAACGATTATTCTTTTTTGTCACCTGGACATTTTCTAACAGGCGAAGCTCTTAATAGTATTCCTGAACAAAATGTAAGTGATACTAACGTAAATTTGTTAAAATTTTGGTCTGTAATTACAAATATGAAGCAGGCTTTCTGGAAAAATTGGAGCAAGAATTACTTGACTCTACTTCAAAGTCGCCCTAAGTGGCGCAATATTGTACTAAATGTTTCAATCGGTAGTTTAGTTATATTACGTAATGATAACACCTCACCTTTGCAATGGCCCATGGCTCGTATCAGCAATGTTTTTCCTGGAAAGGACGGAAAGGTTCGCGCCGTAGAAGTTAAAACTGCTAATGGATATAAGCACAATAGGTCCATCACAAAGGTCTGTGTGTTACCTATACAAGTTTAAGTTTTAGTATGAGAATTTAACTTTAACTTGTACTCTAGGTTAAGTACTTAAGCTTTAGGTTATGCATAATATAATTTGTATTCTGCAAATGTTCCTCTTGTTGGGTTATATAACTTCTTTATTGAAAATAGCTCGGTAAGTATTTGTTCTGTAAAGTCTAGTCTACTAACCTAATATAACTTTTCATGTAATCCTACTGCCGTAGGCCCCCCCCAACTTATGTTGGCAACAACATAAAAGTAATAAGTTTTTTTTGTAAAACTCAAGTATCATTACTTGGCAATAATTTTGTAATATTTTGTAGTGGCAACGCTGTCACACTTCCTTTTCCGTTAGCCAACTCACGACTAGCATGGTCACGTATTTTTCCCTCTCGTTAATTATTAATTTATTTATATAAGATTCACGGTTGTGTACCCAAAACTGTGCAATAAATAGTGTTGCAGCTAAAGTGTCTTTATTTGAAGATTCCTCCTGATACGCAGCCCAAAAAATATTCCTGGCGTGGCATAGCAGGACGCGTGCCCACCAGTGTATGTCGGACTACGCACAATGAAGGGTTCCGTAGTTGGGATGAATTTATCCCAAATTCATACTTTACATTGTAGTTGAAATACATGTACTCCCATACATTCCAACTGCAAATGTAAGTTTGTACGCACAACATTGAGAGATTTACCATGTCATTGTTATTAATTTAAGACCATAGACTTCTTATAGGTTTTACTGTGTGTGTGGTTTTTCTGTGTGAAGAACCATTATCTGTTTTTTTTTTTCAAAATTTTATGCTCAGTACTTGCGGAGACAAGGAGGGTCAATTTTCATTTCTTAAATATCTTTAAATGTATTTATATTAAAATTATAAAAAAAAAAATTGAGATTCTTGCAACAAGCCCTTTCGTTTGATATGTCACATGATACAGATTGAAAAACTATTTTTTAAATTTTTCTTATTTGCCCCCCAAAAGTGAAATTCAAAATTCTTTTAATTACGTTACACGTCCGTGTTTGGGTCACAGAAATACATATTTGTACCAAATTTCAACTTATCGGTCCGTTAAATTCGGAGAAAATTGTTTGTGACAGACGGACAGACAGAGACACACGAGTGATCCTATAAGGGTTCCGTTTTTACCTTTTGAGGTACGGAACCCTAAAAAGGATTGCACGAAACGTTTTAAAAGTAGATAGGTAACAGCTAATGGTGCTGATTCTATCACAAATGCCTCTAAAATAGACCAAAAATCAACAAAATTTAGTTTATTCCTGTCAAACGACGATTTCCCATTCTGAAATAGACCAAAGTGACACAACTTAAATATATTTTAGTTTGATAGCACTAAGATGGCACTGAGTGAATAATTTAGTGAAAAATTGCAATTTTGCTAGTCTGAATTTGACGTTTTTCACCTAAAATTTTGATTGTCTAACAAAATTTGACTATTTTTAATTGCGATTAAAAAGGTGTGGAATAAAATTAGTTGTCATGAACTTAAATTCACACCAATAGTACTGTATCTTTTTTTCTGTTCTTTTGCTTATATCTCGAAAATGGTGTGTCCTTCATTATATAAATAATTAAAATTTCGACCCCCTTTAGGAAACCCATTAAACTCAACATTTTGGTAATAATTTTCATATTTTCCATACAAAAAGTAAGGAATGGGTTACGCCAGGCAAGACCATAAAAAGAGTACTTATTGCAACATCCTGTACCTTTACATTTATTTATTTACTAACGCAGTTTCTACGGTTTGAAAATGTTGGGTTCCGTCAGCAAATCTTAACTCTGTTTCGCAACTTTTAAATATTTGACCATAAGCCCACAAATGTCTTGTTAAACTATCGCTAGCAACGCATTAATCCGTGTCCGTGTCTAATAACACGGTACCTATTGCACCGAACACCTGCACATTAAAAATAGGGCACACACGAGGGTTTAACACTTTTCCTTTTACGGACACTGATTGGAATGCGGTCGTCTTGGTCGGCGATGCAGTGCGTTTCCCTTTACAGACTGTGCAGTTTGACCTTATAACACCGGGCGCAACACATCCGAAGCACGCTACGGACGGGCACGGTTTCGAACGAGCCGTAACCGATTCGCTCTTGACCGGTTCAACAGTCGTCTTATTCCGACTTTCTAGCTTCCGGCAGTCATCTTTGACATGTCCGAACATCTTGCAAAATGCGCACCTAGGTCTAGTCTTGCTTGGCGGTGCTTTTTTTTCTTTATTCACCGGAGCACTAGCTGGTGAAGACGTCGACGCATGTTCAGTGGCACGCGGCAGTAGGGGCGCCGGGGCAGTAGATGCAGGAGTGTATCTTTTTGTCGGCGCATCGGCGCATACTTCTTCGAGCACATCCTCCACTACTCGAGCCTGTTGTAGCAGCTCGGCGAACGAAGTGAGGGCACTCCATGTTACCATCTCCCGGATTTTCCTATGGAGCAGGCCATACACCATATCCAGCTGCACTAGATTTTCAGGTAGCGTGTGCAACGGTAGTTGGGCTATTATAGCTCTTATTCTACACACGAAGACATCGGGTCTGTTCTTCACCCTGCTCTCGACTAAACTTCTCTCTATATAATTTATAAGGTGGGAAGCTTGGACCGAATGTTTGACGAAGTAGATGGGTAGCCTCCTGCCAGCTTGTGACAGAATGTTTGACGCCTTGCCACCAAGTAGCCGCATTGGCATGCCTGTTAAAGCCATATCGTCGTCAACGCCAACATAGTCTTTATATACCTGCACAGCGTCCACGAATGCCATAACATCGCCAGTTCCATTAAATCTCGCCGTACAATTAGCCAAGTTTGTACTCACAGACGTCATTGGCGGTAGTGGCGCGCCCTGTGTAGGCGGCTGCGACCGTAAAGCTTGCAAGAGGAATACTAGTTGTTGGTCCGTCATAACGATAGGTGCGGACATCGGTGGTTGCGGTGTGGTGAAGGGCGGAGCATGCCCATGCTGAAGAATCTGCGAATACCCAGGCAGCTCACGCCCATACAGCGGCGGTGGTGATAGAGCCAAGGCTCCGGCGGACGGAGGTCCAACCAGCGGCGGCGGCGTCGACAATCGCACGTTAACGTGAAATGCGCGGCCATCGAAAGTAGACGGCATCGTATTTCTTTATCATTTCGACACTCACACACTGTTTTTCGAGTCTTTGCACAGACGTTGTTATACACAATAACAGTCTTACACGAAATAATTTTTTACAACCGTTTTTGAAACACAACCGCACGTTGGGACGCTAGTTATAATCGGGGTACTTTACATAAAGAAAATTCCAACTATTGTGCGTGTAAATTGTGTATATTAGTATATTAGAAACGACATGTAAGTACATGGAAATAGTGTAATCTTAGAACTTAATAGTATAATAATGGCTTGCGAGTAGGGAATCCAATCCCGCAAACGCGGGATCCCGCACCTTTTTTGCGGGATCAAAAATGCGGGATTACTCATGCGGGATCCCGCACGTTCGCGGGATTGAAAAAAAGTAAGAAAAATAGGCTCAGACGATGATCGGAACTATTATCGGACGGAACGGAACGTAATCAATGTCAGTTCCAGTACTCTATGACTGGGGATTCCCCTACGGCGCACGGGGATTTACCTTTGCGCGAATTATAGTTTTGGGGGCAATCGGTGAGGTTAAATATAAAGTTTTTAAATGTTATTAGACTTTATTTTATAAAAGGTTACATGTCGGTACAAGTATCTAGCTTAAAGTTACGAACGAGAGTAAGTGTCTGTCACTGCATGTGCATACGACACGGCACACATACCAAGGTACACTGCATTCACACAACGAGGCTATAACACCCCCCGCACTAGTTCGAAGCTCTTTCTTCTCCAGAGAAAAAGAGCTGAGCACCGCCACTTTGTAATTCAGCTTGCTCTATTACTGGGTTAGTCTTCTTTGTCTTCAACCATCGGTAGGCAGCAAAAAGGGGAACAGCTAGGATCATTATAATGTAGATAGGGGCAGTCCAGAAATGGTAACTGTTATCTTGATATTTATCCAATTCTAGGTAATTTTCTTTTTCTACCAAGTTCTGCAATCTGTGCATTTCATCTAGTGGAACGTCTTCCAATAATAATGGATGATCCTTATTTTTTATGGTTATGTTATTGACATGGAAGGACAGCAACTTTATTGGAGTCCCTCTTATTTTGTTCCTATAATTCAGTATTTGATGGAGATGTGTAGAAAAATTGCAACCTTCTGGTACTTCGATCAGATATGTACCTTGTAATGACTGGTATGTATCTCGGTCACAATGCAATTGCACCTTGGTGTTTCTGGTACATGACCAAACATAGTGGTAATCATCTAATTTCTGTAACATCTCAGATTCGGCCTTGAATTGTACGAAACTGCAGCTGCTCATTATTTCTTGTTTTAGCATCAATTGATAAATACAATCGTTTGGGTTTGTATTGGTCGTAAGTTCGCCTTCTTGGCAATAATATACCTTGTGGAACCTTTTGCATTCTTTGTCCATATAACGATGGTCGTCGTCGTTCATTGCCAGATATGGTTTAGGTGGAATTAATATTGTGTTATTAACAGTCGGAGTAGGGAAAAGATGGTAATAAGTGTACATGTTCGAATGCAATATGGGAAACTTCAGAATGAATACAACCGTATTGTCTACATAATACGAACCACATACAATAATATCATAAAAGTCTCTTATTTCAGTATATTCGTCGATCATTAATTCAGATTTATCATACAACTTTAGTAACACATCGAGCATAAAACGGATATTTTCAGAACTAATTACACTATGATGAGTTATGGAAAGTTTACAAAAACTCAAGGCGTTTTCCAAAGATGTTACATAATTTAAAATATTTTGTAAATTGATTTTTAACAAACTAAACAATCCGTTAGTTTTAACAAAATCACTTAACCTATAATTAGTCATATTAACAGTAGTCATAACATCATTTAGTTTTGCATGCAGTTTATATTCATTTGATACAAGAGTAGATAAGGTCATGTTAAAAGCCTCTAGTATTTGCTTGTTTAAACTAATTCCTGAATTTAATTTATCTGTTAAAGCCTGTTGATTATTTTGCAAAATGTTTATGGCTTTATTGTAAAACAATGCATCATCCTGATCTAAGTTACCTGATATTCCTTTTATGATTGATCCCAAACCATTGATAAGACCACGTTTTTGTTTAGATTGCTTAAATAAAGAGTTAAACCTATTGTATATAGTTCCTAACATACTTACGAGTACTTGATTAGTAACTAGTAAGGTATCGCTAAAGTAAGCTTGGTCTGATGACCTAATGTACTCTATGTATCTACCTAAATAACTTTCTATATTATTAATGCTATCCTTAATTCTATCTAACTCATAATAATGTAAGAACACATGTTCTGTCTTTTGAAACTTAACGCTACCTAACCTAAAGGGAAGTATCCCTGGATTGTTCACCAGCTCCGTGGTCACTATTTGTTCAGCCCGGATCAGTGCCAAGACCCTGGAACAAGGTATTTTGATATCTTAGAGGTTTCCTCAAGATACGTTTATGGTGAACAATGTTCTTATCGTCTATAACTTTTATATCTAAGTTTTTCTTAACTCTACGTCCTAGATAACGAGGTTTGGTCTTGTGCCGAACCGCAAGAGGGTTTTTTACGTATAATGCCTTACCGTCTTCGTATTGAAGGGGTTCCGATTTGTCTTTATTAGCGTTAGACGTTGTCTTAATCTGGTTATTGTGTAGTTTTTTATTAATTTCACTGTATAACTCCATGGTTACAGTTTTGTGTCTGTTAACATAATGTTGAAGATAGATGTTTTCTAAATTTATATCAAAAGGATCGTTGTTGTTGGTATGCCCGGTTATAATTTCCATAGGTTTCATATTTGTAACCGAATGAATACTATTGTTATATCCTATGACAGCATATAACATCAACTCGTTTGTAGATAATTCAGAATGAGTAACAGATAATATGCGGATGTGTTCTAAAATAGTAGAATGAAACCTTTCAATAGCTCCATTTGATTGAGGATTATTGACGCTGATAAAGTGTAACTTAATTTTGTGTAAGTTTGCAAACTCTTGTATAGGCTTGTTTTTAAACTCAGTTCCTTGATCGGCAGTTACACTAATTGGTACACCATGATGAGATATATATATTGACAACGCATTCATTACACTCACTCCTGTAAGAGATTCTAAGGGATACGCTTGGGCATATTTGGAAAATACGTCTATAATGGTTAAAAACTTTTGTCGATTAACGGTTAGAGTGTCAATGTGCAAAACAACAAAGGGCTTATCTGGAATAGGAACTAACTGAAAACTTTGTTTATTTGGGGCTCTCTCATACTTGCAAGTTTGGCAAATACCGCAATTATTTATGTATTCTGTTAGCTGATTTTTAATATTAGGCCAATAATAGAGTAACTTAATTCTTTGTTGAACTTCTTGTATTCCGCGGTGATTATTTTTACTTTCGTGGTAATTTTTAATTATTTGATATTGTTTGTCCTGGCATGTTACATCTTCAATTTTAGTTTTACAAAAGGTTAAATTATAAGCAGAATTTTGGAATGTTTTCTGTAATACAGTAGTAATTAAGGGGATAAATCTAGATTCAGTTGTGTATATGCCATATTTAATACCTGGTTTAACATATTCCTTGAATATATTTACAATACTATTTTCCAAATTACTCTTATCTACCTGTATTAATAATCGCTTTTTTCCCGGGAAGACTTCAATGGTTTTTGGTTTAGTAGGTGAATGATGTACAAAATTTAGGAATATCTGATTGTCAAAAACGTTAATATGTTTTTCAGAAATAGGGATTTCCAAGACAGGGTTTTCTAATTCAGTATGGATGGTACTACTATCGCCAGGTAGTTTGTTAGTTATAGGTTTTTTTGACTGATTTACTATCATCGAAAGCGGTATGTCGTCTTCCTCACTGCTTTGGGACATAGTTTCGATATCATTATTGTTAATCTCTAATCTTGAAAGAGCGTCTGCATTTGTATTGAGTGAGCCTTTCTGATATATAATATTGTATTCGAATTCTGCCAAACGAAGTCGCCAACGAGTCAGACGGCTATTAGATTCTTTAATATTCATTAGATATTGTAAGGGTTTATGATCCGTTATGATATTAAACTTTCTGCCATACAGGTATGGTCGAAAGTATTTAGTTGCCCACACAATTGCAAGCAACTCTTTTTCGATAGTACTGTATTTTGATTCGCTGTCATTGAGTGTACGTGATGCATATGCAATTGGCTTATCGGCGCCTATGGGACCCTGTGATAGAACTGCACCTAATGCAACATTGGAGGCATCTGTACGTAAATTAAAATCCATTTCGAAATTAGGGTATTGTAATATAGGATCATTAATAAGTAAATTTTGACAATGCTTAAAACAATTAACGTACTCTGGAGTGAGTTGGATTTTTGCACCTTTTTTTAAACACATAGTTAAAGGTTTGACAACATGGGCAAAATTAGGTATGAATTTTCTGTAATAACCGATCAAACCAAGAAAGGATTTAATTTCTTTTGTAGTTTGAGGTACGGGGAACTTTTGTACGGCTTTGATTTTGTTAGGATCGGGTTTAACTCCGTCAGCAGTAACAATGTGACCTAAAAATGGCGTCTCTTTTTTCATAAATTCTGTCTTGTCAAGTTGGATTTTGAAGTTAGCCTCTCGAAGCCGCTGGAAAACGGCTTCCAGGTCCTGAATATGCTCTTGCAGTGATGAACTATATATACAATTTTCGTCCATATACACAGTTACATTTTTAAGACCGCGAAGAACATTGTCCATGACCCTTTGGAATGTTGATGGGGCATTTTTTAACCCAAAGGGCATTCTCAAAAATTCGTAGTGGCCACGATATCCATCATCAACGTTGAAAGCAGTTTTTGGAATGTCTTTGGGACATATTTCAATTTGGTGGAAACCAGATTTTAAATCGCACACTGTGAAATATTGGCTTCTGCCCAATTTGTCCAAGATATCACTAATATTTGGGATTGGATACCGGTCACTTACAGTTTTTTCGTTGAGCTTCCTAAAATCTATCACTAAGCGCCATTTTGTTTTACCAGAGGCGTCCTGTTTTTTAGGCACTATCCATATTGGTGATGACCAGGGGCTATTTGATGGTCTAATAATATTTTGATGTAACATTTCCTCTATTTGGTTTTTTACTTCTGCTTTATGTATGTGAGGATATCTATAAGATCTGCAAAAAACTGGTATCTCGTCTGTGGTATTTATTTGGTGTTTGATTTGATTTGTGAAGGTCAACTGATTATTGTCAATGTAGAATATGTCACTATATTTACGGCATAACTCTATTAAATTATATTTTTCTTCCGAATTAAGATGTTCAGTTCTATTATAAAATTGAGTCAAAATAGTTTCACAAGTTGTAATGAATCTGTTCAATTGGTTTGGATTTCCATCATATTTAGGAATAATCAATAGAGCAGTTTTAATACATGATAAAGTTGTAGGATCCATGTTGTAAAATATTTTTTATCACATCTATTCAAAAAGAGCTAATTCGTTCTTCGTAAACAGGGACTAAAATAGCTTTTTAATCCCTAGGGATTAAAAGTGATTTGAATTTGGAATGTGGATATTGTTAGTAAAAGTTCCAATTACCAAAGAGATCAAACACGAACATTGTATGAACAAGTAACAGGCTGGCAAGAGAGAGAAAGTGTGAATTTGGTCAAAATGAAAATCCAAGATGGCGGCTTAGAAAATTTTCAAATTTTTTGTCTTTGGTGTCGTTTTCATAGTTTTCGAGGGTGCTAAAGCCGATAGTGAGGTCAAAATGTAATTCCAAGATGGCGGATACAAAAATTTTACAATTTTTCGTCATGGGTATCGTTTTCATGGTTTTTAAAGGTGCTAAAGCCGATGGTGAGGTCAAAATGAAAATCCAAGATGGCGGCGGCAAAAAAATTCAAATTTTTCGTCATGGGTATCGCTTTCATGGTTTTTAAGGGTGCTAAAGCCGATGGTGAGGTCAAAATAAAAATCCAAGATGGCGGATGCAAAAAAATTCAAATTTTTCGTCATGGGTATCGTTTTCATGGTTTTTAAGGGTGCTAAAGCCGATAGTGAGGTCAAAATTAAAATCCAAGATGGTGGCGGCGAAAAATTTAAAATTTTTCGTCATGGGTATCGTTTTCATGGTTTTTAAGGGTGCTAAAGCCGATGCTGAGGTCAAAATGAAAATTCAAGATGGCTAAGAAAATTTTCAAGTTTTTCGTCAAGGGTATCGTTTTCATAGTTTTCGAGGGTGCTAAAACCGATAGTGAGGTCAAAATGTAAATCCAAGATGGCAGTTGCGAATAATTTAAAAATTTTCATCATGGGTATCGTTTTCATAGTTTTCGAGGGTGCTAAAACCGATAGTGAGGTCAAAATGTAAATCCAAGATGGCAGTTGCGAATAATTTAAAAATTTTCATCATGGGTATCGTTTTCATAGTTTTCGAAGGTGCTTAAGTCTATAGTGAGGTCACAATGTAAATCCACGATGGTGGCAGTGATTTTTTTTAAATTTTACTTGTGAAGAAACTTTGTTCCTGACGGGGGTCGGATCATACACTTTTTTTTCTCATAGAGGGTGATAAAAAGTAGAGTGTTCACCTCGGGAGCAACACTATTTTAAGCTCGAGTGGCGTACTTTGAATCCCTCGCTGCGCTCAGGATTCTACTTTAGAATCCCTCGCTATGCTCGGGATTCTACTCTAGAATCCTTCGCTCCGCTCTGGATTCAAAGAAACACTCTCGCCTTAAAAATAGTTCTTTGCTCCCTTGGTAAACAATCTACTATTTTTACAATTATACCTACACTTAATATTCGTAAATATTAAAAACAACAAACACAGTTTTGATAAAATAAAATACCACAATTCACGAATTGACCCTCGTTCAATGTACTTACTTATTTTTCTAGCAAACAAGTTTTAAATATATTATACAAAAGAAATATTTTTCTGAAGTTCCCAAAATCTCCACAATATTAAATCCACAAAATCAAAAAAATCTGGACTTACGATTTGATGAAAATCCAGGTCCACAGTCTCATGATCGAAACCACTTTTGTCACCGAAGGCCACAATTATCAGGAACAAGGTTACAACTGAACAGGAACGTTCAAAGCTCTTGATTTTTGAAAAGCTCAGATTTCCTCTTCAACAATCCTGTCGACTGCGCCAATTATAGTTTTGGGGGCAATCGGTGAGGTTAAATATAAAGTTTTTAAATGTTATTAGACTTTATTTTATAAAAGGTTACATGTCGGTACAAGTATCTAGCTTAAAGTTACGAACGAGAGTAAGTGTCTGTCACTGCATGTGCATACGACACGGCACACATACCAAGGTACACTGCACTCACACAACGAGGCTATAACACGCGCGGTCAAGTGTCAAAGAATGTTATTGCGTCATTTGCGTCTTACTTGTGATGTGAAAAGGTTACGTAACGTACGACAGGACTATTATTTTTTATTATCAAGTTATCAAAGTGCTAAGAGCACGTTACGAGTGAAAAAATACAATTTATTATTAAAAATGAGTGTCAATTTAGTTTATAAAGAGTATAAAAGCTCGAGTGAAGCATGGAAACATTTTTTAAGAGCGGAAAATGGATCAACCGCTAAATGTAAGTTATGTCCTGCTATTATAAAAATCTCTGCTCGCTCTACTAAAGGCCTTCACACCCACTTGCGAACAAAGCATAACATGAATTTGAACTTGGTTGATAGCGTCAGCGTCAGCAGTAGCGTTGAAAATCCAGCACCGGGAATGGAAACGAGCAGCGCAAGCCAAATTGGCTCGTTTAGTTCAACTACTTCACGTTTAGACGAATGTGCTTCAACTTCGGCAGTGTCAGTCCCACCGAAAAGAAAGAAATTAACAGATTATTTCTATATATATTTACTGAAAAAATTGCAAAAGCGTTTCACACTAACTTTTGATGAGTGGACATCTTTAAGAAATCGCCGCTATTTGAATTTAAATCTTCACTTATTTACCGGTGGAGCTGCGACTGCGAACATTTGGAACCTGGGGCCAGTAAGAATTGAAGGACGTTTTCCTGCAGAAGCCTGTGTAACTGCGCTTGAAAAAAAACTCCAGGATTTTAAAATTGACCTAAATCTAGATGTGATCGCAGCGACAACCGATGGTGCAGCCGTCATGAAGAAAGTTGGCAGATTATTATCAGCGCACCACCAATTATGCTTCGCACATGGATTGCAACTCGCTGTACTTGAAGTTCTGTACAATAAGAGACAAGAACAACAAAAAGAAGAAATGCAAGCTGAAGTACTCGGAAACAGACCAGATAATGAGAGTGATAATGAAAGTGAAGATGATAACGACGAGCAAGGTAATTTTTCGGTAGAGGAAGAAATCCAAGCAGAAGAGTTGCTACCACAATACAGAGAACTTATTCAAAAAGTGAGAAAAATTGTCAAGGTTTTTAGTTCAAAATCTCCTGTAAAAAATGATCTGCTGCAACAATACATCAAAGCAGAATTTGGCAAAGAATTGCAGCTTATTTTAGATTGCCGAACGCGCTGGAGCAGTCTCGCATCAATGTTGTCGAGGTTCAACGAAGTCAAACATTGCATATCTAAAGCACTTATTGACCTTAAACTGACATCATCTTCATTTTCATTCACAGACGAAGAATATATGACTTTGACTCATATTGAACAAGCTTTAGAGCCAGTGAAGCTCGCTGTAAACGTCTTATGCCGCGAGGATGCAACATTAATTACCGCAGAAACCACATTGCGTTTCATGATTAATAAACTGAATCTACAAAATACCAGGTTAAGCCAGGAACTTGTTGTGTCACTGTCTCGCCGGATAAAAGAACGCCGCACATCAATAACTGTTGTGTTGCTTTACTTGGAAAATCCAAAAAAAATATCTAGAAAAAGATTCAAGGTCTGCAAGTGTAGAGGACAATACATTCTTTTATCCAAGTAAAGCTACGCTAAGAACTGAAATGAAGTGTTTAATTGAGAGACTGATGTCAGACGTGCAACCTGAAACTGAAAACCAGCAAGATGATGACAGTGAAGAAGACATGCCTTTATCGAATCTGCCTTCACATACACTAGAAGAAGAATTAGAGCGCAGTCTCCTTACTGAATGGGTGGCAGAGTCTAGAGCTGCTGTGCGTGTACCCACTCGAGATAATTCAACTGATTTGATATTGAAACGTGAGATGACACTTTTTGAATGTGGAGGGAATAGGGGGAAGTATTTGGAAGCTGTTTATACTTATGTAAAGTCAATTCCGCCTACAAGTGTGGAAGCCGAGCGTGCTTTTTCCGCCGCTGGCTATTTATGCAACAAGATAAGATCAAATCTAAAAGATGAAACGTTAAATACTTTATCATTTCTTCGAAAGTATTTTCAAAAAAAATAAGCTGATTTTAAATGCCTCTAAAACCAATGAATATGTTCTATTTCAAATAAAAATCTAAATATGAAACGTGCAATATTATGAATATTGTATTGTCTTAAACATCATTATATTTAATTTATAATATAAGTGATAACTTTGCTTCATGTTGATTAGAATAATTAAAAATATTTGTATGTATTTTCTTTCTTTAAATTACATGAAACAAAAATAATAATAATTAAAATCAATCCCGCAAATCCCGCGGGATCCGCGGGATTGATGATCTTAATCCCGCAGGCTTGTGGGATCGCGATTTTGATGCGGGATTGGATTCTCTACTTGCGAGGCGCAAGAGTACGTCGCCGAGCGCGTACGCGGTTATTGGGTGTTTACGACGGAACTGCCCGGACGCGCGGGACCGCGGGCGACATGGATAGTGTTGTGCCGACCGCAACTAGTCACGTAACCCGGCCGGCACCACACGATGAACTCTAGAAGTGCGGGGAGGTGACTCTAATAGGGGTCGCGCTATAACTTCAACAGATATTATATTTGATGAATCAAAGACTATTTACCTATCTGAAAAGCAGGGGGAGGTAGTAAACTATCCCTATGAAAATGTAGCAATATTCAAAAACGAAAACGAAGACAAATATAAAAATATATCGAAAAATATAGAAGAAAGTAGACAAATAAGAAGTAGTTTAAATGAACAAGATGATTCGGATGATCTGAATGAATCTAACTACATCACAGATAGTGATAATTATATTGTACAAGATGGAGATGATTATAAAATAACTACAACATCAGGCAGAACTGTAAATCAACCTAAACAACTTTACAGTGCATATTGTTTTATTACAACTGAAAATAAAGATCCAACTTCGTACAAAGAAGTTGCGAAAGATAAATAATGGTTAGAAGCTATAAGTAAAGAAATCAATTCATTAAAAAAATTGAATACATGGACAGAACAAATAGATTTACCCAGAGGAAAGAAAGCAATAGACACAAAATGGATATTTAAGACAAAAAAAAAACGGTGTAAAGAAAGCTCGACTAGTTGCTAGAGGATTTCAAGTACAGGAAGAAGACTATTTTAACACAAACTATTCACCTGTAGCTAGAATAAGCACAGTAAGAATTTATTTAGCACAAGCGGTACAACAAGATTACAAAATTTATCAAATGGACGTACCCACAGCTTTTTTAAATCGTTGTTTATAAGATGAAGATAAACAAACACATGTGCTGGTGCCGTTATACAACAAAAGATCAACGGCAAAGGGAGACCACTGGGATTTTTCTCCAAGAAGTTCAGTGCCGCACAACAAAAATACAGCACATACGACCGTGAGTTGCTATCAATATACATGGCAATACATCACTTCCGTCGTGTGTTTGAAGGACGAGAATTAATTGTTTACGCAGACCACAAACCACTGTGTAATGCATTAACTTCAAACAGCAAGTCTGAGACGCCCCGCCGAACAAGATACCTTGAATATATCGGACAGTTCACGTCAAATATTCAACACGTAGCCGGCCCGGACAATAAAGTCGCAGACGCACTATCACGCGTTGAAACAGTAACATGCCCGACACCGATGGATTACACCGAGTTAGCAAGAAAACAAGACCAAGACGAAGATTTTAAAATACTAGCAAACAAAGGAAAGATATTCAAGAAGATCGCCATTCCCAACTCAACTGCCGAACCCGTTACCTGCGAGATGTCAGCAAGCACTGCACGTCCATATCTGCCACCAGATTTTCGAAAAGTAGCATTCCGAGCAATTCACGACCTTAGTCACCGGCATAAGGTCGACAAGGAAACTAGTCACTGCTCGCTACTGGTGGCCCTCCATGAATAGCGACGTAAATGAGTGGACTCGAACGTGCGATGCGTGCCAGCTTACTAAAGTGCAACAACACACGAAGACACCTATTGCGAGTTTCCAACAAGCAAACAGACTGGAACATGTGCATATAGATATTGTTGGCCCATTACCTATTTCTGACGGCTTTCGATATTTATTGACCATAATAGACAGGGCTACCAAATGGCCTGAAGCCTTACCATTAGAAGACATAACCGCAGAAACAGTTGCAAATGCATTCTATGAGGGTTGGATCGCGAGATTTGGTTGCCCAGTAACCATAACCACATACCAAGGCAGGCAATTTGAGTCTGACCTATTTAATAAATTGATGCAACGCATGGGAATTCACCGCACGCGCACCACTGCCTACCACCCGCAGTGTAACGGCGTGATAGAACGATGGCACCGTTCACTAAAGAAGTCACTCACCGCAAGACTAAAATCTACAACATGGACACATGAGCTACCTACAGTGCTGCTGGGACTGCGCGTTTCGATAAAAGAAGATGTTGGCACAAGTACTGCTGACTTTACGGTCAAACGCTGCGATTACCCGGAGAATTCTATGAAGAATCTACAAAACATCGTGATACAATTTCAAACTTCATGAATAAGTTGAATGGAGCATTAAAAAACTTTTTACAAAAAAAAAAACAACCGACTTCCAAAAAAAAACACTACAAAGTGAAAAATAACTTTAATTTCGGAAGTCGGTGTCTTGGGTTTTTAACCGACTTCCAAAAGGAGGAGGTTCTCAATTCGCCTGTTTTTTTTTTTTTTTGTAAGTTTTTTACGCGATTACTCCGCCAATTATGAATAGATTTTGATGATTCTTTTTTGTTTGGTAGATCATACTTTAGAGGTGGTCCCATATAAATTTTATTAACTTTGCTTGGGTAGTTTTTGAGTTAGCTTCAATTATACGTATTTTTTCCCACTTAGTATGTAGATGATATGATAACTTCTTGTCACTGTTATTTACATAGCAGGTAGTGGTATTCGAATTTGTCTGGGGTAGGTACCACAACTAAAAAGTGAAAAATAAAAACTTTTTACAAAAAAAAAAACAACGTGTTGTGTTTTCATTTTTTGCCACCGACTTCCGAGATTAAAGTTATTTTTCACTTTGTAGTGTTTTTTTTTGGAAGTCGGTTGTTTTTTTTTTTTAAATAAAATAATCTTTATTTCGGATAAGGGACATCCATATATGGGTTAGTAAAACAAAAAGATAACTTATATCTATGTTAGTAAACTTATTATTTATTTGGAAACAAGGCTGTTGTTCGACATGCATCTTCGAACAACATCACCTAACAATGGAGAATCGTACCTTCCGGCTATGGTCCTCAGGATAGAGTTGGAGCTTTCCCGCACTCTGCAGAGCAAAGAGGCAGATTTCCGCCTGACAATGGCGTGGAAGCCATCGACGTGTGCTTGTGCGAACATACCTGATGCACTGCAGAAACGGGGCAGCCCCATCAACATCCTGAACCCGTTATTATATTGGACCCGTAGAGCGCTGATAGCCCGCTGAGTATAGTTGGTCCACAGGCTACACGTGTAGAATACTTGGCAATAAGCTTTAAAAAGCGTTATTTTTACTGCCCTGCTACAGCGTGCAAACCGGCGAGCCAACATGTTACACCGGACTGTCAGCGCCCTACGTTCCCTCTCAATATCTACTTGGTCATTAAGGTCGTCGGTTACATAGTGCCCCAAGTACTTGAACTGGTACACTCGCACTAAGTCATTCCCATTAAGTTTAATCGGGGGCACATACTCAGGACATTTAGCACCTCCAGCCTTAAAGACTAAGAACTCACTTTTCTTGACATTGTAGATTAAGCCATGCTCGCGAGCATAGTGCTCACAACAACTAAGCAGCTCTCTAAGCGCCCTAACCGTAGGGCTCAGCAGCACCATATCGTCAGCGTAGCTGATGTTGTTGACACTGACGTCATCAATGCGACATCCGATTCTCTTGCTGCTGAGCTCAACGATTAGATCGTTCATGTAGAGGTTAAACAGTTTAGGTGATGTTATCCCTCCCTGTCTTACCCCGCACTCCAGCCCGTACGACACAGACAGCCCATCGGCCCATCTCACACTGTTCGATTGGTTGTAATACCAAAACTGGAAGATACGCAACAGCTCCGCTGGCACTTTTCTCTCCCGCAGCTTTTCCCACATTACCTCGTAAGAAACAAGGTCAAAGGCACGGGAGAGATCTAAAAAGCAAGCATACACTGGTGTTCGACGTTTCGTGTAGTATTGCACCGTATGTTTCAGGCCGAGAATCGCACTTTCAGTGCTAAGATCATTACGAAACCCAAACTGTGCGTCGTGTAATTTTAATAAGCTATCCAACCATGCGTCCAGCTGACTGTCGAGTACCTTCGCGATAATAGTAGCCAGGGAGATGGGTCGATAGTTACACTTATCAGCAACGTCGCCCGTTTTATTCTTAACAATAGGCACGACAATAGTTTGTAAGAGATCACAAGGAAGGTACGAGTGACACATACATAGCGAGTAAAACATAGCGAGCACTCTAGCTATGTGAGGACCGGCATGCTGCAAGTGCTCAATGCTTAAACCATCGTGACCCGGGGACTTTCCTCTCGTCATTTTCTTAATGGTGCTTGACACCTGTTTGGCTGAAAAACGAACCAAATCAGTATCACGACAGCATCCGTCATCGAGCACTCGCAACGACGAGCCCAGCGGTGACTCCACTTTAAAGTGGTTCATAAACATGTTGGCGATGCTGTCCGGCTGATCAGCACCACCGACACTCACAGGAAGGCCAGGTTTAATATCAAACTTTTTGGTAGCCTTCCAGAACTTCTGAAAATTATTAGCTTTACGGAGAGAAGCTACAATATCAAGCTTAATTTGTTCTTGATGAGTTTGACACCACACTAGTTTGCTTTTAAACACTTTTCGTGTCAGGCACATGTCGTTGTAGACATCGCCAGAAGTTGGTTTATTGTACCATACCCATAGCTGATATTTAAGCCTCGCCCTCGCGTGGGCGTCTCGCACATGCTTGTTCCACCCAACAACACGGCCAACATGTCTATGAGTACGAGTTTCCACTTGGCTCTGTACCGCGGCCTCAGACAAAGTAGTAACAATACTTTCATACATCTTGTCAAGAATTACCCTATGTTCAGTATTATTACAGTGTCTATTACTGCACAAACCAAATTCCTGAGGGTAATCAATCAGCTTTAACTTACTATTACATAGGTCATAGTACATGCTTATTTGGTCATTATCCCTCTCACCCCAAATTACTCTGCTACGTGATGTTCTATAGTCTAATAACTTAGGTTTAATTCGATCTAACCTACACTCAACAAATATGGGACAGTGATCAGACCAGAACACATCGTGCACAATACCTATCTCAGTAACCGTTAACCAAGCAGACTGAGTGACAATACAATGGTCAAGCCATCGCCTACAACCGTGCGCGTCACTGACAAAGGTATAGCTACTTGACTCTAAGCCTAATTTTTCAATGTCCGCACACCTCCACTTTTGTTCGTTACAAAATTCTAAAAGTTCACAACAAAATGACTCACCGGGGTGTGCGTTGAAATCGCCAAGTATGTACACTGTTTCAATGTTACTAGCTTCGACAATCGCACTCACTTCACTTAGACACTCTGTGAATTCTGTCAGATTTTCACTCGAGTCAGTCGGCATATAAACGCTGAACACTATTATGTATCTGTCCCCGAGTGAAACTTTAATCGCCGTTAAACGCGCACTGACACAGCTGATTACCGTTACTGATTCAAAGGCTCGCTTACGCCACAGGATCGCAACACCACCATACGGTCGCCCTCTCAATATTCCTGCTGAGGTGTCAACAGCCGACTTTCCTGTGTACTCGAATTCGCTATGAATTTGTCCAAGATAGGGTATATCATGTGGAAGCAGCCATGTTTCCTGGAGGGCAACTATGTCAGCTGACTGACACAGAAAATGAACTGCCTCAACAGATCGCTTCACCGATTTGCAATTAAAACTTACAAATTTACTCGTCTGATAATTGCTACTATCCATTATTATAATTGTGTCAATTTATGCTTGATTATGCCAGTCTTCGTCTTGTGGGCATCATTTACAAAACGTCTAAAACTAATTCCGTCGGGCCATAACTCATTATCTAGAAATAGTTCTAGTTTCGTTTTGGGGACATACAACTTATAGGAGTTGTACCTCTTTTCTGTTTTTCTGTTAATTTTAAACAGAGTTACATCTTCATGTGTGCTGTCTTTTATATAAGCAATAATATCACTTTCATTCGTGGTTTTACACACATTTGATATGAACAATGGTACCTTGATGTTAGCTGCCTTAAATTTCCCATCTGGACCTACGTACGCTTTTCCCATCTTTCCACGAGATGAGGACTTCTTGTGCTTCTTATTTGTAACAACATTCCATTTGTCTCCTACTATTTCTTTACACTTGTTACTCACCTTCAGTACATCTGCCATTGTCTTATGCTCGCTACCTTGCGGTGCAGGCAAGATATTAGTGGGAACGTTCGAGTTAATGAGATTAGAGCTCGCGGTAGGGGTACTGCATTGTTCATTTGATCGGCTGTCGTCGTCGGTGACTCGTTGTTGTGAGTCATCAACGTTATCGAGCCGCTGCGCGAGCGACACAGTATCGCACCGATTTGGGTTTAGTAGTCGATTCGCACGAAAATTATTCGCACGATCGTGCGAATCATCCCCTTTCAATAAAAATATTTTTTTAGTAGGCGATTCGCACGGAAGTATTTAAATTGCGTGCGAATCGACCCCTTCAAGAATTAGTAGTATGCGATTCGCACACACCTATACTTTATCGAAAAGTTTCAAGAAAAAAGTACTATCACGTACAAAATGCTTTCTTTTAATACAGGACACAAATAAAACGATTTTTAAGGAAATCAAGTTTTTATATTTTACTTTGTATCTATCAGAAAGTGATTTTACATCATTCACAGTTTAAATAACTTAAAACCATAATTATAACCAAGATTACAAATAAAATCACAGTTAGTAGGTACGATTTATAATCAAATATTTGGTTTTGCATTTTTACAAGTAAGTACTCTTTTTCCGTACACTTGCATTTACCTTAAATCATCACAAATTACTACTTATTAGAGTTTTTACCGAAATCAACTTTTTATGAACTCCTGAGTCTTGTTAAAAATAATGTTGTTTAAAAAAGGTAAGTCAAAATTAAATAATTAACGTTATAATGGTCTAAAAGCTAATTTTAAAAACAACGAAAAATATAACGAAACTATAAATATATAAATCTTTTTAAATATTCGTAATAACAATATAAAAATCGTTTTAATTAGCTAAGGTATGGTTTTAAATGTGGCAATTAAATAAACAAAAACAAAATATTTTTTCTCTATTAAGTATTAACTAGTACAATTTTGGAGTATTATAGTAAATGTAATAAAATAACAGTCACAAAATCACAGTTACTATAACAACAATATTTTGCTCTAATAGGTAAAAAATAACAATCAACTAATCAATAATAATATAAATATTTCTTAACACAAAAATTTTACGATGATAGGAGCATTATCATCACTGAAAGTTAAAACAATCACAAAATCACAGTTAAACAGAGTCATCTGTTGTATTAATAGGTACAAAGTTCTTAAAAATGTAACACTTAACTAATCAACAATATTATAAATATTTCTTAACACAAAAATTTTACGATGATAGGAACATTAGCATCACTGAAAGTTAAAACAATCTCAAAATCACAGTTAAACAGAGTCATCTGTTGTATTAATAGGTACAAAGTTCTTAAAAATGTAACACTTAACTAATCAACAATATTATAAATATTTCTTAACACAAAAATTTTACGATGATAGGAGCATTGGCATCACTGGAAGTTAAAACAATCACAAAATCACAGTTTGTTAAACAGAGTAATCTGTAGTATTAATAGGTACAAAGTTCTTAAAAATGTAACATTATTATTTATTTATGTAGCATTTTAAAACTGTTTTTTTTTAAAGTTCTTATAAAGAATAATCAGTTTCAGTCTTTTTTTTAGTCATGACCTAATGGCTTAATTTTTCTATACAAAGTTGGAGATCTATGTGACCATGAAGGAATTGATTAACAATGTCTTCAATTCTTTTCTGCAGTCTTATTCGTTCACATGACTTTACTGAGATGTAATGGTTTCTATGAAACATTGTTAAATAATGTTGAGAATCTTTTTGCAGAACCTTCAAGAGCATCACAATATTCGGTTTAGGTTTTACCATTTTATTAAATCGGGCGTTCCAAGCTTCTATTGCATTATTAGTTTTGTGAATGACATCAAAAAATGTCCACTTGTCGGAATAGTAGGCACTCTCTTTTAGCCATGTATTAACAAAATAATTGTTGAATTGTGTTAATTTTGGTTCATTTTCATTTTCTGCTTCAATGTACAGCCAACCATCTGATCGGTATTCTTGAGGAAGATATGCGAGAGCTATACATCGTAATGCGTGTATTTTATAAATCAAGAATTTATTCATCCCTAACTGTTTTAATTTATTTTAAAGTGAAATAAGCAGCCCTGTATCCTGGTGTGAGGACCAAATACTGTTTGAATTGCTAACATTGCACTTTTCTCAAAATCCATGGTAATTACAGTAGGGGCAAATTGAGGTATACGACTTTTTATGAGCCTAAAAAATAGTTCATATGTTTTTTCTTTTTTATTAGGAAGTAATGCATAAATGGCGGGTAAAATGTTAGTGTGTGTTGAAGTACTGCCAACATCGATGTGTAAAGTATACAGCTGTAAAAATGGTGGTACACAGCTCTTGAAAGTCCCATCACAAAAAACGCTCTCAGCATTATTTAAAAATGGCAAAACTTCCTTGTTTGCGAAGAGTATAAGTCTGGTTTGCTTACATTTATAATCTGCAAAGACCAATTCTTCGAAACACGGAGGGATAGTCATATCTTTAGCTTTACGAACTACTATTTTACTAACTTTCAGTGCCTTGTTTCTATGTAGATATAGCCTTCTTTTCAAATTTTTGTAGTCAGGAATATTCTGGACTAAATCGTATCCAGCATCTTTAAGTTTTATTACCGCATCAGAATAAATCTGAGGCATGCTCGTAGTTTCATTCTGTGCACGTTTAATGCATGTGTCTATATGACGCTTGACCTCATTATCTATATGATTAGGTTTACATAAATGATGATCTTCTTTGACAATCTCATGTTGACTATTTGTTGTTAAAAATGCTTTACATTGTTTTCTATTAACGCATCGCCACACTGTAATGCCATTTTTATTTTTCCGATGTTGGTTATGCTTATAACCGTGCCTCAGTAAGATTACTTGGCCCCTCTCTGATTGAATAAATTCGAATTGGCCTTTTCCACCTTGACTCGTTGATGGCCCTTCCATTATATTTTTTCAAAATCAAATGATGTTGATGCCAAAGTCATCTGGAAGAAATAAATGTCTTCACTAAAACTTCTGATAAAAATAATATTGTTTTTAGTTTTATTTAGTAGGCTATGTTTCTTAAAATAACAGAATTGTGAGTAATAATTTTTCATATAGTAATGCTATTTATAAGAAGAAGAAGATGAAGTATTATAAACCTCTTCATCCCTATACATAAAGGTATTTAAAGACATTGAATCTATTTGTTCATTCTGTTAGCTGAACCAGCTAAACGTTGTAAATTTTATAGCTGGAATACATTTTGAAATAGAAAACCTAATAAAATACCCTAAATAAGTCTACTTAAGTGTGCTAAATAACTAATACATAATTAATAAGTAGATAGTAAATTAAATTACTTACGCATCGGAATCTCCTAAGATATCGCGAAGCTCATGTGCAATGTCG